>NW_026844085.1:1163340-1823580 GCF_029531705.1 Pantherophis guttatus | reverse complement strand
TCTTCTCTTCTCTTCTCTTCTCTTCTCTTCTCTTCTCTTCTCTTCTCCTCTCCTCTCCTCTCCTCTCCTCTCCTCTCCTCTCCTCTCCTCTTATTCTATTCTATTCTATTCTATTCTATTCTATCCTATCCTATCCTATTCCATTCCACTCCATTCCATTCCATTCCCTTCTATATTTATTCTATTCTATTCCATTTCCACTCTTCTCTTCTCTTCTCTTCTATTTTATTCTATTCTATTTCCACTCTTCTCTTCTCTTCTCTTCTCTTCTCTTCTCTTCTCTTCTCTTCTCTTCTCTTCTCTTCTCTTCTCTTCTCTTCTGTCCTATCCTATCCTATCCTATCCTATCCTATCCTATTGTATTCTATTCCATTCCATATATTATTCTATTCTATTCTAAACTTGAAAAGAGGGTGGTATCCTTATCCTTTGTGGTCTCCAGCCCCAGATTTCAAGTGTGCTACCTATGAGTCTAGACTACAGATAGTCCTTGACTTACATGCATTTATTTACTGACAATCCAAATTAAAATGACACTGACTTATGACCAGTTCTCGGACTTACGACTGTTCACAGCATCTCATGTTGTCAAAATTTGGTCACCTGGCAACTGGCATGTATTTATGATGGTTGCCGCATCCCAGGCTTTTTGGATTGAGAAGCAAAACTTCTTCAAAGAAAGAAAGTCCAGTTGCCGTTTGAAAAAGTACCTTTGGGATAACCAGGACCTGGATGACTGAGAATCTCCATAGAAGCTACCAACATAGGCCCTATCCAACACAAATGCAATTCAGGGGTGAGAAAAGTAAGGTCCTGCATTTACAGATTAACAGAGTTGGAAGGGACCTTGTAGGTCATCTAGTCCAACCCCCCACCAAAGCAAGAGACCGGACACCATTTCAGATAAATGACTGTCCAGTCTCTTCTTGAAAGCTTCCAGGGATGAAGTTCCCACAACTTCCGAAGGCAACTTTTGTTCCACGGGTTGATTGTTCTCACTGTCAGGAAATTCCTCCTTATTTCCAGGTTGAATCTCTCCTTGTTCAGTTTCCATCCATTCTTCCTTGTCTGGCCTTCAGGTGCTTTGGAAAATAGGTGGACCCCCTTCCTCCTCTCTGGGGCAGCCCCTCAAATATTGGAAGATGCTCTCCTGTCCCCCCTGGTCCTTCTCTTCACTAGACTAGCCATGCCCGGTTCCTGCAACCGTTCTATGTTTGAGCCTCCAGTCCAGAGTTGGGTGTCAGCAGGTTCTGACCAGTTCTGGAGAACCGGTAGCAGAAATTTTGAGTAGTTCGGAGAACCGGTATTAAAATTCTGACTGGCCCGGCCCCCATCTATTCTCTGCCTCCCAAATCCCAGCTGATCGGGAGGAAATGAGGATTTTATTTTATTTTATTTTTGCTTTAATTTATATGCCGCCCTTCTCCGGAGACTCAGGGCGGCTTACAATGCGTTAAGCAATAGCCTTCATCCTTTTGTATATTTATACAAAGTCAGCTTATTGCCCCCACAAACTGGGTCCTCATTTCACCTACCTTTGAAAGGATGGAAGGCTGAGTCAACCTTGAGCCTGGCGAGATTCGAACTTGCAGTAATTGCAAGCAGCAGATGTTAGTAACAGTGCTTCAGTCCACTGTACTACAGGCTCTGTAGTACAGTGACCTTGCAGTGACCTTCCCCTGGATTGGGGACGGAATGGAGATTTTACAGTATCCTTCCCCTGGAGTGGGGTGGGAATGGAGATGTTGCAGTATCCTTCCCCTGCCACTCCCACCAAGTCTTGGTAGTAAAAATTTTTGACACCCACCATTGCTCCAGTCCACTCATCATCTTGGTTGCTCTTTTTCTAGAGTCTCAACCTCTTTTTTATAGTGTGGTGGCCAAAACTGGGTGCAGGATTCTAGGTGTGGCCTTACTAAGGTAAGTAATGCAGGAAAACCCAAATGTACAGGTATAGAATAGGTGGAACCTGGCTCAAGGGCAGGAACTGTGAAAAGATCCAGGTGTGCTGGTGGACAAGCACTTAAGTATGAGCCAGCCGTGTGCTGCAGCTGCCCAAAAAGCCAAGGCAATCCTAGGCTGCATCAACAGAGGGGTAGATAGCATCAGGGACATGAGAAAAGGCTTTGTAGTGCTTTGGTAAGGCCACACTTGGAATGCTGCCTCCAGTTTGGGTGACCACCATACAAAAAAAAAGAGGTTGAGAGTCTAGAAAGAACAGCAGCACAACCGTTTTTCACTGGAGGTTTTTAAGAAGAGACTGGACCACAATTTGTCTGACATGGTACAGGGTCTCCTGCTTCAGCAGGGGGTTGGGCTAGAAGACCTCTAAGGTCCCTTCCAACTCTGTTGTTCCATGTTTTATGAGATAGATAGGATACATACATAGATCAGATAGATAGATAGATAGATAGATAGATAGATAGATAGATAGATAGATAATGGACAGCTAGATAATAGATAGGTAGGTAGGTAAGTAGGTAGATAGATAGACAGACAGAGATAGATAGATAGACAATAGATGATAGGTAGGTAGGTAGATAGATAATAGATGATAGATACATAGGTAGGTAGGTAGGTAGATAGATAGATAATGGATAGATAGATGATAGATAGATAGATGATAGATAAATAATAGATAGATAATAGATAGATGTAGATATAGATGTAGATATAGAGATGGATGGATGGATGATAGATGAGAGAGAGAGACAGACAGACAGACAGACAGACAGACAGACAGACAGACAGACAGACAGCATCTCCCATAGTCACATGATCAAAATTTGGGCACTTTGCAATTGACATATATTTATGACCGTCTCAGCAACTTGGGGATCACGTCATTCCCCATCTGTAACTTTCCCAGCCGGCTTCCGACAAGCAAAGTCGATGGGAGAAGCAGGATTCCACCTGATTACTTACCAGCTGCCGTGATTCGCTTAACAGCTGCAGCCAGAAGGCTGCAAATTGAGGCACAACTCACTTGCCTTGCTGAGCAGCAGAAATGTTGGGCTCAAGTGGTGCAATCGTAAGCCAAGGACTCCCTGCAGCCCCAAAGCACCTGGAGGGCACCAGGTTGGAGAACGGAGGTGTTATCTTCAGGAATGGGTGTGTGCCCCGTTCACACGTGGAATTAATCAACCTTAATTCAGTTCTGCATTCCAAACCTATCCGCGGAACTAACAATGGCTCAGCTTTTAAACCAACGGAGAGCACTTGGGTCTTGCCTCTGGGCAGCCTACACATCGAAGAACAAAAGACGCACAACAACAGCAAGAACCTGAAACTTATAGCAAAGAGAACGCATATTTAATTACCCATGTATTAACTGCAGCTAGAATTGTATTTGCACCCAATTGGAAAAGTGAAGAGATCCCTACGGATGAGGTGGTGATTAGAGAAACTGTTAGAATGTGCAGAAATGAACAGATTAACGCTGGCAATTAAGGAGAAAGAACAAACTGAATATTATATGATATGGGAATTATTTTATCAATGGTTAGAGAATAAAAATGGATGTTTGAAATAAAGAAAGGCGATTAAAGAAGAGTAGAAAATATGTTAAGATAGAGATGTAAACAATATGATGGTTGTTATTATTATGACTATTAGGATTATTATGCTTAATATTATTATTATATTCTTATTAGAAGATACGTTGAGAGGGGAAAATGAATAGGGTTACTATGTTCAATACTAAAATTCAGGGGTGAAATCCAGCAGGTTCTGACAGGTTCCGGAGAACCGGTAGCGGAAATTTTGAGTAGTTCAGAGAACTGGCAAATACCACCTCTGGCTGGCCCCAGAGTGGGGAGGGAATGGGGATTTTGCAGTATCCTTCCCCTGGAGTGGGGTGGGAATGGAGATTTTGCAGTATCCTTCCCCCTGGAGTGGGGTGGGAATGGAGATTTTGCAGTATCCTTCCCCCAGGAGTGGGGAGAGAATGGGGATTTTGCAGTATCCTTCCCCCTGGAGTGGGGTGGGAATGGAGATTTTGCAATATCCTTCCCCCAGGAGTGGGGAGGGAATGGAGATTTTGCAGTATCCTTCCCCTGGAGTGGGGTGGAATGGAGTTGCAGTATCCTTCCCCCAGGAGTGGGGAGAGAATGGGGATTTTGCAATATCCTTCCCCTGCCATGCCTACCAAGCCACGCCCACCCAGCCACGCCCACAGAACCGGTAGTAAAAAAAATTGAATTCCACCACTGCTACAATTGTAAGACCAGAGAATTAATACCAATGTAATGAATGCTGTTGTAAATCTTGATGGTTATTACACAGAGATATTGGTACCCAGATGACACACTGTTTAAGGGAAGGTGGAATGTTTATATTATAAAACTAAAAATTCTTTAAAAAACAACAACAAGAAGGAATAATATCTGTATTCAGGACAAATATCAGCAAAAATAAAGACTCACATTCAGCTGAGAGCGACAGTCAAAGCATTAAGAAATTTGCTTTGGCACATAAGGGATACCAGGTAGTCCTTGACTTACGACGACAATCGGGACCAGAATTTCTGATCTTTAGCAAAGCGGTTGTTAACAGAGTTGTATGTAGTTTTATGACCTTGTCCACCACGGTTGTTAAGTGAAGCACTACGGTTGAGGGAATCCAAGGGCCATTGAGTAAATCCAGCTTCCTCCATTGACTTTGTTTGTCGAAGGTCACAAATGGGACCCCAGGATGCTGCGGCCATCGTAAATACATGGCCAAGCATCTGAATTCGATCACGTGACTTTGAGGATGCTGCAACCGTCATAAGTGTGAGAACCAGTGGTGGGATTCAGCCAGTTCGCACCTATTCGGGAGAACCGGTTGTTAACTTTCTAAGCAGTTCAGAGAACGGGTTGTTGGAAGAAATCTTAATTTTATTTATTTTCCACTTTAAAGGGCTAATCTTGTAAGGAATTGAAACATTCCGGTGTTGTTTCTAGCCTAATCTTTATCGCCCTGCTTACAGAAACTGCCTCTCTGGTTAACGCTTATTACATTGTAACAGCTAAGGCGAAGCGCCCATCGACGTGAGTGATATTGAGTTGGCCACGCACACAGAGTCATATGACCACCAAGCCACACCTACCCAGCTGGTCATTAGGGCAGAGAACTGGTTGTTAAATTATTTGAATCCCACCACTGGTGAGAAACAATCATGAGTCCCTTTCTTCGGGGTTGTTGTTACCATCTGAGCAGTCACTAAAGGAATGGTCAAGAACTATCTGTAGTCTACACTTCTAGGTACAGTAGCAAGCTTGAAATCTGGAGTTGGAGAACCTCAAGAGATCAGGGCCACCATCTATCTCTCAGGCTTAGTGGCTTCCCGGGTGCATTTGATCAACCCCGTTGGATCCCTGGATTAGACAGACCCCATAACCTCGTCCAGACTCCGCACATAAGTCACATCCTCTGCAGAAACCGTGACTTTCCCATGACACATTGAACATGTGACGAGTTGACCTCATTTTTCCCTTCACACTTAAGATTCAGCCCAACCTAAACAGAAAGTTTAGGTCAAGTGCACCAAGAAAACTGGTTTCACCGAACGGCGATGGGTAAACATGTTGTGAGAACCCGGTCAACCCAACCCACATCGGGTTTAAAGGAAAGCTGCGAGATGGCCTAGATATGGACTCGCCCACACAGCTCATACCACACGGGTGGCATGCCGGGCGCAGAATGAAAGGTATGGCATTCCTATTCAAATTGCAATCCTGCCCATGCAAATGAATGGCCATATACAGGCCTTATGCAAATCTCTGGGCCCGCCTTCAGTTTTGTGGCCCACATTTCGAAGGCAGGCCCCGCCCAGCAGGGGTGAAATGTAAAATTTGTTACTACCGGTTCTGTGGGCGTGGCTTGGGGGGGTAATGTGACTGGGTGGGCGTGGCCAACTTTTTTTTTTTTTTTAACTTTTCAAAGCATTTTTTCTAATGCTTTGAAAAGCCTCTCTGCCGATCAGGCAACTCAGCTGGGATCGTCAGAGGTTTTTAAAGGCATTTTTTTACCACCTCTTCGGCCAAGAGGTTGCAGAAAAAAATGCTTTGAAAAGCCTCTGAGGATCCCACCTGAGCCGCGCGATCATCAGAGGCTTTTTTTTTTTTACTTTTAAAAGCATTTTTTCATCGGAAGAAGTTGTAGAAAAAATGATGATTGTGCGGCTCAGCTGGGCATCGGGGAGGGGCAGGGATTTTTGCTACTGGTTCTCCGAACCACCCGCCGCCATCGCTACCGGATCGGGCGATCCGGTCCGAACCGGGAACATTTCACCCCTGCCGCCAAGCCTGTCGGGAGAGCCGTGAGGACGCAAATGGATCTCAGCCAGGTGGGGGCAGGTTTTAACACAATCTTAATGGAATCGTAGAGTCCGACGTTGCATTTCCTCCAATGGGCATCGCCAAAAATTCAGTGGTGAAAAGTAAAATCTGTTACTACCGGTTCTGTGGGCGTGGCTTGATAGTGGTGGTGGGGGTAATGTGACTCGGTGGGCGTGGCCAATTTTTTTTTTCTTTTAAAAGCATTTTTTTCTACAACCTCTTTTGGCCGAAGAGATTGCAGGAAAAAAAATGTTTTTAAAAGCCTCTGACAATCAGGCAACTCAGCTGGGATCGTCAGAGGCTTTTAAAAGCATTTTTTTTTCCTGCAACCTCTTCGGCCGAAGAGTTTGTAGAAAAAATGCTTTTAAAAGCCTCTGGCAATCCCAGCTGAGCCACACGATCATCAGAGGCTTTATTATTATTATTATTTTTAAAAGCATTTTTTCGGCCGAATAGGTTGTAGAAAAAATGCTTTTAAAAGTATAAAAAAACAGCATCTGATGATCGCGGGGCTCAGCTGGGCATGGGGGGGGAGGCGCAGAGATTTTTGCTACCGGTTCTCTGAACCACCCGCCGCCATCGTTACCGGATCGGGCGATCCGGTCCGAACTGGGAGCATTTCACCCCTGCAAAAATTACAGGGTGCGTCTCGGTTCATGAATGAATAAGGGAAGACAAATAAGGGAAAACGGAAGTGGACAACGCAGAAACAGTGCGTGTGTGTGTGTTTGTGTGTGTGTAACAGTAACAGAGTTGGAAGGGACCTTGGAGGTCATCTAGTCCAACCCCCTGCTCATGCGGGAGACCTGTACTAGGGATTCGAACCGCCAAACTGCCGAGCTTTCTGATTGACAAGCTCAGTGTCTTAGCCACTGAGCCACCTAGCCAATCTATGTGTGTCTGTGTGTATCTGTGTGCACGTGCATCTTGATTTCGTTCGGTTGGGAGAGGTAGCCCTCGACTTACAGCAGCTTGTTTAGTGACCGTTCAAAGTTACAACGGTACTGAAAAAAGGATGGTTTTTCACACTTACGACCATTGTAGCATCCCCGAGGTTACATGATCCAAAATTTGGACCCTTGGCCAATGACTCATATTTATGACTGTCGCAGTCTCCCAGGGTCACGCAATCCCCTTTTGCGACCTTTTTACAAGCAAAGTCAATGGGGGAAACCAGATTCACTTAACAACCGTGTCCCTAAATTAACAACTGCAGTGATTCACTTAATGACTATGGGAAGAAAAGGTGGCAAAATGGGGCAAAACTCACTTAACGAATGCCCCACTTAGCGACAGACATTTTTGTCCTAGTTGTTAAATAATCAATTCCACTAATAATAGCTCTCTCTATTCTTAATCAACCTTAACAAATTTTTCAACATAAGTATCAATATCAATAGTCTATGTAAATTAATCAAGCTATACCAACAAGAGCTTTAAATTAAGTCAAATAGCAAGTCTATATAAGTGTAAAAGTGAGTATTGATAATCACTTAGTAAGTATATATCTAAAGTTGATTATAATTATCAATTTGTACAAAACTATGGTTACAATTTACTGACTATATTTATATTTGCTGATTTAAATGTTTTTACGTTGTAAGCCCAGAGTCACTTTGAAACAAGAAGGGCAGCAAATAAATTTCATAAAAAAGAGAGAGAGAGAGAGAGGAAAAAGAGAGAGATGATAGATAGATAGATAGATAGATAGATAGATAGATAGATAGATAGATAGGAGATAGATAGATGAGAGATAGATAGATAGATAGATAGATAGATAGATAGATAGATAGATAGATAGATAGATAGATAGATAATAGATAGAAAGAAAGATAAATAGATAGATGATAGATAGATAGATAATAGATAGAAAGAAAGATAAATAGATAGATGATAGATAGATAGAAAGATAGATAGATAGATAGATAGATAGATAGATAGATGATAGATAGATAGATAGAGAGAGAGAGAGAGAGAGAGATAATAGAGAGAGATATACTGATAGAGATTGATAGGTAGCTTAACTAGCTACCTAGCTAGGGAGAGAGAGAGAGATGATAGATTAATAGATGATAGATAGATAGATAGATAGATAGATAGATAGAAAGAAAGAAAGATAGATAGATGATAGATAGATGATAGAAAGAAAGAAAGAAAGATAGATAGATAGATGATAGATAGATAGATGATAGATAGAAAAAAAGATAGATGATAGATAGATAGTTAGATGATAGATAGAAAGAAAGAAAGAAGGAAAGACAGACAGACAGACAGACAGACAGACAGATAGATAGATAGATAGATAGATAGATAGATAGATAGATAAGATGTGTGTGTGTCTATTTATACCCACACTCATACACACATTACATCTAAGGGAAACTGCTTGCAAACTGTGCTACATTAGACCAACTGACTCAGAAACAAGCAAATGTCAAACCAAATCAATCTTTATTGACCAGCCAATAAAACACAAGCGTCACAATTAATGAAGATAAAAGGGGGGAGGGGGAAGTGCCAGGAAACAAAAATAGGCGCTTATATATTTTAGCAACAAGCCTATTTACACCTCGGAAGGGTGATGAGGTTGGCGAGACATGGAAAGGGAGAAAAACGTGACAGATCGTCTTATTTTTAAAAATGGGGTTCTATTACTGTGTTTCTCAACCTTCAGAAGCTTGAAGATCGGTGGACTTCCATTCCCAGAATTCCTCAACCAGTAAGAAGGAATTCTGGGAGTGGAAGTCCATCCGTCTCCAAGTCGATGGGATTGAGAAACGGCGATGCATAATCTAGCACAGAGCTTCTCAACCTCGGCAGCTTGAAGATGGCTGGACTTCGACTCCCAGAATTCCCCACAGACAGGCGGCAGAGAATTCTGGGAGTAGAAGTTTACCCATCTTCAGGCAGCTGAGATGGAGAAACAGCGATGGGTGTAATCTAGCACAGAATCTTGACAATTTGAAAATGGCTGGCCCTTTTAACAGAAACAAGAGTTGCAAGGGACCTTGGAGGTCATCTAGCCCAACCCCCTGCAGGAGGAGACCGGTACTAGGGATTCGAACCGCCGAACTGCCGACCTTTCTGATCGACAAGCTCAGCATCTTAGCCGCTGAGCCACCTAGTCAGGTTTCAACTCCCGGAATTCCCCCGCCAGCTTAGATTTAACACTCAAATCCATGAACCGCACAGGAGAATGACAATCTCCAAGGGGAAGCCCGAAGGATTTCTTGCTGCGCACGGACGTCTCCTCTACATCAAGAAATCCATACCCAAAAAAGGGGCAGGGAAATGGGGTGTGCGGGGTTGGGGGGGGTGAGGGAAGGGGAGGGCAGAGGTGGAGTGCAGTCAAACCAGTTCGGCTGCACCCTGAGCCGTCTTGGAGTATGTCAGCAAAATGTGAACCTCTTTCCCTCTTCCTGATCTTTGCATGTTCGTAAAAGGAGCGGTCACCGAGTGGGGAGGGGTGAGTAAGGAAGGAATCGGGGGTGGGGGTGCAATCAAGGCAGCTGGGACACCCCCAGGGCAGTGGTGGGATTCAAATAATTTAACAACTGGTTCTCTGCCCTAATGACCGGCTGGGTGGGCGTGGCCATGTTGGGTGTGGCCAGAGGGGCGTGAAAGGCAGCACTCGGCCTCCTGCACCCCCCTGGGAGCAAAAACGGGCTGTGGGGGGGGATGCAACACCCCCCCTGTGCCTAGTAGGCCTCCCTGCAGCCTCCTAGTAGCAAAAATGGTCCACGTGGGGACTCCTGGAAGGGACGGGAAGGGGAGGGGCCAACCAGCAATTTAACAACCGGTTCGCCTGAAGCGGTCCGAACCGGCTGAGTCCCACTACTGCCCCAGGGGAAAGGAGAGACTACGGGGGTCATGCAACAAGACGACGCTGAATTTCTCGGGTTGCATGATCATCTGAAGCCAAAATTTACTCAATGAGTAAAGTACACCACTCTAAGCTACGAAACAAAACGTGAATTTGATCAAGGCCGGTTAAGGATAGGTGTGAAGTTTCCGAAAGATGCCCTAATTAATTCAACTTCAAAAGAAATACCGTCATTTATTAGGAGCACCATTTCGGCAATATTCGGATGCAGTTAGAACTAATCCCACGTAGATTTACGTTCCCTTATGACCCTGTCTCTCCCCTCCTCTCTGGCCATGTCATAAATCACTTTCTCCAATTAACCACTTTGGCTGGCTGTGAAATCCAGCACCCTCCTTCTGATTGCGGTCAGGAAGAATGTATGGAATGTAGCTTCAGTTAGGGAAATCAATCAGCTCTATCAGTTCTCCCTCCCTCCTGCTCATGGCAACTTGAAAGCTTTGCAAGTTGACATTAGGGAGTCCTCATTTTGCAACTGTTCGATTAGTGGCTGCTCGAAGTTACGACGGCACTGTGAAAAGAGATTTACAGCTGGACCTCGCACTCACGGCCTTCAATCCGGGATTTCTCAATCTCAGCCATGTTGGAACATAGAATTACATCAGCAGAACAGCTTGCCACCAGAAGTTGTGGGTGCTCCATCACTGGAGGCTTTTAAGAAGAGACTGGACGGCCACTGGTCTGGAATACTGAAGCAGGAGGTTGGACTAGAGGACCTCCAAGGTCCCTTCCAAACCTCGTTATTCGATGTTCTACATCCATCTCATCCCAGTGGTCCAAAATTTAACGTGGATCCCTGAACTAGTTGCATCTGCCAGGCCACCAACAAAGGGTGACCAGCATAGCTTGATCCATTTCATTTGTTTCTTGGTTACTGCTTTGATCCTCATTAGTTCTGAAACTAATCAAGGAGAGAAGCCACCTGGAATTAAGGAGAAATTTCCTAACGGTGAGAACGATCAACCTGGCTTCCCTCCAGAAGTTGTGAGTGCTCCATTACTGGAGGTTTCCAAGAAGAGATTGGACAACCATCTGTCTGAAATGGAATAGTGTCTTCTGCTCGAGCAACGGTTGGACTAGAAGATTTCCAAGGTCCATTACAACTCTTGTTATTCTATGTCTATGCTCATCTGTCCATGATGGACTACCAAGAACTGAACCTGACAGATTGACAAGACACTTTACAGATATGCTGAGACTACCACTCCCAGAATTCCCTGGGAGAGTTCCTCACCCAACCTAGAGGACACCAGAGAAGGTCCATCTTGTTCTGCAGTCCAAGGACCTTCTCCTGGTCTTCTCATCCAAGTTTCAGTCAATGGTTGGAATGGCACAATCCAATCTCCTAGAATGCCAGTGTCAGCTATAGCAGGGGTCTCCAACCTTGGCAACTTTAAGACTTGTAGACATCAACTCCCAGAATTCTGGGAGTCGAAGTCCTCAATGCTTTGCCGGCTGAGGAATTCTGGGAGTCCAAGTCCTCAATGCTTTGCCAGCTGAGGAATTTGGGAGTCGAAGTCCTCAATGCTTTGACGGCTGAGGAATTCCGGGAGTCAAAGCAATGCTTTGACGGCTGAGGAAATTCTGGGAGTTGAAGTCCGCAATGCTTGCCGGCTGAGGAATTCCGGGGAGTCCAAGTCCGCAATGCTTTGCTGGCTGAGGAATTCGGGAGTCAAAGCAATGCTTTGACGGCTGAGGAATTCTGGGAGTTGAAGTCCGCAATGCTTTGCCGGCTGAGGAATTCCGGGAGTCCAAGTCCGCAATGCTTTGCTGGCTGAGGAATTCCGGAGTCAAAGTCCACAATGCTTCACCGGCTAAGGAATTCCGGGAGTCGAAGTCCGTAATGTTTGCCGGCTGAGGAATTCCGGGAGTCCAAGTCCGCAATGCTTTGCTGGCTGAGGAATTCCGGGGAGTCAAAGCAATGCTTTGACGGCTGAGGAATTCCGGGAGTCCAAATCCGCCAATGCTTTGCTGGCTGAGGAATTCCGGGAGTCAAAGTCCACAATGCTTCACCGGCTAAGGAAATTCCGGGAGTCGAAGTCCGTAATGTTTGCCGGCTGAGGAATTCCGGGAGTCCAAGTCCGCAATGCTTTGCTGGCTGAGGAATTCCGGGAGTCAAAGCAATGCTTTGACGGCTGAGGAATTCTGGGAGTTGAAGTCCGCAATGCTTTGCCGGCTGAGAATTCCAGGAGTCCAAGTCCGCAATGCTTTGCTGGCTGAGGAATTCCGGGAGTCAAAGTCCACAATGCTTCACCGGTCTAAGGAATTCCGGGAGTCGAAGTCCGTAATGTTTGCCGGCTGAGGAATTCTGGGAGTTGAAGTTCACAATGCTTTGCCAGCTGAGGAATTCTGGGAGTCGAAGTCCACAATGCTTCACCGGCTAAGGAATTCTGGGAGTCGAAGTCCACAATGCTTCACCGGCTGAGGAATTCCGGGAGTCGAAGTCCGTAATGTTTGCCGGCTGAGGAATTCTGGGAGTCGAAGTCCACAATGCTATGCTGGCTGAGGAATTCCAGGAGTCCAAGTTCGCAATGCTTTGACGGCTGAGGAATTCTGGGAGTCGAAGTCCACAATGCTTTGCTGGCTGAGGAATTCCGGGAGTTGAAGTTTGCAATGCTTTGCCGGCTGAGGAATTCTGGGAGTCGAAGTCCGCAATGCTTTGACGGCTGAGGAATTCCAGGAGTCGAAGTCCGTAATGTTTGACGGCTGAGGAATTCTGGGAGTCAAAGTCCACAATGCTTTGCCAGCTGAGGAATTCTGGGAGTTGAAGTCCACAATGCTTCGCCAGCTAAGGAATTCTGGGAGTCGAAGTCCACAATGCTTCGCCGGCTGAGGAATTCTGGGAGTCGAAGTCCAAAATGCTTTGCCGGCTGAGGAATTCTGGGAGTCAAAGTCCACAAGTCTTAAAGTTGCCAAGGGTGGAGACCCCTGACCTATAGGCAGACTTCCCCGTGGTGTCTGCAGTTGCCAACTCTTCCCGAGCCACCCAAAACATCCACCACGATTTAAGAGGAAGCTGGAAGCCTCTGACATCAGAGCTTGGCCCAGCCAGCTCTAGAAGATACGATCAGCAAACAACCGAAAGCCAGGCGGCATCTTCTCTTTGGGCGGACAACAGTGAGGTCGGTTGCCTCATGAGAACATTCCTGAACCGAAGGGAAGACGCTTCCCTCAGGAACCAACATGCCCCAGCAGCCGAAGGATTACAAAAACAAGGAGGCCGGAGAGAAGGTGCGCATCCGAGTTCCACCTTGCCCCTTGCAAAGTTTGGGGGAAACCAGGCAGATAACAAGCCCTGGGAGGGTCCTTCCTCAAAGTTTAACCCTTTCCCGCCCTGTTCTAAGAACCTTAGAAGATGCTCTTCTAACCTCCACGAGGGCTCTTGGAAGTGGCTCTTCTCGCACAAGCTTCGTTATTTTATCTGTTAAACTGACGTGAATTGTGTCACCGAACACCCGCAAGGAACAGGAGAGAAAAGAATGATGGCGCAGGTACTCAACTTACCTAGATGGGTAATGAAACGTCTACAAGAAAACCACCAAGCTCAGAGGGCACCAAGGACCCCACAGTCATAGTCTTCTTCTCCTCCTTCTCCTCTCTGCACACCCACTCCCTTCTATCACTGATGACATTACCTAGTTGGTAATGAAATGTCTGCAAAGAAACCACCAAGCTCAGACCCCACAGTCCTTTTCTTCTTCCTCCTCCTCCTCCCCTCCTCCTCTTCTCCTCCTCCCCCTCCTCCCTTCTGATGACATTACCAAGTTGGGTAATGAAATATCTGGAAAGAAACCACCAAGCTCAGAGAGCACCAAGGACCCCACAGTCATAGTCTTCTTCTCCTTCTCCTCCTCCTCCTCCTCCTCCTCCTCCTCCTCCTCCCTTTTCTTTTTCTTCTTCTTCTCCTCCTTCTCCCTCCTCCCTCTTTCTTCTTCTTCTCCTCCTCCTCCCTCCCTCCCTTTCTTCTTCTTCTTCTTCTCCTCCTCCTCCTCTTCCTCCTCCTCTTCTTCCTCCCTCTCCTTCTCCTTCTCCTTCTTTCTTCTTTCTTCTTTCTTCTTCTTCTTCCTCCTCCTCCTATTCCTTCTCCTCTTCCTCCCTCACCCTTCTTCTTCTTCTCCTCTCTTGTCCTCTCTTCTTCTTCTTCTCCTCCTCCTCCTCCTCTCCTCCTCCTCCTCCCTCTTCCTCCCTCTCCATTCTCCTTCTCCTTTCTTCTTCCTCCTCCTCCTCTTCCTCCTCCTCTTCCTCTCTCTCCCTTCTCCTTCTTTCTTCTTCTCCTTCTTCTTCTTCTCTTCTTCTCCTTCTTTCTTCTTCTCCTTTCTTCTTCTCCTTTCTTCTTCTTCTTCCTCTTCCCCTTCTCCTCCTCCTCCTCCTCTTCCTCCTTCTCCTCTTCCTCCCTCTCCATTCTCCTTCTCCTTCTCCTTTCTTCTTCTTCTTCTTCTCCTTCTTTCTTCTCCTCCTTTCTTCTTCTCCTTTCTCTTCTTCTTCTTCCTCTTCCCCTTCTCCTCCTCCTCCTCCTCCTCTTCCTCCTTCTCCTCTTCCTCCCTCTCCATTCTCCTTCTCCTTTCTTCTTTCTCCTCCTCCTCTCCTCCTCCTCTTCCTCCCTCTCCCTTCTCCTTCTTTCTCTTCTTCTTCTTCTTCTTCTTTCTTCTTCTTCTTCTTCTTCTTCTTCTTCTTCTTCTCCTCCCTCCTCCTCCTCCTCCTCCTCCTCCTCCTCCTCCTCCTCCTCCTCCTCTCTGCACACCCCACTCCCTTCTATCACTGATGACATTACCTAGTTGGGTAATGAAATATTTGCAAGGAAACCACCAAGCTCAGAGAGCACTTCACTTCTAGAAACTTCACTTCTACATTTGAGGAAACTTCTAAAGTCTAGGAAAAAAAACACTTGCCTGAAAATGTTACATCTAGACCTGCTGATGAGTGGTACTTTCATATCCCTATCATATTTATTTTATATTGTATTTTCTATTGCAGCTGATTATCTAAGGAAATTCGCCCGAAACATTCACCAATTCACCAATCGCTCTCGAAGCAAGACGGGTGGCGTGTATATTTAATAAACAAATTTAATAAATAAATAAACCGACTTGGTTATTTTAATTACCTTCGGCCAGGACAGCATACTGCCTCTGCTTGTTATACGTTATTATAATTATGAGTAACAATGCATGATGAGCATCCTATGAGCAATTTTGAGGTCAAGCTCTCCACACCGTCTCTATCTCCGTTCTATCTCCAATGGCTCCTTCCAGGAAACGTACGGATCGTGGATACCTAGATCTGTTGGCCTGGCCATTTCATTGCCCGACTCCAGTTGGGACCACTGTGGACTGTCCTTCGGAAAGGTAGTGGGGTGAAAATGGTACCCATTCCCTAGTAGGATCTCCAGCCCATGTTCCTCAAGGGGAATGATTGGCCAACTTGGATGGGTAGAGATACAGATGAACAGAGTTGGAAGGGACCTTGTAGGTCATCTAGTCCAACCCCCCCCCATGCCCAAGCAGGAGACCCTACCCCATTTCTGACATATGGCAGTCTAGTCTCTCCTTCAAAGTCTCCAGGGATGAAGCTCCCACAATTTCTGAAGGCAACTGTCACTGTCTGGAAGTCAATGTTGGCTATCTGTCAGGTTTCGAGGTCGTCTCAAATAAATTGCATTTCAAACAAAGTCTTTGATGAAAAACTCCCATTTTTTAAGCACGACCTTCTAACTCCGACTCCATCGTAGCCAACACTGACTTCCAGACCCAAAACCCTCCCTTTCTGTTCCCCATTCCTCTGCACTCATTGGCCATCTTCCAAGTCACTCTACCCCTAATCTACTGCTCCAGCTCAAAGGAATTTCCCCCCTCCCATCCCATCTCCTAGAAGATATTATCTCCAGGGAAAATAAGTAGGTGAAAAGTCAAACGTCCCTTTCCAGACGCCTCCGCTTCTCCTTCTTATGTCAGCACTAGAGTAAATGCAGCTTGAAGTGCTGACAGCAACTTCTGTTCCATGGGTTGATTGTCTTCACTGTCAGAAAATTCCTCCT
Organism: Pantherophis guttatus; assembly: GCF_029531705.1. The sequence continues at coordinate 1,807,343 of NW_026844085.1, read as the reverse complement.
TATTTCTAGGTTGAATCTCTCCTTGATCAGTTTCCATCCATTGCTCCTTGATCTTGATTCCATCCTTCTGTTAATGCAGCTTGGTATTGCACTGGCTTTTTGGGCTGCCGCTGCACACTGTTGGCTCATATTTAGCTGGTTGTCCACTAAGACTCCAAGATCCCTCTCACAGTTCCTGCTCTTAAGCCTGGTTTCACCCAGTCTGTATGTGCACTTCGGGTTTTTCTTGCCTAAGTGTAAGACTTTCCTTTTCTCTACATTGAATTTCATTTTGTTAGTTAGGGCCCAGTCTGTCAAGATCAGAGGTGGGTTTCAGCAGGTTCTGAGCAGTTCTGGAGAACCGGTAGCGGAAATGTTGAGTAGTTCGGAGAACCGGTAGTAAAAATTCTGACTGGCCCCGCCCCCATCTATTCTCTGCCTCCCAAGTCCCAGCTGATCTGGAGGAAATGGGGATTTTGCAGTAACCTTCCCCTGCCACGCCCACCAAGCCATGCCAAGCCACACCCACCAAGCCACACCCAATCTATTGTATCATCAAATCCTTAATTTCCAAATAAACCCTACTCATTATTTCCAATTATCAATCAAAATTCTATCTATCTTAATTTCCTCCCTTGCATCTTTTAACATAAAAAATCAAAAAGACAGATTTTAAAAATATTCTAACATCTTAATCTAAGTATTTATCTTACATTTTATCACCATAAATCTTACTTCCCAAATATGTACAATTCTATTTTTATTTCAACTTATAAATCAAAATTTTATCTATATTCCTTAATCTCTAGACCCATTTCAACGAGTCTTTGAATCTTAAACTTTAACAATTACACTTAATTTTCCATATTCTCCTCTATATCTCCAACTATTTGTTTGGCTGATTTCCAGCATATTTTATTTTATTATAATAACGTGAGTTATAAAACGTGCTAAGAAGCCCAGAGTCACAAGCCACGAATCCCATTATAATCTAGACCATTGGATTTATTTATTCATCAGTTCTGGTCCCCATGATAAAAGAAAAAAAAGATGTTGAGACTTTAGAAAGAGTGCAGAAACGAGCAACGACGATGACACAAGTTCTGGAGGCTAAATCGTGTGATGAAGGGTTGAAGGAACTAGGAATGTCTGGTCTAACGAAGAGAAGGACCAGGGGTGACATGATAGCATCTTCCAATATCTGAGGGGTTGCCACAGAGAGGAGGGGGTCGGCTTATTCACTTGTCTGAAATGGTATAGGACAGGGATGGCTAACCTTTTTGTCATCACGTGCCAAAAGCGGGGGGAGTGTGGGGGAGACACGTGCACGTGCGTGCCCGCACCCATAATTCTATGCCCCCCCCCCCCCCGCACATGCACTCATGATGCTCCCGCACTCCCCCCGCTTTTGGCACGCAATGGCCCGGTAGGCCCGTTTTTTGCTTTCCCCAGGCTCCAGAGCCTTTCTAGAAACAGAAACAGTGTGTTTCCTGATTTCCGGTGGGCCCAGAAGGCCCGAAAATCAGCTGGCCGGAGCTGAGCTCGCGTGCCCACCAATATGGCTCTGCGTGCCACTTGTGGCACCCGTGCCATAGGTTCGCCATCATGGGTATAGGATTTCCTGCTCAAATAGGGGGCTGGACTAGAAGACCTCCAAGGTCCCTTCCATATTCTATTCTATTCTATTCTATTCTATTCTATTCTATTCTATTCTATTCCATTCCATTCCATTCCATTCCATTCCATTCCGTATTTTCTATTCTGTTCCATTCCGTTCCATTCCACATTTTCTATTCTATTCTATTCTATTCTATTCTATTCTATTCTATTCTATTCTATTCTATTCTATTCTATTCTATTCTATTCTACTCTACTCTACTCTACTCTATTCCATTCTACTCTACTCTACTCTACTCTTTATACTGTTCTATTCTAGTCTCCAAAGTAGCAGAAGGCAGGACAAGAAGCAACGGATGGAAACTAATCCGAGAAGCAAGCTAGAACTATGGAGAAATTTCCTGACAGGGGGAACAATCAATCAGCCTCCGGAAGTTGTGGATGCTTCCATCCCTGGAGGCTTTAAAGAAAAGATCGGACCACCTTTTGTCCAGAATGGGAATAGGGTCTCCTCCTGCTTGAACATGGGGTTGGACTAGAAGACCTCCAAAGTCCCTTCTAACTCTGCTATTCTATTTTCGAATTCTCAAGCTTTTCACTTGAAGCACACCCTACTGTTGGGTCAACCCTAGGAGACTTTAAGCAAGAACTGGAGAAAGCTTTAATTAGTCAACCAAGGGCACGATCCCATGGCCGTTTTTACCTGGAAGTCTTCTACAGTGTGTTCTACAAAGGTTTGTCCCAGAGGCCAAGGTTTCTAAGATTGCAACCTGCAGCTGGCAGGCAGATGCTCACCTGGCATGACCCGAAGCTCCCTTCCTTCCAGTTTTCTGTCCGGGCTTTGTTTGTAGAAGTCAACCCCACTTGTTTATTACTTTAATTATTATTTATTAAACAAATTTGTATAGCCGCCCAACTCACACATAGGTGACTTCAGGCGCCTTAATAAATATGGCTCCTTTTACTTTTCAATCTCAGTGTTTTAATATCGTTGTCAGGCCTGGTTTTGGTATTCTTTTTAAGTCTCTCTCTTAAAAGAGAGATACTTAAAAAGGGAGACATGATAGCAGTGTTCCAGTATCTCAGGGGCTGCCCCAAAGAAGAGGGAGTCAAGCTATTCTCCAGGACAAGAAGCAATGGGTGGAAACTCATCAAGGAGAGAAGCAATGTAGAACTAAGGAAAAAATTTCCTGATAGTTAGAACAATTAATCAGTAGAACAACTGGCCTCCAGAAGTTGTGAATGCTCCAACACTGGAAGTTTTTAAGAAGATGTTGGATAATAATTTGTCTGAAGTGGTGAAGGGTTTCCTGCCTAGGCAGGGGGTTGGACTAGAAGACCTCCAGGGTCCCTTCCAACTCTGTGATTCTATTTCTAGTCTATTTCTAATCTAGTGAAAAGAAGGACTAGGGGTGACATAATAGCAGTCTTCCAATATCTGAAGGACTTCCACAAAGAAGAGGGAGTCAAACTATTCTCCAAAGCCCCTGAGGGCAGGACAAGAAGCAACGGGTGGAAACTCATCAAGGAGAGAAGCAACTTAGAACTAAGGAGAAAATTCCTGACAATTAATCAGTGGAACAACTTGCCTGCAGAAGTTGTGGATGCTCCAACACTGGCATTTTTTAAGAAGATGTTGGATATCCATTTGTCTGAAGTGGTGTAGGGTTTCCTGCCTGGGTAGGGGGTTGGACTAGAAGACCTCCAAGGTCCCTTCCAGGCCAGCCCTATGAATTTATAAAAATCAGAACAACTGGGTGAACGGACAATTTAAAAATCAGAACAACCTACCCTTAACTATGATGTGTCTGGCTGAGATTTGGTTTAGTTGCTTGTGGCGCATGTAAGGACTGGGCAGGTAGTCCTTGACTTACAATAATTCATTAGAACAATTAATCAGTGGAACAGCTTGCCACCAGAAGTTGTGAATGCTCCAACGCTGGAAGTTTTTAAGAAGATGTTAGCTAACCATTTGTCTGAAGTGGTGTAGGGTTTCCTGCCTAGGCAGGGGGTTGGACTAGAAGACCTCCAAGGTCCCTTCCAACTCTGGTATTCTATTCTATTTGCAAACCATCCAGTGAGGTGCTTTGAATCCCACACCGACCACTACTCCAGTCTTGATCCAAAACCAGAAACAAAACTTCCAGCTGGAGATGTTTCTGGGGAAGTGGGGAGGGGAGGGGGCACTTTCTGCAGGAAGAAATGCAACTGGGAGACCCCCGGGGATGGAAGTGGAGAGGGTTTGCAGGCAGGCATCAGCCTGGAGGAGAATTCAGACGAGGAAGCCCAAAGCTTGCTTTTACAGGGGGGCAAAAAACTCACAACTTTTGGAAAACTTTTTTCCACCGCAATTACAGTGGCGTGGGGGTTGCAGGAGGAAACTTTGCCCCCAACCCACACCCAGGAAGAGCAGGGGTCTTTCCAGGAAGAAAATGCACCCATAGCCAAATCTATCAGAGAGACAGGTTGAATCCGTGCAGCGATTCACTTAACAACGGGGACAGGAGATGTCATAAAGTGGGACGAGATTCATGTGGTGGATGTCTCGCTTGGCCAAAAAAATTTGGACTCAGTTGTGGTCATAGGTCAAGGACTGTAAGCTATCAGTGATAAGCTTTTCCATCCTTATTATTATTGGATCATTATTTATCATTATTCGATAAAAATACTATCTTTTTGACAAAGAAACTATGTTAAATAAATATTACAGATGAGAGAATCTACCTAATAATAAAAATGAATAGAATAGAATAGGAGAAGAGAGAAGAGAAGAGAAGAGAAGAGAAGAGAAGAGAAGAGAAGAGAAATTAGAATAGAATAGAATAGAATATAGAGTAGAGTAGAGTAGAGTAGAGTAGAGTAGAATAGAATAGAATAGAATAGAATAGAATAGAATAGAGTAGAGTAGAGTAGAGTAGAGTAGAGTAGAGTAGAGTAGAGTAGAGTAGTGTAGAGTAGAGTAGAGTAGAATAGAATAGAATAGAATAGAATAGAATAGAATAGAATAGAATAGAATATAGAGTAGAATAGAATAGAATAGAATAGAATAGAATAGAATAGAATAGAATAGAATAGAATAGAATAGAATAGAATATAGAGTAGAGTAGAGTAGAGTAGAGTAGAGTAGAGTAGAATAGAATAGAATATAGAGTAGAGTAGAATAGAATAGTAGAGTAGAATAGAATAGAATAGAATAGAATAGAATAGAATATAGAGTAGAGTAGAATAGAATAGAATATAGTGTAGAGTAGAATAGAAATAGAAATAGAAATAGAAATAGAAATAGAAATAGAAATAGAAATAGAAAGAGAAAAAAAGAGAGAAGAAGAGAAGAGAAGAGAAGAGAAGAGAAGAGAAGAGAAGAGAAGAGAAGAGAAGAGAAGAGTCGGAAGGGACCTCGGAGGTCTTCTAGTCCATCCCCCTGCTTAGGCAGGAAACCCTACACCACAAAATGACCCCATATCGAATCATAATATATATGATATATTATAATATATAGAAAAAAGAGGGGGGAAAAACCAGTAAACGGTCAAATCCCTCTGTTCACCATCCTTCACTGTATTTCACACGTAAGAGAGCCCACAAACTGCCATCTGTCAGAAATGGTGTAGGTAGGGTCTCCTGCTTGGGCGGAGGGTTGGACTAGATGACCTACACGGTCCCTTCCAACTCTCTTATTCTGGGCTGTTCCATGCAACCAAGGAACCCAGCGCAGGATTCACTCCGGCAACTGCAAGTGGCTGTTTTTTTGCCTAGGATGCTGTTTGCGCTGCACCGCCGTGCGACACAACCCCGGGGCTGATTTGTGCAGGAGACACAAAGGCTGGGAATCAAGTCAGGAGGGCAGCTTTTGTCAGGGAGAGCTGACAGGTAGAGGAGGAAGGGCCCGGCCCCCCTCTCTCCTCCCACTCTCTTGGAGGTACACCTGGATTGGCAACCCCAAAGGTGCCGAGAAGGCAGCTTGGGTGTTGGCAAGCCTGATATTGAGTTTCCGGGTTGCGAATTTTCTAGTTTTACCGCACTGCACAAAAGCGGGGAGGGACACACTCGACATACTGCACCTGGGAAGAAAATGGGGCCCAGGGGTATAATATATATATATATATATATATTAATTTGATTTATATGCTGCCCTTCTCCGGAGACTCAGGGTGGCTTACTTACAATGTGCTAAGCAATAGCCTTCATCCTTTTGTATATTTATACAAAGTCAACTTATTGCCCCCACAAACTGGGTCCTCAATTTACCTACCTTAGAAAGGATGGAAGGCTGAGTCGACCTTGAGCCTTGGCGAGATTCAAACCTGCAGTAAATTGCAGGCAGCTGTGTTAATAACAGGGTGCGTAGACCACTGTACTGTCAATATTGGGGTACAGGTCGTGCCCAACTCTTCGTTTAGTGACCGAAGTTGCCACAGCGCTGAAGAAAAGCGGCCGATGACGAATTTCCACACTCACAACCGTTGCAGACTTCTTGATCAAAATTCAGAGGCTTGGCTAATGACTCATACTTACGACGGTCCCTTTTTGCGACCTTCTGGCAAGCAAAGTCAACGAGGAAGCCGGATTCACTGAACTACCGTGTTCCTAACTGAACAATGGCAGGGATTCGCTTAACAACGCTGGCCAGGAAGGGATGTAAAACGGGGCAAAAAAATGCATGTCTCGCTTAGCAACGGGAATTCTGGGCTCTGGTTGTGGTCGTACGTCGAGGACTATCTATATTGAGGTGGGTGTGTTAACTGCCCAGGCCACTGCATTCTGGACCAACTACGGCTTGCTGATAGACTTCAAGGGCAGCCCCAGGGAGAGTGCATTGCAGCACAGGTAGCCTTCAACTTACAATCATTGATTTAGTGACCATTCAACGTTACAACAGCTCTGAAAAAAAGGAACTCACCGCCACTTCTCGCACTCACAACCAACGTAGCATCCCCACGGTCATGGCACCAAAATTGGGCTGCTTAGCAACCCGCCTGAATTTACAAACATTCTGGAATCATGTGATCGCCACCTGCCAACCAGCTTCCGACAACGGGGGAAGTCAGACCCACTTAACGACCGCATGGTTCACTTAACAACTGCCACGATTGGCTTAAGAGCCGTCTTAAAATTGGATGTGGCTCATATAACAAGAAATCTTGCTTAATAAGGTTAAGAGACCAGAGCAGGCCTCAGCCTAGGCTAGAAGACCTCCAAGGTCCCTTCTGACTCCGTTATTCTGTTACTGTGGTCGTAAATTGAGGACTACCTGTAGTTCACCTAGGAGGTGGCTAACGCACTAGTGTTTGTATGAGACAGGAAGGGACACAATTGGTGCACAAAAGCATTCTTGGGTACAGCTGCCATTTGCTCTCAAGTCCAGGCCGGGATGGGATTCAGCCGGTTCGGACCAATTCGGGCAAACGAGATGTTAGTTTTAATCTGGTTCGCTGAACCGGTTGTTCCAAGGACTGGCTGACCCCGCCCATCCTGCCCCTCCCCTCCCAGGAGTCTCCACGTGTCCTGTTTTGGATGCGAGGTAAGTGAAGGGCACGCGCGGAGGCTCTGGGAGGGCGAAAAACGGGCCTAACAGAGGTCCGGAAACAGGCCTGTTTCCAGCCTCCGGAGGGCCTCTGGTGCCTGGATGTTGGGTAACCATTTGTCCAGGATGTTATAGGTGCTTGAGCAGGGGGTTGGACTAGAAGACCTCCAAGGTCCCTTCCGGCTCTGTTATTCTATGTTGTAAGAACTGAGTCAAGAGATTCCCTTCTTAAGAGGGGTTGGAGCTTGGTCTCTCCTTCCCATCAACACCAACTGAATGCAGCCACAGAAGAAACAGGAGAATTACAAGTAGAGTTGTCCTTGATTTTTATTCACTCACTCACTCACTCACTCACTCATTCATTCATTCATTCTCTCATTCACTAATTCATTCATTCATTCTCTCATTCACTCATTCATTCATTCTCTCACTCACTCACTCACTTATTCATACATTCACTCATTCGCTCATTCACTCATTCATTCATTCACTTATTCATTCTCTTATTCACTCACTCATTCATTCTCTCATTCATTCACTCACTCATTCATTCTCTCATTCATTCACTCACTCATTCATTCTCTCATTCATTCACTCCTTCACTCATTCATTCTCTCATTCACTCACTCATTCATTCATTCTCTCATTCACTCATTCATTCATTCATTCTCTCACTCACTCACTCACTTATTCATTCATTCACTCACTCATTCACTCATTCACTCATTCATTCATTCATTCATTCTCTCATTCACTCATTCACTCACTCATTCACTCATTCACTCATTCACTCATTCATTCATTCATTCATTCTCTCATTCACTCACTCCTTCACTCCTTCATTCATTCATTCACTTACATTCATTCTCTTATTCATTCCTTCCTTCCTTCCTTCATTCATTCATTCATTCATGGCAAGATTCTGTCTATAGGTGACTGAGAAGTAACTCCACATGTCAGTCTTAGTTCTTTGGGCCTGGCATTAATCTTGCCAGACTAAAGTACAGATAGGTCTCAATTTACAACCACAATTGAGTCTTAAAAAATTTCTGTTACTAATAAAACAGTTGTTAAGTGAGTTTTGCCCCATTTTAAGGCCTTTCTCATCATAGTTGTTCAGCGAATCACTGCACTTGTTCAGTTTGGAACACGGTTGTTAAGTGAATTTGGCTTCCCCACTGACTTTGCTTGTCAGAAGGTCACTAAAAGGGGATCACATGACCCCGGGACACTGTGATTGTCATAAATATGAGTCAGCGCCTGAATTTTAATAAGGTGACCATAGGGATGTTGCAACAGTCATAAGTGTGAAAAACAGCCATAACAGAAAATCACTTTTTTTAGTTTTTTGATTGTAACTTCGAACAGTCACTAAACAAATGGCCATAAGTTGAGTACTACCTATATGTAAACACCAACGATGAAAAGAGGAAAATGTTCGGGGCAGCCACACCCATCAATGGACCCAGGATATATCTACTGTGTTTTCCCGAAAATAAGACCTTATATTAATTTTTGCTCCAAAATTGGGGCTTATTTTTCCAGTTAGGTCTTATTTTTGGAGAAATACGGTACTAAAATGCTTCCATCTGGCTGTTGATCTTAACTGGGGCTTATTTTTGGGGTAGGGCTTATATCAGGGGTAAAATCCAGCAGGTTTTGACAGGTTCTGGAGAACCGGTAGCGGAAATTTTGAGCAGTTTGGAGAACCGGCAAATATCACCTCTGGCTGGCCCCCAGAGTGGGGTGGGAATGGAGATTTTGCGGTATCCTTCTCCTGCCACACCCACCAAGCCACACCCATCAAGCCACGCCCACAGAACCGGTAGTAAAAAAAATTGGATTTCACCACTGGCTTATATTATGAGCATCCTGAAAAAAAATCATGTTAGGGCTTATTTTCCGGTTGGGTCTTATTTTCAGGGAAACACAATAGCAGGTTAGAAGGTTATAGCACTACTCTGGCAAGATTCTGTCTATATAGGTAGTCCTCCACTTACAAACAGTCGCTTAGCGATCATCCGAAGTTGCAACGGATGTCTCTGGGAGTACTTACAACCCAGTTCCAACAGTCCCTTCCTCCATGTTCATCTCACCGTATGTCAGGATCTCGGCAATCGGCCCACATATATGACTGTGGACTACCTGTAAAGGTGGGGCCAGTGGAGAAGCAGGGCAGGGAGAAGTGGGGAGCCCTAGACAGGGAAGGGGAGGCACGGAACTGGGCTTGGCCTGTATCAAATTGAGGCTTCCCACTCGCAGGCGTTTTGGGTGAATCCCCAGATTAACCGGTGCCAAAACTTTAAAAATATTCTGCCAGAGCCGGCTCCGGAGTCCCTTCTCAAGTCACCAGAGGCTCCGTTCCTGCTTTTTTTTTTGCCAGCTGTCAGATTTAGGATTGCAAAAGCAACAACGGCTGTATCTTTCCTCAGATCAGCCGTCGTGGCTGAAAAGCTCACCCAACAGGAAAAGGACTTAAGCATCTCTTTAAGTGCAGGATTTAATTCACATTTGGGCTCCGGTTTTTAGAGAGAGCGACAGAAATTCCCTTGGTTTGTTCCGTGTAATAATGCCTTTCTGGCTCATTTGCAGCTAGGGACATATAATGATCAATGATGAATCAGAATAGAGCGGGGAAGGGACCTTGGAGGTCTTCTAGTCCAGCCCCCTGCTCAAGCTCAAGACCCTGTACCTCTAACCCTAACCCTCACATCCTGGACATAAACTGTTTCAACTCCTACCCTCAAAACGACGCTATAGAGCACTGCACACCAGAACAACTAGACACAAGGACAGTTTTTTCCCTAATGCCATCACTCTGCTAAACAAATAATTCCCTCAACACTGCCAAACTATTCACTAAGTCTGCACTACTATTAATCTTCTCATCGTTCCCACCACCCATCTCCTCCCACTTATGACTGCATGACTATAACCTTGTTGCTGGTATCCTTACAATTTACATTGATTGTTTCCTAGTATGATTTGATTTTTTTTTTTTTATTTGATTTATATGCCGCCCTTCTCCGGAGACTCAGGGCGGCTTACAATGTGCTCAGCAATAGCCTTCATCCTTTTTGTATATTTATACAAAGTCAGCTTATTGCCCCCACAAACTGGGTCCTCAATTTACCTACCTTAGAAAGGATGGAAGGCTGAGTCGACCTTGAGCCTTGGCGAGATTCGAACCCTGCAGTAATTGCAGGCAGCTGGTCTTAATAACCAGCTTAATAACAGGGTGCCTTAAACCCCTGTACTACCAAGGCTCTTGATTGCTTATTTGTACCCCATGACTATCATTAAGTGTTGTCCCTTATGATTCTTTTATGTACACTGAGAGCGTATGCACCAAAGACAAATTCCTTGTGTGTCCAATCACACTTGGAATAGAATCTAAAAAGAGCCTTGGTGGCGCAGCAGGCTAAAGTGCTGTTAAGTAGCACCAGCTGCCTGCAATTATTGCAAGTTCGAATCTCACCAGGCTCAAGGTTGACTCAGCCTTCCATCCTTTCGAGGTAGGTAAAATGAGGACCCAAATTGTGGGGGCAATAAGCTGACTTTGTATAAAAAAGAACACCGCTTTGGGGGGGGGCGAAAGCCCTACTAAGCAGGTATATACAAAAGTATGAAGGCTGTTGCTTAACGCATTGTAAGGCGCCCTGAGTCTCTGGAGAAGGGCGGCATATAAATCGAACCAATAAATAAATAAATATTCTATTCCAGGCAAGTGACTGTCCAGTCTCTTCTTAAAAACCTCCAGTGTTGGAGCACCCACAACTTCTGGTGGCAAGCAGTTCCACTGGTTAATTGTCTTCACTGTTAGGACGTTTCTCCTTAATTCCAATTTTCTTCTCTCCTTGATTAGTTTCCATCCATCGTTTCTTGTCCTGCCTTCTGGTGCTTTGGAGAATAATTGGACTCCCTCTTCTTTGGGGCAGCCCCTCGAATGCTGGAATAATGCCATCATGTCACCCTAATTCTTCTTTTCTGTAGAGTGGCCATACCAAATTCCTGCAACAATATCTTTAGATATTTGGATATTTCGTTTTAAAATGATAAACTGGATCCCACTTAGAAGATTCCTAAATGGCGTTGGACCAGTGGTGAAATCCAATTTTTTTTTACTACTGGTTCTGTGGGCGTGGCTTGGTGGGTGTGGCTTGGTGGGCGTGGCATGGGAAGGATACTGCAAAATCTCCATTCCCACCCCACTCCAGGGGCCAGCCAGAGGTGGTATTTGTCGGTTCTCCGAACTACTTAAAATTTCCGCTACCGTTTCTCCAGAAGCTGTCAGAACCTGCTGGATTTCACCCCCGGGTTGGACTAGAAGACCTCCAAGGCCCCTTCCAGCCCTTTGATTTTATAAGAAAACTGCAAGGACTGGTCCAGACGGTTGCTGGGAATCCGACACATCGATATGGGTTTTTGTCTTGTGTGTCTTCTGGATGCACACTTTAATGCTTTGTCTATTTTTATTTTGTCTTGGGGGAGGGGGGGTTGGTAAAATTTCTTTTTTTAAGAATTTGTATTTGAACTTTCTGACTAAAATGGAACGGAATGGAATGGAAAGGAAAGGAAAGGAAAGGAAAGGAAAAGAAAGAAGGAGGGCAGGAGGGAGGGAGGGAAAGAAGGAAGGAGGGAAGGGAGGGAGGGAGGGAGGAAGAAAGAAAGAAAGAAAGAAAAGAAAGAAAGAAAGAAAGAAAAAGAAGGCGGGCAGGAGGGAGGGAGGGAAGGAGGGGAAGGCAGTAAGGAGGGAGAGAGGGAGAAAGGGAGGGAGGAAGAAAGAAGAAAGAAAGAAAGAAAGAAAGAAAGAAAGAAAGAAAGAAAGAAAGAAAGAAAGAGAAAGGAAGGAAGAAAGAAAGAAAGAAGGAAAGAAAGAAGGAAAGAAAGAGAAGGCAGGCAGGAGGGAGGGAGGGAAAGGAAGGAAGGAATGAAAAAAAGAAAGAAAGAAAGAAAGGAAAGAAAGAAAGAAAGAAAGAAAGAAAGAAAGAAAGAAAGAAAGAAAGAGAAAGGAAGGAAGGAAGGAAGGAAGGAAGAAAGAAAGAAAGAAAGAAAGAAAGAAAGAAAGAAAAGAAGAAAGAAAAGAAAGAGAAAAAAGAAAGAAAGAAAGAAAGAAAGAAAGAAGGCGGGCGGGAGAGGGAAAGGAAGGAAGGAAAAAAAGAAAGAAAGAAAGAAAGAAAGAAAGAAAGAAAGAAAGAAAAAAGAAAGAAAGAAAGAAAGAAGAAGGCAGGCGGGAGGGAGGGAGAGGAAGGAAGGAAGATGATGATAGATAGATAGATAGATAGATAGATAGATAGATAGATAGATAGATAGATAGATACAGGCTGGTTCGATAGACAGACAAACAGACAAACTGACTCCAGGAATCCTATTCTAGCTGCAGATCTGAAATTTTTCACATGATCCCTGAATTAAAATGGGGTTATGAATCACTACACTTTTCAGAACTGAGGAACTCACTGCTACAAGACAGAGGGGGGAAAAAAAACCGTTGATGGAAGACACATCTTTGAAACCGGGATTCTCAACCTCAGCTCCTTGAAGGTGGGTGGATGTCGACTCTTCCTGGCTGGGGAATTCTGGGAGTTTGATGTCCACCCACCACCCCCACCACCACCCCTTCGTCAAGTAGCCGTAGTTGAGAAAAGAGGCTCTACTGAAGTGTGCTCAGGCATGATTTATTTTACTTATTTATTTGCGTTAAAAGATTTATACGGCCGCCTGTCTTAAAACAGCTCAGAGCAAGAGTAAAATCGGTAGCGATAAAACTGTCATAAAACCATAAATACAGCTCAGTGTAAATACTGCGATAGCTCAAGGTAAATATTACAACTTACTCAATATTGTACTACGACTTACTCAATGTCGATTCCACTTTGCTTAGCACAGCTGCTGGCTTCCCCAAATTGGGTGAGATTTTCACCCTCCTAGTCCTCGCTGAGTGTAAATCCTTCATGGGATGATGGGAGCGGAGTCCCCTCTGGCCGAGATCTAGTAAGCCTTCCCAAGTCTCAGCTCCTGAGATCCAGCAAGGGGAATTATAAAGTACCGCTTTATAAATCCTTAATAAGGCCACAGCTGGAATTCTGCAACCAGTTTTGGTCACCGAATTACAAAAAAAGAGGTTGAGACGTTGGAAAAAGTGCAGAGAAGAGCAACTAAGAGGATCAAAGGCCTGGAGACGAAAACGTACGAAGAACGGTGGCAGGAATTGGGTCTGGCTACTCCAGAGAAATGAAGAATTAGGGGTGACATGATAGCAGCCTTCCAATATTTGAGGGGCTGCCACAAAGAAGAGGGAAGGGTCCAATTATTCTCCAATGCACCAGAGGGCAGGATGAGAAGCAATGGATGGAAACTAATCCAAGAGAGAAGCAACCTGGAATTAAGGAGAAACTTCCTAACAGAGAAGACAATTAACCAGTGGAACAACTTGCCACCAGAAATCGTAGGCCCTCCATCACTGGAAGTTTTTAAGAAGAGACTAGACAGCCAATTGTCTGAAATGGGATAAATTCCCCTGCTTGAGCAGGGGGCTGGACTAGAAGACCTCCAAGGTCCCTTCCTGCTCTATTCTGACTGAAGTCAGAAGTCATTCTGTAGGTATGTATGTATGTCGGTATGTATGTATGTAGGTATGTATGTATGTATGTATGTATGTATGTATTGTTGTAAGCCAACCAGAGGCGCCTTGTGGAGTTGAGATGGATAGCAAACAAATTTAATAAATAATAACATTTATGCTTTTCTTTATGCTTTTTTTTTACACTTTTATTCCTGTTCTCTTTTTATTCGTAATATTTTTTTTAACCGGAAATTTACATTGTTTTTAACGTATGATTTGTTTAATGCAGTATGTATGATTTGTTAAATGCAGTAAAATTATTTGAAAGAAAAGTAAAAAATTGTTTTCAGTCCCACCAACCCACAAAAAAACAAGACTTCATGGTCTCAGCATCCTTTAAAGCAGGGGTCTCCAAACTTGGTAATTTTAACATTTGCGGGACTTCAATTCCCAGAATTCCCCAGCCAGTTTGGAGACCAAAGTTGGCAACTTTAACACTTGCAGACTTCAATTCCCAGAATTCCCCAGCCAGTTTGGAGACCAAACTTGGCAATTTTAAGACTTGCAGATTGAAATTCCCAGAATTCCCCAGCCAGTTTGGACACCAAACCTGGCAACTTTAACATTTGTGGGCTTCAATTCCCAGAATTCTAGTGTGGAGACCCCCCCACACACACCTTGCTTTAAATCACAAGAACCAGTAACAGTAACGGAGTTGGAAGGGACCTCGGAGGTCATCTAGTCCAACCCCCTGCTCACGCATGGGGATTCGAACCGCCGAACTGCCGACCTTTCTGATCGACAAGCTCAGTGTCTTAGCTACTTGAGCCACCAGAAATAGCTTGATGGGCTCAGAGCTATTGTGGAGGGCAGCAAGGATTAAAATTAGAATTCCTCAATGCAATAATAATAATAATAATAATAATAATAATAATAATAATAATAATAATTAATGCAATGGCGGTTCCTGGCTTTGTGCAACCAGTAGCACCAGATTGGGAAACTTGTCCCAGCAGGGCAGACGATGGGCTGGTTTTGCTCACCAGAAGGCAGCGTGCAAAGCGATGGGGCGGGAGGCCTGTTTGATACCTGACCTTCCGGTCCGAGGAGTGTTGCCACACACACACAAATCCACCTCGTGACTTTTGCACACCGGGATGTACGGCCCTATCCTGAGACCGATCCTAACCGTCTCAGGCTGGGCTAGGAAAACTCTCAAGGAGGGAAGTCAGGAGCGAGAAGAGAAGAGAAACCCAGCTGTTTTCAGTTTCTCATTTTTGGGGAAATATGTCAACTTTGGGCGTGTGCAATTTGAAGTTTTGTTGTTGTTTTTTTTTGGTTTAAAAAAACAAGAGTTTGCATTCATATTTCCAAGTCTTTTCTTGCAGGCTTCTCTGAACTCCTGCCTTCCTCTTCGTATCCTTTCCTGCTGCAAAAATGATCAGAATCCTTTAACAGATTTCACAGAGTTGGAAGGGACCTTGTAGGTCATCTAGTCCAACCCCCCGCCCCAGCAGGAGACCCTACACCATTTCTGACTGATAACAGGTTAACAGAGTTGGAAGGGACCTTGTAGGTCATCTAGTCCAACCCCCGCCCCAGAGCAGGAGACCCTACACCATTTCTGACTGATAACAGGTTAACAGAGTTGGAAGGGACCTTGTAGGTCATCTAGAAGCAGATATTTCTGACTGATAACAGGTAACAGAGTTGGAAGGGACCTAGGTCATCTAGTCCAACCCCCCGCCCAAGCAGGAGACCCTACACCATTCTGACTGATAACAGGTAACAGAGTTGGAAGGGACTTGAGGTCATCTAGCCAAGGGAGACCTACACCATTTCTGAACTGATAACAGGTTAACAGAGTTGGAAGGGACCTTGTAGGTCATCTAGTCCAACCCCCCGCCCAAGCAGGAGACCCTACACCTTTCTGACTGATAACGGTTAACAGAGTTGGAAGGGACCTTGTAGGTCACTAGTCCAACCCCCCGCCCAAGCAGGAAACCCTACACCGTTTCTGACAGATGGCAGTCCGGTCTCTTGATTTAACCTTCAAATCAATCCTTCTTTAAATCAGATTTAAATCAGTCCTTGATTTAACCTCTCGTTTAGCGACCATTCGAAGTTCTAACAATACTAGAAGAAGTGATTAGATGGCATAAACCTCAGTCCAAACTACCGTTAACGACGGTGTATCTGTTCCAACTAGGTTTATTTCCTGGCGGAGTAGCTAAGATCTGTCCAGATGCTCCCAGACTTACCATGATTTGTTTAGTGACCGTTCAAAATTACGACAGCCTTGGAAAAAGTGACTTACAATCGGTCTCCCACTTACAACCATCACAGTACGGTTGTATGATCACATAATCACATCATTCAGATCAGAGGTGGGTTGCAGCAGGTTCTGACCAGTTCTGGAGAACCAGTAGCGGAAATTTTGAGTAGTTCAGAGAACCAATAGTAAAAATTCCGACTGGCCCCGCCCCCATCTATTCTCTGCCTCCCGAGTCCCAGCTGATCAGGAGGAAATGGGGATTTTGCAGTATCCTTCTCCTGGATTGGGGAGAGAATGGAGATTTTACAGTATCCTTCGCCTGGATTGGGGAGGGAATGGAGATTTTACAGTATCCTTCCTCTGCCATGCCCACCTAGCCACGCCCACCAAGCTACACCCACAGAACCGGTAGTAAAAAAATTTGAAACCCAGCACTGATTCAGATTTGGGCTTCTGGAAACTGGCATGTACTTACAACAGTTGCAAAATAATGAACATTCACTCAATTACCCCAACGAAAAGATATTCCTCACTACAATTTTGCGGTTCTCGCAACTGTCACCCAAAAGGAGGCTGCTAACAAAAAAAACAAAGACAAGAAAAAAATATTATTATTTTGCCAATTTCCAGACGGTCCTCAACTTCTGACCACATTTGGGACCGGAATTTTCGCTGCTAAGCAAGACAGTTGCAATTCAATTTTATGGCCCTTTTCCCCCATGGTTGTTAAGTGAATCACTGCAACTTGTTA
Organism: Pantherophis guttatus; assembly: GCF_029531705.1. Next base: position 1,790,632 of record NW_026844085.1, on the reverse strand, counting down.
AGCGAATCACGTGGCCATTAGGTGAATCTGGCTACCCCATTGATCCTGCTGGGAAGGTCGTAATTGGTGATCGTGTGACCCACAGGAGACGTTGACACTCGCGACCGTTGCAATCAAAATTCAAATGCTTACCCATCGGCAGCGGTTCGTCAGCCGGGGTTTTCGTGGAGCTCGTCAGAGCCCGCTAATTCCCCAACTGTCTCGCCGCGACGCCAAACCAAAAGTCCCAGGGTCACGTGATTCCCTTTTGGCGACCTCCTGACAAGCGAAAACAACAGGGAAGCCGGATTCACTTAAACAACCATGTGACTCACTTAACAACGGCTGTGATTAACAACCGTGGCTGGAAAGGTCGTAAAATGGGAGGGGCAAAACTCACTTAGCAACTGTCTCGCTTAGCAATGGAGATTTTGGGCTCGGTTGTGGTCATACGTCGAGGATTGCCTGCAAACTGGAAGTAGCCTTGTTCACACGGGATACTAACTGCAGGGCGCACAAACATTTTACCAACTTGGGCTTTTGAAGGAAGAGCAAGACAACACCCTAAAAATAGGTGGGGCCGGAAGATGTAGCAAGGACAAAAATTAAAGTAGGTGAATTAGATTAAATCAAATTAATAGGATCGTTCTGGCATATTCAACTTCTCCTTGTTGAATTAAAAAAAAGGGGGGGACAAAAGAGGACTAAATAATGGTCGAATTAGGTGGAGAAATGTGGAAACAAATAGGAAGAAACAAAAATTGTGAAAAGGAAATTGGGTACATGTTTATGTCAAAGGTAAACAAAATAATTAGAATAATAGAATATAGTATAATGGTATATATATATGATATATTAGAAATATATGTATAAAAGATAGATTAAGAAAGAGAAAATGGATAAATATGGATTACTGATGTGAGGATGTTGAAAAGAAGATGTAAATATCTGTTTTTGTTTGTTTTAAAAAAAACCTGTTTAATAAAAATTATTTTAAAAAAAACATTCTGGGTCAACTTCAGGAAAGGTTCACTCAGTTATGAACAGCAGTGATTCGCTTAACAACTCTGACGAAAAAGGTTGTAAAATTAGATGTGCCTCACTTATAAGCCACCTTCTGAGCCACAGAAATTCTGGCCCCCGTGGTCGTCATAAACCGAGGACTACCTATATACATGCAAACATTTCAACATCCATATATATACGTGTGTGTGTGTGGTTTTTTTTTTTTTTTTTTCCTCTAGCCAGGTTTTCCTACGTAACCAAGGTTTTTCTGCAGCCCTAGCTCAGTAGAATCACATCCACTCGATTCTGGGCTTTTTTTTCTTTTTTTTCTTTCTGGCAGCCAGCAAGTTCTGGTGCCAGGTGAGAGACTTATATAGATCTATTTCTAGCTCGTTAGCCATCATCAGTAAGCCACAACCACATCTCATGTATCCTGGCTTACTGATGATGGCTAATGAGCCTGAAATAGATCTATATAAGTCTCTCACCTGGCACCAGAACTTGCTGGCTGCCAGAAAGAAAAAAAGCCCAGAATCGAGTGGATGTGATTCTACTGAGCTAGGCTTACAGAGAGCTGCAGAAAAACCTTGGTTACGTAGGGAAACCTGGCTAGAGGAAAAACACACATAAATCCTACAAAGAAGTAAGAATATATATATGTGTGTGTGTGTGTGTGTGTTTCAACATACCATGATATATTTAGATAGATAGATAAGATACATACATAGATAGATAATTGATAGAAGATAGAAGATAGAAGATAGAAGATAGATAGATAGATAGATAGATAGATAGATAGATAGATAGATAGATAGATAGATGATGGATGGATGGGTGGATAGATAGATTGATAGATGGATGGATGGATAGATAGATTGATAGATGGATGGATGGATGGATGGATGGATGGATGGATGGATAGATGATGGATGGATGGGTGGATAGATAGATTGATAGATGGATGGATGGATAGATAGATGGATGGATGGATGGATGGATGGATGGATGGATAGATAGATGATGGATGGATGGGTGGATAGATAGATTGATAGATGGATGGATGGATAGATGGATGGATGGATGGATGGATGGATGGATGGATGGATGGATAGATAGATAGATAGATGGAGAGATAGATAGATAGATAGATAATGGATGGATAGATAGATAGATAGATAGATAGATAGATAGATAGATAGATAGATGTAAGGTAGGTAGAGGTACTAATCCCACTCTATAAAGCCTTAGTAAGGCTACACCTAGAGTCCTGCATCCAGTTTCGGTCACCACGCTATAAAAAAAGATGTGGAGACTCTAGAAAGAGTGCAGAGAAGAGCAACCAGGATGACGAGGGGACTGGAGGCTCAAACATACGATGAACGGTTGCAGGAACTGGGCCTGGCTAGTCTAGTGAAGAGAAGGACCAGGGGAGACAGGAGAGCATCTTCCAATATTTGAGGGGCTGCCCCAGAGAGGAGGAAGGGGGTCAAGCTGTTTCCCAAAGCACCTAATCTTGAGAGGTAGAGAGATATAATAGAGATAGATAGATAGATAGATAGATAGATAGATAGATAGATAGATAGATAGATAGATGATAGATAGAAGAGCAGAGCAGAGCTTTGATAATGCTGTTGCATCTGCTATCTTAACATTTCCCTCCACAAAACCCCCTGGATTTGGGGCCAAACCAGCATCTGGAGACCTTTAAGAGCGTCCTCCACGAAAGCAGAAAAACCTTTTGCACCTCCAATTAATTAATTTACTACATTAATATCCTGATTTAATGCTCTCCGCCGGGTGCTAGGCATTAGCCCACAGGCAGCGGTTAATCACGGGATATATATAATGTAATATTGCCGAGATTTGGAGACAGCTAACGCAAAAGGGCAATTGCCACAATTGCTGCTTTGAACCCACAATGCCCTCACCGCTCCCCTTTTCTGAAGATATATTGATTTTGGGCTCCTCCCCGTCTCTCCAAGGGAGGCGATGGGGAAGCTGGGTGGCACCTCTCTTCCTGGGCATCCTGCCACCGAGGAAGACTCACCGGGTTGCCACCCTGTTCAGGGAGACGCTGGGCCGGGGCAGGGTCACCAACACACCCCGTCAGGATGGGACACGGCCAGCAAACCACTTTCACTCTTCTGGAGCAACCGGAAAAGCAACCCGGGCATGAATGCGGGGACAGTTCTCGAGTTACGACCGCTCTGGGGACCAGAATTTCCATTGCTAAACAATCAGTTGCAGCCCATTGTGCAACTGTTTTTTTCCTCACGGTTGAGATTCAACCTGGAAATAAGGAAGATTTTTTTTTTTTTAATTTTGATTTATATGCCGCCCTTCTCCGGAGACTCAGGGCGGCTTACAATGCGTTAAGCAATAGCCTTCATCCTTTTGTATATTTATACAAAGTCAGCTTATTGCCCCCACAAACTGGGTCCTCATTTCACCTACCTTAGAAAGGATGGAAGGCTGAGTCAGCCTTGAGCCTGGTGAGATTCGAACCTGCAGTAATTGCAGGCAGCTGGTCTTAATAACAGGGTGCTTTAGACCACTGTACTACCAATTTTCTGACAGTGAGAGCCATCAGTGGTGGGATTCAGCTGGTTCCAGCCGGTTTGGGCGAATTGGTAGTTGAATTGCTGGCTGGCCCCACCCCTTCCCACCCCACCTCTTCCTGGAGTCCCATTTTGGCTCCCAGGTAAGTGCAGGGAGGCATCCTAGGCCTAAAACAGGGTGCAGGGAGTGGCGTGGCCCCCCCACGGCCCATTTTTGCTCCTGAGGGGGTGCAGGAGGCCAAGTGCTGCCTGTCACACTCCCTGGCCATGCCCAACATGGCCACGCCCACCCAGCCAGTGAGTAGAGCAGAGAACCAGTTGTTAAATTATTTGAATCCCACCAATGCATTAACTCATGGAACAGAAGTTGCCTCCAGAAGTTGTGGGAGCTTCATCCCTGGAAGCTTTCAAGAATAGACTGGACTACCCTCTGTCAGAAATGTTGTAGGGTCTCCTGCTTGGAAAGGGGGTTGGGCTAGATGACCTAAAAGGTCCCTTCCAACTCTGTTCATCTGTTAAGTACTTGGCATGGCTAGTCTACAGAAGAGAAGGACCAGGGGAGACAGGAGAGCAGTCTTCCAATATTTGAGGGGCTGCCCCAGAGAAGAGGAAGGGGGCCAAGCTATTCTCCAAGGCACCTGAAGGCCAGACAAGGAAGAATGGATGGAAGCTGATCAAGGAGAGATTCAACCTGGAAATAAGAAGAATTTTTCTGACAGTGAGAACCATCAACCCATGGAACAGAAGTTGCCTTCGGAAGTTGTGGGAGCTTCATCACTGGAGGCTTCCAAGGAGAGATTGGAATCTTTCAGAAATGGTGTAGGGCCTCCTGCTCGGAAAAGGGGTTGGACTAGATGACTTACAAGGTCCCCTCCAACTCGGTTAATCTGTATCTATCTAACATTACAGTCATTAGGCAAATCCAGCTTCGCCCCTTGACTTTGCTTGTGGGGAGACAGCTGGGTAGGTGGCAAATGAGAATCAGGTGACTCAGAGATGCTGTAGACTTTAGGCACACATGCCGGTTGTTAGCTGCCCAAATTTTGATCTTTGGGAGGCTGCGACAAGTTTGAGGACAAATTGTAAATTGCCCGGGCAGGTTCAAATAGTAGCTTGATGAATTGTTGTAAGTCGAGGACTACCTGCCCAGATCTTACATGCTCCACAAGCAACTAAACCCCAGATGGATCTGGAGCAGACACATCATAGTTAAGGGCAGCAGTTGTTCTGATTTTTATAAATTCATAGGGTGCTGGAAGGGACCTTGGAGGTCATCTAGTCCAACCCCCTGCTCAAGCAGGAGACTACACCATTTCTGAGAGATGGCAGGTAGATGGCCATTCCGGACAAATGGCTGTCCAGTCTCTTCTTAAAAGCCTCCAGTGATGGAGCATCCACAACTTCTGGTGGCAAGTCGATCTACGGATTAATACTTTTCATTGTGAAGAAATTCTTGCTTAGTTCCACGTTGCTTCTCTCTTTGATTGGTTTCCATCCGTTGCTTCTTGCCTTGCCTTCTGGTGCTTTGGAGAATAGGTGGACCCCTTCTTCTTCGAGGCAGCCCCTCAAATCCTGGAATACTGCTATTATGTCACCCCTAATTCTTCTTTTCTCTAGACTAGCCAGACCCAAATCTTGCAATCGTTCTTCGTATGTTTTAGTCTCCGGGCCTTTTAATCATCTTAGTTGCTCTTCTCTGAACTTTTTCCAAAGTCTCAACATCTTTTTTGTAGTGTGGGGACCAAAACTGGCTGCAGGATTCCAGGTGTGACCTTACTAGGGTTTTTATAAAGCGGTACTAATACTAATACGTGGTGGCTCAGTGGTTAAGACGCTGAGCTTGTCGTTCGAAAGGTCGGCAGTTCAGCGGTTCGAATCCCTAGTGCCGCGTAACGGGGTGAGCTCCCGTGACTTGTCCCAGCTTCTGCCAACCTAGCAGTTCGAAAGCAGGTAAAAAAAAAATGCAAGTAGGAAAATAGGGACCACCTTTGGTGGGAAGGGAACAGCGTTCCGTGCGCCTTTGGCCTTGAGTCGTGCCGGCCACATGACCACGGAGATGTCTTTGGACAGCGCTGGCTCTTTGGCTTTGAAACGGAGATGAGCACCGCCCCCTAGAGTCGGGAACGACTAGCGCATAGGTGCGAGGGGAACCTTTACCTTTACTAATACTTTACAAAACCCTAGTAAGACCACACCTGGAATGACTGCAAGGAATATAATCAGTGGTGGGATTCAAGTAATTTAACAACCGGTTCTCTTCCGTGATGATTTCCTCCAACAACCAGTTTGCCAAACTGCTCAGAAAGTTAACAACCGGTTCTCCCGAAATGGTGCGAACCGGCTGAATCATAATCCTTCTCTAGAAATCCTTCTATTCCCCATCACTCAGTCAGAACTGAAGCAGCTTCTCTTGGATGGGAAGTGAAACCTTTTCAAGGAAAAAGCCAAATTTGGGAAAAGCACCTCTGGGACTGTTTTGGAAGGAGGGGAAGAGAGGGGGAAATGGGGACAGGTGGGAATGCTGAATGCTGCTTTAATTGCCAAGTGTAACAGGAAATGCCAAGTGTCACCAAAACTTTGTCTCTGGAATAGTTTTCAATCTAATCTTTCCGTCTAATACGCATTCCTAGGATCCTAGGTTAACCCAAGTTAACCTAGTCCAGGGGGTCAGCAACCTGCGGCTCTGGAGCCGCATGTGGCTCTTTCGTCCCTCTGCTGCGGCTCCCTGTTGCTGGTCGGCTCCACAATTGATAGGGCTTTCGGTTAGGACAGGTAAGAGGAAAAAGAATGCCGTGCTAGGAGGAGACTCTATGGTGGGGGAACCGGACTTCTGGTCAGCAGAGGAAAAAGGACGCCATACTAGGAGAAGACTCTATGGTGGGGGAACTGGACTTCCGGTCAGCTCCAGAATTGAACGAGGGGCTTTCGGTTAGGACCTTTGTGGCTCTTTGAGTGTTTAAGGTTGCCGACTCCTGATCTAATCCATCCCAGCTTGGCACTGGGGACCAGTCAAAGTCAGCTTTGCTTTAGACCAGGGCTCTCCAAAGTTGGCAACTTTAAGACATTAAAGAGATGAACAGAGCTGGAAGGGACCTTGGAGGTCATCTAGTCCAACCCCGCACCCAAGCAGGAAATCCTACACCATTTCTGACAGGTGGCAGTCCAGTCTCTTCTCGAAAGCCTCCGGTGATGAAGCTCCCACAACTTCTGAACTTCAAGTTGGCCCAGACCGCATGAAAAAAAAAAACATTTGTGCAAACTCAGCAGGTTAGTGAATACGATCACCAGGTTACGCGTGTTGTGCGAATGCCACCAAGGCGCCGTCAGAACAAAAATAGAAGCCAGAAGAGCTTCAGAGTTTGTGGGGGAAATTCCCTGGGATGTGGGATGACCTGTATTGGAAGGCAGGTCATTGCCTTAAGCACAGATTGGCTGTATAGGAGGTCCTCGACTTACGACCACAACGGAGCCCAAAATGTATGTTGTTAAGCGAGACATTTGTTAAGTGAATTTTGCGACCTTTCTTGTCTCGTTTTTTAAGTGAATTCCTGCAACTGATAAATTAGTAATCCGGTTGTTAAGTGAATTGGCTCAATTGATAAGTTGCAAAGTGAATCGGGCTTCCCCATTTATTTATTTTATTTATTTATTTATTATATTTCTATACCGCCTTTCTCCCGTAGGACTCAAGGCGGTGTACAGTCAAGAAAAATATAGACACACAAACATCATAAAATTGCTAATTAAAATTATTACTTAGTTTGGTCAATTAAATAAAACCCTGTGAGAACGAACTGGTCGGTGGGAGGCTATTGGTGGCAAAAGACGGTCTCGTAGGTACCCAGGTCCTAAGCCTTGGAGCGCTTTAAAGGTGATAACTAACATTGACTTTGCTTCCCAGGAGGTCGCAAAAGGGGATCACGTGACACCCCCCCCCCCCCAGGACATAGCAACAGTCTTAAATATTCAAAATTCAAGCGTCTTGAATTTTGATTTGACCACAGGGGGGGATGCTGCAATGGCCGTAAGTGTGAAAAACAGTCCTAAGTCACTTTTTTCAGTGATGTTGTAACTTCGGACGGTCACTAAATGACCTGTTATAAGTCAGTGCAGTGTACCTGTACGCTGAATTGTGAATGAATTGAATGGTCAGGTTTGTACAAAGTGGGAAGGAAAAGGGGAAGGAAAGGGAAGAGAGGAGGGAGGGATGGAGGAAGAAAGGAAGGGAGGAAGGAAAGAAAGAAAAAGGAAGGATGGAAAGAGGGAAGGAAGGAAGGAAAGAAGGAAAGAAGAAGAAAGAAAAGAAGGAAAAAGAAGGGAGGGAGAGAAAGAAAGAAGGAAAGAAGAAGAAAGAAAAGGAAAAAGGAAGGAGGGAAGGAAGGAAGGTAAGAAGGAAGGAAGGAAGGAAAGAAAAATAGAGAAGGGAGGGGAAGGAGGAAGGAGGGAAGGAAGGACGGAAAGGAAGAAGAAAGGAAGGAAAAGGGAGGGAGGGAGGGAAGGCAGGCAAGCAGGAAGGAAGGAAGGAAAAAGGGAGAAAGGAAGGAAAGGAAGGAAAGAAAAGGGAGGGAGGGAAGGCAGGCAAGCAGGAAGGAAGGAAAAAGGAAAGAAGGAAAAGGGGAGGGAGGGAGGAAGGAAGGAAGGAAGGAAAAAGGAAAGAAGGAAAAGGAGAGGGAGGGAGGGAGGGAGGGAGGGAGGAAGGAAGGAAGGAAGGAAGGAAGGAAGGAAAAAAGAAGGAAGGAAAAGGGAAGGGAGGGAGGAAGGAAGGAAGGAAGGAAGGAAAGAAGGAAAAAGGAAGGAAAAGGGAAGGGAGGGAGGAAGGAAGGAAGGAAGGAAGGAAGGAAGGAAGGAAGGAAGGAAGGAAGGAAGGAAGGAAGGAAAAAGGGAGGAAGGGAGGCAACTGGAGTTTTCCTCTAAAGGTTGAATGCGGCTGCTCAGCTCTTTTGCTCTGCAGACTCCGGACTGCACATCCTGCAACCTCAGCCACTGAATACACACACACATACAAACACACACTGCCGTCCCCAGCCTCTTTCAAGGATATGCAACAACAAACCAAGTAAAGTAATAATTAGCAGTCAGCACGGGTTTGTTAAAACAGATCAACCCAGCCCTGGGTGGGCATATAAATTGAACTAATAATAATAATCTTATTTCATTCTTCAACATAGTGACTGAATTAGTAGACCAGCGAAATACTATGGACATAATAAACTTAAGACTTCAGCAAAGGCATTTGACAAAGTAGACCACAATCTACTTCTTTGTAAACTAGAAAAAAGTGGGACAAGATAGCATCACCACCAGATGGATTCGTAACTGGCTGACAAACCGTACTCAATGAGTAGTCCTTAATGGGACTTCGTCTACATGGAGGGAAGTAAGCAGCTGGGTACCACAAGGTTCTGTCTTACGCCCAGTACTCTTCAATATCTTCATAAACGACTTAGATGAGGGAGTAAAAGGGGAACTCATCAAATTTGCAGATGATACTAAGCTGGCAGGAACAGCCGACACCCTAGAAGACAAGCTCAAGATCCAGATGGATCTTGACGGACTTGAACAAAGTCTAACAAAATGAAATTCAACGGAGAGAAAAGCAAAGTCTTACACTTAGGCAAGAAAAACCAAAAGTGCACATATAAACTGGGGAAACCAGGCTTAAGAGCAGTGACTGTGAGAGGGATCTTGGAGTCTTAATGGACACCAAGCTAAATATGAGCCAAAAGTGTGCAGCGGCAGCTAAAAAAGTCAATGCGATCCTAAGTTGCATTAACAGAGGGATACAATCAAGATCAAGGGAGGTCCTAATACCACTCTATAAAGCCTTAGTAAGGCCACACCTAGAGTCCTGCATCCACTTTTGGTCACCACACTATAAAAAAGATTTCGAGATTCTAGAAGAAGTGCAGAGAAGAGCAACCAGGATGATGAGGGGACTGGAGGCTCAAAATAGGAAGAACGGTTGCAGGAATTGGGTATGGATAGTCTGGTGAAGAGAAGGACCAGGAGAGACAGGAGAGCGTCTTCCAGTATTCGAGGGGCTGCCCCAGAGAGGAGGAAGGGGGTCCAGCTATTCTCCAAAGCACCCGAAGGCCAGACAAGGAAGAATGGATGGAGACTGACCAAGGAGAGATTCAACCTGGAAACGAAGAGAAATTTTCTGACAGTGAGAACAATCAACCGGTGGAACAGAAGTTGCCTTCAGAAGTTGTGGGAGCTTCATCCCTGGAGGCTTTCAAGAAAAGACAGGACTGCCTTTTGCAGAAATGGTGTAGGGTCTCCTGCTTGGAAAGGAGGTTGGACTAGATGACCTATAAGGTCCCTTCCAGCTCTGTTAATTTGTTAAAAAGCCGACTTTGCCACTGGGCGTGTGCGTGTGTGTGCATGTGGTCAACAAGGAAATGGCAAGTAGGTCTGTGCGTTCCATGTGTGTGCAAATAGCACTAGCACTTGGGTGACACTTGGCATTTCCTGTTACACATCGCAATTCAAGCACTATTCTGCATTCTTACCAATCCCTGTTTCTCCCCCCCCTTTTTTTTTTTTTTCTTCCTTCCTTCCAAAACGAGGCTGGCTGGGGAATTCTGGGAATTGAAGGAAGGAAGGCAAAAGGAAGGGAGGGAGGAAAGCAACTGGTTTGCCATTCTGCTGACCCCTCGCCCTCCAACCAAGCTCTGCCAGCCTGCCACTTTTCCCAGGCTGGCACGGTGACTCAGGGGGTGCCAGAGCCCTGCGGGCACCCAGCAAGAAGGCTGAGGCAGCAGCTCCGATGCAGAAAACCTGCCGAGTCACTGAAGAGCGGCTGGTGCCAGGGAGGGGAGAGGAGGGGAGGAGAGAGGCTACGCAGCCCAACAGGTAGAGACTCCGCAGGGAACCCACACAACCTCAGCTGTCACGACACCCTTATCCGCGGTTATCTCTCCAAACCAGTTTTTCAGGATCATCATCCCCCGCAGGTTGAGTCACCCATCCGCTGGGCTCAGCCTGGCTCAGTGGGCCGTGCAAACACAACGGCAACCCCATTGGGTGGCGGCCACTTTGGTTTTTTTGGGGTGGGCTGAGGGTCCCCCGTTTGCTGGAGTGGGAAAGACCCGGGGTCAACCATCGCTAGCGGAGCATTTCCTGATCTGGCAAAACATCCCGATGGGGAAACTTCACAGAGAGAGCTTCCTCTGGCGGTCCAATGCAATGGGGAACTCTGCACATGGGCAGGGACATTGTCTGCCGGTTGTAAAGGATGACAAGCCAGCTCTGTCTTGATGACATGAAAACTTTGCATCAACTGGTCAGGATAAAGCAGGATTTCTCAACTTCTGGCACTTGAAGATGGGTGGACTTCAACTCCCAGAATTCCCCAGCCAGCAGGCTTTAAGACAGGAGGACTTCAACTCCCAGAATCCGCCATCCAGCATGTTTTAAGATGGGTGGACTTCAACTCCCAGAATTCCCCAGCCGGCATGTTTTAAGATGGGTGGACTTCGATTCCCAGAATTCCCCGCCGGCATGCTTTAAGATGGGAGGACTTCCACTCCCAGAATTCCCCAGCCAGCATGTTTTAAGATGGGTGGACTTCAACTCCCAGAATCCCCCATCCAGCATGTTTTAAGATGGGTGGACTTCAACTCCCAGAATTCCCCAGCCGGCATGCTTTAAGATGGGAGGACTTCCACTCCCAGAATTCCCAGCCAGCATGTTTTAAGATGGGTGGACTTCAACTCCCAGAATCCCCCATCCAGCATGTTTTAAGATGGGTGGACTTCAACTCCCAGAATTCCCCAGCCGGCATGCTTTAAGATGGGAGGACTTCCACTCCCAGAATTCCCCAGCCAGCAAGCTTTAATTTTGGAAGTTGAAATCCATGCATCTTCAAGTGCCAGAGGTTGAGAAACACTGGGATAAAGGCTCCAACATGGCTTGACCGAAGCCCATATAAATTTCCTGCTAGGTATGTTTGTGGCTGGGGGATTCTGGGAATCGAAGTCCACCAGTGATGGGCTTCAAGTAATTTAATAACCGGTTCTCTGCCCTAATGATTTCTTCCAACAACCAGTTTGCCAAACTGCTCAGAAAGTTAACAACCGGTTCTCCCGAAGTGGTGCGAACCGGCTGAATCCCACCACTGAAGTCCTCCCATCTCCAAGTCCCCAAATTCGGAAAACATTGCTCTAAATTATTCATCTTGACTTTTTCCAGCAAAGCCCACCCCACTCCCACCTCCCACCCCTTCTCTTCCTGGTCCCTTTCGTGTAGAGACAAGCAACCGATCCAGAAGGCAAAAACAACAGAAACCGGGCATTTTCACCCAAATTTGCCTTTTGCACGAAGACGATAAGAGAAGACGATAAGAGAAAGCCAAAAAAAAACACACGAGCATCTTTCTCCAAAAAAGCATGAAATTTTAGGCTTTGGTGGAGCTTCACCCCGATGGGGATTTACGCGATTTTTTTTTTTTAAAGAAAGTAATTCTCGTTTGCCGTATGAAAAGATCTTTACGAAGAGATTAAGAAATTCCCGGCGTTGTGTTTTGCTCTTCTTTCAAAGAAAGTTTGGCGCTGCTGCCAGCTTGGCAACCCAGCCTTACCCTCGGCTCCGCCTAACGGATTGCTGCCAATTTTATTTTATTGGTGTTTTCTTTTTTTTTCCTTGCTTGCAATTTCAAACCAGCTCCGTTTTCCCTGACAACTCATTTACCGGACAATTAATTCACAGGTTGGAGGATTTTCAGCGATTGCTGCTGCTGCCAGTTCCTATGCCCAGCCCGCGATGCCCGAGGAAGTCACTTCCGGATCCCAGTTGGAAAAACTAACATGCATGTCGGTTTGTTCCATTCGGACGTTTTTTGGAGATTCCTCCAGAAAAGAGACTCAACATCCCTAAAAAAATATATATGAATTCTATCCTCAACTTTTGCAACAAATCGAACTGATCAATAAAACCGATAAAACACACTACAGGCAGTCCTCAATTTACGACCCGCAACTGAGCCCAAAGTTTTTGTTGCCAAGAGAAACATTTGTTAGGTGAATTTTGTCCCGTTTTATTACCTTTTGTCCCACCGTCGTTAAGTGAATCACTGTCATGAAAGTAACATAGTTGTTAAGGGAATCCGGCTTCCCCGTGGACGAGGTTCGTCCGAAGGTCACAAAAAGTGACCCCGTGACCCCGGCAACCGTCGTAAGTAGGAGTCGGTTGCTATGCCTCTGATTTTTTTTTTGATAGCGTGACTATGGGGATACCGCGACGGTCGCAAGCGTGGAAAAACAGCCATAAGGGGCTCTTTTCAGTGTGACTTTGAACTGGTCACTAAGTGAGCTGTTGTAAGTCGAGGACTACCTGTAGGGAAGATCGCCAACGATGCAATAAACAAGCCAGCCTCAAAAGATCTGCCAGGTGCCACCTTCACACAGGTGTGCCTCTTTACATACTTTCTCCATCGGTGCAAAAAAAATAATAATCAAGAGAGCGAAAGGGATGGGGACATGGGGGGGGGTCGTGCGTGGGTCCTGCCCCACCCGAAAGGGGCTCCCCGAAGCAAAGCAAAAGATGATAGCAAAACTGTCAATCACCCGTTGGTCAAAATGTCAATTTTTTTGGTGGGTGGAAAGCATCCAGAAAGCAAGAGCCCAGGATGACAACTCGCGGAGAAAATTACGGAGAAGAGGAGAAAACCAACAACTTACCAGAGATTGGCAGGACCAGAAGACAGATGTTCCACAGCATGGTGTGCAAAGGGAGTGGATGATGGTGCCAGGGGTCAAAACGTTCCTTGCACACTTCCCCTCGGTTCCCCCAAAAGTCTCGGACCCCTCGCCAAACTCTACAATCCGTCCTTGCTCCTCCTCAACCCCAGCAACCTCCTCACCAGTCTCCGCTTGTGTGTGCCACGCACACCCGCTCACACCCGCAGGAGAGACGCACAGAGTCCCATCGTGGTGTCACTGACCGGAGGGGCCCCTGTTTGGAGGAGGAAGCTGGGGGTCTTCGGCGGGCATCCGTGTGTGTATGGTGGGTGTTGGGGGGGCGTCTTCGCTTCCAGATCCCGGCACGAAAGTTGTGGTGAACTCTGCCGGAGTTGTCTTCTGCTTGTGTTTTGAAACTCTGCAACCTGTTCCTCGCACACAAGACCGGAGGGAGGGGAAGCCAGCCAGGGAAAAAAATATTAACCTGTTTAGCAAGTTTGAACAGGTGTTTCTCAAAAAGGGGGGGGGGGGGGGGGGGGGGGTTTGGTTTATAAAGGGAAAAGGCTTCGCGGGGGGGGGGGGTGGAGTGCCAGAGCGGCTCGGTGGCCGTGTCAAGTCATCACAATTCCTGGGGTGCCAACTCCGAAGCTGGGTGCCAAAATGGGGGATTTGTGGCGGGGGGGGCGCCCTCCGAAGAACCCAGGGCCCTAAAAATGAGACCTCGAAAGCCTGAAGGACCGATGTGGGTTGTTTCCAGTGCTCCGTTTACAACGGGTTTGTTTAGTGACTGTTCGGAGTTATGACGACACCGGAGGGATCGACTTGCAACCGGTCCTCGCGCTAAGAGGAGCCTCACGGGATCAAAATCCAGGTGCTTGGCAATTGGTGTGTATTTACAACGGTTGTAGCATTTCCCCAGGGTTACCAATTGTGACCTTCCCGTCCAGTTTCCGACATGCAAAGCCCGTGGGAGGAGCTGGATTCGCTTAACGACGGACTGATTCACTCGACAATTGCAGCTATTTGCTGAACGGCGAACAAATCGGGAGCGGCTCGCTGAACAATTGCCTCGTTTTGCAAGGGAAAGCCAGAGAGCCCAATTGCGGTCATAAAGCGAGGACCACTTGTACATACCATTTTTCAAAAGAAACGTGCTTCAAAGCCCCTTAGACCCCCTTGGCTCTCTTAAGCCCATCCAGATGTGCCCCCAGCAGTTAAATTGCAGTTGCTTTATCGCAATCAAAGTGTTCATTTATATATTGCAGAGAGTCCTCGATTTACGACCGCAATTGAACCAAACTCTTCATCGCTAAGTGAGACCATAATTGAGTTTTGCTCCATTTGATCTTTCTTGCCACCGTTGTTAAGTGAGTAACACGGTTGTTGAATGGATCTAGGCTTCCCCACGTGGATTTTTCTGGTCAGAAGGTCGCAAAAGGTCGTCATGACGGACGTTGCGACCGTCATAAGTACGAGTCAGTTGCCAAGCGTTTGAATTTTGATCGCAGGAGGATGCTGCAAGGGTCGTTAAGTCTGACGAAAGGTCGTAAGTGACTTTGCTTCGGCGCCATTGTAACTTTGAGCGGTCACTAAACGAATGGTCGTAAGTCCAGGACTGCCTGTAGTTATTTTACATATTTATATACTCTGGGCGGCGGCTTCCTTTGGGTTGAAGGTGCGATCTGAGGAGATTCCCCCCCCCTTTTTTTTTTTGTGAAGTCTTGCTTTGCTGTTTTAATAGTTTTATCTGTGTTTTCCTTTTTAATGAGTCCCCTTGAGGACTAGCTGCATCAAAAGGCGCATCAAAAGGTGATACCAGCCCCTGAACGCAGCAGGCCCCACCCAGCTCCAGTGGCCACAGATTTTTATCTCTGCTCATCCGCTGGGAGCGAAGCTCCCTCCTTGGCAGACACACCTACTGACATTCCTTCGCCGGCACCCCGCGTGGAAGACACTCATGCCCTGCCCCGCCTTCGCGCCACGGCCACCCGACCGGCTCTGCAGGAAGCGAAATCTTGCTGACTGGAACGGCTGCTCCGAGGAGGATTTCCATTTTTGCTGCTGTCTGCTTTTAAAGCCACAGCTTTTCCAGAAAAGGTTGGACAGCCGTCTCTCTGGAATGGTATAGGGCAGTGAAGGCTAACCTTTTTGCCATTGAGGGCCAAAAGCCCGGGGGGGGGACGTGGGGGGTCATGCGCACACGTGCCCATACCCATAATTCGATGTGCCCCGCCCCCTGTGCATGCGTGCGTAAACCCCATGCTCCCCCTGCTTTTGGAATGGTGGGCCACTGGACTTCCGGTGGAACTAGAAGTCGGGAAACGGGCCATTTCCGGCCTACGGAGGTTGGGAAGGCTGTTTTCACCCTCCCCAGGCTCCTAGAAAGGCTCTGGAGCCCGGGGAGAGCAAAAAACGGGCTTTCCTCACCCCACAGAGATCCTCCGGAGGCCAGAAACAGCATGTTTCCTGACTTCTGGTGGGCCCAGAGGGCCTGAAAATCAGCTGGCCGGCGCACGCATGCGCACCGGAGCTCAGCTCGCGTGCCCACCAATATGGCTCCGCGTGCCGCCTGCGGCACGCGTGTCGTAGGTTCGGCATCACGGGTAGAGGGCTCCCTTGCTTGAACAGGGGGGTGGACTAGAAGACCTCCGAGGACCCTTTCAGCCCTATGAATTTATGATTCTAAGAGCTTGGGCAGGGGGTGGACTAGAAGCTCTCCAAGGTGCCTTCTTAGATTCTACGATTCTATGAGCTTGAGAGGGGAGTGGACTAGATGACCTCCAAGGTCCCTCCCAACTCTGCTCTTCTGCATTCATTCATGTCCAGTTCTCTGGAGACTGTTTGGACACAGCCCTGCAGTTTTATTATTTATTTATTATTTATTAATCAAATTTCTATACCGCCCTACTCCCGAAGGACTCAGGGCGGTGAACAGCCAAGATAAAATACAGATAATACAAATATTTAAAAAAATCCCTTAAAATTATTAAATATTTTGGCCGAAACACAGATTAAAACACCCAATTTATAAAATCACACGAATTAAAAATTTAAAAGAGGAGAGTTAGGCCATTTTCTTGGCAAATGGTTTTTTTTTTCAGAAGCCGTTGCTTTTTTAGGGCTGAGAGGAAGGGACTGGCCCGAGATCACCCAGCTGGCTTTGTTCCTAAGGCAGGACTAGAACTCATCACCGTCTCCCGGTTATTACCCTAATGCCTTAACCATGCCACCAAAACTGGCTCTCTAAAACGTGTTTGCGTGCCTTATAAACCACATCACTTGCAGAAACCTGGCCAGGAGGTAAGATGACAGCAAGCAAAGATATTCAGAATATTTTAAGTTTTTGCTGCCATCTAGCTATGAAGTAGATTTGTGTCACCTGGTAATTATACTGAGTATAACACAATGGCTCTATTTACACAACTGGTTTTGCTGAACCCAAATCACATTGTGGCTTAGCTCACTTCACAGCTCATTTACCGCTTTGATTAGCGATGAAGTTTCTGATTGTGTTCGTAAGGCGAGGACCACCAGGATGATGAGGGGATTGGATAAAACATGATGAACGGTTGCAGGAACTGGGCATGGCTAGTCTAGGGAAGAGAAGGACCAGGGGAGACAGGAGAGCATCTTCCAATATTTGAGGGGCTGCCCCAGAGAGGAGGAAGGGGGTCCAGCTATTCTCCAAAGCACCCAAAGGCCAGAGAAGGAACAATGGATGAAATTGATCAAGGACAACCTAGAAATAAGGAGAAATTTCCTGTCAGTGAGAACAATCAACCAATGGAACAGAAGTTGCTGGCTTAGCAAATCAAAGAGGGAGGGAAGGAGGGAGGGAGGAAGGAGAGATAGGTAAAGGTTAGAGTGGAGGAGAAAAAGAGAAAGGAGAAAGAAAGAAAGAAAGAGAAAGAAGAGAGAGAGAGAGAGAAAGAAAGAAAGAAAGAAAGAAAGAAAGAAAGAAAGAAAGAAAGAAAAAAGAAAAGAAAGAAAGAAAGAAAGAAAGAAAGAAAGAAAGAAAGAAAGAAAGATGTGGAGACTCTAGAAAGAGTGCAGAGAAGAGCAACCAGGATGATGAGGGGACTGGAGGCTCAAACAGACAATGAACGATTGCAGGAACTGGGCCTGGATAGTCTGGTGAAGAGAAGGACCAGGGGAGACAGGAGAGCCTCTTCCAATATTTGAGGGGCTGCCCCAGAGAGGAGGAAGGGGGTCCAGCTATTCTCCAAAGCCCCTGAAGGCCAGAGAAGGAAGAATGGATGGAAATTGATCGAGGAGAGATTCAACCTAGAAATAAGGAGGAATTTTCTGACAATGAGAGCAATCTACCAGTGGAACAGAAGTTGCCTTTGGAAGTTGTGGGAACTTCATCACTGGAGGCTTCCAAGAAGAGACTGGACTGCCACCTCTCGGATATGGTGTAGGGTCTCCTGCTTGGGTGGGGGTTGGACTAGATGACCTACAAGGTCTCTTCCAACTCTGTTAACCTGTTAAACCTGCAATGGGAAGCCCACTTCATTGGAAAACAATTAGCTAAGCCTCTATGTGAATAGAGATTCCCAGTCAGCCAGGACATGCTTGTCCCAAAGGTGCTTTTTCCAAAATACTTTCTTGAGTTGTTTTTTTTTTTCCTTTGAAGATGTTTTGCTTCTCATCCAAGAAGCTTCTTCCGTTCTGACAGAATGGTGGGAAATGGAAGGATTTTTATTCCTTGCAGTCCTCTGGTCGTTAGCACTCTTTCTGAGAGTCATTGAGCCATTTGGAGGCTTATCTGTGTCCTCAGGGTCACCTGAGTAGCGCAAATGGGTGTAGTAGAGACTTCTTGGGACTGCTGAAAGGACTGTGTTGTACTTTTTTCAAGACAACACAACATACGTGCACACTTTTAAGTCCAAGAATACATTAAGGCAGAAGCTTGTTCCACCCGAAGGATAAAACACCCAGGCGCAAACTGAGCAATGTGGTAGATGCAGCGAGACATGTGCAGATCTGTACGTTGGAGAAACAAAACAACCACTTCACAAACGCGTGGCACAACACAAGAGAACAAACCCATCAAAGGAGGATTCAGCGGTCCATCTGCATTTGAAAGAGAAAAGCCACTCTTTTGAGGACAGCAAAGTCCACATTCTGGACAGAGAGGATGTCTGGTTTGAGGTCCTCTCTGGGGTCAAAGAGGCCATTTACGTTAAAATCGAGCAGCCCATCAACAGAGGAGGAGAGATACACAACCTGTACACAACGCAGTCCTTTCAGCGGTTCCAAGAAGTTCCACACCTGTTTGTACTGATTCAGGTGCACAGATAAACCCACAAGTGTACCCAGTGACCCTAATATCAACCCTCAGAACCACCAGATCACAGCTAAGAATTTAAATCCTGCTATTCCTTCCCATTCAGTCAGAACTGAGGAACCTTCTTGGATGAGAAGCGAAATGTTTTCAAGGGGGGAAAAAAAACTCCAAGGAACTCCACCTTCCTTTCTAGCCTTGGAAAACCACATTTGGGACAACAAGATAAGTCCAGATTCAAGTCAACACACACAGCCACAAAAGTTTGTTGGACGATTGTGCTCCAGCTATCATGGTTACATTTGCAGAACTTCTTACTCGTGAGGTAGCATTGATTTTCACTCGGTAGCTCACTATTCAAGCACATTGGCATTTGCTGGTATCGTTTTTTTACCTTAACTTGCAGAAAATGACACCGAACGGGCCTTGTGCAGCCCAAGAAAATGTTGTGCGTCTTCTGGTGGCCAATGGCATAGCCGGCGTTGGCCCATACTTGGACTCCAGCCCAGGAAGGAGTTAGCACCGAGTTGCATAAGACTGAATCATGGGTGAAAACAACTCTTGCTTAACTTGGCATTCCAGTAGTGGCACCACAACGTTTCTCAATCTTGGCTGCTTGAAGATGTCTGGACTTCAAGTCCCAGAATTCTCTAGCCAACATGGGTCGACTTCAAGTCCCAGAATCTCCCAGCCAACTAGCTGGGGAATTCTGCAGTGGTGGGATTCAAATAATTTAACAACCGGTTCTCTGCCCTAATGACCGGCTGGGTGGGCGTGGCCATGGTGGGTGTGGCCAGGGGATGCGACGGGCAGCACTCGGCCTCCTGTACCCCACTGAGAGCAAAAATGGGCCATGGTGGGGACGTGCCACCCCCTCTCCGCCCCCTGTTTTGGGCCTGGAAGGCCTCCATGCAGCCTCCTGGGAGTGAAAACAGGCTGGGGGGCATGCTGCACCCCCTGCGCCCCATTTTGGGCCTAGGGGGCCTCCCTGCGCTTACCTGGGAGCCAAAATGGGGCCCATGGGGACTCCTTGAAGGGGCGGCCCAGTCAGTAATTTAACTACTGGTTCACGCAAACTGGCGCGAACCGGTTGAATCCCACCATTGGAATTCTGGGAATTGAAGTCTACCCATCTTAAAGTTGGCAAGGTTAAGAAACACTGGGTTTAAGGCAGTGGTGGGATTCAAATAATTTAACAACCGGTTCTCTGCCCTAATGATTCCTTCCAACAACCAGTTCACCAAACTGCTCAGAAAGTTAACAACCGGTTCTCCCGAACTGGTGCGAACCGGCTGAATCCCATCACTGGTTTAAGGCATAGATCTCTTGCAGAACATCCGTCCCTGTGTTCGCTAGGAATCACAAACAACTTGATGGCACATCACCAATCAATCAAATCAATGCACCGAGCTACCACCCTAAGCCGAAAACATCGTTTATTTGCTTTGGCACTGGCAATTCTGTGAATGTGGCAGTTTTGTGTACTCTGAATAAGTTTCATCAGCCCAGGTTTAGTAGAATTTACGTCCGTCACGACGGGCGTAGCTACAATCTCCAGATTTTGCAAACCACACAAGGCCCCATAGCCAAACTGAACAACCTCTGCTGAATTCTTTTGTTTATTTATATTTATTTATTAAATTTATATGCCACCCATTTTGGATGGTTTATAGCAAGTGGTGAAATCTGAACCGGTTTGCTACCGGTCTGCTGGTTGTACATGCGTGGTGCATGCCAAACGCACACTGAGTGTGCATGCACAATACACACCAAAAGGAGGCTTGGGAAGGTAAGTAGAACAGCGGGGGGGGGGGGAATCAGCTGTGCCGCACCATTTAGATTCCCTACAAAGCAGGATTTCCTGCAATTTTAAATCGCGTGGCATAGCTGGTCGTCGGAAATATGGTTCAGAGCAACCGGTAGCTTTTTTTTTTTTTACTATCAGTTCACCTGAACCGGTAGCTTTTATCGCTACCCGAACCGGTGCAAACCAGTAGCATTTCACCACTGGTTTATAGTGATGAGTGATGTCGAATTGGCTATGCCCACCCAGTCACATGACCACCCAGCAGGGGTGAAATGCTCCCGGTTTGGACCGGATCGCCTGATCCGGTAGCGATGGAGGCGGGTGGTTCGGAGAACCGGTAGCAAAAATCCCTGCGCCCCCCCCACCCCATGCCCAGTTGAGCTGCGCGATCATCAGAGGCTTTTTTTTTTTACTTTTTTCTACAGCCTCTTTGGCCGAAAAAATGCTTTTAAAAGTTTTTTTTTAAAAAAGCCTCTGATGATCGCGTGGCTCACCTGGGATCGTCAGAGGCTTTCAAAAGCATTTTTTTTCTGCAAATTCTTTGGCCGAAGAGGTTGTAGGGGGAAAAAAAATGCTTTTAAAAGCCTCTGGCGATCCCAGCTGAGTTGCCTGATCGTCAGAGGCTTTTAAAAATTAAAAAAAAAAAAGTTGGCCACGCCCACCCGTCACATTCCCACCCACCCCCCACCAAGCCACGCCCACAGAACCGGTAGTCACAAATTTTACGTTTCACCGCTGCTACCCAGCCACTCATGAGGGCAGAGAACCGGCTGTTAAATGATTTGAATCCCACCACTGCCTGAGTGGCATTTTATCCCCACGGTCACCAGGGTGGAGACAGCTCTTCTCCAGGGTTGGGACCAGCATTTCTGGGAAAGGCAGCCTGCCGGGCGAGTTTGTTGCGCATCCAAAAAACGATTTTAATGCAGTATTCACGAGAAAATGTCTCAGGTTGAAGGCACAGGCAGTCCTCGACTTACGGCCACGACGGAGCCCAGGATTTATGTTGCTAAGTGAGAGATGTGTTAAGTGAGTTTTTGCCCCATTTTACGACTTCTCTTGCCACGGGGGTTTCAGGGAATCACTACCACTCTTAGGGACACGGTTGTTAAGGGAATCTGGATTTCCCCATTGACGTTGCTTGTCTGAAGGCCGCAAAAGGGGAAATCACGTAACCCGGGGATGCTACGACCGTCATAAAATGTGAGTCGGTTGCCCAGCGTCTGAATTTTGATCGAGTGACCCCTGGGGATGCTGTAAGTGTCGTAACTGTGAAACATGGTCATGTCACTTTTTTTCAGTGCTGTTGTAACTCTGAACAGTCCCTAAATGAACTTATGTAACTCAGAACAACTGTTACTAAGTCATGCAGTCATTAAGTGAGTTGTGCCCAAGATTTTCTAGTCTCCCCTGCCACCCAAGCTCATAGAATCATAGACTTGTAGGGCTGGAAGGGACTTTGGAGGTCTTCTAGTCCATTCCCCTGCCCAAGCTCATAGAATCATAGAATTGTAGGGCTGGAAGGGACTTTGGAGGTCTTCCAGTCCATCCTCCTGCCCAAACTCATAGAATCATAGAATTGTAGGGCTGGAAGGGACTTTGGAGGTCTTCCAGTCCATCCTCCTGCCCAAGCTCATAGAATCATAGACTTGTAGGGCTGGAAGGGACTTTGGAGGTCTTCTAGTCCATCCCCTGCCCAAGCTCATAGAATCATAGACTTGTAGGGCTGGAAGGGACTTTGGAGGTCTTCCAGTCCATCCTCCTGCCCAAGCTCATAGAATCATAGACTTGTAGGGCTGGAAGGGACTTTGGAGGTCTAGTCCATCCCCTGCCCAAACTCATAGAATCATAGACTTGTAGGGCTGGAAGGGACTTTGGAGGTCTTCCAGTCCATCCTCCTGCCCAAACTCATAGAATCATAGACTTGTAGGGCTGGAAGGGACTTTGGAGGTCTTCCAGTCCATCCTCCTGCCCAAACTCATAGAATCATAGACTTGTAGGGCTGGAAGGGACTTTGGAGGTCTTCCAGTCCATCCTCCTGCCCAAACTCATAGAATCATAGACTTGTAGGGCTGGAAGGGACTTTGGAGGTCTTCCAGTCCATCCTCCTGCCCAAGCTCATAGAATCATAGACTTGTAGGGCTGGAAGGGACTTTGGAGGTCTTCCAGTCCATCCTCCTGCCCAAGCTCATAGAATCATAGACTTGTAGGGCTGGAAGGGACTTTGGAGGTCTTCCAGTCCATCCTCCTGCTCAAGCTCATAGAATCATAGACTTGTAGGGCTGGAAGGGACTTTGGAGGTCTTCCAGTCCATCCTCCTGCCCAAACTCATAGAATCATAGACTTGTAGGGCTGGAAGGGACTTTGGAGGTCTTCCAGTCCATCCTCCTGCCCAAGCTCATAGAATCATAGACTTGTAGGGCTGGAAGGGACTTTGGAGGTCTAGTCCATCCCCCTGCCCAAGCTCATAGAATCATAGAATTGTAGGGCTGGAAGGGACTTTGGAGGTCTTCTAGTCCACCCCTCTGCCCAAGGCAGGAGTCTTCATCCCATGAGTTCCTTCTCTAGCTGTGAAAACCTCCAACTTTCTGTTCCTTCCTTGCTTACCAACTTGCCTCGTGTGAGGTGTGTGGGTGTGGTTGTGCCCCTCCTGTGGGTCACCTTCCTGACCCATTCACGGCATGTCAATCCAAGGTGATTCAGCCCAGAGTTGAGTCAATGGCACATCCCGGAATAGAAGCTTTTGAATCCCGGAGCTGCCTTCGCCACCCAGGAAGTCCTGCCAGATCCTTCACATACCAAGCCGAGAAGGTCATGAGGTGAGTCTTCTGGCCAGTGGCTCCTCCAGGGCAGGAGGCCCAAGTGACCAGCAGAGTTCTCCAGAGATGACTAAGAAGGAGTGGGGCCTTTGACTCACTCCACCAGCCAGACTTTGGGGTGGATTTCCAGATAGGCAGGAAAGTTTTCTGCAAGAACAGACCCATCCCTGAAACTGTTAGACAACTCAACTAGGGAGGGGGGCTGAGCCAGATAGGGGCTGGAGGGTCCAGGAGGGTCCTTTTTCCCTGGATTTCACCACCCTTCAGGCTCTGGGTCAGCTTGACAGCAATCCAAACGTGCCTTTGTCAGCACTTCAAGATTTACTCTAGTGCTGACATAAGAAGGAGAAGCGGAGGCGTCTGGAAAGGGACGTTTGACTTTTCACCTACTTATTTTCCCTGGAGATAATATCCCTTAGGAGATGGGATGGGAGGGGGGAAATTCCTTTGAGCTGGAGCAGTAGATTAGGGGTAGAGAGACTTGGAAGATGGCCAATGAGTGCAGAGGAGTGGGGAAAGGAAAGGGAGGGTTTTGGGTCAGGAAGTCAGTGTTGGCTACGATGGAGTCGGAGTTAGAATGTCGTGCTTAATAAATGGGAGTTTTTCATCAAAGACTTTGTTTGAAATGCAATTTATTTGAGACGACCTCGAAACCTGACAGCCTTGTTCAATTAATGGACGCAACAGCTTCCCTCTAGAAGTTTGGTGTGATCCATCACTGGAGGTTTTGAAGAAGAGAATGGACAGCCATTTGACTGGCTTGGGCAGCAGGCTGGACCTCCAAGGTCCCTTCCATTCTGTTTCAAGCAGACGTAGGCCATTTGGTGGTCTCCACCAACATTTGGGGTTCAGCCTTGTCTGGGATGATGGGAGCTGAAATCCAACCATCGGCAGGCAGCTCCAGGCCAAGTGTCCTATTTATTCACTTCTACAATTCTACACAAAGTGTGTTTTGATCCAGGGAAAGCTACTTTGGGCACCCCTGCGTTCTCTTTTCTCTGCCCCCCCCCACCTCCCCAGGCTAAACATAGCCAGAGTTACCCTGTGGTAAGATGGGTGGCCAATAAATTTGACAAATAAAAATAAAATAAATCCTGAAGGTTTTTGGTGACTGGAAGATTGTCTTCCTTTCTGGAGGAAACGCCCAATGCTCTGAAGAGATTTGGCCAGCACAGGAGATGGGCACAAATAGGGAAAGGAAAAGAGAAGTAAAGCATCAGGAAGTTTTAAGGGGCGTGCATAAGAGCACCAGTATGCCTACCGTCCCTGTCCTAATGTTCCCTTTAATTGTATTCACTTTACGTATTCAATTCATGCTTATACATATATATTATCTAATACGTACTCAACAAAATAAATAACTAAATAAATAATAACATTCCTTGATTCCTTTATTCTGGCATTTCTCAAAAGGGACTGGTTTAGAAGGAATCTAAACGAGTTTAAATCTTTCTGCTGCTTCCTGGATTTTGGCAGCAGCTCAACAGGTAGAGAGCGGCACCTGGCCGTAACTGGAGTGGAAGGTTGCCGCTAGCTCAGCCTGGTAGCCGGTGCCCTCTTGTGGAGTTGCGGCTAATGTCACAATATTCCAGCTTGTTGTGTCCTAACCAGGGGTGAAATCCTGCAGGTTCTGACAGGTTCTGGAGAACCGGTAGCGGAAATTTTGAGTACTTCAGAGAACCGGCAAATACCTCCTCTGGCTGGCCCCAGAGTGGGGAGGGAATGGAGATTTTGCAGTATCCTTTCCCCAGGAGTGGGGTGGGAATGGAGATTTTGCAGTATCCTTCCCCCAGGAGTGGAGAGGGAATGGAGATTTTGCAATATCCTTCCCCCGGAGTGGGGTGGGAATGGAGATTTTGCAGTATCCTTCCCCTGGAGTGGGGTGGGAATGGAGATTTTGCAGTATCCTTCCCCCAGGAGTGGAGAGGGAATGGAGATTTTGCAATATCCTTCCCCTGGAGTGGAGAGGGAATGGAGATTTTGCAGTATCCTTCCCCCGGAGTGGGAAGGGAATGGAGATTTTGCAATATCCTTCCCCCAGGAGTGGGGAGGGAATGGAGATTTTGCAATATCCTTCCTCCTGGAGTGGGGTGGGAATGGGGATTTTGCAGTATCCTTCCCCTGGAGTGGGGTGGGAATGGAAATTTTGCAGTATCCTTCCCCCAAGAGTGGGAAAGGAATGGAGATTTTGCAATATCCTTCCCCCAGGAGTGGGGAGGGAATGGAGATTTTGCAGTATCCTTCCCCTGCCACGCCCACAGAACCGGTACTAAAAAAAATTGGATTTCACCACTGGTCCTAACAGAGTGTTTCTTAACCTTGGCCATGAAGATGGGTGGACTTCGACTCCCAGAATTCCCCCACCCCTTTGAAGGCACGGTGACTGGGGAATTCTGGGAGTTGAAGTCCACCCATCTTCAAGGGGCCCAGCTTGAGAGACAATGGCCTAAAGTGACTATAATTCTGTGAGAGGACAAAGAATCCGCAATCAATGCCCCCAAAACACTTGGGGTCTCACAACCAATTTAGCCAAGTCAGGGAAAGACGTAGCAGCAGCCTCCGTGCAAACTGGCTGAAATAAATGGCTTTCTCTTTTAAACTTACAATGCTTAATGCATTGTAAGCCGCCCTGAGTCTCCGGAGAAGGGCGGCATAGAAATCGAACCAATAAATAAATAAATAAATAAACGTCTTCATTAAAAATGCCTTTTTATTGTCTTTTTTTTAAAAAAAATATTTTCATTCTATGATAATCCATCCAGAATCGGTGTATGGATACAGATACAGATGAACAGAGTTGGAAGGGACCTTGTAGGTCATCTAGTCCAACCCCCCGCCCCGACCAAGCAAGAGACCCTACACCATTTCTGACAGATGGCTGCCATTAAAATGTAATTAATAAATTGGATAAAACAGGGTTTGTGCCAAGCTGGGAGGGGTGAGCTTTTTGAGGGCTTTGAATGTGGCCACAAACACGTTTTTGTGGCACTTGGGGGTCCCTTCAGGAACAAAAGCAATCTGGATGGTCAGGAAATGTGACTAAGAAATTACGAGTAGCTACAGGGAGGCCTACTAGGCCCAAAACAGGGTGGAGGAGGTGCGTCCCCCCCACCAACGGCCCATTTTCACTCCCAGGAGGCTGCAGGGAGGCTTCCTAGGCCCAAAACAGGGCGGGGTGTGCGGTACAGCCACCCTAAGGCCCATTTTCACTCCCGGGAGCTGCAGGGAGGCCTACTAGGCCCAAACAGGGCGGGGGGTGTGCGATAAGGCCACCCTAAGACCCATTTTCACTCCCAGGAGGCTGCAGGAGGCTTCCTAGGCCCAAAACAGGGCGGGGTGTGCAGTACAGCCACCCTAAGGCCCATTTTCACTCCCGGGAGGCTGCAGGGAGGCTACTAGGCCCAAACAGGGCGGGGTGTGCGATAAGGCCACCCTAAGACCCATTTTCACTCCCAGGAGGCTGCAGGGAGGCTTCCTAGGCCCAAAACAGGGCGGGGTGTGTGCGGTACAGCCACCCTAAGGCCCATTTTCACTCCCGGGAGGCTGCAGGGAGGCTTACTAGGCCCAAAACAGGGCGGGCTGTGCAGTACAGATACCCTAAGGCCCATTTTCACTCCCAGGAGGCTGCAGGGAGGCCTACTAGGCCCAAAACAGGGCGGGGTGTGCGATACGGCCACCCTAAGGCCCATTTTCACTCCCAGGAGGCTGCAGGGAGGCCTACTAGGCCCAAAACAGGGCGGGGTGTGCAGTACAGCCACCCTAAGGCCCATTTTCACTTCCAGGAGGCTGCAGGGAGGCCTACTAGGCCCAAAACAGGGCGGGGGATGCGGCGTGGCCACCCTAAGGCCCATTTTCACTCCCGGGAGGCTGCAGGGAGGCCTACTAGGCCCAAAACATGGCGGGGGGTGCGGTGCGGCCACCCTAAGGCCTGTTTTTGCTCCCAAGAGGCACCAGGGAGGCCAACTAGGCCCAAAATGGGGCACAGGGTGGTGGCGTATTCCCCCTCCCCCCGCAGCCCGTTTTTCCTCCCAGGGGGGTGCAGGAGGCTGAGTGCTGCCAATAATACCCCCTGGCCACACCCACCATGGCCACGCCCACCCAGCCGGTCATTAGGGTAGACAAGTGGTTGTTGAATTATTGGAATCCCACCACTGCTCCACACTTGTCGGATGATACGGGGCAGCATCAAGTGGGTGTGGTTCATTCAGCCAATTGCCCGGTGAAATGGCTGTGGTCCCACTTCAGTCGATGACTTCGGATCACGCAATGGGCGTCGTTGGTCTTCCTGGGGGCCGAAGGGGCCTCTGTCCGGCCACACTGTGGTCTCAGCCAGGACGTAGTACGCTGAGGAGGGTCCCTTCCATCTTCATCATCCATTGCTCTTTTTTCTTCTATTCAGACGGTTCAATTTCTCAAAGATTGCCTGAAGAAATCCGTCTCCATTTTTTGGCAAATTTTTCAGAAGTGGTTTCCTTTTCCCTCCTTCCTAGATCTGGGAAAGAATAATTGGCCTAAGGTCACTGAGATGGCCTTCTGAAAGGGGAAGAGGGAAAGAGAGAGGGAAAGAGAGGAAAAACAAGGAGGGAGGGAGGGAGGGAGGGAGGGAGGGAGGGAGGGAGGAAGGAAGGAAGGAAGGAAGGAAGGAAGGAAGGAAGGAAGGAAGGAAGGAAGGAAGGAAGGAAGGAAGGAAGGAAGGAAAGATGGATTTGTGCCTATTGGAGAACTAGAACTCACAATATCCTTCTTATTGGCCCAAAGTCATTCAGCGAACTTTTGTGAATATTGCTGGAGTAGAATTCAACATGACTATTGATTGAAGAAAAGTACCAAATTTCAGTTATTGATCCAAAGTCACACAGCCATTTGTTCAGGGAGCTGCAGCAGTGGAACTTAACATTTAGAACTGATCAAAACCTAACGCAAAATGAGAACTCACCGTCCGCTGAGTATTGGCCCAAAGTCTTTCAGCCATCCGTCATGAGGATTCCAGAAGGAGAACGTACCATGCCTAATACAGGAAGAGAGACATCATCTTTTAGTAGTTCGCCAAAGTCATTCAACGGTCTGTTGTTTGCATGGCAGGAGTGGAACTCACCTTTTCGGAGAAGACTTCAGGAAATCAAAGCAGAATTAGAACTCACCGTCCGCTGAGGATTAGCCCAAAGACTTTCAGCTACCATTGTTTAGTTGTTTGCCAAAGTCATTCTACTGTCTGCTGTTCACGTGGCAGGAGTGGAACTCACCTCTTAGCAGAAGACGTCATCAAAGCTAATGCAGAATTAGAACTTACCGTCCCCTGAGTATTGGCCCAAAGTCTTATATCCACCCATCATGATGATTCCAGGAGTAGAACGTACCATGCCTAATACAGAAGACAAGAAGTCAACATTGTTTAGTTATTCAACCGCTCATTCAACTGTTTCTTGTTCGCGCGCGGAAGGAATGGAACTCATGTTTTCGGAGAAGACTTCATGAAATCAAAGCAGAATTAGAACTCACTGTCCCCTGAGAATTGGCCCAAAGTCTTTCAACCACCACCATGAGGATTCCAGGAAGAGAACATCTTATGCCTAATGCTGGAAGACAATTCAACATCTTTTAGTTATTCAACCAAAGTCATTCAATTGTTTCTTGTTCGTGCAGCAGGTCTAGAACTCACCTTTTAGGAGAAGATTTCATCAAAGTTAATGTAAATTAGAACTCACCATCCCCTCAGTATTGGCCCAAAGTCTCTCAGCCACCCCATCATGTGGATTCCAGAAGAGACGTACCATGCCTAATACAGGAAGAGAAGTGATTGTTGTTTAGTTGTTTGCCAAAGTCATTCTACTGTCTGTTGTTCGCATGGCAGGAGTGGAACCTCACCTCTTAGCAGAAGACGTCACCAAAGCTAATGCAGAATTAGAACTCACCATCCCCTGAGTATTGGCCCAAAGACTTACATCCACACATCATGACGATTCCAGGAGTAGAACGTACCATACCTAATGCAGGAAGACAAGTCATCATCTTTTAGTTATTCGATCAAAGAAATTCAACTGTTACTTGTATGCACGAAAGGAGTGGAACTCAACTTTTCGGAGAAGACTTCATCAAAGCTAATGCAGAATTAGAACTCACCATCCCTTCGTATAAGCCCAAAGTCTTTCAGCCACCCATCATGAGGATTCCAGGAGGAGAACGTACAATGCCTAATGCTGGAAGAGAAGTCATCATCTTTTAGTTGTTCACCAAAGACATTCAACTGTTTCTTATAGGCACGGAAGAAGTGGAACTCACCTTTTACGAGAAGACTTCATCAAAGCTAATGCAGAATTAGAACACATCATCTGCTGAGTATTGGCCCAAAGTCTCTCAGCCACCCATCATGTGGATTCCAGAAGAGACGTGCCATGCCTAATACAGGAAGAGAAGTGATCGTTGTTTAGTTGTTTGCCAAAGTCATTCTACTGTCTGTTGTTCGCATGGCAGGAGTGGAACTCACCTCTTAGCAGAAGACGTCACCAAAGCTAATGCAGAATAGAACTCACCATCCCCTGAGTATTGGCCCAAAGTCTTACATCCACTCATCATGACGATTCCAGGAAGAGAAACATCTTATGCCTAATGCTGGAAGACAATTCAACATCTTTTAGTTGTTTGTCAAAGTCATTCAACGGTCTATTCTTTGTTTAGTTATTCAACCAAAGTCATTCAACTGTCTGTTTTTCGTGCGGCAGGAGTGGAACTCACCTTTTAGGAGAAGACTTCATTAAGGCTATGTAGAATTAGAACTCACCGTCCCCTCAGTATTGGCCCAGAGACTTTCATCCACACCATCATGAGGATTCCAGGAGGAGAGCGTATCATGCCTAATGCAGGAAGACAAGTCAACATCTTTTATTTATTCAACCAAGTCATTCAACTGTCTGTTTTTCGTGCGGTAGGAGTGGAACTCACCTTTTAGGAGAAGACTTCATCAAAGCTATGTAGAATTAGAACTCAGAGTACACTGAGTATTTGGCAAAAGTCATTCAGCCACCATGATGAGAGGATTCCAGGAGGAGAACTCACCATGCCTAATGCAGGAAGACAAGTCAACATCTTTTAGTTGTTTGCAAAAGTCATTCAACGGTCTGTTCTTCGCCGCGGAAGGAGTGGAACTCACCTTTTAGAGAAGACTTTGTGAATTCAAATACAGAATTAGGACTCACCGGCCCCTGAGTATTGGATCAAAGACTTTCAGCCACCGATCATGAGGATTCCAGGAGGAGAGTGTACCATGCCTAATCCAGGAAGAGAAGTCATCGTTGTTTAGTTTTTCGCCAAAGTCATTCGACTGTCTGTTGTTCGCATGGCAGGAGTGGAGCTCACCTTTTAGGAGAAGGCTTCATGAAATTTAATACAGAATTAGAACTCACTGTCCGCTGAGTATTGGCCCAAAGACTTGCAGCCACCGATCATGAGGATTCCAGGAGGAACGTACGTACCATACCTAATACAGGAAGAGTAGTCATCATCCTTTAGTTATTCAACCACTCATTCAACTGTTTCTTCTTCGCACGGTAGGAGTGGAAGTCACCTTTAGAATAAGTCTTAATCAAAGCTATGTAGAATTAGAACTCACAGTCCACTGAGTATTTGGCAAAAGTCATTCAGCCCACCATCATGAGGATTCCAGGAGGAGAAAGTACCATGCCTAATGCAGGAAGACAAGACAACATCTTTTGGTAGTTCGCCAAAATCATGCAACGGTCTTGTTGTTCGCGCGGCAGGAGTGGAACCCACCTTTTAGGAGAAGACTTCATGAAATCTAATGCAGAATTTAAACTCACAATCTGCTGAGTATTGGTCAAAGACTTGCAGCCACCCATCGTGAGGATTCCAGTAGGAGAGCGTACCATGCCTAATGCAGGAAGACAAGTCAACATCTTTTAGTTGTTTGCAAAAGTCATTCAACGGTCTGTTGTTCACGCGGAAGGAGTGGAACTCACCTTTTAGGAGAAGAATCCGGAAATCTAATGCATAATTAAAACTCACCATCCGCTCAGTATTAGCCCAAAGAATTTCAGCCTCCCATCATGAGGATTCCAGAAGGAGAGCATATCATGCCTAATGCAGAAACACAAGTCAACATCTTTTAGTTATTCGACCAAAGTCATTCAACTGTTTCTTCTTCGCGCAGCAGGAGTGGAACTCACCTTTTCGGAGGAGACTTCATGAAATCTAATGCAGAATTAATACTCACCGTCCCCTGAGGATTGGCCCAAAGGCTTTCAGCCTCCCATCATGATGATCCCAGGATGAGAGCATACCATGCCTAATGCAGGAAGAGAAGACATTTAGTTATTCAACCACTTGTTCAACTGTTTCTGTTCATGCGGCAGGAGTGGAGCTCACCTTTTAGGAGAAGACTTCATCAAAGTTATGCAGAATTAGAACTCACCGTCCACTGAGTATTGGCCCAAAGTATTTCAGCCTCCCATCATGAGGATTCCAGGAAGAGAGCATACCATGCCTAATGCAGGAAGACAAGTCAACATCTTTTAGTTGTTTGCAAAAGTCATTCAACGGTCTATTGTTCCCGTGGCAGGAGTGGAACTCACCTTTTAGGAGAAGACTTCATGAAATCTAATGCAGAATTAGAACTCACCGTCCGCTGAGTATTGGCCCAAAGACTTTCAGCCACCCATCATGAGGATACCAGGAGGAGAGCATACCATGCCTAATACAGGAAGAGAAGTCAACATCTTTTACTCATTCAACCAAAGTCATTCAACTGTTTCTTGTTCGCCACGGCAGGAGTGGAACTCACGTTTTAGCAAAAGACTTCACAAAGCTAGTGCAGAATTAGAACCCACCGTCCAATGAGTATTGGCCCAAAGTCTTTCAGCCACCCATCATGAGGATTCCAGAAGGAGAGCGTACCATGCCTAATGCAGGAGGACACGTCAACATCTTTTAGTTGTTTGCAAAAGTCATTCAGTAGTCTGTTGTTCGCACGGCAGGAGTGGACTCACCTTTTAGGAGAAGACTTCATCAAAGTTAATGTAGAATTAGAACTCACCGTCCACTCAGTATTGGACCAGAGACTTTCAGCCTCCCATCATGAGGATTCCAGGAGGAGAGCGTATCATGCCTAATGCAGGAGGGCAAGTCAACATCTTTTAGTTGTTTGCAAAAGTCATTCAACGGTCTGTTGTTCGCACGGCAGGAGTGGAACTCACCTTTTAGGAGAAGACTTCATCAAAGTTAATGTAGAATTAGAACTCACCGTCCACTCAATATTGGACCAAAGACTTTCAGCCTCCCATCATGAGGATTCCAGGGGGACAACGTACCATGCCTAATGCAGGAGGACACGTCAACATCTTTTAGTTGTTTGCAAAAGTCATTCAGTAGTCTGTTGTTCGCACGGCAGGAGTAGAACTCACCTTTTAGGAGAAGACTTCGTGAAATCTAATGCAGAATTAGAACCCACCGTCCGCTGAGTATTGGCCCAAAGTCTTTCAGCCTCCATCATGAGGATTCCAGGAGGAGAGTGTACCATGCCTAAGCAGGAGGACACGTCAACATCTTTTAGTTGTTTGCAAAAGTCATTCAACGGTCTGTTCTTCGCGCGGCAGGAGTGGAACTCACCTTTTAGGAGAAGACTTCATCAAATCTATGTAGAATTAGAACTGAATTAGAACTCTCCAGAAGGAGAGCGTACCATGCCTAATGCAGGAAGACAAGTCAACATCATTCTGTGGTAAGCCCTTCCACTAGTTACTTTTCCTTACTGTTAGGAAATTTATCCTGAATTCCAGGTTGCTTCTCTCTTCGGTTAGTTTCCATCCATTATTTCTTGTCCTGCCTTCTGGTGCTTTGGAGAATAATTTGACCCCCTCCTCTTCTTTGTGGCAGCCCCTCAAATGCTGTAATTCTGCTATCATGTGACACCTAATTCTTCTTTTCTCTAGACGAGGCAAACCCAAATCCTTGTAGCTGTTTTTAATACGTTTTAATCTCCAGGCCTTTCGTCATCTTATTTGCTCTTCTCTGCACTTTTTCCAAAATCTCAACCTCTTTTTATTTGTAGTAGAAGGCTTTCATCTTTTGTTGTGTGCATCTCTATATACAGAGGAAGTGCTCTTTTACATATATATAACTCCACCTCCTCTTTTGCTAAGTCTGTTTCTTTTTAATAGTTTGTATCCTTCTATCAGTACATTTCAGTCATTAGTTATCAACCCACCAGGTTTCTATAATGGCAACTTGTGTGTATTGCAGGAGTAAAACTATGCCTTTTGCAGGAATAGATGTCACCGTCTCTTGCTGATTTGCCCATAGTCACTCTGTTCTTGTTATGGGAGCAATCCTTACCATCTCTGTTACATACAGATACTGTACAGATACAGATTAACAGAGTTGGAAGGGACCTTGT
Source organism: Pantherophis guttatus (assembly GCF_029531705.1). Next base: position 1,757,092 of record NW_026844085.1, on the reverse strand, counting down.
AAGTCATCTAGTCCAACCCCCCGCTCAATAAGGAGACCCTACCCCATTTCTGACCAATGACAGTCCAGTCTCTTCTTGAAAGCCTCCAGGGATGAAGCTCCCACAACTTCTGAAGGCAACTTGGGTTGATTGTTCTCCCTGACAGAAAATTCCTCCTTATTTCCAGGTTGAATCTCTCCTTGTTCAGTTTCCATGCATTGTTCCTTATCTGGCCTTCAGGTGCTTTGGAGAATAGCTTGACCCCCTTCCTCCTCTCTGGGGCAGCCCCTGAAATATTGGAAGATGCTCTCATGTCTCCCCTGGTCCTTCTCTTCTCTTCTCTTCTCTTCTCTTCTCTTCTCTTCTCTTCTCTTCTCTTCTCTTCTCTTCTCTTCTCTTCATTAGACTAGCCAGGCCCAGTTCCTGCAACCGTTCATCGTATGTTTGAGCCTCCAGTCCCCTCATCATCCTGGTTGCTCTTCTCTGCACTCTTTCTAGAGTCTCAACATCTTTTTTTATAGTCTGGGGACCAAAACTGGATGCAGGACTCTAGGTGTGGCCTTACTAAGGCTTTATAGAGTGGGATTAGGACCTCCCTTGATCTTGATTCCATCCCTCTGTTAATGCAGCTTGGTATTGCATTGGCTTTTTTAGCTTCCGCTGCACACTGTTGGCTCATATTTAGCTGATTGTCCACTAAGACTCCAAGATCCCTCTCACAGTCACTGTTCTTAAGCCTGGTTTCACCCAGTCTGTATGTGTACTTTTGGTTTTTCTTACCTAAGTTTAAGACTAGGCTAGACTAGACTAGACTAGACTAGACTAGACTAGACTAGACTAGAATAGAAGAGAATAGAATAGAATAGAATAGAATAGAATAGAATAGAATAGAATAGAATAGAATAGAAAATATGGAATGGAAAGAATAGAAAATAAAATAAATAGGAATAGAATAGAATTTTTTATTGGCCAAGTGTGATTGGACACACAAGGAATTTGTCTTTGGTGTATAGGCTCTCAGCGTACATTAAAGAAAAGATACGTTCATCAAGAATCATAATGTACAACACTTAATGATAGTCATAGGGTACAAATAAGCAATCGAATCATATTAGGAAACAGTCAATATAAATCGTAAGGATTCCAGCAACAATGTTACAGCCGTAACCGTCTATTGCCAGACTCGAACTCACCGTCTCTTGCTGATTGGCAGTTTGCTGCCTATGGGTTCGACTAGATCTTACCGTCTCCTGGTTATTGGCTCTTAGAAGTCCCACAGCTGACTTTTGCGCAGATTGTAGTACTAGAACTCACAGCACCTGCTGCAGGACAAGAAGTTCCTGTCTTCTGGTGATTGGCCCAGCTGACTTTCACGCCTAGAACTCCTCACTTCTGGCCCGTTTCCTTGAGCGCTAAACGAAATTGGCTGCCATGTAGGGAGACGGCATGTGCCAACCTCTCCCAACTGTCTGAGCCCCTGAGCCACCCTGGCAACCTGCCTGGATGTCTGCCCACCCAGTGGCTGTTGCTTAGAGACCTGTGTGTGTGTGGGGGGGGTCATTTCTGATGTCACAGCGGAGGGAGGGGGGGTCAGGAGGGGCTCTGTCAGGGGAAGACCCAGCCTGCTACCCAAAGTGCCATCGTGGCTTCCCAAACACCTAGGTCTCCCTAAAGCCACGAGGAGGAGGAACTGACCACCACCCAAGAGGGATTCCCACGATACACCAAGCTGACCCCCAGCCTAGGAAGCCCCCCTCCCGCTGCCCTCACAGCACATGCCATTCCCCCCCCCTTCCTGGAGAGTTAAGCCTCATTGATTTAGGTGGATCTAAATTTTAGGGGGGTCTCTCCCTGCATCGCAGAAAAGCAGCCGAGCTTGCTAAGAAACAAATGCAAAAAGAATAATTTTAAAAAATAGATTTATTTCTTTATTTTGGGTTAAAAGTATTACAGTGAAATTAGCATGTCACCAGGGGTATAAGATCGCTGACTGGAGACACACACAGATGCAAATATATACATATCCATATACATATCCTCCTGGACTCACAGCTGTCTTTAGAAGAGCATTTGATGGCTGTGGCCGGGAGGACTTTTTAATCAGGTCCGCCTGATCCACCAGTTTTCTGGCTCGGGACTCATTAAGTACGGTCACTCATGTCCTCGTCACTTCCCGCCTGGACTACTGTAATGCTCTCTACATGGGACTCCCCTTGAGGAGCACCCAGAGGCTCCAACTGGTCCAGAATGCGGCCGCGCGGGTGGTTATGGGAGCAACAGGGCGCTCCCATGTGGCTCCCCTCCTGCGCGAGCTGCACTGGCTCCCGGTGGTCTTCTGGGTGCGCTTCAAGGTTTTGGTTACCACCTTTAGAGTGCTCCATGGCTTAGGACCGGGGTACCTACAAGACCGCCTTCTGCCACCAAGAGCCTCCCACCGACCAGTATGCTCCCACAGAGAGGGGCTCCTCGGGGTGCCGTCGGCCAGACAATGTCGACTGGCGGCCCCCAGGGGGAGAGCCTTCTCTGTGGGGGCACCTACCATCTGGAACGAGCTCCCCCCAGAGATACGGAAGATCCCGGATCTGCGCACTTTCCGCCTCAAAACATTCCTATTCCAGCAGGCTGGTCTGGCCTAACTTCCCTTTTAAATTGCTATTTTTAAATTTGTCTTATAAATTGGGGTGTCTTAAATTTGTTTTTGGGCCAAAGTATTTAATGTATTTTAAATGGTTTTTAACGTTTGTACTATGTGTATTTTATCTTTTGGCTGTTCACCGCCCTGAGTCCTTCGGGAGTAGGGCGGTATATAAATTTAATAAATGATAATAAAATAATAATAATATCAATACACGAACAGCACGGCTCTCCGGGTAGAACTCATTTTAATTCAAACAGCGATAATAGTCGATAATAAGAATCGCCGCTGCGTTCATCAAAACTTATGTAATAGACACGATTGTTTTTTTTAGAGTAGTTAATTCCCATATTTCAATGTTCCGTTTTAAGGCCATCTGGGGGGTTGTTGTTTTTTTTCTTTGAAGACGTTTCGCTGCTGGAGATCCGAGAGGCTTCCTCAGCTTCTAGCCTGGGTTTGCCGGAGAGGGCTGCAGTGCCGCCGGCGGCCAGCAGAGGGCAGAGAGAGACCAGCCTTTCCTAAGCGGGTCCTCCTTCCTCCGACGCCTGGCCCCCTCCCTTCTCTCTCTTTCTCTCTCTTTCTCTGCACGGGTTTTCTCCCCGCCTTTCTGACGTGCTCTTGCAAGCCGGAGACGCGGGGACGGGTTGAATCCCCCGTAGATGCGTCTTTTGCAGGTGAGGAATTGAAGGGGGGGGTTGGGGGGGTTCCTCTGAGGAGGGGGAAGGGGGAGCAAGGTGGGGGGCTCTTTTGGGTGGAGAAATAAACTGGGGAGGGGGGTCTTCCCCATGCAACGGCTCTTTCCGTGCGAAGATGCAAGACACGCGTCGAGGGAGACACGTGTGGACCCAAATGAGGGTATCCCAGAAGCTTGACAGTGGGAGGGGAGGGGTCTGAAAAGCAGGGGAGGGGTCTCCTCCCACCCACCCACCCCTTTGCCTTCCTTGCTGGGTCCCATCCAGCTTTCCAAAGGAAAGGAATCTCTGTGCTGGTGGCCAGGAAGAGAGTTCCTCTGGGCATGGGCAGAGTGCATCCCTCTTCTTGTTCCATTACTGTTGATTGCCATATGGGGGGGGGCCCCCTACGCTGAACCCCCCCCCCAAACCCCACAGAAGCCCCCCACACACCATCACCACCAACAGCACACGCACAACTGATTCGCACCCAGTAGGTTGTGTGAATCCAGCTCCTGGGTCTTGGAATCGAATCGTAGACTCGGAATAGAGCCAAGAAGGGACCTTGGAGGTCTTCTAGTCCAGCCCCCTTCAGCTCAAGCAGGAGATCTTCCAGCCAAGGTGTAAAGTGCTCAATTTAGGACCACAACGGAGGTCCAATGTTTCTGTCCCGCTAAGCGGGACAGCAGAGTAAATTTTGCTCCCCTTTGGTGACTTTTCTCTCATGTTAAGTTGAATCACTTGCCGCCGTTAAGCGAGTCACACGGTTGCTAAGTGAATCGGGCTTCCCCCGTCGACTTTACTGGTCAGACGGTCGCTAAATGAGATCCCACGTGACCTCCCCCCAGGAGGGACGCTGTGACCGTCATAAAGATGAAACAGTTGCCGAGCGTCCGAATTTTGACCGTGTTTTGACCAGCAGCGGTCGTAAGTGTGAAAAACGGTCATAAGTCGCTTTTTTTCAGTGCTGTCGCAACTTTGACCGGTCGCTAAATGAAGTGTTGTTATGTTGTGTGGGACAGATATGCTCCTTGTTGCACACCCTTGAGAATTCTTGAGTGTGTGTGAATGTGTGAATCCCGTCCCAAAATTGCCGCTTGCGTTCACCCCCAGACTAAACTGGGTTTGTTCCTGTATGCTTGTGTTTTCGGTCAACCCCGAACATGGGTGCCTTCAGCTGGTAGGCCAGTGTGCAGAATGGGGGGGGGTGTTATTTTGGGGGGGGGCAGCTGGCCGGAGCCCCCACTTCAGTTGTTTCCCTGCAAAAAATCCGAAGAGGAAAAATGGATCTTAAAAAGGATTTTTATTCCTCCGCATCGGTTCCAATTCTGTAAAATTAGAAGTTTAGAAGCCGAGTCTGATTTAGATTTATTTAGGTGAAATAACTAAAAATGATTTAAATCAGAAATATTAAGAAAAAGTTGAGAAGGTGACAATTAATTAAGTCATACATTGGATTTTTAACAAAAAATTACGAATTGTAACAACTGGAATATATTTCATTGGAATGTATATAATGATCAGTTTTAGAAATATGAATAAGTTTCATATTAACTTTAAATTTAATTAGGGAAATTGTAATAACTGGAATATTTTTAATGGCATATTTGGAATCTAATCCAAAAAGGGAAAAAGTTGAAATGATATTGTATTGTATTTAAAATTGAATTTGGTTAAGGTGAGAGGTTAGGATGAAGGGTAATATTGGTTTAAAAAAACCCAGAGAGAATAAATATTATGGCAAAAAAGATAAAACTTTGGACTCAAGAAAAAAGGATTTTATTCCTCCGCATCAGTTCCAATTCAGTAAAATTAGAAGTTTAGAAGCTGAATCGGATTTAGATTTATTTCCCTTTCTGTTCCTTCCCGAGGGGGAATTTTGCCTTAAATAGTAATTATTTCCACTTTACGGGTATAAATTAAAATTTAAATAACTTTATTGTCATTGTACGTGTATACACAGTATAAAACAGACTCCCATTTCAATTTGAAGGCTCTATCCAAGAGTCCATCTCAATTATAGGTAGTCCTCGCCTTACGACCGCAATTGAGCCCCCAAATTTCTGTGGTTAAGCGAAACGCTCGTTAACGGAGTTTTCCTGCCACGGTTGTTAAGTGAATTACCACTGCAAATTGATAAGTTAGTCATCTGGTTGTTAAGTGAAACTGGCATCCCCCAAAAAGGTCGTAAAAGGGGGATCGCTTGACCTTGGGACACAGCAGCGGTCATAAGTACGAACCAGGGGCCAAGCATCTTGAATTTTGATCGGGGGATGCTGGAAAGGTTGCAACTGTGAAAAAACGGTCACAAGTCACATATTTTTCAGTGCCGTTGTAACTTTGGTCACTAAACGAACAGTCGTAAGGCAAGGACTAAATGTTTTTTGTTTGTTTGTTTTGTTTTCACAGCTTCACAAGGAAGCAAAGTTGGTGAAAAAGGAGTAATTGCAAGAAATAATCCTAGTTTCTCCTTTAAACCGGGTTTTTTTTAATTTTTTGCACTTTCAGGTCATTAGAGTCTAAAGTTTGCCAATCTCCCCATTCAGTGGAATTCTTGTCGCCATTGTTTGATTAATCATTTCTCGATTAATTACATTCCTGGCACGGAAGACAGGAAAGAGACCTTTGAAAAAAATACCATGGGGGGGAGGGGGAAGGAATCTGGAGTCTGGCAGGACCGTTTGCAAAGAAACAACACAGCTTTCCTTAAATTCTGCTTTGAAAATGTTTGCGAATTGCAAAATTGCAGAGTTTCTATGCAAATTTTGTCCAGGGTGGAAAATATGCCAACTAGACTTCTGGGTTTATTTTATTATTTTGTTTTTGGCTTCGTCTTTCTTTCTTTCTTCCAGCAATCTTAAACTGCAATGTTTTTGAAGTTCCTTAAATTCCAGGACCGAAGATAGAGCAGATAAAATGAAGCTTTGAAAAAAAAAAAAATTTCTTGGCCTGTTTTGCTGCGATTAAAAGCCAATTTTAGAGAACAGATGAACAGAGTCGGGAGGGACCTTGGAGGTCATCTAGTCCAACCCCCCAGCCAAGCAGGAGACCCTACGCCATTTCTGAGAGATGGCAGTCCAGTCTCTTCTTGAAAGCCTCCAGGGATGAAAAAGGTTTATTTCTATTGCAGCATCTGCATAGGCAGAGATTTATATTCGGGTGTTTGGCAAATGATCCATATTTACGACGGTTGCAGCGTCCCGCGATCATGTGATCCCTTTATGAGCCGAGGTGGCGCAGTGGTTAGAGTGCAGTACTGCAGCTACTTCAGCTGACTGCTAGTTCAGCAGATCAGCGGATCAAATCTCACCGGCTCAAGGTTGACTCAGCCTTCCATCCTTCCGAGGTGGGTAAAATGAGGACCCAGATTGTTGGGGGGCAAGATGCTATCTAGTATACTGTCTTTGGTGTAAGCCCTTGGAGAGTGGGTGGCATAGAAATATTTATTATTATTATTATTATTATTATTATTATTATTATTATTATTATTTTGCAGTCTTCTGACAAGCAAAGTCAAGACTCATTTAACGACTGTATTGCTAACTGAAACGATTCACTTAACAAAGTGTTGCAAGGAAGGTCGTAAAATGGGGCAAAACTCACTTGTCTCACTTAGCAACATAAATTTTGGGCTTCGTTGTGGTCATAAGTTGAGGACTATCTATAACGGGAAGTGAAACATTAGTTCTTTCCTTTTTTTTTTCCTTCTCCCAATTCCTTTTTTCCTTGCATGCTGTGTCTTTTAGAGTCTGTACACTTTAGTCCTCGACTTATGACCACAATCGAGCCCAACATTTCCATTGCTAAGCAAGACGGTCGCTAAGTGAGTTTTGGCCCATTTGGCAACCTTCATTCAGGCTTGACACCTTTCTTGCCAGAGTTGTTAAGTGAATCCTTGCAGTTCTTTAGTTCACATCGTCATTAAGTGAATCCGGCTTCCCCATTGACTTCGCGGATCAGAAGTTCACAAAACATGACTCCAACCGTCATAAATACGAACCGGCTGCCAAGCATCTGAATTTTGATCACGTGACCATGGGGATGCTGCAAACGGCCATAAGTGTGAAAAACGGTCGTTAAGTCGCTCCTTTCGGAGGAGTTGCAACTCCGAACGGTCACTAAACAAACGACTGTAAGTGGAGGACTGTCACCTCTCTTTCTCAGATGGCTAATTTATGGGTCTTTGTAGTGAAAGCATGGATTTGTTTATTTTTTTAAAGAGCTCAACAAGTAAATAAGCAAATAGATCATAAATAGGGATGGGTTTTCCTGCTCGAGCAGGGGGTTGGACTAGAAGACCTCCAAGGCCCCTTCCAGCTCATTCCGTTATTCTGTTAAAATCTGCTGATGCTTTTGTGCCCTTTTTTGGCTTTCCCTCTGTAGACAACCCTGGCGGAATCCGAACCTGGAGCACCTGAGGGCCATTGCAGCCACAGGAGAACCCCGGCTTGAGATCCGGTGATCCGTCCTTCGGAGTCCTCATGGAATGGATCCCAGCCTCTTCGGGATCTCTCGTCCAGCCGACGGAGCCCGAGGCGGGGTGGGAGCCGGCGGAGTCCCCGGCCGACCCCGTGAGGGCCACCGAGGGAGGGGCCGAGCTGTCCCGTGCGGCCTTTTCCAGCAACGGCTTGCAGACATGCCAGGGGTCCCCGCCCCGCCCGTTGGGCCAGATGACCTCTGGGGTGCCCCCAGTTCCATCTCCTTCCCACGTAAGCCAAGCCCCCGGATTGCTTTTCGACCGGTCCATCTCGGGTTCCTCCACCTGCTCGTCTTTGGCCAGCTCATCCCAAGAGTCGGATGACGTCTTCAGCGACGTCGAAGGAAGGTCGGTCACGACGAAGAAACGGGTGCTGAGGAAGGTGAGATGGGGGGGCATGGGGGGGGGCAGAGCTGGCGGGGGGGGTGTCTTTCTTTAAAAGCAGGGGGGGATCCAACCTTGGCAACCTTTAAGGCCTGTGGACTTCAACTCCCAGAATTCTCCAGCCAGCTCTGTGAATCGATGCAGTTGTGAAACGAATCACGCGATTGTTTTACCCATTGAGTTTGCTTGTCGGAAGCTCGGAAAAGCCGATTGTTTTACGACCTTGCTCGCCATCGTTGTTAAGTGAATCACCTGAAGTTGTTCGATTAGTAACGTGGTTGTTAAGCGAATCTGGTTTTGCCCCATTGAGTTTGCTTATCGGAAGCTCGGAAAAGGCGACCGTTTTACAACCGTTGTTAAGTGAATCGCTGAAGTAGTTCGATTAGTAGCATGGTTGTTAAGTGAATCTGGCTTAACTGTTGACTTGGCTTGTCAGGTGCTCGGAAAAGGCAATCGTTTTACGACCTGGCTCGCCACCGTTGTTAAGCGAATCACTGCAGTTGCTCAACGAGTCGAACTGTTGTTAAGCGAATCTGTTTTTTTCCCATTGACATAGCTTGTCAGAAAGTCGCCAATAGAGGATCCCGTGACCCCGGGGGAATATTGCAACTCGTCATAAATACGAGTCAGTTTTACCAAGCGTCTGAATTTCTTGGAATGGTCCTTGGAATGGCTGTGTCGTAAGTGCGAAAATCGGCCACAAGTCCGTTTTTTTCAGTGCCCCTGTAACTTCGAACGGTCGCTGAACGAACCGTCGTAAGTCGAGGATACGTGTAAGTGATTTATTGATGTGGATAAACCTATAGATTAATTTTTTACATCCGGGAGCAGGGAAGTTAAGGAAAACTGGGCGAAATCTGCAAAGAAGGCGCTTTAAAATCCGGCCAATGCATTTATGAAGGTTCAACCCTAAATTTGTTTATTTTGGCTATTTGCATTTTAAGCCTGAAAGCTTCTTGCTGGATGTTAGTCAAAGTAAAAACTAAATAAATAAAAAAATAAGTTTACATTAGATGGTAATATTAGAAAACAGGATGTGGAAATGTCCACATAGCAGCAACTAAAGCAGAGTTTTTCTCAACCCTGCCGGCTTCGAAGACGGGCAGACTTCAACTCCCAGAATGCCCCAGCCATTGCCGGCTGAGGCATTCTGGGAGTTGAAGTCCACCCATCTTCAAGGGTTGAGAAAGATTGGTCCAGTTATGACAGAGGTCTTCAAACATGGCAGCTTTAAGACTTGTTGGACTTCAACTCCCAGAATGCCCCAGCCATTGCCGGCTGAGGCATTCTGGGAGTTGAAGTCCACCTATCTTCAAGGGTTGGGAAAGATTCGTCCAGTTACGGCAGAGGTCTTCAATCTCGGCAGCTTTAAGACTTGTGGACTTCAACTCCCAGAATGCCCCAGTCATTGCCGGCTGAGGCATTCTGGGAGTTGAAGTCCACCCATCTTCAAGGGTTGAGAAAGATTGGTCCAGTTATGACAGAGGTCTTCAATCTCGGCAGCTTTAAGACTTGTTGGACTTCAACTCCCAGAATGCCCCAGCCATTGCCGGCTGAGGCATTTGGAGTTAAAGTCCACCTATCTTCAAGGGTTGGGAAAGATTCGTCCAGTTACGGCAGAGGTCTTCAATCTCGGCAGCTTTAAGACTTGTGGACTTCAACTCCCAGAATGCCCCAGTCATTGCCGGCTGAGGCATTCTGGGAGTTGAAGTCCACCTATCTTCAAGGGTTGGGAAAGATTCGTCCAGTTACGGCAGAGGTCTTCAAACATGGCAGCTTTAAGACTTGTTGGACTTCAACTCCCAGAATTCCCCAGCCATTGCTGGCTGGGGAATTCTGGGAGTTGAAGTCCACAAGTCTTAAAGCTGCCAAGTTTGGGGACCCCTAAGTTAAGGAAACTTATGTTAAATCCCTCCTTTTAAAAAAAAAACAGCACTGGCTTCCTTTAAATCCATGCATTGCTCCCCAAATCCGGATTGAACCACCCCAAATTAAGATCAAAGTCGTTTTTTCTTTGGATAACACCACCACTCACAACAAAGATTTAAATAAAAACTTTCGGGACCGTTTTTAATAGTTTGCGTAGGAAACTTTTTAGGAAGCACAACTTTCACAGGTCTTGAAGAGGGTCAAAATTTAAAACAGGAAGGAAGCGCAGCTCTGGAAATTCAAAAGCTCATTTATTTGCAAAATAATTTTTGCAAAATTAGCAAAAAAAAAAAAAAGCTAATTTTTTTATAAATGACATTATCAGCCTGTGCAAAAGTGAATAACTGTACTGAACAGCTGGACGGGGTGGTCGCAAGGGAGAGTCTGGAAGGCTGAAATTAGGGATTTAGATCAAAGTTTCATTATTATTTTTTTTCTTCACAAAGCACAAATTCCAGAAGTGATCATCCATTCCACAGTTTCAGTCACAAATGGACTTCGTGGACCTTACTTCACACTTAAGTGGTCCGTAGAGGGGGAGGGGGGCGTGCATAAGCCAGGGGTGAAATCTAAAATTTGTTACTACCGGTTCTTGGGGGGGGGGTAATGTGACTGGGTGGGCATGGCCAATCTTTTTTTCTTTTCTACTTTTAAAACCATTTTTTCTACAACCTCTTCGGCGAAGAGATTGTACAAAAATGCTTTCAAAAGGCTCTGACGATCCCGGCTGAGTTGCCTGATCGTTAGAGGCTTTTTTTTCTTTTAAAAGCCTCTGCCGATCAGGCAACTCAGCTTGGATCGTCAGAGCCATTTAAAAGAAAAAAAAGGGTTTTTTTTCTTTTAAAAGCCTCTGACGATCCCAGCTGAGCCGTGCGATCATCAGAGGCTTTTTGTTTTTTTTACTTTTAAAAACCTTTTTTCGGCCGAAGAGGTGGTAGAAAAAATGCTTTTAAAAGTAAAAAAAAAAAAAAGCCTCTGATGATTGCGCGGCTCAGCTGGGCATGGGGGGGGGGGCAGGGATTTTTGCTACCGGTTCTCCAAACCACCTGCCTCCATCACTACCGGATCAAGCGATCCGGGCCAAACCGGGAGCATTTCACCCCTGGCATAAGCGCACTAACGTGCCTATTGTCCCTGCCATTGTTATTTTTAGTCTCTTATTCTCGCTCTCGTTTTCGTTTGACAAATTCCAATAAATAAATAAATAAACATAAAATAAGAACATATTTTCCTCTTTGAATAAAGGAGTCGCGTTAACCCTTCCAACCCTTCAGATAAGTGACTGTCTAGTAGTCTCTTCTTTAAAAACCTCCACAGATGGAGCACCCACAATGTCTAGTGGCAGGCTGTTCCACTGGTTAATTGTCCTCCCTGTTAGGAAGTTTCTCCTTAATCCCAGGTTGCTTCTCTCCTCAATTAGTTTCCATCCGTTGTTTCTTGTCTTCTGGTGCTTTGGAGAATAATTTGACCCCTTCCTCTTCTTTGTGGCAGCCCCCCAAATACTGGAATCCTGCTATCGTGTCTCCCCTAAATCTTCTTTTCTCTAGAGCCAGACCCAAATCCTGCAGCCCTTCTTCGTCTGTTTTTCTCTCCAGGCCTTTGATTCTCTCAGTTGCTCTTCTTTGCATTTTTTCCAAAACTGGGTTGCCAGGCTGCCACGTTGCCACAACAGAGCGAGACGAGAGCCAACCCCCGTGGCGCCTGGACCACGTGACGAGCCCCCCACGCCCGGTGCCGGATGCAGGGGCAGCCCTGGGTGCAAAAGGACTCTGCATGCATGCAGAGGAACCTTTTGCACAGACCGCAGGGGAGTTCCTGGGCCGGTGCAGAGCTGGTGTCGCTCGTAGGGCCCTCGTGCTTGTGGTTGCCAGGTGTGGCTGTGCCGGCTCCGGCTGGTTTTCGGGTGGCTTCTCCGCGTTGCTAGCGTGACGGAGCTGCTGGAGGGCGGCTGGACCTCCCGGCTGGGCTGTGCAGGAGGAGGAGGAGGAGGAGGCTGAGATTTCCTGCCTGGGGGGGTGACGCATGTCGGTTCCTCTTTCCTCCATCGTTGGGGAATCCTGGCAGGCCCCGACGATTGCGCCCGGCGTTGTGTTGGCAAAGATCAATGGGCTGTTTTGCACCCGTTTTGCACGTCTTTGGGAGCTGCAACTGCTCGTGCAGAGCCCAGATTGCCAAATTTTTAGCAATTTCCTTCTTTGCAACAAGCAGTTCCTTTGTTTTCTTGGCGTTTAAGACCGTAGCTTTTTTTTTCTCTCTCTCTCTGCTTGTTTTTACTTATTTATGTGTTATCCTGCTTTTATTACTTTGTCCAATAAGTCAAGGAGGAGAACATATCCAACGGCACATTCTTCCTCCTGTTTTCCCCCGTCACAACAACCCTGCGAGGAAGGATGGGCTGAGAGAGAGGGAACTGGCCCTCTTAGGATCAGAGAATCATTGGGGTTGGAAGGCACCCTGGAGGTCTTCTAGTCCAACCCCCTGCCCAAGGCAGGAGGCCTTATGCTATCCCAAAGTCACCCAACCAGTTTTTCATACCTAGGACTAGAACTCCCAGTCTCCTGGTGATTGGCCCAAAGTCACCCAGTTGGCTTTCGTGCCTAAGGAGGGACTAGAACTCCCAGTCTCCTGGTGATTGGCCCAAAGTCACCCAATTGGCTTTCATGCCTAAGGCAGGATTAGAACTCCCAGTCTCCTGGTGATTGGCCCAAAGTCACCCAATTGGCTTTCATGCCTAAGGCGGGACTAGAACTCCCAGTCTCCTGGTGATTGCCCAAAGTCACCCAATTGGCTTTCATGCCTAAGGTGGGACTAGAACTCCCAGTCTCCTGGTGATTGGCCCAAAGTCACCCAGCTGGCTTTCATGCCTAAGGCGGGACTAGAACTCCCAGTCTCCTGGTGATTGGCCCAAAGTCACCCAATTGGCTTTCATGCCTAAGGCGGGACTAGAACTCCCAGTCTCCTGGTGATGGCCCAAAGTCACCCAATTGGCTTTCATGCCTAAAGCGGGACTAGAACTCCCAGTCTCCTGGTGATTGGCCCAAAGTCACCCAATTGGCTTTCCTAGCTAAGGTGGAACTAGAACTCCCAGTCTCCCAGTGATTGGCTCAAAGTCACCCAGCTGGCTTTCATGCCTAAGGCAGGACTAGAACTCACCATCTCCTGCTTTCTACCTGGTGCCTTAATCCCCTTAGCACTTGGAAGTGAGTAAGTCCCATGTTGCTTCTATTGGGATTACGGTGTCATGTCAGCATTCTAATATTGGTAGTCCTCAAACTTACGACAGGCCAGTCAGGTTGTGGGAACACCATCCATGGATATATCTGTCTTTCAGGCCTCCCCACCAGGGTACATGATACAGATACAGATTAACAGAGTTGTGAGGGACCTTGGAGGTCATCTAGTCCAACCCCCCACCCAAGCAGGAGACAGTTACACCATTTCTGACAGATGGCAGTCCAGTCTCTTCTTGGAAGCCTCCAGGGATGAAGCTCCCACAACTTCTGAAGGCAGCTTCTACTCCATGGGTTGATTGTTCTCACTGTCAGGAAATTCCTCCTTATTTCTACGTTGCATCTCTTTTTGGTCAGTTTTCATCCATTTTCTGTTTCTGGTTTTACCACACACACCTACAAACCCAGAGTTTCCATGTTTTCAGCCACCCATTTTCTGGCTTTTCCTCTAGACAAAATCCTGGAAGACCTTTTTCACCATGGTCCACTGGTCTTTGCGACGACGCAGCTCCTGGGTGCAGCTGGCCGGACACGAAGGTATGAATTGCACGAAGACGTGTGGGGTGCCCAGGGGAAGGTGTGGGGAGGGGGATCAGGAGCCAAGGCTAAATCCACTTTGGCAACTTTAAGATGGGTCGACTACAACTCCCAGAATTCCTCAGCCAGCATCCTTTAAAATGGGTGGGCTATAACTCCCAGAATCCCCCAGCCAGCATCCTTTAAAATGGGTGGACTCTAACTCCCAGAATCCCCCAGCCAGCATCCTTTAAAATGGGTGGATTCTAACTCCCAGAATCCCCCAGCCAGCATCCTTTAAAATGGGTGAACTATAACTCCCAGAATCCCCCAGCCAGCATCCTTTAAAATGGGTGAACTATAACTCCCAGAATCCCCCAGCCAGCATCCTTTAAAGGGGTGGACTATAACTCCCAGAAACCCCCAGCCAGCATCCTTTAAAAGGGGTGGACTATAACTCCCAGAATCCCCCAGCCAGCATCCTTTAAAAGGGGTGGACTACAACTCCCAGAATCCCCCAGCCAGAATCCTTTAAAATGGGTGGACTACAACTCCCAGAATCCCCCAGCCAGCATCCTTTAAAATGGGTGGACTACAACTCCCAGAATCCCCCAGCCAGCATCCTTTAAAATGGGTGGACTATAACTCCCAGAATTCCCCAGCCAGCATCCTTTAAAATGGGTGGACTATAACTCCCAGAATCCCCAGTCAGTATCCTTTAAAAGGGGTGGACTATAACTCCCAGAATCCCCCAGCCAGCATCCTTTAAAATGGGTGGACTATAACTCCCAGAATTCCTCAGCCAGCATCCTTTAAAATGGATGGACTATAACTCCCAGAAACCCCCAGCCGGCATTGGCAGAGGAGGCCAGTGTTGTGTTGACCTCCAGGTGTTCGCCTCCGTTCTCCTTCCAGGCAACTTCAAGCCCAGCGAAGGGGGCCAGATCCTGAAGAAGTTCAGCGCCGTGGAGGAGGCGTGTCTGTCCGAGCTGATGACGGACGTGCTGCGCCCTTTTGTGCCCGCCTACCACGGGGTGGCGGAGGTGGGCGGCGAGCGCTACATCCAGATGGACGACCTTCTCCGCGGACTCCAGAATCCCAGCATCATGGACTGCAAGATGGGCACCAGGTCAGAGCGGCCTTCCTCGCAGGGCAGGCGGGAGAGAATGGGATCGGGGTGTGGGGGGGGGGCATCTTTAATTTACAAATCCCTCTTCCAAATCTTCCTGGATCCAAAGGATCTTGTCATAAGAAATGATCCCTAGACAACGATCAGATAAGAGAGCGGGAAGCCCTCAGCTGCATAATGGACGGAGAGAAAGAAAACTGACTTCCTCACTCTGCTGGCTAAAAAGAGATGGAGGGAGATTCGTCCTCGATTTACGACCACAATCGAGCCCGAAAATATCTGTTGCCGAGGGTCGCAGTTGTGAAGTGAGTTTTGCCCCATTTTACGACCTTCCTTGCCACAGCCGTTGTTGAGTGAATCACTGCCGTTGTTGAGTGAGTTACGTGGTTGTTAAGTGAATCTGGTGTCCTCGTTCACTTGGCTTGTTAGAAGGTCGCAAAAGTGGATCAAAAAGGGACTCCAGGAGACTGCAACCGTCATAAATCTGAGTCCAGTTGCCAAGGGCAACTGAATTTGGATCACATCACCGGGGGTGGGGAGTGCTGCAACGGTCGTAAGTATGAAAAACAGTCATGAGTTAAGTTGTTTTTTTCAGCGCCGTTGTAACTTGGAACGGTCACTAAACGAATGGCTCTAAACCAAGGACTATAGCTTACCATAAAGCAGGGGTTGCCAAAGTTGCCAAGGTTGGAGACCCCTGCCATAAAATAAAATTAACTCATCCTATCCGGTTCACCTGGGAAGACTGACCCCTCCCCATTCCTCCCCTCCAACAAATGTAGTCCCCGACTTACAACGGTTCATTTAGTGACCATTCAAAAGTTACGACGCCACAGAAAAAAAGGGACTTAGGAGTGGACCGTTTTTTCAAACTTACAACCTTTGCCGCATCCCCGTGATCAAAATTCAGACCCTCGGCAACTGGTTTATACTTACGACCGTCGTCGTGTCCCCAGGGTCACATGATCACACGTGATGGTCAAAACGAAATCAGTGGGGAAGGCAGATTCCCTTAACGACCGGGTTACTAACTTACCCGCGGCAGTGATAAGCACTGGGGCAAGAAAGGGCGCAAAACGGGGCGAAAACACCCGACCCGTGCTTCACTTAACGACGAATGTTGTGGTCGTAAGCCGAGGACGACTTGTATTTTCTTGAGTTAATAATGGAGGGAGAGTTTCAACTCACCAAGGGAGCTTTCCCTTTCGTCCCGGTTGCCCAGAACGTACCTGGAGGACGAAGCGGGCAAGGGTCAGCCCCGCTCAGCCCCCCGGCGAGACCTCTACCAGAAGATGATGAGATTGAGCCCTGGGCCCCCACGCCGGAGGAGCACAGTCAAGGGGCCGTCACCAAGCCCCGTTACATGCAGTGGAGGGAAAATACCAGCTCCAGCACTTCTCTGGGGTTCCGGATCGAAGGGGTGACGGTGAGTAGCCGGAGAAGTGCCGTGTTTGTGTGTGTGTGTGTTTGTACATCCGTGTGTGTGAGCTGGAGAAGCAGGTCTTCCATCAACAGGTGAGGATACGGGCTTTCCACGCTCTCTCACTGAGCCGTGGTGGCCGAGTGGTTCGAAGGCAGAATTGCAGGCTGATTCTGCCGACTGCCAGCAGTTCGATCCTGACCAGCTCAAGGTTGACTCAGCCTTCTGTCCTTCTGTGGTCGGTAAAAGGAGGACCCAGATTGTTTGGGGGCAAGAGGGTGACTCTGTAAACCGCTTAGAGGGGGCTGTAAAACACTGTGAAGTGGTATATAAGTCTAAGTGCTAAGTTCCTTCTTTTCCTTCCTTCCTTCCTTCCTTCCTTCCTTCCTTCTTCCTTCCTTCCTTCCTTCCTTCCTTCCTTCGCTATTTCTATTCCTATTCCTGTTCGCCCTGGTGGCACAGTGGTTAGAATGCAGGATTGCAGGCTAATTCTGCCAACTGTCAGGAGTTCGATCCTGACTAGTTCAAGGTTGACTCAGCCTTCCATCCTTCCGAGGTGGTAAAACGAGGACCCAGATTGTTGGGGGCAAGAGGCTGACTCTATAAACCGCTTAGAGAAGACTGTAAAAGCACTATGAAGTGGTATATAAGTCTAAGTGCTATCTTCCTGCCTTCCTTCCTTCCTTCCTTCCTTCCTTCCTTCCTTCCTTCCTTCCTTCCTTCCTTCCTTCCTTCTTTCTTTCTTTCTTTCTTTCTTTCTTTCTTTCTTTCTTTCTTTCTTTCTTTCCCTCCCAGTAGTTAGAATGCAGCATTGCAGGCTAATTCTGCCAATTGTCAGGAGTTCGATCCTGACTGGCTCAAGGTTGACTCAGCCTTCCGTCCTTCCGAGGTGGATAAAATGAGGACCCAGATTGTTGGGGGCAAGAGGCTGACTCTGTAAACCGCTTAGAGAGGGCTGCAAAGTACTGTGAAGCGGTATCTAAGTCTAAGTGCTATTGCCCTTCCTTCCTTCCTTCCTTCCTTCCTTCCTTCCTTCCTTCCTTCCTTCCTTCCTTCCTTCCTTCCTTCCTTCCTTCTCTTCCTTCCTTCCTTCTCTTTCTTTCTTTCTTTCTTTCTTTCTTTCTTTCTTTCTTTCTTTCTTTCTTTCTTTCTTTCCCTCCCTCCCAGTAGTTAGATTGCAGAATTGCAGGCTAATTCTGCCAACTGTCAGGAGTTCGATCCTGACTGGCTCAAGGTTGACTCAGCCTTCTGTCCTTCCGTGGTCGGTAAAACGAGGACCCAGATTGTTGGGGGGGCCAGAGCCTGAGAGAGGGCTGCAAAGCACTGCGAAGCGGTATATAAGTCTAAGAGCCGTTGCTATTTCTCTCTCTTTCTCTCTCTCTCTCTCTCTCTCTGCAGATCGAGGGGGGAACCGTGCAGCGGGATTTCAAGCAGACGCGGAGCCAGGATCAAATCATGGAGATCTTCTTGAAATTTGTGAAGAATCGCGTGGACGTGTTGGTGAGCTCTTGACCGAGGAAAGTGGGAGGAGGAAGCAGGATTCTTAGCCGAAAAGTGGGACCGAGCTTTCGATCAGTGGCTGAGCTACAACGTCGTGGGGCGGATTTGATTTTGGGTTGGTTGTTGTGGTTTTTTTAGGGTGGTGTCCGTGGTGCTCCCTGGTTGTTTTCTTGCAGATGTTTCATTGCCCAACTAGGCGGCCTCCTCAGTGTCAGAAGGAAGTGGGGTTCGCTCACCAGCGTTGGTGGGAGTGTCCTTGGTGGCTCCTTGTTTAGAGTGTCTGAGTTGTTTGTCTAAGTTGATAATTCCTTGACTGGAGGATTGTTTGTCTGGTGTTAATCTCTGCTTATCTGGGTGTTTTGGTCTCTTTGTTTCCTTTGCAGCTTTTTGATTGTCTTTTTTCAGGGTGGGCTTCAAAAATTTTAGCAAGGGGTTCTCAGCCCGGTTGCTGGGTGGGCGTGGCCATAGTGGGCGTGACCTAGTCAGCTCCCGGGGGGGACTTTTTGCCCTCCCCAGGCTCCAGAGGCTTTCCTGGAGCCTCCGGGAGGGCGAAAACGGCCTCCCCAGGCTCCGGAGGCCCTCTGAATCTTCCGGTAGGCCTGTTTTTCGTCCTCCACGAGGCTCCACGCACGCCCTGCATTTACTTGCATCCGAAACGGGCCGCGTGGGGACTCCTGGGGGGGGAAGGGAGGGGTGGACGGGCCAATCAGGAGTGGGATTTGGGGGTTCTCCGAACTGCACAGAATCTGAGCTAGAATTTCTCCTGCGATCCCCAGCAGCTCCACCCCTGTCTTTTTTGAATGGTGTGCAAATGTTGTTAATCTCTGTGTGCCTGGTGATGGCTGAGGACTTGGCTTGATCTACAGGGGTCTCCAACCTTGGCAACTTTACGACTTGTGGACTTCAACTCCCAGAATTCCTTATGCCATGATTACCTGTACCAAGGACTTACCTGTAACAATGGATTGGGGGGTGGGGGAATAAACCACAATGGGGTAGATCAGTGTTTTTCAACCTTCAACGCTTTAAGAGGTGTGGATGTTAACTCCCAGAATTCTCCAGGCAGACATGAGGAATTCTGGGAGTTGAAGTCCACAAGTTGTAAAGTTGCCAAGGTTGGAGACTAGGACGCTCACAAGTTGCTTCTCTCCTTGGTTAGTTTCCATCCGTTGCTGCTTGTCCTGCCTTCTGGTGCTTTGGAGAATAATAGGACCCCCTCCTCTTCTTTGGGGCAGCCCCTCAAATACTAGGACACAGCTGTCATGTCACCCCTCGTCCTTCTTAAGGCATTTAAGATGGCATTTAAGATGGCTGGACTTCAACTCCCAGCATAGCTGGCTGGGGAATTCTAGGAGTTGAAGTCCACCCGTCATAACGTTACCAAGCTTTTGAGAACCACTTGAAGCACACAGCTGCAGTGGTGCAGTAGTTAGAAGGCAGTATTGCAGGCTAAACTCTGCCCACTGCCAGCAGTTCGATCCTGAGCAGCTCAAGGTCGACTCAGCCTTCCGTCCTTCCAAGGTGAGTAAAACGAGGATCCAGATTGTTGGGGGCAAGAGGCCGACTCTGTAAACCGCTTAGAGGGGGCTGGAAAGCACTATAAAGCGGTATATAAGTCTAAGTGCTATTCCTTCCTTCCTTCCTTCCTTCCCTCCTTCCTTCCTTCCCTCCCTCCCTCCTTCCTTCCTTCCTTCCTTCCCTCCTTCCTTCCTTCCTTCCTTCCCTCCCTCCTTCCTTCCTTCTCCCTCCCTCCTTCCTTCCTTCCTTCCCTCCCTCCTTCCCTCCTTCCTTCCTTCCTTCCCTCCTTCCCTCTTTCCTTCCCTCCTTCCTTCCCTCCTTCCTTCCCTCCCTCCTTCCTTCCTTCCTTTCCTCCTTCCTTCCTTCCCTCCCTCCTTCAGGTTGACTCAGCCTTCCATCCTTCTGAGGTCCGTAAAATGAGGACCCAGCTCTTTGGGGGCAAGAGGCTGACTCTGTAAACCACTTAGAGAGGGCTGTAAAGGCACTGTGAAGCAGTATATAAGTCTAAATGCTATTGCTTCTCGCTCCTCCCTCCCTCCCTCCCTCTCCCTCCCTCCCTTCCTTCCTTCCTTCCTAAAGGTTGACTCAGCCTTCCTTCCTTCCAAGGTGGGTCAAATGAGGACCCAGATTGTTGGGGGCAAGAGGCTGACTCTGTAAACCGCTTAGAGGGGGCTGGAAAGATACTGTGAAGCGGTATATAAGTCTAAATGCTATTGCTTCTCGCTCCTCCCTCCCTCCCTCCCTCCCTTCCTTCCTTCCTCCCTTCCTTCCTTCTTCCTTCCTTCCTTCCTTCCTTCCTTCTAAAGGTTGACTCAGCCTTCCATCCTTCCAAGGTGGGTCAAATGAGGACCCAGATTATTGGGGGCAAGTGGCTGACTCTAAACCTCTCAGAGAGCTGCAAAGCACTGTGAAGAGGGATATAAGTCTTAAGTGCTACTGTTATTTTTCCTTCCTTCCTTCCTTCCTTCCTTCCTTCCTTCCTTCCTTCCTTCCTTCCTTCCTTCCTTCCTTCCTCCCTCCTTCCTTCCTTCCCTCCCTCCTTCCTTCCTTCCTTCCCTCCCTCCTTCCCTCCTTCCTTCCTTCCTTCCCTCCTTCCCTCTTTCCTTCCCTCCTTCCTTCCCTCCTTCCTTCCCTCCCTCTCCTTCCTTCCTTTCCTCCTTCCTTCCTTCCCTCCCTCCTTCAGGTTGACTCAGCCTTCCATCCTTCTGAGGTCCGTAAAATGAGGACCCAGCTCTTTGGGGGCAAGAGGCTGACTCTGTAAACCACTTAGAGAGGGCTGTAAAGGCACTGTGAAGCAGTATATAAGTCTAAATGCTATTGCTTCTCGCTCCTCCCTCCCTCCCTCCCTCCCTCCCTCCCTTCCTTCCTTCCTTCCTAAAGGTTGACTCAGCCTTCCTTCCTTCCAAGGTGGGTCAAATGAGGACCCAGATTGTTGGGGGCAAGAGGCTGACTCTGTAAACCGCTTAGAGGGGGCTGGAAAGATACTGTGAAGCGGTATATAAGTCTAAATGCTATTGCTTCTCGCTCCTCCTCCTCCCTCCCTCCTCCCTTCCTTCCTTCCTCCCTTCCTTCCTTCCTTCCTTCCTTCCTTCCTTCCTTCCTTCTAAAGGTTGACTCAGCCTTCCATCCTTCCAAGGTGGGTCAAATGAGGACCCAGATTATTGGGGGCAAGTGGCTGACTCTAAACCTCTCAGAGAGCTGCAAAGCACTGTGAAGAGGGATATAAGTCTTAAGTGCTACTGTTATTTTCCTTCCTTCCTTCCTTCCTTCCTTCCTTCTTCCTTCCTTCCTTCCTTCCTTCCTTCCTTCCCTCCCTCCTTCCTTCCTTCCCTCCCTCCTTCCTTCCTTCCTTCCTCCCTCCTTCCCTCCTTCCTTCCTTCCTTCCCTCCTTCCCTCTTTCCTTCCCTCCTTCCTTCCCTCCTTCCTTCCCTCCCTCCTTCCTTCCTTCCTTTCCTCCTTCCTTCCTTCCCTCCCTCCTTCAGGTTGACTCAGCCTTCCATCCTTCTGAGGTCCGTAAAATGAGGACCCAGCTCTTTGGGGCAAGAGGCTGACTCTGTAAACCACTTAGAGAGGGCTGTAAAGGCACTGTGAAGCAGTATATAAGTCTAAATGCTATTGCTTCTCGCTCTCCCTCCCTCCCTCCCTCCCTCCCTCCCTCCTTCCTTCCTTCCTTCCTAAAGGTTGACTCAGCCTTCCTTCCTTCCAAGGTGGGTCAAATGAGGACCCAGATTGTTGGGGGCAAGAGGCTGACTCTGTAAACCGCTTAGAGGGGGCTGGAAAGATACTGTGAAGCGGTTATATAAGTCTAAATGCTATTGCTCTCGCTCCTCCCTCCCTCCCTCCCTCCCTTCCTTCCTTCCTCCCTTCCTTCCTTCCTTCCTTCCTTCCTTCCTTCCTTCCTTCTAAAGGTTGACTCAGCCTTCCATCCTTCCAAGGTGGGTCAAATGAGGACCCAGATTATTGGGGGCAAGTGGCTGACTCTAAACCTCTCAGAGAGCTGCAAAGCACTGTGAAGAGGGATATAAGTCTTAAGTGCTACTGTTATTTTCCTTCCTTCCTTCCTTCTTCCTTCCTTCCTTCCTCCTTCCTTCCTTCCTTCCTTCCTTCCTTCCTTCCTTCCTTCCTTCCTTCCCTCCCAGTGGTTAAGAGTGTAGTATTGCAGGCTAGTTCTGCCCGAGTGCCAGCAGTTCGATCCTAACCAGCTCAAGGTCAACTCAACCATCCATCCTTCTGAGGTCCGTAAAATGAGGACCCAGCTCTTTTGGGACAAGAGGCTGACTCTGTAAACCGCTTAGAGAGGGCTGCAAAGCACTGTGAAGCAGGATATAAGTCTATTGCTTACTGATTTTCACTGTATTAAAGTCACTCTTATATTTGTTTTTTGTTTTTCCGGACGCTTTTAAAAAACGACAGGTTTATTGGGGGGGGCGGAGACATTGCCCCCAACTCTTCTTGTTTTAATATTCTCCTTGATTTGCAGAAGATCTACTTGGCACGCCTGGAGAATTTACGCCAAGCTTTGGAAGAGTCCGACTTCTTCAAGAGGCACGAGGTGATTTGCCGGGGACCCCTCCCAAAAAAAGGAGGAAAGCTGAGCGCTTCTCAGCCCTCAAAAGGGGCGTGAGATCAAACTGTCGGATCCCACCACCCGAACCGTGAAAAAATAATGTGGGGGACCTGCTTCCCTCTACCTTTATTGTGAGAATTTAACAGATTAACAGAGTTGGAAGGGACCTTGGAGGTCATCTAGTCCAACTCCCAGAATCCCCCAGCTTGCAGTATTTGAAAAATATTGGATTAGAAGGGGTGGGTATACGGCAACTTTACAAACCTGTGGACTTTAATTCCTCTTGAGGGAGTTGGAGTTGTGAAGTCCACAAGTCCTAAAGTTGTCCCAAAGTTTGCGGGGTTCGAGGGATGCTGGAAAGCCAGCAGATCTTTGCATCCAGCGGTTCTCGCTGGTGAAAGAACTTTGTGCATGCTCAGGGGCAGCTCCGCCCTGCTTAAAGCAACCAGGACATCCGTGTAGAAGTGACGTGTTCCCAAACAAGAGCATTTATACCAGAGGTCTTCAAAGATGGCCGCTTTAAGACTTGTGGACTTCAACTCCCAGAATTCTCCAGCCAGCTATGCTGGCTGGAGAATTCTGGGAGTTGAAGTCCACAAGTCTTAAAGCGGCCATCTTTGAAGACTTCTGATTTAAACAAACAAGCAAAAAAAAATCGCAGGGCCCTTTTCTATTTACCTCATTTGCAATAGGGTGTTCCTGCTTTATTTGCCATGCTATGTTTATATTTGGCTTTTCCAGAAAATTTGGCTCGTTTTTTTCCAGGCTGGGTGGCATTTCAAGAGTTTGATCCCAAATCCTAGAATATTATTCTGAGGCCTCTAAAGTTAGCCACGCCAATTCTTCTAGTTGGGGAAATTATTTGACCTTCTTTCCTTTCCTTGTCCTCTCTCTCTCTCTCTCTCTCTTCTCTCCTTCCCTCTTTCTCTCCTTCCTTCCATCTCTCTCTCTTCCTTCCATCTTCCTTCCTCCATCCCTTTTTTCCAATCCTTCCATCTTCCTTCCTTCCTCCTCCTTCCTCTTTTTCCAACCTATCTTTCTTTCCTCCCTTCCTTCCCTCCTTCCTTCCCAACTTCCCATCTTTCTTTCAACCTATCTCTCCTTTCCCCTCCCATCCATCCTTCCATCCTTCTTCTCCCTTTTCCCTTCCTTCCCTCCCTCCTTCCTTCCTTCCCTCCCATCAACCTCTCTTCCATCTTTCTTTAAACCTATCTCTCCTTTCCATCTCCTATCCATTCATCCATCTCTCCTTCCTTCTTCTGCCCTCCCTTTTTATTTCCTCCCTCCCTCCCTCCTTCCTTTCTTCCTTTCTTCCCTTCCTCTTTTCCTTCCTTCCTTCCCTCCACCAACCTCCCATCTTTCCTTCCATCTATCTCTCCTTTCCCTCTCACTTCCATCCTTCTTCCTCCCTTTTTCCTTCCTTCCCTCCCATCAACCTCCCTTCCATCTTTCTTTCAACCTATCTCTCCTTTCCATCCATCCATCCCCCTTCCATCCTTCTTCCTCCCTCCCTTTTTACTTCCTCCCTCCTTCTTTCTTCCTTCCTTCCCTGCCTCTTTTCCTCCCTTTTTCCTTCCTTCCTTCTTCCACCAACCTCGATCATACCTTCAACCTATCTCTCCTTTCCCTCTCACATCCATCCTTCTTCCTCCCTTTTCCTTTCCTTCCCTCCCATCAACCTCCCTTCCATCTTTCTTTCAACCTATCTCTCCTTTCCATCTCCTATCCATCCCCCTTCATCCTTCTTCCTCCCTCCCTTTTACTTCCTCCCTCCCTCCCTCTTTCTTAATTCCTTCCATGCTCTCTTTTCCTTCCTTCTCCCTTTTTCTTTCCTTCCTTCCACCAACCTCCGATCTTTCTTCAACCTATCTCTCCTTTCCCTCTCCATCCATCCTTCTTCTTCCTTCTTCCTTCCTTCCCTCCCTCCCTTCCATCTTTCTTTCAACCTATCTCTCCTTTCCATCTCCTATCCATCCATCCCCTTCCGTCCTTCTTCCTCCCTCCCTTTTTATTTCTTCCCTCCCTACTTCCTTCCCCTTTAACCACCTTGCTCCCTCCCTCCCAGGTGATTGGGAGCTCTCTGCTCTTCCTCCACGACCAGAGAGGCCATGCCAGCATCTGGATGATCGACTTTGGCAAGGACTCTCCCAGCGCCAGCCCACTCCCACCTTCGCCACGACGTGGCCTGGACCCCCGGAAGCCACGAGGACGGCTACCTGATCGGCCTGCAGCACCTGACCCACACCATCCGGGCGACTCTGGCCAGAGCTGAGCAGAGTCAGGACCCCTCCCAGGGCCCTCGTGAGCCTACGCCCCCCCCGGGAAACAGCCGAGAATGGCGGAAAAGGACCCGGCCCCACGAGTGGGCGACATCCCACGGCAAAGGCAGCCATGCTGTTTGGGGAGGGGGCAGCTGGGAGCCTCCTGGAAGAGCTGCTTGGAGCTCCTCTCCAGCCTTCAAATTCTTTTTCCTGCTTCCACACACACACCCCCGACCCCAATTGCTCGCCAAAAGGGGTCTCTCGTAGCCCGGGGCCATTTTCGGGCCCCTCCGTGGTATGGCTGACACCCCCTCCCCCTTGGAAAGTACAGCAGCTTCTGCAAGGAGCTGAACAGAACCAAAAGTAAAAGAAGAATCGTCGCGCAGTAGCTCTCAAACGGGACCGAAGCCGGACTTTCGGGAGGGGAAATTCAGACCGGGATTGCCTGAGTTTATCTGCGGCGAAGCGAACCGTGGCTTACTCCGTCGGCCCAACTTTTGCAGTTTCGTGCAACCCGCCGGAGTGGAAGGGCCGGACGTTGGCAGGACTGGGTGGTTTGTGAGTCAGTGTGTCAAGCCAATGCAGGCCGCAGAGTCTGTGCAACCGCACGCACAAACACACCCTGTACAAGTCGGAAACTTGTAACTTTGCAAAGATGCGGCCTCTTCTTGGGATGTTGGGTGGAGATGAATTAAAAGCCAGGCAGGGGTGCCTTTTTCAGTTCTTCTTTGGAGAAATTCCACTTTTGTGTGTGTGTGTGTGTAGTGTTGTGTGTTGTCTTTTTCATATCAAAGGAAATTCACTTAAGGCAGGGGTTTTCCAAACTGGGACACTTTAAGATTGTCAACTTCAACAGGCTGCCTGGGGAATTCTGGGAGTTGAAGTCCTGATTGAGGCATTCTGGGAGGTGAAGTCCAGGCTGGGGTATTCTGGGAATTGAAGTCCTGGCTGGGGCATTCTGGGAATTGAGGTCTTGACAGGCATTCTGGGAATTGAAGTCCTGACGGGGGCATTCTGGGAATTGAAATCCTCACTGGGGCATTCTGGGAATTGAAATCCTCGCTGGGGCATTCTGGGAATTGAAGAAGTCCTGACTCAGACATTCTGGGAGGGGAAGTCCAGGCTGAGGCATTCTGGGAGGTGAAGTCCAGGCTGGCGCATTCTGGGAGTTTAAGTCCTGGTTGGGGCATTCTGGGAGGTGAAGTCTACCAGTGTTAGTTGGCCCAGTTTGGAGGACTGCAGACTTAAGACGATCAATTCTGTTTTTTCCTCCCCTCCAAGCTCAGCTCAGCTCACCGTTCTGGCTTCAAATTCCACAGCACAATGCTGGCTTTATTCTCTGCAACGCAACCCCGCCTGCCCCTCCCGAGACCCACACAAGTGGGGCAGCTTTTGCAGAAACTCCACTCTGGCCACAGGCAAAATCCACGCCCCATCCAAAAAAAAAAAAGCACCACCTTACAGGCCCAGCCTCCAAGTTCAAGCCTTATTGTGGAGATTGCTGTTTTGCCAAAAGCCAAGTTTCTAGTCTCATGGGGCAAAACTTCGGGAAAAGGTTTGGCAACACCGTGGGCACTGAATGGTCCTTTTTTTATGCCCAGATTTCAGCCTCCCTTTGCAAGGAGGCCAGGCAAGGACAGGGTGGCTTCCCCCCACCTTCCCACCGCTCAGTCTGGGGCAGTTGGCTAAAGGAACTGGTTTTTTTTTTTTTTCTGTCCCTTCTGCAGCTTTGCCAGCCTCCAATGTGTGGGGTTGCCACAGAGACGGAAAAGCCGGGCGCGTGGGAGACTGGCAGCCAGGGAGAGAATTTTTTTTTTTTTTAAAAAAGGGGGGGGCAGGATAAGTAACCTTGGGAGAAAGAAGAAGAGGCTTTGTTGGAGGAAGCCAAGTTCACAAGGACAAGCGACACCGGCCATTTGCAAAAACCGTGGACGCTTCTTGCAAAGATGGGGACGATCTGCAGTGCCGGAGATGGGAGGGGGGGCTCAGAGGCTTCGTGGGCCGGGCGGCAGAGAGGGGCCAGGGAAGAGGGTCGCCCATGCCTCCAAGGCAGCAGAGGGTTCGGAGGGGGTCAGGCTCAGGCCAGGGGGTGCATGCAAACCTTGACTAGGAGGGATGGAAGCTTTGAATGCGGTAGGATCAGAATAACAGTTGGAAGGGGCCTTGGAGGTCTTCTAGTCCACCCCCAAAGCTCCTAGAATCATAGGGCTGGAAAGGTCCTTGGATATCTCCTAGTCCACTCCTCGCCCAAGCTCAAAGGATGGTAGGGCTGCTGAGGGGAACCTTGGAGGTCTTCTAGTCCAACCCCCTGCCCAAGCTCATAGAATAAGAGCCTTGGTGGCGCAGCAGATTAAAGTGCTGTTAGGTAGCACCAGCTGCCTGCCATTAGTGCGAGTTCAAATCTCACCAGGCTCAAGGTTGACTCAGCCTTCCATCCTTCCGAGGTAGGTAAAATGAGGACCCGGATTGTGGGGGCAATAAGCTGACTTTGTATAATAAAAAGAACACTGCTTGTGGGGGGGGGGGCGGAAAGCCCTACTAAGCAGGTATATACAAAAGTACGAAGGCTGTTGCTTAACGCATTGTAAGCCGCCCTGATTCTCCGGAGAAAGGGCGGCATATAAATCGAACCAATAAATAAATAATAAATAAATAAATAAATAAATTAGAATTGTAGGGCTGGAAGTTTGGAGGTCTTCTAATCCAGGGGGTCCCCAACCTTTCGGACCTCAGGGACCACTAACTTCATAATTTTAAATCCCACGGACCACTAATACGATCTGCCTGATGACCGGCTGGGTGGGCGTGGCTAGGTGGTCATGTGACTGGGTGGGCATGGGCCAACTCAATGTCATTCACATCGAGGGGTGCCTTGCCACTCGCCCCTCCCCTCCCAGCCCCCCCTCGCCTGCCCTCCCGGGCTCCTTAGGGCCCCAACAGGAAGCTGGAGTTGGAGCTAAGCAGCCCCCACGAGAAAAAGTTGGCGAAACAGCTCAGTTCAAATTGGATCTGACCGAGAAGGAGGCTCAGCAGAAGCACCTCACTGAGGACTAGGAGCATAGGCTTTCCAAGCAGAGGGAAGACCTGCAGGAGTGCAAGGCCAGGTACCGGCGCCCGGAGGCTCAGTGGGCTGTGATGGTCAGCCAGTGCCAGGCCATGATGGAGTCCCACTGGAACGAGGCCCTCCGGCTCTTCTCCACCAGCGGCTCTTCCCTCCAGCCTTCGCCCAAAGCCCCACACCAGGAGGCCGAAGCAGACCCCAATTCAGAATTTCTGCCCCCCTCCGACCCTCACAAGAAGACCCCAAAGGGGACTCTCTGCAGCAACACAAACGTTCATTGCACGTATCTGTCCCAGGGGCCGTAGTTTGAGGACCCCTGATTGAGTGCAATATAAAAAAATGCAAATAATTTTTCCGCAGACCACCAAAATTTTCTCGCGGACCACCAGTGGGTGACCAGTTGCTCTTCTAGTCCATCCCCTGCCCAAGTTCCTAGAAGCATAGAATGGTAGCACTGGAAGGGACCTCGGAGGTCTTCTGGTGGCAAGCAGTTCCACTGGTGAATTGTCACTTTCGGGAAATTTCTCCTTAATTCCAGGTTGATTAATTTCCACCCATTGCTTCTTGTCCTGCCTTCAGGTACTTTGGAAAGTAAGATGACCCCGCTCCCCCCCACCTTCTTTAGAACAGAATAGAATCACAGAGTTGGAAGGGAACCTTGGAGGTCATCTAATCCAACCCCCTGCCCAGGCAAGAAACAATACACCACTTCAGACAAATGGTTATCCAACATCTTCTTAAAAACTTCCAGTGTTGGAGCATCCACAACTTCTGGTGGCAAGCTGTTCCACTGGTTAATTTGTTCTAACTGTCAGGAAATTTCCCCTTAGTTCTAAATTGCTTCTCTCCTCGATTAGTTTCCACCCGTTGCTTCTTGTTCTACCCTTTGGGGCAGCCCCTCAAATATTGGGGGGCGCTGCTCTCATGTCAACCCAGGTCCTTCTTTTCATTAAATGAAGACAACAGGAATCCCCGCAAGGGCTTCCCCATGCACGCAGGGAAGTTAAGTTGCAAAGCTGCAGCATGGAGAGCTGGTGCAGGCTGAGCAGGGAGGGGTGCAAGCAAGCAAGCAGGAACTGCTTTCTGAGTTGCTACTACGCTGACAGGAAAGGGGCTGAGTAATTGCACGGGGGAGGAGGAGGAGGGGAGGAGGAGGAGGGGGTGGCAGGCGGTTGAGGGGGTGGTGGGAATCTCAGCTGCTGCAATCCGGAAACCAAGAATTATTTTTTTTTGTCGGATGGCGCCAGGCTGCCCTCTGCTGGCCGGTCTTTGCTCTGTTCTCACTTTGCGTAAATACGTCCAGTAGTCCTCGAGTTATGGCCACAACGTTTCTCTTTGCTAAGGGAGACACTGGTTAAAGGGAGCCGCTTTGCCCCGTTTTACGACCTTCCTGGCCACGGCGGTTAAGCGAATGTACTGCCGTCGTGTTAAGTCAAGTCATAACGGTCGTTTAAGTGAATCTGGCTTCCCCCGTGGACTTGGCTGGTCGAAAGGAGATCATGTGACCGCGGGACCGTCGTAAGTACATGCCAGTTGCCAAGCCCCTGAATTTGGATCGTGTGACCACAGGGGGATCTGGCAACGGTCGTAAGTGTGAGAAAAGGGCATTTTTTCCAGTGTCATGGTAGACGCTCGTTAAATGAATTATACAGTACCGTGATGGCGAACCTATGGCACGCGTGCCACAGGTGGCACACGGAGCCATATCGGTGGGCACGCGAGCATTGCCCTAGCTCAACTCCAGCGTGCATGCATGCGCCGGCCAACTGATTTTCGGGCCTTCCGGAAGTCGGGAAACAGGCTGTTTCCGGCCTCCGGAGGGCCTCCAGCGGGATGGGGAAGGCCCGTTTTTCACTCTCCCCAGGCTCCAGAGGCTTTCTAGGAGCCCGGGGAGGGTGAAAATGGCCTTCCCCACCCCACCCCGGATGCCAGAAACGGCCCGTTTGTCGACTTCTGGTGGGATCGGAAGGCCTGTTTTTTGCCCTCCCCAGGCTCCAGATGCTTTCTAGGAGCCTGGGGAGGGCAAAAACAGCCTTCCCCAGCCCCCGGAAACCCTCCAGAGGGCGAAAAATGGGCCCACCATGCCATCGCGTGCCAAAAGTGTGGGGAGTGCAGGGGGGCGGAGTCACATGCACATGCATGGGGGCGGGGCCCATTGAATTATGGATGTAGGCATGTGCGCACGCAACCCACCCACGCTCCCCACGCTTTTGGCACGCGACGGCAAAAAAGGTTAGCCATCACTGATATAGTAAGTCAAAGACTTATCTGTACAGACTTTGAAGAAGGTTGCTAATAGTCCTCGACATACAACCACGACTGGGCCAGGATCATCCATCGGTAAACCATGTTAAGTGAACTAACTCTTTTCTGGTTTTTTGGGGTTTTTTTTGCTGCAATTGTTAAAGAGAACCACTGCCGTTGTTAAGTGAATCACATGGTCGCTAAGCGAATCAGGCTTCCCCTGACTTTGTTTATCGGAAGCTGGCTGGGAAGATTGCAAATGGCGGCCCCAGGGATGCTATAACTTGGGTAAATACATAAGTACATATGTGCTAGTCGTTCCTGACTCTAGGGGGCACTGCTCATCTCCGTTTCAAAGCCGAAGAGCCAGCGCTGTCCGAAGACGTCTCCGTGGTCATGTGGCCGGCATGACTCAACGCCAAAGGCGCACGGAACGTGGTTACCTTCCCACCAAAGGTGGTCCCTGTTTTCCTACTTGCATTTTTTACCTGCTTTCGAACTGCTAGGTTGGCAGAAGCTGGGACAAGTCACGGGAGCTCACCCCGTTACGCGGCACTAGGGATTCGAACCGCTGAACTGCCGACCTTTCGATTGACAAGCTCAGCATCTTAGCCACTAAGCCACCACATCCCTTTAAACACAATAAATACATGTCAGTTGCTAAAAGCTCAAATTTCAATCACATAACTCTGGGGATACGATGGTGGTTGCAAGAAGTGTGAGGACTTCTTGCAAGGCATTTTTTTCAGTACTGCTGTCATTTCAAACGGACGTTAAACAAACGGTCGTAAATTGAGAACTATATGTCAGCCCTGTCCCTTCACTAACCCCTTCCTGCATCTGATTATGTCTGGTTAGGTCTGTGCAGCAGCTTAACCAGGTTGGATCCAAGGTCTGTGAAGCAGCTTAACCAGATCAGATCCGATCCAAGGTCTGTGCAGCAGCTTAACCAGGTTGGATCCAAGGTCTAGCAGCAGCTTAACCAGGTTGGATCCAAGGTCTGTGCAGCAGCTTAACCAGATCATATCTGATCCAAGGTCTGTGCAGCAGCTTAACCAGATCAGATCCAATCCAAGGTCTGTGCAGCAGCTTAACCAGGTTGGATCCAAGGTCTGTGCAGCAGCTTAACCAGATCAGATCCGATCCAAGGTCTGTGCAGCAGCTTAACCAGGTCAGAGGCAAAATCAAGCAGCTGCCTTTGCAAAGCAGGCTGAATCTGGTTAGTTTGGGTTTTGCTTAGCCTGCCGAATGGCCCGGGACCTTCCATTAACCTCAGGGTGGATTCAGGAAGTGGGTTTACTACATTGTGTAAACGCAGCCTTCAAGCTATAAATGAGCAAGCCGCATTTTCACCTGACCCACCTTGTAAGTGATCGAGCGGAGGGGGACGGAAGGGGAAGCCACACAATTAGGGGACTGGAGGCTGAAACATACAATGAACGGTTGCAGGAACTGGGCCTGGCTGGTCTGGTGAAGAGAAGGACCAGGGGAGACAGGAGAGCCTCTTCCAGTATTTGAGGGGCTGCCCCAGAGAGGAGGAAGGGGGTCCAGCTATTTTCCAAAGCACCCGAAGGCCAGACAAGGAGCAACGGATGGAAACTGATCAAGGAGAGATTCAAGCTGGAAATAAGGAGGAATTTTCTTACAGTGAGAAGAATCAACCGATGGCACAGAAGTTGCCTTCGGAAGTTGTGGGAGCTTCAATATTGGAAGCTTTCAAGAAGAGCCTGGACTGCCATCTGTCAGAAATGGTGTAGGGTTTCCTGCTTGGGTTGGGGGGTTGGACTAGATGACCTCCGAGGTCCCTTCTAACCCTGTTAATCTGTTAAAGTGAACTTTATAATGACTTGATAAGACCTCAGTTGGAATCTAGTTTTGGTCACCACACTAGAAAAAACACTTTGAGACTCTAGAAAGAGTGCAGAGAAGAGCAACAAAGATTAAAACATAAAACAAAGGGACTAAAACATACGAAGAACGGTTGCAGGAACTGGGCCTGGCTAGTCTAGTGAAGAGAAGGACCAGGGGAGACAGGAGAGCATCTTCCAATATTTGAGGGGCTGCCCCGGAGAGGAGGAAGGGGGTCAAGCTATTCTCCAAGGCACCCGAAGGCCAGACAAGGAAGAATGGATGGAAACTGACCAAGGAGAGATTCAACCTGGAAATAAGGAGGAATTTCCTGACAGTGAGAACAATCAACCCATGGAACAGAAGTTGCCTTCAGAAGTTCTGGGAGCTTCATCACTGGAGGCTTTCAAGAAGAGGCTGGACTGCCATCGGTCAAAAATGGTGTAGAGTCTCCTACTTGGACGGAGGTTGGACTAGATGACCTCCAAGGTCCCTTCCAACTGTTAATCTGTTAAAAACATTACGGGTATACTAATATAGGTAGTCCTCAAGTTACGACCACAATTGAGATGTCTGTTCCTAAGTCAGTCATTTGTTAAGTGAGCTTTGCCTCATTGTATGACGTTCCTTGCCGCAGTTGCTAAGTGAATCGTTGCAGTTGTTAAATTAGGAACCCGGTTACGTGATTCTGGTTTCCCCATTGGCTTTTTTAACAGATTTTTTTTTTAACAGATTAACACATCTGGAAGGGACCTTGTAGGTCATCTAGTCCAACCCCCCCGCCCAAGCAGGAGACTCTACACCGTTTCTGACAGATGGGGCCATCCAGAGGTGGTATTAGCCGGTTCTCCGAACTGCTCAAAATTTCCGCTACCGGTTCTCCAAAACCTGTCTGAACCTGCTGGATTTAACCCCTGGTTTGATCTAACCCCGGCAAATTTAACCCATCATGGGTCGGATTTAAGCAAAATTAGGATTAAAGAAACTGAAGTTTGTTTTTTTTAAAAAAAACCTTGATTGGATACATCACACATTTGGCCTCAAACATTAAACCATCTTTTTTGAGCTGCATCTCGGGATACGCTAAGCAGGAGAGAATTCCCAGAAAGTCCAAAAAAAAAAAAAAGTCAAAATGGCATTTGGGCAACCGCAAAGACTGCCAGCTCAACTCTTTCGAACTCGGCTCCTTTGCGAAAAACACGCCTGCTGTAACCGGAGCGATGGCAACTGTCGTGGCCCAACGCGGTTTGGAAAAATCCGTCCGGTTGTTCCTCCTCCTGCCACGCGGACCGCGCGGAAAACCGGGCGAATGCAAAACACCACGGCTGTATATCTTGGGTTTCCAAGCTGGCCCTTAAATCCAAGGAGCCCACCTGCCAATCATTAAGCCAGGATCTGACCAGGATCCAAGCAAGCGAGAGCTGAAAACGAGTCGCATCCTTTAATCTCAAATTATTTTTTTCTCTCCCCTTCTGCCCCCCCAAAGTACTTTTGTTTGGGGGGGGGGGAAAAGCCCTGGAGGACAAGGCACGGAGGGGGGGGGCAGCGGGAGACCCCCCCCAAAAGTACAGAAATAAGGGCGAGGCGGGAGGAGATGGCTGCCAACCCTTAGCGGCCTTGTGCGGGATCTGGCGGCTGGGTGGGTGGGCTCCTGTCCAGGCCATATTGAACGCCCCCCCTTTCCTCAGAGTTGTGGCCGTCTCCTCTGTGGCTGTGCAAATGACCAAGCGGGGCCTGGGTCCGTGGTTTGGATCCTGTGGGGGTGGGGGTGAAGGAGCCCCCCCCCCCCCAGCAACCCCTGGCTCTTCCCAACGCCCCTTGAGCGATTCTTCCTTCAAGGCGTCGGGTTTGATCTGGTTCCGCATCCCGCCCAGGAGGTTGGAGGTGGCCTCGGAGGCCACGATCAGTGGCTTGACCACGGTGGGAGGGATCTGCCGCAGGACGCCGCCCACGGCCCCCGTGATGCCCTTCTGCTCGTGCCCGCGGGCAGCCACGTCGCAGATGGCCTGGGCCGTGTCTATGACGCCCTGTAGGGGGGGAGACAGGAAAGAGGAGTTGGGGGCAAGAAAGGTCCCTCTACTCGGCTACTGGGTTGAGGGTAGAGGTATTCCTCGATTTATGGCATCAACCGAGCCCCAAATTACTGTTGATAAGCCAGCCAGTTTTGTTAAATGAATTTTGCAATTTTATGAGCTTTCCTGCAAACCGTTGTTAAGTGAATCACTTGCAGCTTAGTAACACGGTTGTTAAGCGAATCCGGCTTCCCCATTGACTCTGCTTGTCAGGAGGTCGCAAAAGGGGATCATGAGACACTCCACCCCACCCCCAGGACGCTGCGATCGTCGTTAAGTGTCAGTCAATTGCCAAGCATCTGAATTTCGATCCAGGGGATGTCGCAACGGTCGTAAGTGTGGAAAATGGTCCTACAGTGGCCAAAATTGTGGAAACCTTTTGGGAAAAGTGTGTTTTCTAAAACTAGCTAATAGCACCACATTTTTGGGAGTGATACCATATAATTATATATCGATGGAAAGATAATTTAATTAAGAATGTGATGCAATCACTTTTAGGAAGGATTTGCTATTAGAATTGCAGTTACGGTATAAGGAAGAAAAGGGAAACATAGAAAAAACGAGGTATACAAAAATTATCACCATGTCAGTTAATACTTAGTTGGGTAACTTTTAGCCTGAATGACGGCCTTACAACGTCTTCCCATGGAGGGAACCGAGTCTTTGAGTTCTGCAGCTGTCATAATGCAAAACCAAGATCGAATGATGGCTTCTATTAACTGGGTTTTATTGCTGGATTGTTTCTGATTAAGTTTCTTTAGTCGGCTCCATAGATTTTCAATGGGGTGAAGGTCTGGGCTATTCCCAGGCCATTCCAGCAGTGGAATAGGATTATCTTTTGAAACTCCAAAATAAAAAATAAAAAATAAAAAAATAAAAATAAAAAAAGTGGTATTATTAGCCATCAAACCTCAAAAATACACTTTTCCCAAAAGGTTTCCACAATTCTGGCCACCACTACTGCAAGACACTTTTTTCGGGGCCGTTGTAACTTTGAACCGTGACTACTAAACAAACGGTTTCAGGTGAAGGCTACCCACTGGAGGTCTCCTTCCTTGGGCAGGGGGTTGGACTAGATGACCTCCAAAGTCCCTTCCCCAACCCTGTTGCTCTATGCATTTTGGGCTCAGCAACTGGCCGGCATTTACGCCCAGTTGTAGCATCCCGCAGTCACGTGATCACGAACGACAATATTAAATTTTTTGGGGGCCGAAAACTGATGTCCGCCTCCTGTCTTAAGGTAATTTAACAATAGGTTCGTTTAACGACCGATGATCGACTTAGTGGCAATGGACTCGCTTTAAAAATGATGACAGCCATAAATTAGATATTGTTGGGTAGGCAGCCGGGCTAAGAAATCGGGCGACTGGGAGTTCTAGTCCAACTGTGCTGGGTGACCTCGGGCCAGTCGCTGTCTCTGAGCCCACAAAAAGAGACAATGGTAAAGAGACATTGCTGAAAAACCTTGGCAGGGATCTGTCCAGACACGGACTCCGAGAATCAAACAGGATTAAATAAAAGGTTTTTTTGGGGGGGGGGGGATAGAAAAAGGATGTCAGCCCCTCCCCAACACCAAAGATGGGGCTAAATCTCTCCCCCCAATCCTCGCCTGCAACCCCGGGGAGGATCACCTCGCGCACGGTGTCGTAGGCCTTGGCCACCCCTTCGCGTAGATCCGCCGGCTGATGGCCCCGTCGTAGTTTGCGGGCGTATTTCCTGTCCGGCAGTGTGCGGGACGGCGGAGCCGTGGGAGACAGGATGTCGTAGACGGTCTCGGCTGTGGCCTGAGAGGGGGGAAAAAAGAGAGGGGGGGGGAAAGGTTGGACATCTATAAAGGAGGGGAGGGCCGAGTTTCTCCCCAGAGAAGGGGTAGACTTGGGGGGGGTCTGGGTCAGGCCTGGCCAGCTACGGCGACTGTATAACCTGTGGACTTCAACGCCCAGAATTCCCTGTGCTTCAATTCCTGTGGATTGAAGTCTACAAGTGGTACAGTTGCATTCTGGGAGATGAAGTCCACAGCTGGAACAAGTTGCCTGGCTCAGGAATTCTGGGAATTGAAGTCTAAAAGTGGTATATTTTGCCTGACTCAGGAATTCTGGGAGTTGAAGTCCACAGATGGTAGGTCTCTGGCTGAGGAATTCTGGGAGTTAAAGTCTAAAAGCGGTACAGTTGCCTGGCTGAGGAATTCTGGGGGTTGAAGTCCACAGCTGGAACAGTTGCCTGGCTGAGGAATTCTGGGAATTGAAGTCTAAAAGTGGTACAGTTACTTGGCTGAGGAATTCTGGGAGCTGAAGTCCACTCAGATGGTAGGTTCCTGGCTGAGGAATTCTGGGGGTTGAAGTTCACAGCTGGAACAGTTGTTTGGCTGAGGAATTCTGGGAACTGAAGTCTAAAAGTGGCAGTTTCCTGGCTCAGGAATTCTGGGAATTCTAAAAGTGGCACAGTTGCCTGACTCAGGAATTCTGGGAGTTGAAGTCCACAGATGGTAGGTGCCTGACTGAGGAATTCTGGGAGTTGAAGTCCACTGTGGCAGTTTCCTGGCTCAGGAATCCTGGGAATTGAAGTCTAAAAGTGGCACAGTTGCCTGACTCAGGAATTCTGGGAGTTGAAGTCCACAGATGGTAGGTGCCTGACTGAGGAATTCTGGGAACTGAAGTCTAAAAGTGGCACAGTTGCCTGACTCAGGAATTCTGGGAGTTGAAGTCCACAGATGGTAGGTGCCTGACTGAGGAATTCTGGGAGTTGAAGTCCACTGTGGCAGTTTCTGGCTCAGGAATCCTGGGAATTGAAGTCTAAAAGTGGCACAGTTGCCTGACTCAGGAATTCTGGGAGTTGAAGTCCACAGATGGTAGGTGCCTGACTGAGGAATTCTGGGAACTGAAGTCTAAAAGTGGAACAGTTGCCTGGCTGAGGAATTCTGGGGGTTGAAGTCCACAGGTGGTTCAGTCACCTTAGTTGCCCACCCCTGAGTCTAGATTCTGCTCCCCCACCCCCACCCACCATTTTGGGCTGGGCTTTGGCAGACCCCTCCCTCCCTCCCTGAGCGGACCCCTCCTTGGAAACCTGAATAGCCTGCACCAGGCGGTTGCTGAGCTCGAGGGCCGCTGAGGCGGTAGAGGTGCCGAAAGAGGCGGCGCCGCGTTGCAGGCCACGGATGATGCGCCCGTCCTTGCGGTACTGCTCGATGGGCAGCCAGAAGAGGTCCCGCAGGCCGTGGACTGGATGGGGGGGAAGGAGGAGAAAAAAAAGGGAGGGGATGAGGAGAAGGAGAAGGCGTGCAGCCCACCCACCCACTTCCCACCCAAACGGGGACAGAGGGGGCCAACTCACAGAGCTGCACGAAGGAGTGCATGGGCCCGACCCCTCCCAGGATGCCCGGCAGCTGGTTTTTACGGATGTCTGTCAGCCACTCGGTCAGGGTGTAGCTGACCACCTTCTCCACCCCTAGTAGCCTGGAAAGAGAGAGGAGGGGCACCGATGGGGCAGCGTACAGGTAGACGTCCCACAGGTGCTTTTTTCAAGAGGCAACTTTCTAGGTTTTTTTCTTTGAAGACGTTTCGCTTCTCATCCAAGAAGCTTCTTCAGCTCTGACGGGATGGTGGGGAAGGGAAGGATTGATATTCCTTCTGGACAGCTGGTCATTTGCGTCCTTTTTAGAGGGTCGTTGAGGCCACTTGGAGGCTTATCTGTGTCCTCAGGGTCACCGAGTGGTTTGGAGCCTTCTGGGAACTGCTGAAAGGACTGTGTTGTAGACTGGAGATACTCTGTTTCTCCGAAAATAAGACCCAACTGGAAAATAAGAGCCTGGATAGCTCTGTAATTTAACACCAGCTGCCTGCAATTACTGCAAGTTCGAATCCCGCCAGGCTCAAGGTTGACTCAGCCTTCCATCCTTTCCAAGGTGGGTAAAATGAGGACCCAGTTTGTGGGGGCAATAAGCTGACTTTGTATAAATATGCAAAAGTATGAAGGCTATTGCTTAATGCATTGTAAGCCGCCCTGAGTCTTCGGAGAAGGGCGGCATATAAATCAAATTAAAAAAAAAAAAAAAAGCCCTAGCATGATTTCTCCCCCCACCCCCAGGATGCTCGTAAAATAAGCCCTAACCCAAAAATAAGCCCCCGTTAAGATCGTCAGCCGGATGGATGCATTGAGTACTGTATTTCTCTAAAAAAAAATAAGCCCTAATCAGAAAAATAAGCCCTAATTTGTCTTTTGGAGCAAAAATTAATATAAGATCCGGTCTTATATTCGGGGAAACGTGAGTAAATGATGCCGTATCCCTCCCGCTCTGTTGAGGGAGGGCTGTTCAATTTGGACACAGATGGCCTCTTGGACCCCTCTTTCAACCAGCGGTCCTCTCTGTCCAAAACGTGGACTTTGCTGCCTTCAAAAGAGCGGCCTTTGTCTTTTAAATGCAGATGGACTGCTGGATTTTCTCCTGATGGGTTTGTTCTCCTATGTTGTGCCATGCGTTTGTGAAGTGGTTGTTTTGTTTCCCCAGTGTACACCATCTATCTCCAGTCTACAACGAAGTCCTTTCAGCAGTTCCAAGAAGGCTCCACACCCCATTTGCGCTACTCGGGTGACCCTGAGGACCCAGAGAAACCTCCAAGCGGCCTCAGTGACCATCTATAAGGATGCAAATGTCCAGCGGTCTGCAAGGAGTATCAATCCTTCCCAGCCCGAATTAATACTCATGAAACTCTGTTTGTGTGCGTGTGTGTGGTATCCTGGTTAAATACGTTGTGGTTTTTTTTTAAAAGATAAACAGATCAAGCAAGGAAAAAGCCTTAAAAAACCAGAGGGTCAGAGAGCCTCCTCCCTTCATAATCCACCCTCTTTCCTGGCCACGTATTAACAGAGTTGGGAGGGACCTTGGAGGTCATCTAGTCCAACCCCCCGCCTAAGCAGGAGACCCTACATCATTTCTGACAAATGGCAGTCCAGTCTCTTCTTGAAAGCCTCCGGATCATATGCATTGTTAGAATCCTGCCCCACACTTCCCTGACCCCTAAGTAACAGAGGGAAGGGGGGTGGTCTCTTTACCCATGGCGACAGCAGAGTCTCTTCAGTTTCAGCTCGGAGCAGTTGAGTTGAGCCAAACCGATCAGAATGCCAGCGAAGGTGCCCTAGTGGGAAAGGAAGCAACGAGAGGGGAAAGTATTTTTTATAAAGTTTTAAAATGTTTCATTCCAACATTTTAAACCTCAACATTTTAAATTGTCATACATTGCTTTTATAGTTTGATGTTTTGCTGTCTTACCATCCAGAGTCCCTCTTTGGAGGGAGGCTGGCGGAAGAATGTGAAATACGAATAAATAAAATAAAGGAAACGTGTGTGAACTCAATCAATCCAACCCCCTGCTCAAGCAGGAGACACTATACCATTTCAGACAGGTGCATGTCCAGTCACTTTTTAAAAGCCTCCAGTGATGGAGCACCTACAGCTTCTGGTAGCAAGCAGTTCCACTGGTTAATTGTTCTCACTGTTAGGAAGTTTCTCCTTAATTCCAGGTTGCTTCTCTCCTTTTTTTTTTTTAAATAAATTTTATTTCTTTAGAAAAATACAAAAAGAAAGTTTATCAACAAACAGATCGCGGTGAGAACCTTACTCAATAT
Source organism: Pantherophis guttatus (assembly GCF_029531705.1). The sequence continues at coordinate 1,717,529 of NW_026844085.1, read as the reverse complement.
ATTACATTCAGTCCAAATATACAAATGAGAAATAAAAACTAAGCTAACATTGTCCTCTTTTTATTCTGTTATTTAACCAAACATACCATAGGTCCCAACATTGGAAATATGCGGAATCTTTCTGATCTCTTAAAATTTTTGTTAGCCTATCGGCTTCTGCACATTCCATAATTTTCCCTAAAATCATATCTTCAGACAGTAGGTCTTTACCCTTCCAATTTTGGGTGAGACATATTCTTGCTGCAGTTGTAATATAGACAATCAGATACCATTTGTTAGTGCCTATTTTATCTGGCCTAACGTTTAATAAGTAAAATTCAGGTTTCAGTTGTAATTTGTAGCCAGTAATTTCTAACAACCACCTCTGAATAAGTTTCCAAAATTCAATTACCCTGGGACAGGTCCACCATACATGGAAATAAGTACCTAGCTCCCCACACTTCCAACAGTTTGGGGAGAGTCCAGGAAACATTTTGGATAATCGGGCAGGAGGAAGGTGCCACCTGCCAGGTTGCTTCTCTCCTTGATTAGTTTCCATGCATTGTTTCTTGTCCTGCCTTCTGGTGTTTTGGAGAATAATTTGACCCCTTCTTCTTTGTGGCAGCCCCTCAAATACTGGAAGACTGCTATCATGTCCCCCCTAGTCCTTCTTTTCTCTAGACTGGCCATACTCAAATCCTGCAACCGGTCTCTGGGCCTTTAATCATCCTAGTTGCTCTTCTCTGCACTTTTTCCAAAGTCTCAACATTTATTTTTGTAGTGTGGACCGAAAACTGGATGCAGAATTCCAGTGTGGCCCTTACTAAGGCTTTATAAAGCGGTACTAATACTTCACCTGATTTTGATTCTATCCCTCTGTTTATACAACCAAGGTGTCAGCTTTTCAGGCTGTCTTCAAATAAATTGCATCGCAAACAAAGTCTTTTATAAAACAAATTTCCATTTTATTAAGCCCAGCACTTTTTACACCGACTCGTTGCAGCCGGCACCGACGTGCTGACCCAAAACCCCTCCTCTTCCTTCCCCCACTCCTCTGCATTCATTGGCCATCTTCCCAATCATTCACCCCTAATCTACTGCTCCAATTCAAAGAATTTCCCCCCTCCCATCCATCTCCTAGGGGACATTATCTCCAGAGGAAATAAGTAGGTGAAAGGCAACCGTCCCGTTACAGATGCCTGCATCCTTATGTCAGCACTAGGATAAATGCATCTTGACGTGCTGACACAAGGATTGTATTTGCTTTTTTGGCTGCTGCAATACATGGCTGGCTTGTGTTTAAGCGTTTGTCTACTAGGACTCCAAGGTCCGTCTCACAGTTATTTATTTCTGAGCCAGGTTTTACCTAATCTGTACTTGCCCCTTTGGTTTTTCTAAGGAGAAATTTGTCTACTGTGAGAACAATTAACCAGTGGGACGGTTTGCTTCCAGAAGTTGTGAATGCTCCAACACTGGAAAGTATTTTTTATTGATTTTACAACACCACCACAACACAACATACAAAACATCAACACGCCATGCGTGTGTCTTTTTACATATCAGTTTCGTTTCTCTTACTTTCTACTTTCCACATTCCCCATTTTTCTCATTCTTTATTGTCTTTATTTTTATTGTCCCTTTATTTCTAGTTTTATTCATTTACAATATTTTACACATTTATCACATCATTTGTTTGTTTGTTTGTTTGTTTGTTTGTTTTATTGGTTCGATTTATATGCCACCCTTCTCCGGAGACTCAGGGCGGCTTACAATGCGTTAAGCAATGGCCTTCATACTTTTGTATAGACCTGCTTAGTAGGGCTTTCGCCCCCCCCCCCCCAAGCGGTGTTCTTTTTTATACCAAGTCAGCTTATTGCCCCCACAATCCGGGTCCTCATTTTACCTACCTCGAAAGGATGGAAGGCTGAGTCAACCTTGAGCCTGGTGAGATTTGAACTCGCAGTAATTGCAGGCAGCTGGCAGCTAAGTGCTACTTTAACAGCACTTTAGTCCGCTGCACCACCAAGGCTCCTTTATTCTCTTTTGCCTTCCCTAGTCTTTAGCCAATCGTACCACTTATTCCATACTTGATCATATTCTGTATCTTCTTTTTCTTTTATTCCTTTCGTTAAATTTATCCATCTCCGCACAGTCCAGAATTTCCAACACTGGAAAGTTTTAAGAAGAGATTGGACAATCATTTGTCTGAAATGGTACAGGGCTTCCTGCCTGAGCAGGGGGTTGGACTAGATGACCTCCAAGGTCCCTTCCAACTCTTGTCATTCCGTGATTTCTGTTAACCTGGGGGGCAAAGGGCTTGGTGTGGCTTTAGCTACTCACCACCTGGTCCACAGTGACGTGCTTCCCGTGGTAATCCAGCCAAATGGGGACCTCGGACGTGAAACGGAATTCCCTGATGAGGAAGAAAGAAAAACAGCTGGTGTGATGGCCTGTCCCATTTTTGGGAGGCTGGGAGAGGAGGGGACATTTTCTGGATCGAAGTTTTCACTCCCACCTTTAATGGAAAATCTGTCATCAGTACCCCAAGGAGGTCTGTAATAATTCTCAGCCATTGATAAAAGAACAGTCGTAAGGCAAGGAATACTTGTAATGAACACCCATCTTTTTGAAGGATCTCTCTCTGTCTTTCTCTGTCTTTCTCTCTTTCTTTCTTTCTGTCTCTGTCTGGCTCTTTCTCTGTCTTTCTCTGTCTCTCTCTTTCTGTCTCTCTCTGTCTCTTTCTATCTCTCTTCTCTTTCTCTTCCTCGTCTGTCTCTCTTTCTCTCTCTCTCTTTCTTTGTCTCTCTTTCTGTGTCTCTCGCTTTCTCTCTTTCTCTGTCTCCTTCTCTGTCTCTGTTTCTCTGTGTCTCTTTTTGTCTCTCTCTATCTTTCTCTCTGTCTCTGTCTCGCTCTTTCTCTGTCTCTCTCTGTCTCTGTCACTTTCTATCTTTCTCTGTCTCTCTCTGTGTCTCTGTGTCTCTTGCTTTCTCTCTTTCTCTTTCTTTCTGTCTCTGTTTCTCTGTGTCTCTGTGTCTCTCTTTCTCATCTCTCTCTTTCTTTCTTTCTGTCTCTCTCTGTGTTTCTCTGTGTCTCTCTTTCTTTCTCGTCTCTCTTTCTCGTCTCTCTCTTTCTGTCTCTGTGTTTCTCTGTGTCTTTGTCTCTTCCTCATCTCTCTTTCTCTGTCTCTCTCTTTCTGTCTCTCTCTGTCTCTTTCTATCTCTCTTTCTCTTCCTCGTCTCTCTGACTCTCTGTCTCTCTTTCTGTCTCTCTTTCTCTCTTTCTCTTCCTCGTCTCTCTGTCTCTCTTTCCCTCTTTCTTTGTCTCTTTCTCTGTCTCTCTGTTTCTGTGTCTCTTTCTGTCTCTCTGTCTTTCTCTCTGTCTCTGTCTCGCTCTTTCTCTGTCTCTCTGTCTCTGTCACTTTCTATCTCTCTTTCTCTGTCTCTCTCTGTGTCTCTTGCTTTCTCTCTTTCTCTTTCTTTCTGTCTCTGTTTCTCTGTGTCTCTCTCTGTCTTTCTCTCTTTCTCTCTCTGTTTCTCTGTGTCTCTCTGTGTCTCTCTTTCTTTCTCTCTGTGTTTCTCTGTGTGTCTCTCTCTGTGTCCCTCTGTCTCTCTCTGTCTCTGTCTCTTTCTTCTCTCTCTCTCTCTTTCTGTCTCTTTGTACCTCTCTCTCTCTCTTTTGTCTGTCTGTCTCTCTCTCACACACACACAAACAGACAAACAGATACACAAATATGAAAAGGGGGTGTGGCTTGATTGCATACCACCTTCGGAATTTTTTTTAACAAACCCCCAGCATTCTCTCCTTATCGGTCCTGTCTGGAAATACTAAACTTCAAAAATTAGATTAATGCTAAACTGGCTGGGGAATTCAGGGAGTTGGAAGTCCACCCGTCTTCAACTTGCTGAGGTTGCAAAACAGTGTTCGATCTGAACTCCGGAGGGGCATCCCTTGTTCCACTGAGGGTCCCCATCCATTTTCCCACCCTTACAACCCCCTTCCCGCCCCCCCCCCCCACCCCCCCCCCCTGCATCCATACCGGAAATAAATGGGCTGCTCAGAGGAAGAGGAGGCACTGGAGCTGTTTTCACTGGTCGTGGTCTCCACTGAAGTCGCCATCATCCTCTCGGCTGCCTCGGAGTCCTTCCCGGGGGACTCGACACGACCTGGAGGGGTGACCGCTTTTTAAAGGCCCTTCTTGTCCCACAAAACTCCTCCCGACCCTCTTCTGTGCACCCAGGACTTGAGACAAGCACCCATCATCCCCAGCCAAAGAAAGACAAACACAGTAGAACTGCAATCCAGGCTGAGAGGCCGGGAAATGCAGTTTGGCCCTCTCGATAGGGCAAAAACTACATTTCCCATTGTCACGTTCTCGCATGGGCTTCGGTGTGGGTCCTCGTGTTCCCACTCGCGTGAACGTCGTCACAGGTATTCACTATCCCACTCAAACAAGCCTCCTTGTGGGAACTTGTGTCCCCACTTGCACGAACGTCGCAGGAGCTCATGCATGCACCTGCCTTTCCCACCAAATCATCCCCTCTCCTCGATCCGTGGCACAGACCTGGAAAAGGTTGGGAAACTCTGGCCTAGCTCGGACAGAAGGCCACGTAATAGCAATAGCAGTAGCAATAAGACTTACATACAGCTTCACAGCGCCTTTACAGCACTCTCTGTGTAAAGCACACTGTGTAAAGTGGTTTACACAGTCAGCCTCTTGCCCCCCCCAACAATCTGGGTCCTCATTTTATCCACCTCGGAAGGACGGAAGGCTGAGTCAACCTTGAGCCGGTCAAAAACGAACCACTGGCAGTTGGCAGAGTTAGCCTGCAATGCTGCATTCTAACCTTGTGCCACCAGGGCGAATAGAATAGGAATAGGAATAGGAATAGGAGTAGGAGTAGGAGTAGGAGTAGGAGTAGGAGTAGGAGTAGGACGTCTAGAAGGAAAGGAGGGAGGGAGGGAGGGAGGGAGGTAGGAAGGAAGGAAGGAAGGACGGAAGGACGGAAGGAAGAACCACCTTGGAAGGAAGGACAACCTTGAGTCGGTCAGGATCAAACTGCTGGAGTGAGCAGTGAATTCTAACTACTGCACCAACATGGATCACGGTAAGGAGGGACCTACCTTCAGGGCCAACTTCCATGGGCACGACGGGATTGATGCTGGCCGCCACGCTGGTGAAAAAGTCTTTGAGGAAAAACAAGGCGTCCTGGAAGCAGAAGAAGAGCAGAGAAGGGGTGAAGGAAAGTCCGTCTCCCTTGGAAGCACCAACTCAGGTGCCTCCCGACTCTTCAGGTGGACCAGAGAGGAAACACAAACAGATGAACTAATTCTACGGGTGGACCTCAGCTTACAAAACTTCACTTAATGACTGTCCAAAGTTACGACGACAGTGAAAAAAGCTGACTTAGGACCATTTTGCAAACTTATGGCCATGGCGAGATCTACCTGCAGTCACGTGATTTACTTTCGGATGCCTGGCAACCGGTTCGTATCTATGACGGTGGGCGTGTCCCAGGGTCACGTGATACCCTTTGGCGACCTTCTCACCAAACCAGAGTCAGAGGGAAAGGCCAGATTCACTTAGCATCCGTGTTACTAATTGAACCCACTGCAGTGATTCACTTAACCAACGCGGCAGGGAAAGTCGCAAAAATGGGGCAAAACACGCTGAACAAAATTTCTCACTCAGCAACATAAAATTCTGGCCTCAATTGTGGTCGTAAGTAGAGGACTACCTGTATTTACAGTGGCAGAGTCTTGCAAGTCTGAAGATACAATTCTCCCCACCCCCTCCCTCAATCTCTTTTACAGCCTGAGAAACTAGGGAGGGTTTCTTCCGAGACTTTTTCTTTGCCCGATATACAGTTATGGGCTAAGTTGTCTCTTATCTCACTGTTCCCTAAAGCTGCATTAATAGAATCTTTCAATTCTGAAAGTGCAAGTCTCCCACTCATGTCTTTCATAGCCTGAGAAACTAGGGAGGGTTTCTTCTGAGCCTTTTTTCTTCGCCCATTATACAGTTATGGGCTAAGCTGTCTCTTATCCAACTGTTCCCTAAAGCTACATTAATAGAATCCTTCAATTCTGAAAGTACATATCTTCCACTCGTGTCTTTTACAGCCTGAGAAACTAGGGAGGGTTTCTTCTGAACCTTTTTCTTTGCCCGTTATACAACTCTGGGCTAACTTGCCCCTTTATCTAATTGCTCCCTAGACAGGCTTTCTTGCCCCATTTTTCATAGATCTTTCCCACATACCCTTATCCTTCCCAAGCAAGTTTGGAAAGTTCAGCCGGAACTGCAAAAGTAGAAGAATCCAGACACCCCTCCTCTTCCTGTCTTGGTTTTGCCCAATTCATGTAAAGGATGGTAGCTCAGTGGCAAGGAGCTAAATTCATCCACCGTCTCACAACTCCTGACTGAGCTTGCCACCCGATCAACAGGGAGGCGTCCTTTACCTGGTCTATGTTGAGTCGGAGAGGCATCAAGGAGACCCTTAGGCAGCACTCGGGACCCCCCACGCCAGCTTCAGGGCAGACGTGAAGAGCTTTGATGGTGAGCTGGAAAAAAAAAAAAGAAGGAAGAGAATTGGTATTGCCGGATGGGAAATTCTGGGACTTTAAACAGATTAACAGAGTTGGAAGGGAACTCGAAGGTCATCTAGTCCAACCCACTGTCCAAGCAGGAGACCTTCCACCATTTCTGACAGATGGCAGTTCAGTCTCTTCTTGAAAGCCTCCAGTGATGAAGCTCCCACAACTTCTGAAGGCAACTTCTATTCCATGGGTTGATTATTCTCACTGTCAGAAAATTCCTCCTTATTTCCAGGTTGAATCACTGCTCTTGGTTTTAACCTGGTTTTAGCATGTTGTGGGAACTGAACCAGAAACCCCCAGTCTCTTTCCCCAGGGCAAGACTAACGGAAACAGCTGATAGCCGGCTCGAGCAACCCCAATCTGGTTCTTACCATGTTAGAATGGGCCCTCCGGGGCAGGAGCTCGCTGCTGTACAGGTAGAGGAACTTGTTGATCTGCGAGGAGGCCAGGCGGTCTCGGATCTCCAGCTCCTGGACAACGAACACCTGCCTGGCTAAGGGCTGCTCCTCCGATTCCAGGGATGGCTTCTCGGATGCTCCAGTCGAGTAGGATTCGTGCTGGAAACTCACCTGAGAGCAGAGAGGAAGGGGGAAGCATCACTGACACAGTACGAGCTATGTACACAGGCCGTCTCTACAGGTAGTCTGTCAACCCTGAAGGTGACCTGACCGAAGCCATCTTGGAAGAGGGATAAGGGAGAGGAGATTAGAGATAGATGGGATTTTGTGGTCAAAACAAAATACTTTTTCTTGGGAACCAAGGTCATTCTCACGCCTGGTCAGAGGAAGGCGGAGTGATGTCACCTGGCAACCAGACAGAGCCGTGATTGGACCATGCGGCTGATTGTTTTGAGAAAGTGACAAACTTTCATTTTTAATTAGGTGAAAACTGCGGGAACCTTCAGAGTCGGTTTTTACCAGATCTGTGCCAATATGATACTGTATGTCCAATAAAGCTATTCTTTGAGGAATCTACCTGCCTCGGAGTTTTGCTTGCTATGGGTCTATTACTTGGAACCCTGACATAGTCTTCAACTTACGACCACAACTGACTTCAGAATTTATGCGCCTAAGTGAGACATTTGTTAAAGTGAGTTTTTGCCCCATTTTACGACTTTTCTTGCTGCATTTGTTAAGTCAATCGCTGCAGTTGTTGAATTAGTCACACAGTTGTTAAGTGAATCCGGCTTCAGCCACTGAATTTGCTTGTCAGAAGGTCGCAAAAGGGGATCACGTGACTCCCCCCCGAGACGCTGCGACCGTCATAAATATGAACCAGTTGCCAAGCGTTCGAACTTTGATGACATGGCCATGGGGAGGCTGCAACGGACACAACTGTGAAAAATGGCCATGTCCACTTTTTCAGTGCCATTGTAATTTTGAACGGTCACTCAACGAATAGTTGTAAATTGAGGACTACCTGTATAGATTATCCTCAATTTACAACTGTTCATTCAGTGACTGTGCAAAAAGTGACTTAAGTCCTGTCCTCACACGTACGACCATGGCAGCATCCTCGTGGTCACATGATAAAATTTGGACTCTTGGCAACGAGCGTATACAAGTAGTCCTCAATTTAGGACCACAAAAAAGAGTAGAAAATTCATTATGAAGCAGATCAGTTGGTAAATTGTGCATCATGGGATTACGCCCTATCACGATCATGTGGCCGTGGGGAAGTGCAGGGACCGTCACAAATGACTTTTTTCAACGCCTTTATAACTTTGGTCACTAAATGAATGTTATGTTGTAAACTGAAGACTGCCTGTACTTGTTTGCCACCGTTGTCTGACGTTGCCCCACTGCCCTCTGGATATCTGCTTCCAGGGTTTTGTTCCTCTCTTCTCCTCTTTTCTCTCTCCTCTTCTTTGTGTCTTCTCTATCTCCTTTTTTCTCTTCTATCTCTTCTTTCTTTTCTTCTCTCATCTTTTTCTCTCTCTTCTTTTCTTTTTCCTGCTTTCTCTTTCTTTTTTCTTCTCTCTCCTCTTTCTATTCTCTTTCTTTCTTTGCATTTTTCCTCTTGCTTTTCTTTTCTTTCTTCTCATCTCTCCTCTCTGTCCTTCTCTTCTCTTTTCTCTTCTTTTTCTTGCTCCTCTTTTTTCTTTTTTCTATTCTCTCTTCTCTCCCTTCTCTTCTCTTGCTTTTCTTATCTCCTTTTCTCTCTTCTCATCTCCTTTCTCTCTCCTCTCTCCCTCCTTCTCTTTGCTCTTCTCTTATATATTCTCTTTTTTTCTTTCTTTTCTTCTCTCTTCTATTGTCTCTTCTCACTTCTTTCTCTGTCTCTTTTCTTCTCCCCTCTTTCTTTTCTTTTCTCATCTCCTCTCTCTCTTTCCCTCCCTCCCTCCCTCTCCTCTCCCCTTCCCTTCCCTCTTCCCCACTGAAAAATATGGGGCTGCTGCCTATCTCTTCTGGCTGCCCCGAAACTGCCCCGAAATCAAGGCTGCTCAGGAAGCCTCCTCCCACCCCTGCAGAGCAGCCCCTGCCCGTCTCACCTTTGTAAGCTGGATTTCCATCAGCAGGTCGTGGATACGACCGGGGCCTCCTTGAGCCCGCCAGGAGCTCTGGGGTCGGCTGGACACCGAAGACCGAGAGGGGGAGGAACGGGTGCTGGGAAGGCTTGATTTCGTCCTGAAATTGGGAAAAAGTGGTGATCAGGTATTGATTGGTTATTAATATCCCCCAAAAGATCTGGCCAATCTCTTGCCAACATTATGGAATTTCACCTTCATCAGTTTTTTTCAAAGTTGGCAGCTGTAAAATGGGTGGACTTCAACTCCCAGGATTCTCCATCTTTGCTGACTGTGGAATTCTGGGAGTTAAAGTCCACCCATCTTATACAGGTAGTCCTCGACTTATGACCACAGTGGACCCCAAAATTTCTGTTGCTAAGGGAGACACTGGGTAAGCGAATTTCACCCCACGTTACAGTTCGTCTTGCCACCGTTGCTAAGTGAATCACTGCAGTTCTTCAGTTCGTAACACGGTTCTTAAGTGAACCTGGCTCCTCCCCACCCCCACATTGACTTCGCTGGTCGCAAAAGGGGATCCCATGACGCCACGACGGTCATAAATATGAGCCAGTTGCCAAGCATCCCAATTTTGACCAGGTGACCCTGAGAAAAACGGCCATAAATCACTTTTTCCCCCAGTGCTGTCGTAACTTTGAATGGTCACTCAATGAATTGTTTAAATCGAGGACCACCTGCAGTTGAGAAACACCGATCCACGTAAAAAAGGAGAACTTTTTCTCAAACGATTGATCTTCAAAACAGGGAAGCCAACTTAGCTCAGAAACTTGTCGGACGAAAGCAGAGAGCAGATCCCGAAAAGGAAGAATTACCTGGGGGAATGCATGTGTCCAGAAGGCGAGCGCCCCGGCCCAAAATCTCTGCCCCCGTAGAGATGCCAGACCACCGAAATTTCCCGCATCACGACTCGGCTCTCCGGCACCGGGAAGTGGGAGGGGGCCTTCAATAAATCCGTGCTGCCCAGGGGCCGAGAGAAGTGGCCCTCCTGGATGTGGACGGGGCCCTCCAAGAGCTTGGTCACTACCGGTTCGCCATCCCGAGGCTGCAGAGACAGAAAGGCAGGAGGGTCCAGGGTGTTCTGATCCAGCCATAGCAGAACCAAGAAACAGACTCCTTGTCACATACAAAAAAAAAACCCTTTATTTATCTCCTGTGAATTCATGGCATTCACACACCGAAAAATCCAGGCAAGAGTCCTTCAAGGAGTTAACTGCAGTAACAGACCTTCTCAGTTCCTTGCGATAATTGCCAGGGCGTGAGCTCCCAGCCGAAAGGCTGCAAATTAAGTTCTGGCAAAAGCAGCCTTTGATGCACGAAACACAATGAGCAAAATCTTCAGAAATACGAACGGTTGTCTCCTACGATCACCATTCCCCTTTCCCTCTATTTATTCCCCAGCCAGGGAGGGGCCATTCAGTGTGTGCTTTGCTTCCCGAGTCGACTCCTTGTCCTCCGTTGCTCTCCTCTCCTAACTGCTCTGCGCATACGTGCATCTGGAACAGGCCCCAGCTGTTCTTCCTCCCCACTCATCTCAGCCTCCGAAGGCAGCTGCCTCTCCGGCAACTGGGAAAGGTCGGACGGCCCTGGCTCTATCTCTGCGTCCGACACAGAGCATCCATCAGAGCCTTCCCCAGACTCCAGCATTGGCCCAAGTTCCTCCTCATCGTCTGAGTCTGTCACCAGCTCTGTTGGCAGCTAGAAGGCCACAACACAGGGTGCATGAAAAACTGCCTTTTTTTTAAATGGAGCTGGGAAAATACTGGCACTGCATCGACTCCTGGCTGACTATGGTCAACTTTGTGGGGGGGGGATCAGCTTTTAGATGAATGGGACTGCTTAATAGCCAAATTGAGAACCAATGTGGGTTTGCATCTCACAGGAAGAACAGAGCAGGAATAGGAGCAGAACAGAAAATTGGGATGGGATGGAATAGGATTTAGGAGAGGAGGGGAGGGGAGAAAAACTGTAGGGTAGAGGAGGAGAGGAGAGGAGAGGAGAGGAAGGAGAGGAGAGGAGAGGAGAGGAGAGGAGGAGAGGAGAGAGAGGAGAGGAGAGGAGAAAAACTGTAGGGTAGAGGAGGAGAGGAGAGGAGAGGAGAGGAGAGGAGAGGAGAGGAGAGGAGAGGAGGAGAGGAGAGGAGAGGAGAAAAACTGTAGGGTAGAGGAGAGAGGAGAGGAGAGGAGAGGAGAGAGAGGAGAGGAGAGGAGAGGAGAGGAGAGGAGGGAGAAAAAACTGTAGGGTAGAGGAGGAAGGAGAGGAGAGGAGGAGGAGAGGAGAGGAGAGGAGAAAAACTGTAGGGTAGAGGAGGAGAGGAGAGGAGAGGAGAGGAGAGGAGAAGGAGAGGAGAGGAGAGGAGAGGAGGGAGAGGAGAGGAGAGGAGAGGAGAGGAGAGGAGAAGAGAAGAGAAAAACTGTAGGGGAGAGGAGAGGAGAGGAGAGGATGCACTGTTATTCTGTAAGCTCTCAATGTCCGTGAGTTGCAGTGTTGCAAAGCAACAGAGTAATAATGATCGTAATAATGACACCAATAAGAGGGGATAGTAAAGAAGATGGGAAGGATACTACTACTTCGACTACTACAGTCCTACAACACGGGTAAATATCCTTAGATCTAAGACAGTGCTGTGGAAATGAAGCGTTTGGCAGAGTGATGGCATGAGGGGAAAAACTGTCCTTGTGTTTGGTTGTTTTGGCATGCAGTGCCCTATAGCGCCATCCGGAGGGGAGGAAGTGAAACAGTTGACGTCCAGGATGTGAGGGTTCTGTAGATATTTTCTCAGGCCTCTGATACGGGTCTTTGATGGAAAGCAGGCTGGTTGCCATTGTTCTTCCTGCAGTCCTAACTATCCGATGAAGTCGGGACTTGTCCCGTTTGGTGGCCGTGCCAAACCAGACAGTTATCAAAAGAATGAACGACAGACTCCATAATTCCTCTCTAGAACGGATCAGCAGCTCCTGGTACAGCCTGAGCTTCCTGGCTTTGACGCAGGGAGAACCTTCCTACAGACCCCTCGTATCCTGGACATAAATTGTTTCAGCTCCTACCCTCAAAACGAGGCTATAGAGCACTGCACACCAGAACAACTAGACACAAGGACAGTTTTATCCCAAAAGCCATCACTCTGCTCAACAAATAATTCCCTCAACACTGTGAAACTATTCACTAAGACTGTGTTACTATTATTCTTCTCATCCTTCCTATTACCCATCTCATTCTACTTAGGGCTATGACCTTGTTGCTTGTATCTTTACGATTTACATTGTTTTATTTAGTTTCTCACGTAGTGTGATTTTGATTGCTTATTTAGTATCCTCTGACTATCACTAAGTGTTATGATACTTGATGAATGTCTTTTTTTCTTTTTATGTACACTGAGAGCCTATGCACCAAAGACAAATTCCTTGTGTGTCCAATCACACTTGGCCAATAAAGAATATTCTATTCTATTCTATTCTATTCCATTTTCTATTCTATTCTATTCTGTATATTCTATTCTATTCCATTTTCTATTCTATTCTGTTCTGTTCTGTATATTTTCCTATTCTATTCTATTCTATTTATTCTACTCTATTTATTTTATTTTATTTATTCTATTCTATGTATTCTATTCTATATTCTATATTCTGTTCTATTCTATTCTATTTTCTATTCTGAATTCTACTCTACTCTACTCTACTCCACTCCACTCCACTCTCCACTTCATTCTGTAATTGTATTGTATTGTAGATTGTATATTCTATTCTATTCCATTTTCTATTCTATTCTATTCTATTCTATTCTATTCTATTCTATTCTATTTATTCTATACTCTATTCTATTTATTCTAGTCTAGTCTAGTCTAGTCTAGTCTGAATTCTATTCTACTCCACTATTCTATTCTGTAATTGTATTGTACTGTATTGTACTATCTATTCTATTCTATTCTATTCTATTCTATTCTATTCTATTCTATTCTATTCTATTCTATTCTATTCTACTCTACTCTACTCTACTCTACTCTATTCTATTCTATTCTATTCTTCACTGTGCTGACCCTCTCATAACTTTTCTCAGAAGATTTCCCCGCTGTGACCCTTGAAGGAGACACCCAAAAGCAGCCAAATCCTTACCGGAATGCCCGTTCCCGGAGCGTCCAAAATGCAGAACCCATCCGTGGCTTCGCTCTCCCCTTCGCTGTCCTCGGAAGGGCTGAAATCGAGACCCTCGGCCACTGGGGTCCCTGGGGGAGGGGGGGCCTTCCCTTGGCCTGCCGCCCCGTTCTCACCGGGGAAGAGATACACCGAGACGGGCGAAGGCTGCCGTCTCATCCCAGAGTCCCCTGGGGAAAGAGCATTTGAAAGAGGATTGAATGGCCGCGTTCGCACAAGTTGCACTCCCTTGGACAGGAGGCACACCCCCAAAATCCCCAGAACGGGGAGCTAGGCCGGGACATTCAAAACTTCTTTTGACAACCTTGCAAACTCCAAAGGGTTGCCGGACTTAGAAGACCTCCAAGGTCCCTTCTGGCTCATTCATTCTATTCTTAATTTTATTTTATTTTTTTATTGATTGATTGGTTGGTTAATTAGCCCAGAGGTCTGCAACCTTAGACACTCAAAAGAGCCATTTGGACCCGTTTCCCACAGAAAAGAAAACACCGGGAGCCACAAAAACCTTCCCGTGCCTGACGATTTCCTGAGTGGCCACAAAACTAGCGTATGTAATTGAATTAAATGTTCTGTTTTCTTCTGAAACTTTTATTTTCTTGGATTTATCCATGGTTGGCTTACCGGGGGTTGAAAAGCTCAATAAATCGTTGCCAGCGGGTGTCGCACATTGGCGGTTGTGACGCAGATTTTGAGTGACAGGGAGCCGCAGCACAGGGGTGAAAGAGCCACATGCGGCTCCAGAGCTGCAGGTTGCTGACCCCTGGATTAGCCTATGGGCCATCTCAAAGTGCAGAGTTCCAGAAACTACTAACTAGTTGTAGAAACTACTAACTAACTGAAACTACTACTAGTTCCAGAAATTACTACTAACGTTTGATAAAATACAATTTAAAATGGAATTGGAATAAAATACGATTTAAAATGAAATTGGAATAAAATCAGGGGTGGGATTCTACTGGTTCGGACCAGTTCAGGCGAACCGGTACCTCCCGTGATAAGCTGGGCCTCCTGAGCTTTACTTACCTATAACTTCGCAGCTGATTAGCGCGGCAGAGCGGATTGCCACACCTCAGCTGTTTTAATTCCCTAGCACTAACACGGAAGGTGATTTTTTGTTGTTGTTGAACTGCACACGCGTGCACAGCATGTGTCTGGCACGGGCGCGTGTGAACCGCGCGATCCCCGAGCCGGTTGTTAAACCGGAAGGATCCCACCACTGAATAAAATACCACCTAAAATTGGAATAAAATACAATCATTTAAGATATAAATAAAATACGATAAAATTGTTATTTCTGTCAGGCCTGGAAGCCATCTTTTTCATTGGGCCTTCAGGCCTGCCACATTTCCTACTTTTTTTTTTTTTTAATTTATTTTTATATGCCGCCCTTCTTTGGAGACTCAGGGCGGCTTACAATGCGTTAAGCAATAGCCTTCATACTTTTGTATATTTTATACAAAGTCAGCTTATTGCCCCCACAAACTGGGTCCTCATTTTACCCACCTTAGAAAGGATGGAAGGCTGAGTCGACCTTGAGCCTGGTGAGAATTGAACTTGCAGTAATTGCAGGCAGCTGGATGTTAAATGCTGCCTTAGTAGGAGGCATTAGCCTCCTACGTCACTCAGGCTCTACTGTGGGAAACTGGGAGGGGGGATTGTACGGAGCAAGGGTGATAGATATATATATATATGTAGTCATAATAACATTCTTTTCTCAGAGGGTCAAGGACGTCCTGCCCTGCACCTGGAGTGGCGTGACTGGGAGGCCTCTCTAGTTGGGACGGTGCTTTGATTGGGCCATGTGATGGACATGTGGGTGCAGGGGAAGGGACTTGGACTATCTTTTGGGTGGGGAAAACCTGGAAGCTTTCAGATTCGGGTTTTCCCAGATGTGCCAACATGACATCTCTAATAAATTGGAACTTTGAGGAACTTCAAGCCTCCGAGTCTTTTTTCATTGGTGGGGGTTACTTGCAGTGGTGAAATGTAAAATTTGTTACTACTGGTTCTGTGGGCGTGGCTTGGTGGAGCGGGGGGGTGTAATGTAACTGGGTGGGCGTGGCCAAGTTGTTTTTTTTTTACTTTTAAAAGCATTTTTTCTACAACCTTAAGAGGTTGCAGAAAAAAATGCTTTTAAAAGCCTCTGATGATCCCAGCTGAGCCACGCGATCATCATTTCCAAGATGATATAGAAAAAATGTTTTTAAAAGTTAAAAAAAAAAAGCCTCTGATGATCGTGCGGCTCAGCTGGGCATGGGGGGAGGGGGGGGCAGGGATTTTTGCTACCGGTTCTCCGAACCACCCGCAGCCATTGCTACCGGGTCGGGCGATCCGGTCTGAACCGGGAACATTTCACCCCTGGTTACTTGGAACCCTGGCAATTTTGGTGCCACCCCTGCAACCTACCCCAATCAGTCCCGCATATGCCGATCTCAACCGAAGCATTTTGCTTAAGAACTGTGTTGTGTTAAATGTTATTTTCAAATTCTGGCCACACATAAGGTTAATTTGTTTTGATACGTGGATCCCAATAGGTCATTCATTTGGTATATAGACCGAGGTCTTTTGACTAACATCAAGTGTAGTATTCTTAATTGTTTAATCCATCACAGGTGGAAATGCCACCGGTGTTGCGAAGTGTCATCCAAAGTCAAGCTAGAACGTGGCCCTCCCTGCTCCACCCCAATCTCACCGGTCATTTCCTGGTATCCACGCTCGGTATCCATGAGGGCGTCCGTGAGGTCTCGCTGGTTGATGGCCGCCGTCTCAGCTGGGGGACAGGTGGGCAGAGAAGCCGGGCTCTCGGATAACTAGCAGAGGACAAAAATATAGAAATTATAAATCGACAATGGCGACTACTGATAAGGAAAACCTGTACAAAATGTTTTTATAGGTGGCATCTGCCAGCGGCAAGGTTAGCAAAGATGTCCCAAAATATGTCCGCCAAATGTTGGAAATGCAATCAGACACCGGGCACATACTATCACATGTGGTGGACATGTGCAAAAGGCAAAAAATGTTTTGGATGAAAATGCACACATGGTTATAAAAAATGTTAAAGCAGCACGTAGATAGCTCTGGATAGCTCTGCAGACTAAAGCACTGTAATTAAAGTAAGTTCGAATCTTGCCAGGCTCAAGGTCGACTCAGTCTTCCATCCTTTCTAAGGTAGGTAAATTGAGGACCCGGTTTGTGGGGGCAATAAGCTGACTTTGTATAAAATATACAAAAAAGTATGAAGGCTATTGCTTAACGCATTGTAAGCCGCCCTGAGTCTCCGGAGAAGGGCGGCATATAAATCAAATTTTAAAAAATAAAATAAATAAATAAATAAATATATAGATAGAGAGCCAGATGTATTTTTGTTAGGCATAGTACCAGAAAAGTATGATAAAGGGAATATTACTTAATATTGCATGACTTTTTTTAAAAAAAATATTTTTATTATGCAATTTTCTTCGTTTTACCTTACAATTTC
Organism: Pantherophis guttatus; assembly: GCF_029531705.1. Next base: position 1,700,803 of record NW_026844085.1, on the reverse strand, counting down.
CGCTTTGCAACAGCTCTGTACCGAGGTATATCTACGGTTTTTTACTTTTATACATACTAATATGTATACAGTATACATTTATCATTCAAAATGTTTTTTGCGTCTTACATTTTTATAACATCTTACTATGATATAATAATAAATATTCTTCGTCTATCATTATTCTTATACGTAAGAAATACCTACAGAAGAGACCGTAATTAAAAAAATACTAGAATGTGCAGAAATGGATAGGTTGACATTACAGATAAAGGATAAAGAAGATACAGAATACTTTTCAACATGGGATTTGTTTGATCAATGATTCAGACAATAGAGGGAAAAAGAAGGAGAAGGAGAAGGAGAAAGAAGGAGAAAGGAGAAGGGAGGAGGAGGAGGAGGAGGAGGAGGAGGAGGAGGAGGGGGGGTTGAAGAAAGATGGGGTTTTGTGGGGGGAGGCTTTAAAAAATAGTTAATTGGGGTTTTTTAGGAGTTTTATTTTTTTTAGACAGCAATTTAAAGTTAAGGAAGTTTTAAATTTAGTTGCTTTTATCTAAAAATATAAATAAAACAAAATAATAAAATATTTGTGTAGCTTTCTGAGATTTGGTGCATTTCTGTAGTGTTTCACTCTGACTACACAAACCCACAAAATCTCACAAAGCTGTATGTGGCATTTTGCGTGGAAAAAGTGTGAAACTTGATTTTTGAGCTTTTTGTGACTGTGTGAGGTTCCTGCTTGTTGGGGCCGTTTTGGGCCAAGTGCAGCTGCTTTTACATTGTGTGTGAGTCAGTTGTGTTGTGTTGTGTTGTGTTGTGTTCAGGGATGAAATCCAGCAGGTTCTGACAGGTTCTGGAGAACCGGTAGCGGAAATTTTGAGTAGTTCGGAGAACCGGCAAATACCACCTCTGGCTGGCCCCAGAGTGGGGTGGGAATGGGGATTTTGCAGTATCCTTCCCCTTGGAGTAGGGTGGGAATGGGGATTTTGCAGTATCCTTTCCCTGCCACGCCCACCAAGCCACGCCCACAGGACCCGTAGTAAAAAAAATTGGATTTCGCCACTGGTTGTGTTGTGTGTGTGTGTAAACCTGGCTCAGGGCCAGGGTATCTTCGAGACCGCCTTCCACCGCATAGCTCCCAGCGACCGGTAAAATCCCAGAGAGTTGGTCTCCTCCGGGTCCCGTCAGCTAAACAATGCCGGCTGGCGGGCCTGCGGGGGAGGGCCTTCTCTGTGGCTGCCCCAGCTCTCTGGAACCAGTTACCTCCCGAGGTCCGGACCATCCCCACCCTATTGGCCTTCCGGAAAGCGGTGAAGACCTGGCTTTTCCGACAGGCCTGGGGCCGTTGATCTCGCTCTTGCGATCTGGCAAGATCCGGCCATGGATGGAGTGAATGAGTTTTTAATGTTTTTAATGTTTTTAATTTTAAAATGTTTTTATATATGGTTTTTAAATGCATTGTAAGCCGCCTTGAGTCTTCGGAGAAAGGCGGCATACAAGTTGAACAAGTAAAATAAAATAATATTATTTATTATTGGCCACGCCCACCCAGTCACCTGACCACCAAGCCACGCCCACCCAGTCACCTGACCACCAAGCCACGCCCATCAATTAAGCCACGCCCACAGAACCGGTAGGGAAAATTTGTAGATTTCACCCCTGGTTTAACCTGGTCAGAGAGTCCTGCCACCCGCCTCTTTGGACTCACCTGCACCTTCTGCCCGGCAATCTCAGTGGGGCTGTCGTGCCGAGGGGGCGGGTGCTGGTCCCCTTTGTTGACCACGTACTGGATGAGGTTGCCGAGGGCCGCGCAAGAGTCGGCACAGGTGTGGATGTGCACCACGTTGTTGGAGCAGCGGAGCTCAAAGAGGGGCCGGGTCTGCCCCACAGGGGGAGGAGAGAGAGACACACAAGTCACATGGACGGCAGGGACCCCCAGATTTCCATCATACAACTAAGTGGGTGTTGCTCGACCTTCGAGACTTGGAAGATGGGTGGACTTCAATTCCCAGAATTCCAGACACATTAAAGCATGCTGGCTGGGGGATTCTGGGAGTTGAAGTCCACCCATCTTAAAGCCTGCTGGCTGGGGGATTCTGGGAGTTGAAGTCCACCCCTCTTAAAGCCTGCTGGCTGGGGGATTCTGGGAGTTGAAGTCCACCCATCTTAAAGCCTGCTGGCTGGGGGATTCTGGGAGTTGAAGTCCACCCATCTTAAAGCATGCTGGCTGGGGAATTCTGGGAGCTGAAGTCCACCCGTCTTAAAGCATGCTGACTGGGGAATTCTGGGAGTGGAAGTCCGCCCATCTTAAAGCATGCTGGCTGGGGGATTCTGGGAGCTGAAGTCCACCCGTCTTAAAGCATGCTGACTTGACTGTGAAACCCACTTCAAAATAAACATTAAAATATAGAACATAGAGGGCTTGAAGGAACCTTGGAGGTCTTCTAGTCCAACCCCGCTGCTCAAGGCAGGAGACTTATACCATCCTGGTCAAACGGTTCTCTAACCTATTTTTGAAACCCTCCAGTGATGGAGGACTCACCACTTCAGGAGACAAGCTGTTCCTTTGTCGGGAACTTTCTCCTTTAGTGATTGGATCGCCCTTTAAGAAGCTTCCACCCATTATTTCCCGTTCTATCCTCAGGTACGTTGGAGAATAAGTCAATAAAAGCTTGACTTATAATAAGCTTGAAGTCAAGGTTTTGCCTGGCAATCTGCCAAGTTTCCCATTTTTTTTTAAAAAAAAAAGTAATGAGTTGAAGAGAGAAAAATATCAGGGAGATGGAGTCGAGCAAGGCATCGCTGGAGCCCACAGGTTCCACCGATTGGAGATACAGCCTCTGGGAACGTACCAGTTTGCCAGCGGTAGCTCCTTTCCACGTCGTGATGACCAATTCCAAGAGATCCACTTCCACCACGCAAACATAATCTAGGACGAGAGAAAAGACGAAACTGGAACTTGGTAAGTCAGAAACATGATGGAGGAAGACGTTGTGCAAGTCCCTGAACTTGGTAGTACAGGGGTTTAAGGCACCCTGTTATTAAGCTGGTTATTAAGACCAGCTGCCTGCAATTACTGCAGGCGGTGGCTCAGTGGCTAAGACACTGAGCTTGTCGATCGAAAGGTTGGCAGTTCAGCGGTTCGAATCCCTAGTGCGCGTAACGGGGTGAGCTCCCGTTCCTTGTCCCAGCTTCTGCCAACCTAGCAGTTCGAAAGCACATAAAAAATGCAAGTAGAAAAACAGGGACCACCTTTGGTGGGAAAGTAACAACATTCCATGCGCCTTTGACGTTTAGACGTCTTCGGACAGTGCTGGCTCTTTGGCTTTGAAACGGAGATGAGCATCACCCCCTAGAGTCGGGAACGACTAGCACATATGTGCAAGGGGAACCTTTACCTTTACCTTATTGCATATGATAAGTCCTTTTGCACTGGTTCCAATAGGACTCCTAAACCAGGTGCCTTACCTTGCCTATTTTTACAGGTTACCGTTAATGACTCCAAACTTCTTCCTGCTTCTAAAGCAACCACCATCAATTAGGATTTCACCCAAAAAAAAAAGACTAAAATATTACCAGGGAACCAGTGAGGATGAGCAGAGCTCATTTCTCAGGGACAGGCACCAGCAGCTTTTGAAGCCGTGGCACAAATCTGGAAAATAACTGAGCTTTTTTTTAAAAAATAGAAAGTCCATTGACTGCCAGTGTTTTTGAATAGCACTAGCACTTAGACTTATATACCGCTTCACAGTGCTTTCCGGCAGGAGGTTGCTTTATTAACTACTTTTAAGGGTTAAAAATGTCATTCTCTTTTTCTCATCCAAATCCTAATTTGGTCAAATAGCTATAGTACTTAGACTTATATACCGCTTCACAGCCCTCTCTAAGCGGTTTACAGAGTCAGCCTATTGCCCCCAACAATCTGGGTCCTCATTTTACCGACCTCGGAAGAATGGAAGGCTGAGTCAACCTTGAACCTGGTGAGATTCGAACTGCCAAATTGCAGGCAGCCGGCAGTCAGCAGAAGTAGCCTGCAGTACCGCATTCTAACCACTGCGCCACCATGGCTCTTCAATCCCCACAGCCATGCCGGTCACATGGACACTACTGTGACTTCAGAGGGAAGGGAAGTCAGTCTTATTTTTTGTGATAGTGCTTTGTAAGGTGTTTTGTGCAGGGCTTAAAATTGGTGCACAAAAATACTAGGAACAAAAAAGCTGCTTTGGTCGAAATAATAAGAGCCGTGGTGGCGCCAGTGGTTAGAGTGCAGTACTGCAGGATACTTCTGCTGACTGCTGGCTGACTGCAATTCGGCAGTTCAAATCTCACCAGGCTCAAGGCTGATTCAGCCTTCCATCCTCCGAGGTCGGTAAAATGAGGACCCAGATTGTTAGGGGCAAAATGCTGACTCTGTAAACTGCTTAGAGGGCTGTAAATCACTGTGAAGCGGTATATAAGTCTAAGGGCTATATTTCTTTCTTATACACCCAACAAGGACCAGACATGAATTTGAAAGAAAAAAAGACAGATAATGTTTGAGGGCAGATAATGAGTGAGTAGGCATATATAAAAGGTTAAATAATGTCTCCATGTTCACTGCTTCAAATCAAATATTGATTACGGTCATAGACCATGATGATGACAATGATGTTATCCATTCAGTCATGTCGGACTCTTGATGTGTGAACTGCCATCGTTCACTTGAGCTTTGCATTCGCTAGCTGTCAATCTGCCATGAATTATGGGGGATGGAGCTGGTCAGAAGGGAGAAAGGCTAACTAACTAAGAGCCATGGTGGCACAGTGGTTAGAATGCAGTACTGCAGGCTACTTCTGCTGACTGCCGGCTGCCTGCAATTTGACAGTTTGAGTCCAGCCTTCGATCCTTCCAGTGTTGGTAAAATGAGGACCCAGAATGTTGGGGGCAATAGGCTGACTCTGTAAACTGCTTAGAGAGGGCTGTAAAAGCACTGTGAAGCAGTATATAAGTCTAAGTACTATTGTTATCATCGTACCTTCCAGAGACACCGTCTCAAGGTCAAAACACTGGGAACAGAATGTAACAGCTCATCAACCAGCCCGCCATTGAAGGGACAGTTCCAAAAACAATTTATTCAAATGTATTTGGACAATAGGGGACTAGCAAGGAGGAAGAACTGGATGGGGAAAATTAACCGGGAAAGTTCAGCATGCGAACATCAGTTCTGGTTTTTCTATATTGTAATCCACTTGGCCTTTAGTAAAGTAAACCTTTCACACCGAATGCAGTCAAGGGTCATTCTTACTTAAGAGATCAAGTTGGGGCAGGACTGACATGATGATTCTATGGGCCAGGTCTCTCAACATCTTTCCAATATTTCTTTCTTTCTTTCTTTCTTTCTTTCTTTCTTTCTTTCTTTCTTTCTTTCTTTTTTGTCAAGAACGTATTAGGTAATAAGTATAAGCATGGATTGGATACATAAAATAGATACAAATAGAGGAAACATTAGGACAGGGATGGGAGGCACACTGGTGCGCTTATGCACGCCCCTTACAGACCTCTTGAGTTGTTCTATGTTTTGGTTGGTGTTAACATTGATGCTATCAACATACCTTCATTCTTCTTCTTCTTTTTTAGCACAAATTATCCCCTTTTCCCATATGTTTCCCTCACTTCTCCCTACATTTGTGGATGAGAATTGTAATTCATTAGCTCTGACATTCTACACTTTTCCGGAAAGTGCTTGAGGGAAATATGGCATACATTATTTGGTAGACTTAATTCTGCTCCATCAGAGCTGAAATGGCAGTGTAAAAGTGTAGCTCATATGGAAAAAGATCAGAGATATTTTTTTTTTTTACGGTTCATCCATTAAGGAACCTCTGCATAGAAACGTACTTTTAATCTGTACACCAACTCAAAATTATCCCTTTGTGATCAAAATGTTCCAAATGATTCAGTGGTGGGATTCAGCCAGTTCGCACCTATTCGGGAGAACGGTTGTTAACTATCTAAGCAGTTCGGAGAACCGGTGGTTGGAAGAAATCTTATTTTGTTTTTTTTCCACTTTACAGGGCTAATCCTGTAAGGAAGGCAGGAAGGAAACATTCTGGTGTTGTTTCTAGTCTAATCTTTATTGCTTCTCTGGTTCACCCTTATTACATTGTAACAGCTAAGGCTGACCAGCAACGTGAGTTGGTCACACCCATTGAGTTGGCCATGCCCACACAGTCATATGACCACCAAGTCATGCCTGCCCAGCCGGTCATTAGGGCAGAGAACCGGTTGTTAAATTATTTGAATCCCACCACTGCTTCTAGCTATCTAGAAAGAGTGCAGAGAAGAGCAACAAAGATGATTAAGTGTCTGGGGGCTAAAACATATGAAGAACAGTGGCAGGAATTGGGTAGGTCTAGTTTAATGAAAAGAAGGATTTAGGGTGACATGATAGCAGTCTTCCAATATTTGAGGGGCTGTCACAAAAAAAAGGGGGTCAACCTAAGCACCTGAGGGCAGGACAAGAAGCAATGGATGAAAACTAATCAAGGAAAGAACCAACCTAAAACTAAGGAAAAACCTCTTGAGAGCGTGAGGACAATTAATCCTTGGAGCAACTTGCCTCCAGAAATTGTGGCTGTTACAACACTGGAGATTTTTAGGAAGAGACTAGACAGCCACTTGTCTGAAATGGTACAAGGGTCTCCAAGGTCCTCTCCATCTCTGTTATTGTGTTATTCATTCTCTCACTCTAACTTTCAGGAAGCAACAGAAAGAAACAAGGAATGTCTCTTTCAAATAAAAAAATAGCAATAGCACTTACTTATGTACCGCTTTACAGTGCTTTACGGTCCTCTCTAAGCAGTTTATACAGAGTCAGCAACTTGCCCCCAACAATCTGGGGCCTCATTTTACCAATCTCAGAAATATGGTGTCAGTTCTGGAAGCCATCTTTTACATTGGACCTTCAGGACTGCCACGTTTAATGCTGCGGGAAACTGGGAGGGGGGATTTATGGATCAGAGGAAATAAATAGTCATAATAACATTCCTTTCTCTGAGAGTCAAGGACATCTTGTCCTGCACCTGGAGGGTGCAGGAAAACCTGGAAGCTTTCAGATTCGGGTTTTCCCAGATGTGCCAATATGACTTCTCTAATAAAATGGAACTTTGAGGAACTTCAGAGTCTTCTTTCATTGGGGGTGTTACTTGGAACCTTGACAAATCAAAGGCTGAGTCTACCTTGAGCCTGGTGAGATTCGAACTGCCAAATTGCAGGCAGTCGGCAGTCAGCAGAAGTAGCCTGCAGTACTGCTCTCTAACCACTGCGTCACCATGGCTCATATAAATAAATAAATAAATAAATAAATAAAAATAAATAAATAAATAAATAAATAAATAAATAAATGTGGCAAATAAACAATTGAAAAATAAATGTGGGTGGAGAATAATTACTTAGAAAATAGACGCTAATCACTCAGGTTTGTTCACATTTAGGGCTCCCACACAATTCATTGTTTAAGTGACAAAGTTACATTTAACATGTCAATGCAGAAATCCATAAAAAGTAGAAAAAGGTTTTTTTTTACCTGAAAATTTTCCTTCCTTACAGCGGGCCGGTCCACAGATCCCAACAATGGGTCTTTGGCCTCTCCCTTGCTGTTCTGGAGGAAAATTGGATCTGTGAGTTAAAAGAAGGAACATGCTATTCGACCCAGCCCAACCCCCCACTTTTAATTTAATTATTATTTTTAAATTACAACAAGTCATTCTTAAAGGAAACCTGATAAACGTAAGCCGTGCTCCATATACCACGTGGATCTTGAACGGTTTGAAATCTGGAAACAGTTCATGTATTTAACACATTTGAAATGTGGCTATTTAGTTTACAGGCGGTTCTTGAATTACAATAGTTCATTTAGTGACCATTCGAGGAATGGTGCGTGGCCTAGAGGTGGAGCTCTCACCTCGCAATCAGGAGGCTGAGAGTTCGATCCTAGGTAGAGGCAAATATTTCTCTCTCTGGGCACAATGAGAATATATCTGCTGTTCAAAACTCTGCATTGGTGACAGGAAGAGCATCCGGCCATTAAACACTCTGCTAGCTCCATTCAGTTACCCAGATTCCACTCCACAAGGGATTATGTGGTCATTAAAAAGAGATGATTTAGTGACCGTTCGAAGTTACAATGGCACTGAAAAAAGTGAGTTATGACTGCTTTTCACACAACCATTGTAGCATCTCCATGGTCATGTGATCAAAATTCAGAAGCTTGGCAACTGGTTCATACTTATGACGGTTGCTGTGTCCCAAGGTCATGTGATCCCCTTTTGCAACCTTCCCACAAGCAAAATCAATGGGGAAGCCAGATTCACTTAACAACCATGTTACTAGCTTCACAACTTCAGTGATTCACAACTGTGGCAAAATAAGTTGTTAAAAGGAGGCAAAATTCACTTAACCACTATCTCACTTAGCAACCAAGATTTTGGGTCAGTTGTGGTCATAACATAAGCCTTAAGACTACCTGTATTTATTTGTTTACTAAATCTGTAATGAACCATTTTGCCACAAGGCAACTCAGGGCAGTTTGCAACATTAAAATGAAACCTTGAATATAAGTATAAATGTATCAAATCAAACTAAACATAAACTCAACATCTGAGCCAATTTTAGAGTTTTGCTCAAAAGTTTCCCTTCATTTACTTCATCGAGCTGTAACTTTGGCCAGGCAAAATTAAAATTCTACTACACTTTAGAAACTATTTGATATACGAATGGGCTTTTTGTTTCCAGATTTCAAACTTAAGGCATACCTTCGTTTCATGCTAGAATAAAATCTTCAAACACATTACAATTTTGTAATCCGAAGATTTATCAATACGTGTTTCAGTATAAAATTCAGTGGCTCTTTCCGTGGGCTCATTACCAGCAAAGGACAGATCAAAAGAAACACTTGGAATTCCATTTGAATTGGAAATTCTACTCTCCTCATCCCAGCCCCATCGGCTAAAAATGATCATCTCCTCCACTTGAAACTGGCACACTCTGCTTGGAACATAAACACCCAACTATTCCAACAACCATTCTTCATTGTATTGATTAATCCAAGTTTGACAGACTCACTACTGGATTTATGGCAATACCAAAGCATGCAAACAAGTATGAATGGAGGATACCTTAATCTCCACTGAGCTAAATTCTTAACACAGATAGGAATGAAACTCTTACACAAACCCATTTTATTCCACGTCTATTAACTGAAACATCAAATGAAATATTTGAGCAAGTCGTAGGATGGACACTGTAGCCATTTGGCTGTACTACGCCATGTTTTCTTCGGTTGTGATTTGTTGATTAGAGCACATTTTATCCCATAATGCACAGAGTCATACATTATAGCTCCAAAAGAATAAACCCAAATCAAAAGACCTATAGCTTAGATAAGATCTATGCAGTCATTGTATAGTAAAATTAGAACTTGATATGAAGGTGTTTTTTTTTTTTTACAGAGTCATATTAATCCCCTGTCTTCTAATTTAAAATGCCCAATGAATAGAACAGAACAGAACAGAACAGAACAGAACAGAACAGAACAGAACAGAACAGAACAGAATAGAACAGAACAGAACAGAACAGAACAGAACAGAACAGAACAGAACAGAATAGAATTCTTTATTGGCCAAGTGTGATTGGACACACAAGGAATTTGTCTTGGTGTATATGCTCTCGGTGTAGATAAAAGAAAAGATACATTCGTCAAGAATCATAAGGTACAACACTTAATGATAGTCATAGGGTACAAATAAGCAATCAGGAGACAATATCAATATAAATCATAAATCGTAAGGATACAAGCAACAAAATTACAGTCATGCAGTCATAAGTGGGAGGAAATGGGTGATAGGAATGATGAGAAGATTAGTAACTATTTTGACAGTGTTGAGGGAATATTTGTTTAGCAAATAACTATGTAACTATTTGTTTAGCAAATAATTATTTGTTTAGCAAATACTTAGTAACTATTTTGACAGTGTTGAGGGAATTATTTGTTTAGCAGAGTGATGGCATTCGGGGAAAAAACTGTTCTCGTGTCTAGTGTTCTGGTGTGTAGTGCTCTATAGCGTCGTTTTGAGGGTAGGAGTTGAAACAGTTTATGTCCAGGATGGGAGGGGTCTGTAAATATTTTCACAGCCCTCTTTTTGACTCGTGCAGTATACAGGTCCTCCATGGAAGGCAGGTTGGTAGCCATTGTTTTTTCTGCAGTTCTAATTATCCTCTGAAGTCTGTCTCTGTCTTGTTGGGTTACAGAACCAAACCATTATTCTCTATTTATTATGTCAGAAAAGTTACCTTGCTCAACACTGCTGTTCAAATTCCTTTTTCTTGGAATACTATGTTTTAAAAATAAAAATATCAGTGGTGTCAAACTCAAGCCAGATCTGGCCCATGGGGTCTTAGATCTGGCCCATTAGTCCACCCTGGAAACACTGAAGGATTGGCCCACAGCCATGGGCCGTGGGCCTCCCCAGCTCCATTTTTGCTGGTAGAGGGTTGCAGGATCCTGTTTTTTCTGGCAGAGTGCTTGGGCTACCACAGGCTCCCCTGACACAGAGTGACATCAAGCTGGGCATGCCCACCGTGGCCATGCCCACCCTGGCCCCCTGAGGTCAACCACAACCGTGCTGTGGCCCTCAATGAAATCGAGTTTGACACCCCTGTGTTGTATCATAGCAAGGCTCCAACCTGAGGAAACTCAGTGTCCTAACAGCTTTAGATGACACGAAAGTTGCAGCTGGCCTAACATGCAGATGATGGAACAATCCCATCACCATAGTTCAGTGTTTCTCAACCTTGGCAACTTTAAGATGTGTGGACTCTCCCCTACCAGAATTCCCCAGCTTAAGCTAGTCAAGGTTGAGTAACACTGTCATAAACTAACACCAAGACTAACGCTACTGTGCCAGTTGTGGTAGAGTTCCAGGTTCACTCAAGCTGTTGGTGATGGCCTACCAAGCCCTACGTGATGTCCAGATTACATCAGGAGGCAAGATTAAATTGATAATCTTGGTGAGAAGCAGTGCTAGGTTTCTACCAGTTCATCCTGGTTCGGGAGAACTGGTAGCGGCGGGAGGCTCCGCCCACTCACCCAGACGTCATCACGGATACTCGGCACATGCACAGAAGGTTCTGTGCATGCGCAGAAGTACTGAACATGAGCTCACCGTTCTGAACCAGTAGCGAAGGTAAGTGAGAAAGACAGTTGGGGGAAGAAAGAAGGACAGATTAATTATGTCACTTTCCGTGCATCCTCAATAAAAATTACAGGGAACAACTGCAAAAAGTATCCTTTGCCTCACATGTATATAAAATTACTTCTTTCCAGCATCAAACAGATTGGTTTTTCAATTGAAATATTTTTCCAACAAATTTTTATTTTCAAGAATATACACTAGTGATAACATAGATTTAACAACAATGTGCTTTCCAAATTTAACCAGGGAAATATTTGATAAGTCACATGACCCATGGACTACAATGATCATAGATCGGAAGGGCCTGGATTAAAGCCAATTGCTAGAATCAGAAAATAAATGGCATAGGTGTAGATTTGTCAAACGAGGGATGAGGACCACACGTCTTCTGAATACTTTTTATCCCAGAGCTATAATTGCACTCAACAATGAACTAAAGGGCCACCATCAGTGAGCTGTTGGACAACATTACTTGGTCTGTTGTGTGGATGTTTGGGTGGTTTTAGGGATGGGGAATTTTTGTGGTGGGTGGGAGTGTGTTTGGGGATTGTTATGTGTGTTGGACCTGGTCTTTGGGTGTTAAGTGGATTTCGTTGTATGGGTATACTGTGTATACACGTACAATGACAATAAAGTTGTTGTTGAAACCCACTACTGGTGAGAAGTCCTCACACCATATAAGATTACAAAACGTGGGCTAGATGATAACCCTCTATGAGTCCTGGCCTCCTTGTCCTGAGAGATTCACAAAACCTTTCCGACTCATCATTCTATACAACTATCAAAACAAGTTAGTTCAACAAGTTGAACAGAACATTTCTGTCAGCCATTGGGGGAGGTTGAGTGTCTCTGTTCTTATGAATTGGAGTTTTTCTTTGTTTTGCTATTCAGAGTCTGTAGATAGGGGCAGATTGCAAAGGCTGTGAAATAAATAATTCTCACGGTTGATTTAACAGTATCCTTTGGCTTCGTCTCCCAAAATATCCCCCCTCTATTTACTTTTAATCAGCCTTTACATACAGCTGTTAGCCAACAGCTTCCAAACAATGAAGACACCTCCCTAGCTGAGTACTAGAGTGTCTATATTGAAGGGGAAATATATTACCCTACTTTTGTGTTAATCAGTGTTTGATCTCAAGGCCAAACTACATGTTACACGAGAGATTCATAATCACAAGCGAAGAAGAAAAAAAAAAATTCCAGGAAGAGTTAGTCCATTTCCTGAAACAAAACAAAACGGGAATAAAGGGAATAAAAAATAAATCGGTACTCCCAGCTGTCACTACGCATATGGAAATTGAGCTGGGTATATCCTATTTTTGCATTTTTAAGGCCCATATGATTGAAACAAAGATGCGTTTATGGACGTTTACAGATTTTACAATAATAGCTACACGTCTCTTTTAAATGAAGCTTTCGTTTCGTACGGATGCCAAAAACAAGAAAAGTGGCTCTTTTTTCCCCCTCCACAGAGTTATTGCCTAAAATGTGTTAATAACCTTTCTGTGATTAAACCTCAAAAAGTAACCACGGCCAGCATTTCAGAAGCCCACTCCATTGTTTTTTAGTGATTCAATTTGTGAAACAGAAAATGGAAACATTGCTTTACATTCTTTCTTGAAAACAATAGAATGAATGCATTATTTGTGAAAACTCCTCATGCCACAGATAGGATGCGTTATTGCTTAGTAACCAGCATCTTCCCTACAATGCTTCACAGGCCTGTCTGCTAATGAAAACACATTGTGGATGCTCACCCTGTTTTCATTAGGCATATTAATTGGCAAGTGGCAGCTTCTAAAACGGAGGGACAGCGACGTGATGAATGGCATACGGACGGTATTAATTATACGGCATTAAAGTATTGACTAATGCAACTCTGTCCACAAACAGGAAAAGCATTAAGCACATGACTTCTGTTTTTGAAAGAACAGAAGGCTAAAATCAATGAAGAGAGAAGTATTCTTGGCTGTGAAGTCTACTAAGCATGCTACCTGTCAATATTCAGAAATCAAGGTTCTGAGACAGATGAATAGCTTCCATTTGCCGTCATCTTTCTGCAACCTTGTTGTCTTTGCTTTTAAACAAGGAGTCTTTGCACATGTGCTGATGTTTCAGTCTTTCTCCTGCAAGTAAGCTGCAAATATCATGGAAAGGCTAAGAGGCACCTGTCAATCACTGCCTTGCCACCTTCTCAAACATTGTAGGGAGTTGGTTTCCAGACTGATGGAGCTTTGAGAGATCATTTTATAAACAACCTAATGAAAACTTCCCATTCTTAGTCCCAAAGGTACTTCTTCAAAAAGGCAACTGGGCTTCCTTGTTTTTCCTTGAAGACATTTTGCTTCCCACCCAAGACGTTTCTTCAATTCTTCAATAAGAAGATGTGAACCGTGGGGAAGGTCAGCTCCAGAGTGTAGCGGGAGGCGGCCAGCGTCTGGCTCTGGAACTCGGCCATCTCCTCGGGATCCCCGGGAATGACCATCTTTGAGAGGGAGAGGAGAGGAGGATGATACCCACAGAACATTTGCAGCCTAGGGCTGAACCGTTGAGGTCTCCTTGGTGCTCTCGGAGCTTGATTGTTTTCTTACAGACATTTCATGACTCAATTATGCAACTTCATCAGTGCTACCGTGTTTCCCCGAAAATAAGACCTCCCCGGATAATAAGCCCTCCCCAAAAGTAAGCCCACCACCACCACCAACCCATCCAAAAATATTTAACCGCATACACAGCCATTTCTTCTGGTTAGGGTTAGGGAGACAGAGCTGGAAATCAGGTAAGACAGCAAGAGGAGCCCCACCTTGCTTCACGCGCCCCAAAATATATATTTTTTTTATTTTTTTTAATTTGATTTATATGCCGCCCTTCTCCGGAGACTCAGGGCCGCTTACAATGTGCTCAGCAATAGCCTTCATCCTTTTGTATATTTATACAAAGTCAGCTTATTGCCCCCACAAACTGGGTCCTCAATTTACCTACCTTAGAAAGGATGGAAAGCTGAGTCAACCTTGAGCCTTGGTGAGATTCGAACCCTGCAGTAATTGCAGGCAGCTGGTCTTAATAACCAGGGTGCCTTAGACCACTGTTCTACCAAGGCTCTTAATAACACCTCCCCGAAAATAAGGCCAAACGCTTATTTCAGGGTTCAAAAAAAATATAAGACAGGGTCTTATTTTCAGGGAAACACGGTAGGAGGATTTGCTCTTTGTTTATGTAGAGTGGCTTGTCCCCTGTCAGTGTTGCTATGTGTTGTTAAAGAGCATCTTCTAGCACTGATGATGTTGCTTAGTTGGGTAATAAAACGTCTGCAAGAAAGCCGCCGAGCTCAGAGAGCACCCAAGACCCCACAGAAGAGGATAAGAAACAAAGAGGAAAGGTACCACCAACATCTAACAGCCTAAAGAAAGGGCTCAATCAAGGGGGCACAACTTTGGGGTGGGGTGGGGTAGCTTTGAGGGGAGCGCCTGTTCTCCAAGAAGTAGGTGGGGCCAAAGGAAGAATTCACTTGGGTTTCCTTTCCAATAAAATTCAATTTAAAACCATTCTTACTAGAGCCCAACCTTTGTTGCAGTATTTCTCAACCATGGTAACTGGAGATGTGTGGATTTCCATTCCCAGAATTCCCCAGCCAGCATCCTGGGAGTTGAAGTCCTCACATGTAAAAGCATGCTGGCTGGGAATTCTGGGAGTTGAAGTCCTCACATGTAAAAGCATGCTGGCTGGGGAATTCTGGGAGTGGAAGTCCTCGCACTTAAAAGCATGCTGGCTGGGGAATTCTGGGAGTGGAAGTCCTCGCACTTAAAATCACGCTGGCTGGGGAATTCTGGGAGTTGAAGTCCTGGCACTTAAAATCACGCTGGCCGGAGAATTCTGGGAGTTGAAGTCCTCACACGTAAAAGCATGCAGGCTGGGGAATTCTGGGAGTGGAAGTCCTGGCACTTAAAATCACGCTGGCTGGGGAATTCTGGGAGTGGAAGTCCACTCTTCTTAAAGCCACCGAAGTTGAATAATTGCACTATATTGTATCTGTATTGAATAATTTTTGCCATAGCCTTCTCAGCTTTCTGATTCGGTAGTCCTCAATTTTGGCTCCCCTGCCCAGCATGCTGCCTCCTGCCCCCCAAGGATGGGGCAGCCAGAAAGCCTCTCACCTCTTCCGTCTCGTACATCGTCCGTTTGGAAGAGAAGGGCGAAGGCTCCGGCTGCTTCAGCTCACAGGGGCTTTCAACCGTCGACAGCTCCACCTCTTCGGCGGCTGCCAGCACCAAATCCCAAGGGGCATCCGTGGGCGTTGGGCAGAAGGTCAAGATGAGCCTGCCAAGGACAGGAGGAGAGAGCTGGATTCCCACCACCATCCCTCCCCGTCCTGGAGTTTCAGTTGTGGGGCTATGGAAAGCCCCCCCTTCTCTCTGTCGCAGGAAAGCTCTCTCTTCTCCGCTCGCGAGAAACTTACTTAGGAAGGAGGTACTTCTTCCCGACGCCTCTGGCCAGTAAGTCAGGGGCTTTGCCCACCCGAAAACAAGGCACCGACAGCGTCTCACCATCTTCATAAATGCCTGTGTAGGAGAAGGAACAGACACAGACGGAGGCGGAGTTAAGCAAGTCATCAGCCTGGAATCAATACATTTTGACAAATGCTCCAACCCCTCTTGGATTCCCGTGGGCTTTTTTTTTTTTTTTTTAAATGCAATTTTATTGAATTAAGAACATATTACAATTCAAACTAAACGGTTCGGCAACGTGTAGTCATATTGTATATTTACAAGTGTGGTATCTAGTCAATTATCTAATCATTTCTACAGTTTGTACAAAACTTCTTATGAGTAAAATTGATTACTGTTTAATTAAAGTACAATAATATATAGGGTTATCTAATCATTGTGCATTATTCCACATGAGTATTAACTTTTGCATTTAATTTCTAACCACCTATACCACAGATCCCAGATCGCATAAAATTCTGAATCCTCCTTTCCGTTTAACACATACGTTAATCTGCACATTTCTGCGCAGTCAAGTATCTTATTGACTATCTGTTCCTCGGTTGGTCCTTTTTTCTCTTTCCAATATCTGGCACAGGAGAGTCTAGCAGCTGTGACAATATGAATAATCAGGTATTTCTTGTCCTTTCCAAATGCTCGTTTTAGCACTCCCAGGAGATAGGTTTCCGGGAGGAAGTTAATGTCCTCCTTTAATATTTCTTGGATCCATTTTTGTATTTTTTTCCAAAACTTCCTTGCTTCCGGACACGTCCACCACATGTGGTAGAAGGTCCTGTGGGCTTTTATCTAGCACCAATTTAGCCCTGAACATTAATCGACTAAATTCCTTGTCTATACAGCAGTGGCCAAAATGGTGGAAACCTTTTGGGAAAAGTGTATTTTTGAGGTTTGATGGCTAATAACACCACTTTTTTTGGGGGGGGGGGAGTTTCAAGATAATCCTATTCCACTGCTGGAATAGCCCAGACCTTAACCGAATTGAAAAATCTATGAGGCCGACTAAAGAAACTTGCTAGTCAGAAGCGACCCAGCAATAAAACCCAGTTAATAGAAGCCATCATTCGATCTTGGTTTTGCATTATGACAGCTGCAGAACTCAAAGACTTGGTTCCCTCCATGGGAAGACGTTGTAAAGCCGTCATTCATGCTAAAGGTGACCCAACGAAGGATTCACTGACATGGGGATTATTTTTGTATAATCTCGTTTTTTCTACGTGTTTCATTTCTCTTCTCTATACTGTAACTGCTACTCTAATAGCAAATCCTTCATAAAAGTTATTGCATTACATTCTTGATTAAATTATCTTTCCATTGATATATAACTTCATGGTACTACTCCCAAAAAAAAAAAAAAAGTGGTGTTATTAGCTAGTTTTAGAAAATACACTTTTCCCAAAAGGTTTCCACAATTTTGGCCACTACTATAGGCTTGAGCAATATAGGTAGTCCTCAATTCACAACGACCATTGAATCCCAAATTTCTGTTGTTAAGCGAGACAGTTGTTAAGTGAGTTTTGTCCCATTTTTACGACCTGTCTTGCCACAGTTGTTTAGTGAACCGCTGCAGTTGCTAAATTAGTAATACGTTGTTGTTAAGTGAACCTGGCTTTTCCATCAACTTTGTCAGAAGAGCCCAGGACAATGCAACCGTCATAAATACGAGCCAGTTGCCAAGCATCTGAATTTTGACCGTGTGACCATGGGGATGCTGAAACGGTCCTAAGTATGGCAAAATCATCCACTTTTAATCGTGATTAAAAATGAAAATAGGTCATTTTTTTTCAATGCTGTTGTTAACTTTGAACCGTCACTAAACGAATGGTTGTAAGTCGAGGACTATCTATATGGAGCTTCTAGTCCCAGATGTCCTGGCAGCTGTACTAACTGTCCTTTGTCAACTCCTTCCTGGGGAAGAAGGACGTTTTTTTTTTCCAAAAAAAGTTTTTATTTTTATTTCTCATAAACATATTTTCATGTACAGTCATTTATCCACCATTTTTCATTCTTTCATTTTTAATTTTTACTTGTTCGGGGCTGCTCTTTTACCATTTAACCTTCTTTGTTTTGCCACCTTTCTTCTCCTCCCCTTCTCTTCCTTCCTCTCTCTCCTCCTACTTTCTTCGTTCTTCCTCTCCTTCCCTTTCCTACTTCCCTTCCCGCACTCCTCCCTTCTTCCCCCCTTCTAACCTTCTCTCCTACTCCTCTTTCCCCTCCCTTTTCTTCCTCTCCTTTCCCCTTTCTTCTCTCTTTCCCTCTCCTCTCCTCTCTTCTCCCTTCCGCTCTCTCACCTCCTTCCCCTCCCTTTTCTTCCTCTCCTTTTCCCTTTTTTTCTTTCTCCCCCTCTCCTCTCCTCTCTTCTCCCTTCCTCTCTCTCTCCTCCTTCCCCTCTCTCTTGTTGTTTCCCTTTTCAGTTCAATCTAGAATGGCATTCGAGCAGCCTCGATTTTCTATCTATCTCTATTCTCATTTCAATTTCTTATTTCATTAATATTTATATCTGTTTCATCCTTTGTGTACATTTTTATAATAATCTCACTTTTTCCTTTTTCCCTCCCCTTTCACCTTTTATTTATTTATTTATTTATTTATTAGATTTCTATACCGCCCTACTCCCGAAGGACTCAGGGCGGTGCACAGCCAAACAATAAAAACACATACAATACAAAATTTAAAAAATAGAATAAAATCAAATTAAATAATTTTGGCCCCGACAAATTTAAAACCCCAAACTTTTAAAACCAATTTAAAATTGAATATATAAATACTAAAAAATATTTAAAATTTTAAAAATCTTTTATAAAAGAGGGGGAAAATTAGGCCAGGCCGGCCTGGTGAAATAGTAAGGTCTTTAAGGCGCGGCGGAAGGTGCGCAGATCCGGGATCCTCCGTATCTCTGGGGGGAGCTCGTTCCAGATAGTAGGTGCCCCCACAGAGAAGGCTCTCCCTTTTACCTAGGTTATCATCTAGGTTTCTATTCTTATGATTATTTTCTCCCATCTTTTCTCTATCCGTTTTATCTCTATACCCTTATTTATATTTCCTTTCTAACCAGGTGTAAAATTTATCCCACATCCTGAGGAAGAAGGACGTTTGAGAAGCACCCAAATCAGGGGTGAAATGCTCCCGGTTCGGACCGGATCACCCAATCCGGTAGCGATGGCAGATCATCAGAGGCTGGTTTTTTTACTTTTAAAAACATTTTTTCTACAACCACTTCGGCCGAAAAAATTGATTGATTGATTGATTGATTGATTGGTTCGATTTATATGCCGTCCTTCTCCGGAGACTCAGGGCGGCTTACAATGTGTTAACCAATAGCCTTCATACTTTTGTATAGACCTGCTTAGTAGGGCTTTCGCACCCCCCCCCCCCAAGCGGTGTTCTTTTTTATACAAAGTCAGCTTATTGCCCCCACAATCCAGGTCCTCATTTTACCTACCTCGGAAGGATGGAAGGTTGAGTCAACCTTGAGCCTGGTGAGATTTGAACTTGCAGTAATTGCAGGCAGCTGGCCGCTAAGTGCTACTTTAACAGCACTTTAGTCCGCTGCGCCATCAAGGCTCTAAAATGCTTTTAAAAGTAAAAAAAAAAGCCTCTGATGATCGCACGGGGGGAGAGGAGGGGCAGATGATCGTCTGAAGAGGTTGTAGAAAAAAAAATGCTTTTAAAAGCCTCTGCCGATCCCAGCTGAGTTGCCTGATCGTCAAGAGGCTTTTAAAAGCATTTTTGTCTGCAACCCCTTCGGCCGAAAGAGGTTGTATGAAAAAATGCTTTTAAAAGTTAAAAAAAAAAAAAAACTTTGCCTCGCCCACCCAGTCATATTACCCCCACCACCACCGAGCCACGCCCACAGAACCGGTAGTAACAAATTTTACATTTCACCACTAACCCAAATCCATCCCTTCGCTCACCGTGCAAATCTGTCAGGGTGATTTCTAACTTAGTGGGCCCCGTCGGCTCCAGATCCGTGCGCAGCTCGACGCCGGCCAGGTCCAGCCGCAAGCGCTCCCTGCGCACTGCCTTCTCGGCCCAGGCGCGCCTCTCGGCCCAGGCGCGGAGATCCGGGATGGGGAACTGGAGAAGCAGGGAAGCTTTGGGGGCGACCAGCTGCATGTTGCCCTGCCATCGGGCAGCCGGGGGGAAACCTGGCTGGCACCAGCAAGGGGAAGAAAAGGAGAAGACAACCTCAGTGGGGAAGGAGAAGGAGCCTCTCCCGCTCGAGCCACCCGGCCACCTCCCCTCCGCCTTACCACGGGTTCTTCGGGACGGTAGACACCCGGCCGGGATGGCACCATGGCGGGCTGCAAGAGGGAGCAGAGGCGATCCAGCGTACCCAGGTCCACTTCAGAGAGGAAGTCAGCCAGTTCCACCGCCAGCTCCACCGTCAGCTTGGACAACGCCCCTTTGGCCAGACCGCTCTGCAAGGATGGCATAAAACAGGGGTGTCAAACTCAAGGGCCAGGGAGCCAGATCCAGCATGCGGGGTGCTTAGCTCTGGCCCGCAGGGCCACCCTGGAAACAGCAAAGGACCGGCCCGCGGTGCCTCTGCCAGCGCAAACGGAGCTCGGGAGTGCCGTTGGCGGCCCTCGTGAGCTCCGTTTCCGCTGGCAGAGGGCTGCAGGAGGCGACAGCCGAAAACGGAGCTCGGGAGCCCGTTTTTATTGGCAGGCGTCCCCGACATGAGTGACGTCGAGCTGGCCACGCCCCCTCAGGGCCCCCCCAAGGTCAAACACAACCCTGATGTGGCTCTCAATGAAACCGAGTTTGACACCCCTGGCATAAAAGGAGATCAGGCCAGAGCAGATCTCTCAACCTTGGGAACTTGAAAGACAGGTGGATTTCAACTCCCAGAATGTTGTGGTCCGCCCGCAGCCTGTGGAGCTGGCAGCGGAGTCGGACAGCGATGAGGCTGAGGAAGAACGTGGGCCAGTCCTGGAGGCTGGGGAAGGCCCGGATGAGGGCTCTGCGTCGGAGGCAGAGATGGGGCCGGGACCATCGGGGAGTGATACACGGACCTCGGAGCCTCCAGAGGTTGACAGTAGAGAGGCAGAGGAACAGGAGGAGCCTGTTCCTAGTACATGTATGTTCTGTCCCCAACCACACGCACACACACCAACAGATGTTCAAGAGTTAAAGACCAAACCAGCCGGCAAAATCCTTTTCCTTATGATAACGGAACTTGGCAACAACCTTGTGGCTGCCTGCCAAGAGTTTATTATTTACAAAGAGGAGAGATAACTTCTCCCCACTTCTGGTACATCAAAAGAAACAGCTCAATAATTATGGAGTCAATCAAGTCCAGAGATAATCCTGCAAAGTCTTAAAGCAAAAGTCCGGCAATGCAGAATGGCGTGGAAGCTTTCAGCTTTGTTCGTCACAAGGTTTGACTGGCCACCACGCTCCCTTTTATATCCTGTGGGGTGTGGTCCAGTGACTCAGCCTAATCTCGGGCACGCCTTTTCTTCTGTTGCGTGTGCTTATCTCTGCGACGCTGGCGTGGATCCAGCCAAGACTCATTACCCTCATCACTGTCCATCTGTGGCTGCATGGACGTGCTTGGCCCCGGCCCTATCTCTTGCCCTTCGGCGGACACTGAAGGCATTGCCAGAGAGGAGGGTCCTGGAGAGGGAGGCCTTGCCAACTCCTCTCCTTCACACTCGGAGCCCTCTCCTGCCGATGACACAGGCTCAGGTAACGGAGCCACAACAACGTATGAGAAGAGCTGCCAGGAGGCAGGAGCAGCTAAAGCAGAGAGGACGACTCGGGAGTCAGGCCAAGAGATGATTGGCCCCTCCCAGAAGGCTTAAAAGACCAGCAACGGCTTTTGGGCTCTTTGCCGGAAAACAACTGTTGAGAGATTTGCTTCTTGTTTGGCTGTAGTTATTTCTTCTGTTCCTGAACAGTTGCCAAGAAAAGCCTTTGGCAGTTTGCCTCATTATCCCAAGGTCAGAGATAAACTGGAGAATGGTTTTTGAGGACTTTGCTTTCATTTCATTTGGAATACGCTGAGAACGAGTTAATTCTCAGCCGTTTTAAATAAAATCTGTTTGTTTTTTGGAACTGTTTTGCATTTAATATCAACTACGTGGGCCTGGGTCACAACACAGAATTCCCCAGGTTAAGAACCGCTGGTCTAAACGTCGGAAGAGAGGGGCCAATTGGAGGGTCAGGCCGGGCCGTTCCACCCCGAAGGTGGCTTTTTTCCTTCACACGCTGCCTTCGCTGCGATTGCAAACTTTGCGTTTTGTGAACTGTTTCCTGACTTCCGGTAGGCCCGTTTTTCGCCTTCCCAGAGCCTTCGCGCAAGCCCTGTACTTACGTGGCATCCAAAACAGGCCGTGTGGAGACTCCTGGGAGGGGAGGGGCGGCATGGGCATGCACACACATCTCCCACATGTGTAGCAGAGACCTGAAAATCAGCTGGCTGGCGAGAGGCGCACGCACATGTGCGATGGAGCTGATCTAGGGCGACGGCTCATGTGTCCGGAGAAATGGCTCCGCGCGCCACCTGTGGCACGCGTGCCATAGGTTCGCCATCACTGGTGTAGGAGCTCTACTTCAGACACACCCAGCAAGACCCCCCTATTCCAAAATTCCCCCAAACTCAACCGGCCTGCAAACCTTGGAGGACGGCAGCTTCTCCAAGTGCTTGGACCGGATCCGTGCACAGGGCTGAGGCGCCTGGCTGTAGGGAACGGGTCCCGGGGTGGGAAAGACCAGCAGCTAGAAGAGAACGAGACACAGAAAATCAGCGTTGACCTGCGCCGTTGCGATGGTTGACTCGCCATGCAGCTTCCTCACAACCAGATGGCAATAACGGGAGCAGGGAGGAAGGGGAATTCAATGTTTTTCTCTTTCACATCCAGGAAGAAAACACCGCAACCTTTCCAGCCTAGGTGAGGCTGCCCCCTCCCCAAAGACACTCCCCCAGCCCCTGCTCCGCACCTGAGTGTATTCGGGTTTTCCCGTCCTTCTGCTGGCTGGCCAAAGGCACTCCAAGATCTCCAGAAGGCCGAAGGAGGCGTCCCAGTTGAGCCCACGCAGCTGCTTAGAAGACTTGCGCTCGCAGGTGAGTTGGACCGCAGCCCCGGTCAGCCTGGAAGATGGAAAAAGACCCCCGAATGCAGCTCAGAAAAAGAGCAGGACAGAGGGGCAAATTTAAAAGCAGGAAAAATCCCTGTCTATTCAACTTAGGGCGGTCTTTCTCAACCTAGACAGCTTTAAGATGGGTGGACTTCAACTCCCAGAATTCCCCAGTCAGCATAGCTGGCTGGGAAATTCTGGGAGTTGAAGTCCACTTTTCTTAAAGTTTCTAAGAATGGAAAACACTGAGTGGCTAGGGAATTCTGGGAACTGAACTCCACCCATCTTAAAGTTGCTAAGGATAGAAAACACTGGTTGGATGGGGAATTCTGGGAGTTGAAGTCCACCTTTCTTAAAGTTTCTAAGAATGGAAAACACTGACTGGATGGGGAATTCTGGGAGGTGAAGTTCTCTTATCTTAAAGTTGCTAAAGATGAGAGACACTGAATGGCTTGGGAATTCTGGGAACTGAACTCCCATCTTAAAGTTGCTAAGGATGGTAAACAGTGAGTGGCTGGGGAACTCTGGGAGCTGAAGTCACCCTTCTACAAGTTGCTAAGGATGGGAGACACTGAATGGCTGGGGAATTCTGGAAGTTGAAGTTCTCTTATTTTAAGGTTGCTAAGGATGGAAAACACTGATTGGATGGGGAATTCTGGGAGTTGAAGTCCACCCATCTTAAAGTTGCTAAGGTCGGGCAACACTGACTGGATGGGGAATTCTGGGAGTTGAAGTTCTCTTATTTTAAGGTTGCTAAGGATGGAAAACACTGATTGGATGGGGAATTCTGGGAGTAGACATCCACCCAGTTTCTAAGGAAGGGAAACCCTGGACTAGACTCACTGACATGGCTGCGTGGAATGGCCTCCTCGAAGCAACGGCGCAGGGGATGAAAATCCCGGCCTCCGGAAGGCTGCGTCCTTCAGGCCCGCCAGCTGGGAGAAAAAACCGCTGAGCGACCCCCAGGGAGAGGACATCCGATGGGAAAGCCCAGGGGGCTGATGGAGAAGGGTCAAGGTCAGGCCCCCGATAGTCACCCGCAGCAGGCATCTCGGGACGCTGGCTGTCCAGGGAGGGGGGCGGGAAGGGGCCAGCCTTGCCTGAAAGGAAGAAGAAAATTTGGTAAGGATATGTGAAACCCATCACTGCCGCTGAGGTTGAAAATCACTGCTCTACAGTACAAGTAGGCCTCCACTTACGACCATTCGTTGAGCGACCGTTAGAAGTTGAAACGGCCCTGAAAAAAGGGACTTACGCCCATTTTTCACACTTATTTATTATTTATTTATTATATTTCTATACCACCTTTCTACCATAGAACTCAAGGCGGTGTACAGTCAAGAAAAATATAGATACACAAACATCATAAAATTGCTAATTAAAATTATTATTATAACATAGTTTGGCCCAATTAAATAGAACCTAAAATTGGATAACATTTTAAAAACATTCACATGTTCATATGTTTAGCCCCGCTTGTTGGAACACTTACGACCGTTGTGGCACCCCCACCATCCCCGTGGTCAGGTGATCAAAATCCAGACAACTGACTCGTATTTATGACGAGTGTCCCGGGGTCAAGCGATTCCCTTCTGAATGAGCAAAGTAAATGGGGAAGCCAGATTCACTTAACAACTGGGTGTACTTGCATAATAATAAATAATAATAATAATAATAATAATAATAATAATAATAATAATAATAATTTTATTTCTATACAGCCCTTCTCCCGAAGGACTCAGTAACAACTGAGGTTGTTACTCAACAACGGTGTCACTCAACGACGATGGCAAAGAATGTTGTAAAATGGGGCAAAATTCCTTTAGCAACTGTCTCGTTTAGAAATGGAAAGTTTAGGCTTGGCTCTAGATGTAAATCGAAAACTACCTGTGTAATTTATTAATTTATTTTTTTAAAGGAGGTTTAACTGCATTTCATGCAGCGTTCAGATGCTCAGCCTGGCTGCAAGAAGGAAACAGCGAAGAATCGTACCCCAACCCCACGACCTTCTCCCCATCTTCTCCCAGCCCAGTGGTGAAATCCAAATTTTTTTACTACCGGTTCTATGGGCGTGGCTTGGTGGGCATGGGGTGGCTTGGTGGGCGTGGTTTGGTGCGCGTGGCAGGGGAAGGATACTGCAAAATCTCCATTCCCTCCCCACTCCAGGGGAAGGATATTGCAAAATCTCCATTCCCACCCCACTCCAGGGGAAGGATACTGCAAAATCCTCATTCCCACCCCACTCCTGGGGAAAGGATACTGCAAAATCCCCATTCCCCCCTCACTCCTGGGGGAAGGATACCGCAAAATCTCCATTCCCCCCTCACTCCTGGGGGAAGGATACTGCAAAATCCCCATTCCC
Organism: Pantherophis guttatus; assembly: GCF_029531705.1. The sequence continues at coordinate 1,675,643 of NW_026844085.1, read as the reverse complement.
TCCCCACTCCAGGGGGAAGGATATTGCAAAATCCCCATTCCCACCCCACTCCTGGGGGAAGGATACTGCAAAATCCCCAATCCCACCCCGCCCCAGGGAAAGGATATTGCAAAATCTCCATTCCCACCCCACTCCAGGGGAAGGATACTGCAAAATACCCATTCCTTTCCCACTCCTGGGGGAAGGATACTGCAAAATCTCCATTCCCAACCCAGCCAGATGTGGTATTTGCCGGATCTCCAAACTACTCAAAATTTCCACTACCGGTTCTCCAGAACCTGTTAGAACCTGCTGGATTTCACCCGTCCCAGCCCCCCCTCCCCCCCACCCCAGGGGGAAAAATTGCAGGAAAACCACCTTACTTGGTATCTTATTGAGACCTGGCAGGGTTGAGGCAAACGGCAGCCGTCTGTAACGCCGGGGGCTTCCTAGGCTCAGCTGTGGGAGGGAAAAAAAAGATTAATTCGAACGTGTTTTTTTAAATGTTAATTTTCGTGCTTTCGGTTTTAAGCTTTGGATTGGAATGGCTGACGTTTTAATGTATTTAATTGTCTATTTTGTCGTGTGTGATACTGTAAAGGTGCCCAGAGCCATTCGATAGTGAGATGGACGGCATATAAATTTAGTAAATAAATGGAGGAAAGAGCATTTTCAGAAGTTAACAGGGTTGGAAGGGACCCTGGAGGTCATCTAGTCCAACCCCCTGCTCAAGCAGGAAACAATACCATACCATTTCTGAGAGATGGCACATGGCTATTTGCAGCAACTCACAGTTAACAATCAATTAACAATCAGACTAGAGTTGGAAGGGACCTTGGAGGTCTTCTAGTCCAACCCTCTGCTCAAGCAGGAGACTTATACCATTTCAGACAGGTGACTGTCCAGTCTCTTCTTAAACACCTTCAGTGATGGAGCACCCACAGCTTCTGGTGGCAAGCAGTTCCACTGGTTAATTGTCCTCAATGTCAGAAAATCCCTTCTTAGTTCTAGGTTGCTTTTCTCCTTGATTAGTTTCCACCTGTTGTTTCTTGTCCCGTCTTCCGGTGTTTGGGAGAATAATTTGAACCTTCCCTCATCCCTGGAAGTTTTCAAGAAGAGATTGGACTGCCATCTGTCAGAAATGGTGTAGGGTCTCCTGTTTGGTTGGGGTTGGACTAGATGACCTACAAGGTCCCTTGCAACTGTTATTCTGCCCCTCAAATACTGGACGGCTGCTATCGTGTCACATCAGTCCTTCTTTTCTCTAGACTGGCCATACACAATTCCTGCAACCGTCCTTCATATGTTTTAGTCTCCAGGCCTTTAATCATCCTAGTTGCTCTTCTCTGCACTCTGTCAGACTGTGATGCTATCTCAAAATTAAATGAATTTCCAAACTGCCAATCTTTAACGAAATCTTTCTTTAATTGAGCTCAGCCATCGGATCATGACTCCGCGCGGACAAGACTGACCTTTTGCCTCCCAATTCCTCCCTTTCCGATCCCCAAATCTCTGCTTCTCATTGGCTGTCTTCCAAGTCATTCTTCAGACTTCTTTTCCTCGTCATTTCCCAGGAATGTGCCCCCTCCCCTCATTTCCACGACAACCAGGCTTCAAAGGGATTTAGCAGGCAAAAGTTTCAGAGTTTATCTCTCCTCTCCTCTGCTCTCTCTCTATGCCAGCGTTGAAATGCTGACACACTCTTTCTACAAATTCCAGTGGCCAAAATTGTGGAAACCTTTTGGGAAAAGTGTATTTTTGAGGTTTGATGGCTAATAACATCACTTTTTTTTTTGGAGTTTCAAGATAATCCTATTCCACTGCTGGAATGGCCTGGGAATAGCCCAGACCTTCACCCCATTGAAAAATCTATGGAGCCGACTAAAGAAACTGGTTAGTCAGAAGCGACCCAGCGATAAAACCCAGTTAATAGAAGCCATCATTCAATCTTGGTTTCGCATTATGACAGCTGCAGAACTCAAAGACTTGGTTCCCTCCATGGGAAGACGTTGTAAGGCCGTCATTCATGCTAAAAGTGACCCAACGAAGGATTCACTGACACGGGGATCATTTTTGTATATCTCATTTTTTCTATGGTGATCATTTTTGTGCTTCTATGCTGCCATTTTGAATATCCCGTTTTTTTCTACGTGTTTCACTTTTCTTCTTTATACCGTAACTGCTATTCTAATAGCAAGTCCTTCATAAACGTTATCGCATTACATTCTTGATTAAATTATCTTTCCATTGATATATCATTTTATGGTACTACTCCCCTCCCCCCCAAAAAAGTAGTGTTATTAGCTAGTTTTAGAAAATACACTTTTCCCAAAAGGTTTCCACAATTTTGGCCATTGCTATAAGATTACTTATTTGACTTCTGGGACTGTTACGGTATTTACTATCTCCATATGATTATATAATCGGCTGTTCACCGCCCTGAGTCCCTTCGGGGAGAAGGGCGGGATATAAATTCAATAAATAAATAAATAAAAATAATAAATAAGCTCTTTCCTTGTACTTTAAGAGTAAATTGGGTGTTTTGAGTGTCATCATTGCTGCTGTACGTTCTGGGCTCCGTGAATGTGCTTAAAGAAGGTATCCCAGAGATTCACAAAGCAGTTAGAAACAACTGATTGAAGGACGACCGCAGGGAAGAAAAAAAGCCGGAGAAGGCACTTACCCCTGGGGCAAAGGCCGGAGGCTGCAGGGGAGCAGTGCTGATGTCGCTGTGGACCGACGAATCCAGATCCGAGACGTCGCTGACCGAACGCAGAGAGGCTACGCTGCTCGTCATGGGTGCCATGGAGAAGAACATCTCTGCAGGGGGGACAGAGGGGAAATCGGTGGGAGGTTTAGCATCTGCTACTGGGAGAGGAGGGGATCCTTGGTGGTCTCTCTGAGCTTGGGTGGTTGCGGAAGAGGTTGCAGAAAAAAATTTATTTATTTATTTATTTATTTATTTGTTCGAATTTCTATACCGCCCTTCTCCTTTCGGACTCAGGGCGGTGAACAGCCAAAAATAAAAGCATTTATATACAAAAGTTAAAATAAGTTTAAAATAATTAAATAAGATTTGGCCCATAATTTAAAACATTTCCAATTTAAAATTCATATCAAAATTTTAAAAAACCAGCCCTAAAATCAGGACAGCTGATGCATTTCAAAAATGCTTTGAAAAGCCTCTGACATCCCAGCTGAGCCACGCGATGATTAGAGGCTTTTTTTTTTTTTTTACTTTTAAAAGCATTTTTTCGGCGGAAGTTGTAAAAAAAATGCTTTTAAAAGTAAAAAAAAAAAAAAAAGCCTCTGATGATCGTGAGGCTCAGCTGGGCATGGTGGAGAGGGGGGGGGGCGCAGGGATTTTTGCTAACGGTTCTCTGAACCACCCGCCGCCATCGCTACCGGATCGGGTGATCCGGTCCGAACCGGGAGCATTTCACTCCTGGGAACATCATTAGTTGTAGAAAAGAGTTGGGTTTGGGGGGGGGGAGGAGGAGGAGGGAGGAAGGAAGCCCTTGTTGCTCTCTGAATTTGGTTGTTTTCTTGCCGACATTTCAACATAACAATTGATATGATATGTTCAACGTAACAGTTGATATGTCTATCAACATAACAATTTTAAATTGGGTTTTAAATTTCTGGGGTTTTAAATCTGAGCCGAATTCATTTAATAATTTTAAACTATTTTAACTAATGTTGTCTTGTGTTTTAATAGGCTGTACACTGTCCTGAGTCCTTCGGGAGAAGGGCGGTATAGAAATAAAATTATTCTTATTCTTATTCTTATTCATATCCAAGGTAGGTAACATCATCAGTGCTAGGTTTAACATTTGCTAGCTCTCATTGTCTTTCAAAGAGGACACTGAGCACGTGGAGAGTGCAAAAAATAATAATTCTAGATTCTGGAGAGATTTCCAAATCTGAAAATGAGTGTAGGTTTCTCACCTCTTTTTTTCTATTAATTACCGTATTTTTCAGAGTACAAGACGCACCTTTTCCCCCCCAAAAAAGAGGGTGAAAATCCGGGTGCGTCTTATACTCCGAATGTATACTCCGCCCAGCTTCTCAAACGGAGGTTTCAGAGGCTGAAAAAAGCCTCAGAAACGAAGCTTCAGAAAAGAAGCCCCCAAACAGAGCTTCAGAGGCTTTTTTTTTCTGAAGCTCTGTTTCGGAGGCTTTCAGAGGCAGGAAAAAAAGTTTTTTCTGAAACAGAGTTTCAGAAGTTTCAGAGGCAGAAAAAAAAGCAAAAAAAAAAAAGCAAGGCACAGAGCTCACAACCAAGGAACCCCTTGCTAAAATTCACCTCTGGGAACAGCTGATTGGGAGTATTTCTGATAAGCCGATCCACCTGCCAATCAGATTTCTTATTTTCCTCCCCAAAAACTAAGGTGCATCTTATACTCCGAAAAATACGGTAATTGTTTATTTATTGAGCGAATTTATATAGCGGCCCATCTCATACATAGGTGAGTCCGGGCAGCTTACAAAATTCTAAAGTGATCTACCATATCATAAAAACCCATAAAAAGGGGAGTCTCACAGGCAGAGAGAGACCTAAGAAATGACAACGAAAGAGCCTTGGTGGTGCAGCGGACTAAAGTGCTGTTAAAGTAGCACTTAGCTGCCAGCTGCCCGCAATTACTGTGAGTTCAAATCTCACCAGGCTCAAGTTGACTTAGCCTTCCATCCTTCCGAGGTAGGTAAAATGAGTACCTGGATTGTGGGGGCAATAAGCTGACTTTGTATAAAAAAGAACACCGCTTGGGGGGGCCGAAAGCCCTACTAAGCAGGTATATACAAAAGTATGAAGGCCAATGCTTAACGCATTGTGAGCCGCCCTGAGTCTCCGGAGAAAGGGCGGCATCTAAATCGAACCAATAAATAAATAAATAAATAAACTGTGTCAAAGAGATCTATTGACTCGTGTGATCTGTTGGAGAGGCGGATCTCCCTCAAGGGCTCCCTTGCCAGGACCTACCTCCGTTCTCCACTCCAGCCGCCATTCCCTCCAGATGCGGAGGGGCCGATCCCAGCCCCGAATGCAGCTGCTGGCTGAGATCCTGCTCAATCAACTTCAGATCTTCGGAATCCAGTGGACGGTTTTTGCTCAGCTGCTCCTGCAGAAGGCCGGATTCTTTGCCGGGGAGGGAAAGGAGAGAGAGAGGAGGAGAAGGAAAATTTAGGGAAGGGAATCTCCACAAAGGAGGGGAAAAAAATCGGGCGTCGCAATATTCCTTGAAATCAGTAATTTGGTATTTGCAGAAGCTGGATGAGAGCGAACCTCTGGGCCACACCCACGAAACTTACATTTATTTTTTATTTATATCCTGTGTCAGTGTACGAGAGTTCATGAATTGGAATAGGCATGGTAACAGGTCAGCCACTGTGGACTGTTTCTTGACTCAACACAGCTCGGAGCCTGGGCATGGCTTAGCTTGACTGATCTGTAAATATATATATGAGTGATTATAGCCTCTGTATTATATAGCGTCTGTGATTTTGTATTCTGTCTTCGGAGTTCTGGTTCTGGCTTCTGCTGCATGGGTATTGTATACATGCATCATACTTTATGTTTTTGTACATAAAGGAGTTTCTTATATAAATGAATCCTGCTGAATTTTTTACTTGTGTGCTGCTTGGATTGCTGCAAATTCTAACATCCTTTACTGTTTTGACAAATAAGGCAGCAAACAGATCCATCATATCTTCCTCCTCCTATTTTCCCTGCAACAACAACAACCCTGTGAGGTGGTTTGGGCTGACAAAGAGTGACTGGCCCAATGTCACCCAGCTGGCTTTCATGTCTAAAACTGGACTAGAACTCACAGTCTCCTGGTGATTGGCCCAAAGTCTCCCAGCTCCCTTTCATGTCTAAAGGCGGACTAGAACTCACAGTCTCCTGGTGATTGGCCCAAAGTCACCCAGCTGGCTTTCGTGCCTAAGACTGGACTAGAACTCACAGTCTCCTAATTTCCAGCCAAGCACCTTCACTGCTAGACCAAACTGGCTCTCATCCTATATTCAGCCCCCAGAAGCACAATTCTCACATTTTCCAGATTCACACAACCAACATCTGGGCTGACCAAAGATGTTGGCTTCACCAGCAGACTAAGGGTAAATATCTACACTGCCTCTTTGAGGGATTTAGTGAGTCAGGTGTGCAGGATGAACCGCCCAAGAGTTACTTTTCTCAAGGAAAAAGGGCCTAGGGCAGTGCTGCTCAACCTTGGCTTGCTAGCTGGGGAATTCTGGGAGTTGTAAAGTCCGCACACCTTCAGGGTTGAGCAAGAGCGGCCTGGGGTCATGCGATGACCTTGAGCAGGGATCTCCAAACTTGGCCACTTTTAAAGCTTGTGGACTTCAACTTAATACTTGTGGACTTCAACTCCCAGAATTCCCCAGCCAGCAAGCCATGCTGGCTGGGGAATTCTGGGAGTTGAAGTCCACAAGTCTTTAAGGGGCTACGTTCGGAGACACCCCCCCCCCAACCTTGAGCTCTCACAGAGAGGGCCTCCTCAGGGTGCCGTCGGTCAAGCAATGTCGGCTGGCGGCTCCCAAGGGAGTCTACAATTAGTTTTTAATTGTATAGCTTTGGGGTTTTAAATTGGGGGCCAATTGATTTAATTTATTTTAGCTATCTTAACTTTTATATTGTATGTATTTTAATTTCGGCTGTTCACCGCCCTGAGTCCCTAGGGGGAGAAGGGCGGTATATAAATTCAAATATAAATAAAATAAAAATAAAACTGAGAAGAGGTTCAGCGCCACAAGATCCCTAGGTTGGAGGCCTTCAACCATCTAGATCACGGGTGTCAAACTCGCCGCATCACGTGACGTTTTCTCTAGTCGCGGATCTGGGGTGGGCGTGGCCTGTTTGTGACACGGGCCACCAGTTTGACGCCCCTGATCTAGATCAAGGGTCCCCAACCCGGGCTGCCACCCACTATTCGGAACCAGGCCACACAAGCAGCCGGCTGGTGCATTGCACACACAGCACGACTCAAGGGAGTGGCAGGCCGACGCATGTGCGCATATGCGTGCTCTACTTGCACAAGTCCCACTGTGCGCGCATGTGCGTAATGTGCTGCTCTCACCGCTTGTGCAAGTCGAGCTACGGGTGCATGTGCCGACTGTTGTGGTTCTCCAGCAGCCTGCGGAGCTGGCAGCGGAGTCGGACAGCAATGAGGCTGAGGAAGAACAGGGGCCAGTCCCGGAGGCTGGGGAAGGCCCGGATGAGGGCTCTGCGTCGGAGGCAGAGATGGGGCCGGGGCCATCGGGGAGTGAGGTGTGGACTCCGGAGCCTCCAGAGGCTGACAGTAGAGAGGCAGAGGAACAGGAGGAGCCTCTTCCTAATACATGCATGAGAAGAGCTGCCAGAAGGCAGGAGCAGGTCAAGCAAAGAGGACGACTCAGGAGTAAGGCCAAGAGATGATTGGCCCCTCCCGTAAGGCTTAAAACAGACCAGTAACGGCGTTTGGGCTTTGCCAGAAAACAACATTGGTAGCTTCGTCGTCTTCTTCGTCTACGTCTTGCATTTATTTTTGCACCTGTGACTTCTGAACGTTTGCCAAGAAAGGCCTTTGGCAGTTTACCTAATTGGACCAAGGTTTGCGATAGGACTGAGGAATTTGTGTTGGGAGGAATTTGCTTTAATTTAGTTGAACGACGGTGGGAATGAAGTCATTCTCAGCTGTTCGAATAAAGTTTGTTTGTTTTTTTCACTGACTGATTTTCCTACTACTTACTTGGGCCTGGGTCACAACACCACTCACACAGTCCGGTTCCCCTCTTCCCCACTCCCAGCCAGGCCGCCAAGCCACAAAGGTTGGGGACCACCGATCTAAAGCATGACTTCTCCAGCTCTCCCGCCGCTCACCGGACAAGTTGAGGGATGAGAGAAGGTCCGTCAGGTGCAAGATCTGCCGAGGGGCGAGCAGCAGGTGCAGAGATCCAATCTTCCCATCTAACTCCAGCTGCAGTTGGGAAAAGAACCACGTTCCATGTCAAAAGAAGAAGCTCCCTGCCCATTTCGGGCGAGGAAAGGGTGAAATATTCTCCCTGGACCCTACAACCTAATTCCGGTAAATAAGACCCACGAAGAGTGAACATTAAAAGTAGCGAAACTAGCGGAAATGGCAAAATTTCAGCGTATTTGAAGGACTATACACAAGAAAGATACGTATCGGAATGGAGAAGATGGATTGATTATATTCAAAATAAGTATCAGACAAGAAAATATCAAATAGCTTATGAATGAATGTTAAATTTTAGAAGTATTATGTTACCTATAGTGGAGTTAAGGTTTCGGGGGGGGGGGGGGTATTTGGTAGTTTAAGGATAGGTTAATTTAGTTTATGATTGTTAATTGAAATACCCTGTATTTTGCTCTGGGAAGTCTGGGGGGGAGGGGGGAAAGGGTGGAGGGTGGGGGAGGAAAAAGGTGGGGAGAAAATTGGGGAAAAAAATTTCTTTTTGTAAAACTTTTCAATAAAAAAAAAAGAAGAAGCAGCAGCTCCCTGCCCGTTTCGGGCGAGGAAAGGGTGAAATATTCTCCCTGGACCCTACAACCTAATTCCGTAAATAAGACCCACCTAGACAGGACGCTAAACCGAGCATCGCGTTCAGGAGAAAAACCAACAGATTTTGCATGCTTTCACAATTAAAAAACATAGAATATAGAATAATAATATGACTAGGAAGGGACCTCGGAGGTCTTCTAGTCCAACCCCCTGCTTGAGCAGAGGTCCCTATACTAATGATGTTCTAACCTTTTTCTCTTTGTGTGCCAAAAGCGCGCACGCATGCCGGCACCCATAAATACAATGCGCATGACCCCATGCATGCATGCATGACCCGAGAGGCCCATTCCCCCCGCCCCCGAGGCTCCGGAGGCTTTCCTCGAGCTTCCAGGAGGGTGAAAACGGCTCCCCCAGGCTTCAGAGGCCCTCCGGAGGCTGGAAATGAACCCATTTCCGGACGTCCAGAATGCCCATTTTTCGCCCTCCCAGAGCCTCCGCACAGGTTCTGCACTTACCTGGCATCCAAAACAGGCCACGTGGAGATTCCTGGGAGGGGAGGGGCCAGACAGTCCTTGCAACTACCGGTTCGGCGAATTTGGTAGGAATCTACTGAATCTACTGAGCTAACCGTCAACACTATTCTGGTGCTGTGTTTTTCCCCGAAAATAAGACCCAACCGGAAAATAAGTCCTAGCATGATTTTTCAGGATGCTCGTAATATAACTCTACCCCCAAAAATAAGCCCCAGTTAAGATTGTCAGCCAGATGGATGCATTTAGTACCGTATTTTCCCCAAAATAAGACCCAACCGGAAAATAAGTCCTAGCATGATTTTTCAGGATGCTCGTAATATAAGCCCTACCCCAAAATAAGCCCCAGTTAAGATTGTGAGCCAGATGGATGCGTTTAGTACCGTATTTCCCCCAAAATAAGACCCAACCGAAAAATAAGTCCTAGCATGATTTTTCAGGATGCTCGTAATATAAGCCCTACCCCCAAAATAAGCCCCAGTTAAGATTGTGAGCCAGATGGGTGCATTTAGTACCGTATTTTCCCCAAAATAAGACCCAACCGGAAAATAAGTCCTAGCATGATTTTTCAGGATGCTCGTAATATAAGCCCTACCCCAAAATAAGCCCCAGTTAAGATTGTGAGCCAGATGGATGCATTTAGTACCGTATTTCCCCCAAAATAAGACCCAACTGGAAAATAAGCCCTAGCATGATTTTTCAGGATGCTCGAATATAAGCCCTACCCCCAAAATAAGCCCGTTAAGATTGTGAGCCAGATGGGTGCATTTAGTACCGTATTTTCCCCAAAATAAGACCCACCGGAAAATAAGTCCTAGCATGATTTTTCAGGATGCTCGTAATATAAGCCCTACCCCCAAAATAAGCCCCAGTTAAGATTGTGAGCCAGATGGATGCATTTAGTACCGTATTTCCCCCAAAATAAGACCCAACTGGAAAATAAGCCCTAGCATGATTTTTCAGGATGCTCGTAATATAAGCCCTATCCCCAAAATAAGCCCCAGTGAAGATCGTCAGCCAGGCGGACGGATTTATCGCAGTATTTCCCCAAAAATAAGACCTAACTGGAAAATAAGACCTAATGCATCTTTTGGAGCAAAAATTAATATAAAACCCAGTCTTATTTAGATAAAGGTTAACAGAACTCAAGCGGGTTGGCTGCTGCTTGTGGTTATTAACAACTCTAGGCTAATTCCTCTCTTGACTCTGCCTGTCCTTCTCCTACACTACAGATAGTCCTCGACTTACAACGGTTTGTTTAGTGACCATTCAAAGATACCACGGCCCGGAAAAAAAGTGACTTATGATCATTTTTTTCACACTTACAACCACTGCAGCGTCCCCATGGTCACGTGATCAGAGTTCAGACATTTTGAGAATCGATTCATATTTATGACGGCTCCAGCGTCATGTGATTCACAGTCTTCCAACAAGCCAAGTCGATGGGGAAGGCGGAGTCAATGAAGCGCCACGTTGCAAACTTCACAACTGCAGGGATTCCCTTAACAGCGGTGGCAAGAAAGGTCGTAAAATGGGGCTTCGCAAATGCCTCGCTTAGCAATGGAAATTTTGGGCGCAGTTACGGTCGTAAGTCGAGGACTACTTGTACACCTAAGCTCATCTTTCCTTTGCTCTGTTTAGCCTAACCTGCGAGGCTGTTAAAATCAAACAGGGAGAACTTCGTGACTCATTCCTGGATTCCGAGCCTTGGTGGCGCAGCAGACTAAAGTGCTGTTAAGTAACACCAGCTGCCTGCAATTACTGGAAAATAAGCCCTAGCATGATTTTTCAGGATGCTCGTAATATAAGCCCTATCCCCAAAATAAGCCCCAGTGAAGATCGTCAGCCAGGCGGACGGATTTATCGCAGTATTTCCCCAAAAATAAGACCTAACTGGAAAATAAGACCTAATGCATCTTTTGGAGCAAAAATTAATATAAAACCCAGTCTTATTTAGATAAAGGTTAACAGAACTCAAGCGGGTTGGGCTGCTTGTGGTTATTAACAACTCTAGGCTAATTCCTCTCTTGACTCTGCCTGTCCTTCTCCTACACTACAGATAGTCCTCGACTTACAACGGTTTGTTTAGTGACCATTCAAAGATACCACGGCCCGGAAAAAAAGTGACTTATGATCATTTTTTTCACACTTACAACCACTGCAGCGTCCCCATGGTCACGTGATCAGAGTTCAGACATTTTGAGAATCGATTCATATTTATGACGGCTCCAGCGTCATGTGATTCACAGTCTTCCAACAAGCCAAGTCGATGGGGAAGGCGGAGTCAATGAAGCGCCACGTTGCAAACTTCACAACTGCAGGGATTCCCTTAACAGCGGTGGCAAGAAAGGTCGTAAAATGGGGCTTCGCAAATGCCTCGCTTAGCAATGGAAATTTTGGGCGCAGTTACGGTCGTAAGTCGAGGACTACTTGTACACTTAAGCTCATCTTTCCTTTGCTCTGTTTAGCCTAACCTGCGAGGCTGTTAAAATCAAACAGGGAGAACTTCGTGACTCATTCCTGGATTCCGAGCCTTGGTGGCGCAGCAGACTAAAGTGCTGTTAAGTAACACCAGCTGCCTGCAATTACTGCAAGTTCAAATCTCACCAGGCTCAAGGTTGACTCAGCCTTCCATCCTTTCGAGGTAGGTAAAATGAGGACCCGGATTGTGGGGGCAATAAGCTGACTTTGTATTAAAAAAAGAACACCGCTTGGGGGGGGGACGAAAGCCCTACTAAGCAGGTATATACAAAAGTATGAAGGCTACTGCTTAACGCATTGTAAGCCGCCCTGAGTCTCCGGAGAAGGGTGGCATATAAATCGAACCAACAAATAAATTTCTTGACAGAAAGACAGGCAAGAAAGTCAACAATCATGCTAGTTTTCGCATTCCCAAGTTTCCTGGATGTATTCAACAAGCCAGGATTGAACCCAAATGACCTTGGCTCCAGGGAAGGCTTCGTTTTGCTTGAGCTTAATCCTCATCTCGGTGTATCCGGAGCAGCTCCCGATCTGAAGCAGAGGACTGGGTCCGGCTTCTTCCCCGCCGGAATCGCACGGCTCAGCCTCCTGGGAAAAAAAGGAAATCAAACTTCCCTAAAAAAAACAATACGCCGGAGACTTGCAGAATGGCAGCTGCCATCCAAAAGGGACAAAGAGTCCCAGCTGACCCCGAGCTACTCCGCCCGCTGTCACGGCTGCATCTCTGCCATCCAAGCTTCAGGAGCTGACCGCCTGACATTGGCAACGGGGACGGAAAGACGGGAGTGTGTCACAGTCGGCTCGCTGGGCAAAGCCTGCTGGCAACCAGACATCAGCAACGGGAGGAGGGAGAAAAGGCATTGGAATGCAAAGGGGGGGGGTGTCAGGTCCCATAGATCCCAATCGGGACGCTGCCATTCTGTTGGGGAGGGGGTCCTTAGTTTAGAACCTTTTTCCTGGTGCCTATCTATCCTGTGCTTTGATTTACCTTCAGGGGAAAGTAAGATGGGGAGGGCAGTGCTGAAATTCAATTTTTTTTACTACTGGTTCTGTGGGTGTGGCTTGGTGGGTGTGGTGTGGCTTGGTGGGCGTGACAGGGGAAGGATACTGCAAAATCTCCATTCCCTCCCCACTCCAGGGGGAAGGATACTGCAAAATCCCCATTCCCTCCCCACTCCTGGGGGAAGGATATTGCAAAATCTCCATTCCCTCACCACTCCAGGAGGATACTGCAAAATCCCCATTCCCTCCCCACTCCTGGGGGAAGGATATTGCAAAATCTCCATTCCCTCACCACTCCAGGAGGATACTGCAAAATCCCCATTCCCTCCCCACTCCTGGGGGAAGGATACTGCAAAATCCCCATTCCCTCCCCACTCCTGGGGGAAGGATACTGCAAAATCCCCATTCCCCCCCCCACTCCTGGGGAAAGGATACTGCAAAATCTCCATTCCCTCACCACTCCAGGGGAAGGATATTGCAAAATCTCCATTCCCTCACCACTCCAGGAGAAGGATACTGCAAAATCCCCATTCCCTCCCCACTCCAGGGGAAGGATACTGCAAAATCTCCATTCCCTCTCCACTCCAGGGGAAGGATACTGCAAAATCTCCATTCCCACCCAACTCCAGGGGAAGGATACTGCAAAATCCCCATTCCCTCCCCACTCCAGGGAAAAGATACTGCAAAATCTCCATTCCCACACCACTCTGGGGCCAGCCAGAGGTGGTATTTGCCAGTTCTCCGAACTACTCAAAATTTCCGCTACCGGTTCTCCAGAATCTGTCAGAACCTGCTGGATTTCACCCCTGGGGGAGGGCCAACTGTTTTGTCTCAGCTCCGAAGCCTCCAGCAAGAGACGCCTGAGAACAACTTCTTATCACTTTCTCAACCTGTGATTTTCAAAACAACTTTGCACCTGCGGATTTGCTTATTCAACATCGGACCAAGGGGAGGGGGTCTCTGTTTTAATCTAACGGAATTGCACAGCATAGCTGGCTGGAGAATTCTGGGAGTTGAAGTCCACAAAGTCTTAACGCTGCCAAGTTTGCAGACCTCTGACTTTTTTTTTTTTTTTTAATTTGATTTATATGCCGCCCTTCTCCGAAGACTCAGGGCGGCTTACAATGTGCTCAGCAATAGACTTAAAGCTTCCGTAAACTCTACTCTTGGCAAAAACAACCGGGCAGGAGCCTTTCTTTGCTAGGTGATTGAGCGGGACTGTTGGTACCCACCCCCGAGACGGGAGGAGGATCTCCCACAAGGCCATACCTTCGGGCCCCGGGCACTGCCCTCACCAAATTCCTCATAGTAAAGCAAGAGGCCACTCAGCTGGAGGATTTTGTGCACAAACGGCGGAGGCTGATGGATGTCGACAGCTACCGCCTGGCCGGGATCCCGCACCACTTCATCGCAGTAGTCCAACCTGTAAAGAGAGGAGGGGGGGGACACTCAGAACAAGACCCCGGCCAGTGGTGGGTTGCTCCCGGTTTGCACCGGTTCACAAGAACTGGTAGTAAAAATTTGTAGTAGTTCGGAGAACCGGTAATAACATTGGCTGGCCACGCCCCCGAACCGGTCCCCAGCCTGGTCGCCCCTCGCTTACCCCGCCTACCTCATCAGAGGCTTTTTTTTTTTTTTTACTTTTAAAAGCATTTTTTCAGCCGAAGAGGTTGTAGGGAAAAAAAGTGCCTTTAAAAGCCTCTGGCCATCCCAGCTGAGTGGCCTGATCGTCAGAGGCTCCTAAAAGCATTTTTTTCTGCAACCTCTTAAGGTTGTAGAAAAAATGCTTTTAAAAGTAAAAAAAAAAAAAATTGGCCATGCCCACCCAGTCACATTATCCACCCACCAAGCCACGCCCACAAAATAAGCCACGCCCACAGAACTGATAGTAAAAAATTTTACAAAACCACCCCTGACCCCAGCCATTTCCCATCGTGCTAACTCAAGGCATCCGTGGTTTGGGTCAGTGGTGCGGTGGCCTAGAGGGGGAGCTCTCGCCTCGCAATCCAGAGACTGTGAGTTCGATCCTAGGTAGAGGCAGATATTTCTCTCTCTGGGTACCGTGAGAATATATCTGCCGAACAAAACTCCTCATGGGCGACAGGAAAGGCATCCGGCCAGTAAAACACTCTGCTAGCTCCATTCAGTTGCCCAGACTCCATTCCGCAAGGGATTATGGGGTCATTAAATGAGGATGAGGATGATGAAACAATTCTTCATTTAGATTCCCCCCGGTCCCTACACCCCCGTGATATGATTCTGGCGGTGTGCAGGAGTGGGAGTTGGCTTGTAGTTGGCAGAGTTAATCTGCAACCCTGAATTCTAACCACTGTGCCACCACCACGGCTTTAATCCCACTGCCTTTTTCAGTTAACCCCCCTATTGTGGCTCTCCAGGTAGCCAAGGTGTGACTTTCCCCCACAATGGTGCCCTCCAGACGGTTTGAGGTGCCCGTTTCCCAGAATCCCTCAGCCAACGTGGCTCCTAGAAGTGCCCCTTCCTTCTTACGCCATGACTTTCTTGATAGAATTTGGGGGTGGGGGGGTGGGGGGAAACGGGCACCAAATCACCAAAAGCTGACCTTTTGATGTGAATTTCCAGGGCCACGCCGGGTGCCTCCCCGCTTCTGGGCGTGTGTTCCACGCGTATCACCGTGTCCACAAAAGTGACTTCGATCCGTCTCAGAACTGGGAGAGAGAAAAAAAAACAGAAGACGCCAAGGAAGATTCGGGCTGCAGAGCAGGGAAAGTCAACTTCTCTTCTCCTATCGAGACTCAAGACACTCCGTGGCTCTGATTTGTTTAAGGACTGGCGTTCCTTGCGCCGTACTTGGGTTTCTACTCTGGAGTGGCCACCAGCAGGGTGGTGAACTGGGCAGGGACCTGGACTGGAAGAAGGAAGAGCCTCGGTGCGCAGCAGACTAAAGTGCTGTTAAGTAGCATCAGCTGCTTGCAATTACTGCGAGTTCGAATCTCACCAGGCTCAAGGTTGACTCAGCCTTCCATC
Source organism: Pantherophis guttatus (assembly GCF_029531705.1). The sequence continues at coordinate 1,660,123 of NW_026844085.1, read as the reverse complement.
CTTCCGAGGTAGGTAAAATGAGGACCCGGATTGTGGGGGCAATAAGCTGACTTTGTATAAAAAAAGAAGACCTCTGGGGGGGGGGGCGCGAAAGCCCTACTAAGCAGGTATATACAAAAGTATGAAGGCTGTTGCTTAACGCATTGTAAGCCGCCCTGAGTCTCCGGAGAACGGCGGCATATAAATCGAACCAATCAATCAATCAATCAATAAATAAATAAGTCCTTTCTATCCCTGGCCTTCTACGATCCCATTGTTCTGAGCTATGCTTCCCAAGAGCACGAAGCAGAGTCCTTGTCCCAACAAAAAACCCTTTTTATTAAGTTATTTTATTAATTCCTCTCATTCACATCCAGCAAAGTCTTTCAAGGGAGAATTTACAGTCACAGACCTTATCTGGCTTGGAGAGCTGCCAGGCCGATATCTTCAAAACTTGGCAAGGAGTCATGAACCAACTAAACGAACTAATTGCCTCCTGCAAACTCCACTCCCCTTCCGCTCCTCTTTTATTCCCTCTGGGAGGGGCCATTGCACCGTCCACCTGTGGCTTTACTCCTGAGTCGCCCCTTGTTCTTTAGCTGTTCCCTTCGTCTGGCAGCTCTGCATGTATGCTCACTCTGGGAACAGGCCCCAGCTGTTCGTCTGCCTCACTGATGTCTGACTCTGAAGGCAGCTGATAACTGTCTGATGGCCTTGGCCCCCTCTCTGCCTCCAACGCAGAGCTCTCGTCAGAGCCCTCCCCAGACTCCAGGACTGGCCCATGTTCCTCCCCAACCTCCTCACCGTCCGAATCTGCTGCCAGCTCTGCTGGCTGCTGGCAGGCCACAATACCCATCTCATTCACGTCTCTGACCCAATTTCATGACATTTTTCCCAGCAGTCGTTAAACAAAACCATGGTTCGCTATGGATCGATTTTGCGGAACACCAGAAGTTAATGCTGGGTTTTGGTAAAACCATCGTGTAACCTGGTCATGTGACTGCAAACGGCTGTAACTATGGGTTAGGTGATGTGGGTGCCCCACATGCTGGTCATGTGACCAGGGGGGCGGCCATTGCCATGTCCAGCCTTGATTACAAGTCCCTTTCTTCAGTGCTGTTGTAACTTCAAATCGTGGCTGAGCGACCGGTCATAACTCGAGGAGTGCCTGTACATAGATTTCTGTCAGTCTCTTTAAGCCTCGTTAAACACAAGAGCCTTGGGAATAATCGGAGGAATCTCCCACTTAAGTTTATACAGGCAGTTCTCAACTTACAACCATCCGTTTAGTGACCGTTCGAAGTCACAACGCACTGAAAAAAAGTGACTCGTGATCGTTTTTCACACTTACGACCGTTGCGGCAACCCCGTGGTCACACGATCAAAATTCAGACGATTGGCATCCAACTCGTATTTATGACGGTTGCAGTATCCCGGGCTCATGCGATCCCATTTTGCGACCTTCTCACAAGCAAAGTCATCAGGGAAGCCAGATTCGTATAACGACCGTGTTTAGTAACTTAAGATCGGCAGCGATTCAGTTAGCGACTTGTGGCAAGTTGAAGTCGTAAAATGGGGGCAAAACTCGCTGAACCCCCGTCTCGCTTAGCGAGGCAAATTTTGAGCTCCAGGGTGATCATTCCTGTACTGTAGTCAGCAAATTAATTTCATTTTCATTTCAAATTTCATTTGAATGGATGCCAATGAGTGTACATTCAAAGTGCCAATAAAGTTATTGGCAAAGCCTCTTGAGATGGTTGAAATGTTCCTTCCCGGTTTCTGCCACTTGGGCTGAGTGTTGTGACCCGTCAGCGGCCTGTGCAGCTAGTAGCTGATTCCAACAGCGAGGAGGCTGGTGTGGTGCTGCGCCAGCAGCCTGTGCAGCCGGCGCTCGAGTCGGACAGTGAGGAGGCTGGAGAAGATGTGGTGCCAGAGGCGGGGATTCAGCCAGGGCCTTCAGAACCTCCGGAAGCTCCCTTAAGTGAAGAGGAAGAAGAGGAGGAGCCTCTTCTCGATGCATGGGCGCGCAGAGCTGCCAAAAGGCAGGAGTGGCTCCTCAGGAGGAGGTCTCCTCGAGAGTAAGGCTTGGGGCTAATTGGCCACTCCCTTAGCCTATTTAAGGAGGAATGCCGATTGCAGCAAGCTGTAGGGAACAACTTCGTTCACTCTCCTTCGCGTCTGGATCTTAGTTCTCTGCAAATTGCTTCTGGGCTTTCTGCCAACCGTAATTAAGATTACGATTATTTATTCTTTGGTTTCTTGTAGGCTGTTAAGAAAGTTAATTTAACAGCCTTTGTTTGAAAAAGACTGATTTAATTCAGTAAACTAAGGTTTGTACAGACTTTGTGTGTGGTGCGTTCTTTGGGGTCCGTATCTGGGGCAGAACACTGAGCTGCCAACAGGTTCACCCTCCGACTCTTGGCTGCTTCGGTCTCCTCCCCCTTCCACACCCCTTTCCCAGCCCCTCCCCGTCTCTCCCACCTGCACTTCCCACCTACCTGTTTCAATGGTTTGGGCAAACATCTCCAGGCCCTCCAGGGGCTGGCTGGCATCCGAAGGCTCCTCCGTCTGTTCCTTCAAGCACTCCTGAGCCAGCTGCATGGAGGTGGTCATGGATGAAGGCCAGCTTTGGGACTCTGAGCCAGCATGACCTGGAGGTGGGGGGGAGGAAAAGGTACGGAGAGGTTAGAAAAGCAGGTAAGGAAGCAGAGAAAGGCAGCAGGACATTCCCTTCTCTCAGAGGCTCACTTAAACACGAGCCAGCCGTGTGCGGCGGCAGCCAAAAAAATCGAATACAATCCTTGGTTGTATAAACCGAGGCACAGAATCAAAATCACGTGACGTATTAATACCGCTTTACAAATCCTTAGTAAGGGCCACACCTGGAATTCTGCATCCAGTTTTGGTTACCACCAGGGTGTCAGCGTTGCAACGCTGGCATAGAGAGAGAGCAGAGGAGAGCGAGAGATAAACTCTGAAACTTTTGCCTGCAAAATCCCTTTGAAGCTTGGTTGTCGTGGAAATGAGGGGAGGGGGGCACATTCCTGGGAAATGGCGAGGAAAAGAAGTCTGAAGAATGACTTGGAAGACAGCCAATGAGAAGCAGAGATTTGGGGATCGGAAAGGGAGGGATTGGGAGGCAAAAGGTCAGTCTTGTCCGCGCGGAGTCATGATCCGGTGGCTGAGCTCAATTAAAGAAAGATTTCCTTAAAGATTGGCAGTTTGGAAATTCATTTAATTTTGAGGTAGCACCGCAGTCTGACACAGGGTGGATAAAAATCAATGATTTTTTAAAAAAAAATATCAAAAAAATCGGATATTTTTTGATTTAAATCGGATTTTGTTGATTTTTATCCAATTTATTTTAATAAAAAACTTTTGGGGTAAAAATCTATCGTAAGATAGTTTTCTATTTAAGATACATAAATAATTTAGTTTATTCGGCATGAAATGGAGCTTAGTTATGTAGCATGAGGCTGTATATTCTGCAACACTGGGACTATCGGTGAGTCAACAGTGGGTCAAAGGAGTAGCAGAGATGACAGTTGCTCTTTAAAAATTACGATTTAAATCAAGTTGATTTCAATCAAGCCTTTTTACTAGTGATTTAAATCATGACTTAAATTGTGATTTAAATCAACTCGATTTAAATCAAATCCACCCTGGTTACCACAGTACAAAAAAAGATGTTGAGACTTTGGAAAAAGCGCAGAGAAGAGCAACTCAGACGATTAAAGGCCTGGAGATTAAAGCATACGAAGAACGGCTGCAGGAATTGGGTAGGGCTGGTCTAGAGAAAAGAAGGACTAGGGGGGACACGATAGCAGTATTCCGGTATTTGAGGGGCTGCCACAAAGAAGAGGGAGTCAAATTATTCTCCAAAGCACCAGAAATCAGGACAAGAAACAATGGATGGAAACTAATCAAGGAGAGAAGCAACCTGGAATTAAGGAGAAACTTTCTAACAGTGAGGACAATTAACCAGTGGAACAGCTTGCCACCAGAATTTCACTCATTACTGGAGGTTTTTAAGAAGAGATTTGACAGCCATCTGTCAGAAAAGGTATAGGACGGTGATGGCTAACCTTTTTGCCGTCGTGTGCCAAAAGCAGGGGGGAGCATGGGTGAGTCACGCATGCCCACACCCATAATTCAATGCGACCGTCCCTCCGCGCATGCACGCGTGAACCCCCTGTGCTCCTCCCACTTTTGGCATGCAATGGTGCAGTAGGCCCATTTTTCACCCTCCCCAGGCTCCAGAGGCTTTGTTAGAGCCTGGGGAGGGCAAAAAATGGGCTCCCCCCTCCCCGGGAGGCCGAAAACAGCCTGTTTCCCTACTTCCGGTGGGCCCAGGTCTAAAAATCAGCTGGCTGGCATGCGTATGCGTATGCGTGCCGGAGCTGGGCTAGGGCGACGCTTGCGTGCCCACCGATATGGCTCCGTGTGATAGGTTCGCCATCACGGGTATAGGGCCTCCTGCTTGAGCAGGGGGTTGGACTAGATGACCCCCAAGGTCCCTTCCAGCTCTACTCTTTGATTGATTGATTTTGGCTCTAGCCAGCTGGCCCCAATTTATTTATTTATTTTATTGATTTACATATATTTATATGCCGCTCTTCTCCCGAAGGACTCAGGACTCCCGAAGGACTCAGATACGGAGGATCCCGGATCTACGCACTTTCCGCCGTGCTCTTAAGATTCTCCTATTCCAGCAAGCCGGCCTGGCCTAATATTCTCCCCCGTTTTAAATTTCTTTTAAATCGAAATTTTAATCTGTTTTAAATTATTGGGATTTTTTAATTGTCTTGGGCTAAATTATTTAATCTGGTTTTAATTATGTCTTTTAACTTCTGTATCTATGTATTTTATTCTGTGCCTGTTCACCGCCCTGAGTCCTTCGGGAGTAGGGCGGTATATAAATCTAATAAAAAAAAAATTTAAAAACTTTTTAAAAAAGGGCGGCGAACAGAAGATTGAAAAACAAACGACAACAAAATAAAATCCTAATTAAAACCAATTAGAAATCTAAAATAATTCAATAGTAAAAACCCCGGAATCAGAACCAGCCCATTTGATGGAATAGGCAAGTCTTTAGGCCACGGCGGAAAGAGTGGAGATCGGGCACTGTCCGGAGCTCGGTAGGTAGCCCATTCCAGAGGGTAGGTGCGCCCACAGAGAACGGCCTACCCCTGGGTGCCGCCAGACGACATTGTCTGGTCGACGGCACTCTGAGGAGGGCAGCTCTACCCCGGACCTAAGCCATGTAAGGCTTTATAGGTAAGTACCAGCACCTTGAAGTGGATCCGGAGGACCACCGATAACCAGTGAAGCTCACGCAGGAGGGATGTAACACGGGAGTAACGGGGAGCTCCCGTAACAACCCGCGCGGCTGCATTCTGGACCAGCTGGAGCCTCCGGGTGCACCTCAAGGGCAGCCCCATGTAGAGGGAGTTGCAGTAATCCAAGCGAGAAGTAACCAGGGCATGAGTGACTGTGTAAAGGGCATCTCAGTCTAGGAAAGGACGCAACTGGCGCACCAGGCGAACCTGTGCAAAAGCCCCCCTGGTCACGGCCGTCAAGTGGTCTTCTAGAGATAGCCGGGAATCCAGGAGGACACCCAAGTTGCGAACCCTTTCAGAGGGAGCTAGTACCTCCCCCCCACCCCCATCGAAAGTGACGGGACCTCAAGAACACGAGGTGCTGGCATCCACAGCCACTCAGCCTTGTTCCCCCCTCTCCCCCCTCTGGCTCCCACCTTGGCGATATTTGGGCCGACAGGTGACCTGCAGCCCGCTGACTTCCACAGTGCAGTTCTCGGTGACTAAGGCAGACCAGGGGATGGTGACGGCAATGCTGTCGATGAAGCCATCCAGGATCTCCAACGGGGCGCCCACGGACTCCAGGAACTCATTCACGGACTGTGAAAGGGAAGACAAGGCAACGTCAAGTCGCGAGCCAGCCCAGAAGTCCGAAGCCAAACTTATCTAAGCAACATATCCCAGATCAACCATCGCTGCTCCACGGTCGCCCACGCCCAATTCACCTCTCGTCTTGACTACCACAATGCGCTCTACGTGGGGCTGCCCTTGAAGAGTATCCGAGAGCTCCGGCCGGTTCAAAATGAGGCAACTCAGGTGGTTTTTGTGCAAGCCTAAATTTGCACATGTGTCACCCTCTCTTGTGGGAGCTGCATTGGCTGCCGATCTTACTTACTTACTTACTTTATTTGATTTATATACCGCCCTACTCCCGAAGGACTCAGGGCGGTGAACAGCCAAACAGTAAAAATTCATAGATAAAAAATTTAAAAACAAAGTAAAATTGAATTAAACAATTTGGCCCAGACAGATTAAAACACCCCAATCATTTAAAAACCGATTAAAATTTGCATAATTAAAAAGAGGGAAAAGATTAGGCCAGGCCCGCCTGGTGGAATAAAAAGATCTTAAGAGCGCGGCGGAAGGTGCGCAGATCCGGGATCCTCCGTATCGTTCCAGATCGTAGGTGCCCTCACAGAAAAGGCTCTCCCCCTGGGGGCCGCCAGTCGACATTGTTTGGCCGACGGCACCCGGAGGAGCCCCTCTCTATGAGAGCGTACTGGCCGGTGGGAGGCTATTGGTGGTAGCAGGCGGTCCCATAGATAACCAGGTCCTGAGCCATGGAGCGCTCTAAAGGTGATAATCAAAACCTTGAAGTGCACCCGGAAGACCACCGGAAGCCAGTGCAGCTCGCGCAGGAGAGGTGTTACATGGGAACTCCATGTCACTCCCATCACCACCCTCGCGGCCGCACTCTGCGCCAGTTGGAGCCTCCGAGTGCACCTCAAGGGGAGCCCCATGTAGGGAGCGTTACAATAGTCCAGACGAGAGGTGACGAGGGCATGAGTGACCGTGCGTAGGGAGTCCCAATCCAGAAAGGGACGCAACTGGCGAATCAGGCGAACCTGATGAAAAATCCTCCTTCAGGGTTTGATTTAAAAGTGCTGGTTGCTACCCTCCATGGCTTAAGGCCAGGTTACTTGAAGGACTGTCTTTTCCCCAGTTACATCCACCTAACCCACCATAGTGAGGAGGTAGGGGACGTTAAGGGCCCCCCTTTTTAAGGAGGTCCGTCTGGTGGGACCCAGACGAAGGGCCTTCTCGGTGGTGGCTCCCTCCCTGTGGAACATCACCCCTGCTGAGGTAAGATTGGCCTCCCTTTGATAGTCCGCGTGTCTATGGAGATGTTCCGCCATCCAGGTCACGGATGCTTTTTGAAGCGGCAACTGGACTTTCCGGGTTTTCTTTGAAGACGTCTCGCTTCTCATCCAAGAAGCTTCTTCAAGAAGAAACGTCTTCAAGGAAAAACAAAGGAAATTCCAGTTGCCTCCTGAAAAAAAGCACCTTTAGGACAACTGTGACCTGGATGATGGAGAATCTCCATAGACAAAAGCGAACAGAGTACTAAATTCTGTTGAGTACTGTCTATATCCCACCGAAGAAAGTTGACTAAGTATTTTTAAATCTAATAGTTAAGTAAGCAACAGACCATAAATCTTTTACATTTATTGTTTGTTAAGGAAAATGATACAATCAAGAACAAGTGAGTTACTAACACCACTCTATAAAGCCTTAGTAAGGCCACACCTAGAGTCCTACATCCAGTTTTGGTCCCCACACTATAAAAAAGATGTGGAGACTCTAGAAAGAGTGCAGAGAAGAGCAACCAGGATGATGAGGGGACTGGAGGCTCAAACATACGATGGACGGTTGCAGGAACTGGGCCTGGCTAGTCTAGTGAAGAGAAGGACCAGGGGAGACAGGAGAGCATCTTCCAATACTTGAGGGGCTGCCCCAGAGAGGAGGAAGGGGGTCAAGCTATTCTCCAAAGCCCCCAAAGGCCAGACAAGGAAGAATGGATGGAAACTGACCAAGGAGAGATTCAACCTGGAAATAAGGAGGAATTTTCTGACAGTGAGAACATGGAACAGAAGTTGCCTTCAGAAGTTGTGAGAGCTTCATCACTGGAGACTTTCAAGAAGAGACTGGACTGCCACCTGTCAGAAATGGTGTAGGGTCTCCTGCTCGGAAAAGGGGTTGGACTAGATGACCTCCAAGGTCCCTTCCAACTCCAATCTGTTAAGTACTCAGCATGGCTGGTCTAGTGAAGAGAAGGACCAGGGGAGACAGGAGAGCATCTTCCAATATTTGAGGGGCTGCCCCAGAGAGGAGGAAGGGGGTCAAGCTATTCTCCAAAGCACCTGAAGGCCAGACAAGGAACAATGGATGGAAACAGAACAAGGAGAGATTCAACCTAAGTTGCCTTCAGAAGTTGTGGGAGCTTCATCCATGGAGGCTTTCAAGAAGAGACTGAACTGCCCTCTGTCAGAAATGGTGTAGGGCCTCCTGCTTGGGCGGGGGGTTGGACTAGATGACCTCCAAGGTCCCTTCCAACTCTGTTAATCTGTAATCTGAATGTTAAAATACCACCTTGGGTGATCCAACAAACTGACCAATAAATTCTGGTTATGAACGGTCACAGCGGAGATGGCCGAAGCTAAAGCTAAAAGTAGGAAAGGAAAACAATTCAGTTCAATTCGCTGCTATTTGCCCTAAAGACTCAACCGATTCTGTGAAAGTCACAGCAGTTAATATTTGCACAACATACAAAGTTCAGAAGTGCGATTTCGGTGTGTGGCTTGGCACGTTGTGCAAACTCCACCTACTTGTTTACGTGTCATAAAATAAGTCCAGAAAATGGTTTCACTGTGTACAAGTCCTCAATTTATGACAATGGAGGTCGAGATTTCTATTGCTAAGCGAGATAAATGTTAAGTGAGTTTTGCCCCATTTTATGACTTTTCTTACCACTCACTTCCTCCCTCTTTCTCTCCATCTCTTCTCCTTCCTTTCATCTTCCCCTCTCCTTTCTTCGTTTCTTTCCTTTCCTTCTCTCTCTCTCCTATCTATCTATCTATCTATCTATCTATCTATCTATCTATCTATCATCTTTCCTTTCCCTTTCATTCTTTCACTCTCTTTCTTTCTTTCCTTCCTTCCTTCCTGTTCCTTCCTTTTTTTAAAAAACAATTAATCAGTGGAACCGCTTGCCTCCAGAAGTTGTGGGAACAAATAAGCACTTGAAGGCAGGTCAAGAAGCAATGGGTGGAAACTAATCAAGGAGAGAAACAACCTAGAACTAAGGAGGAATTTCCTGACATTAGAAAAACTAATCAGTGGAAGAACTTCCCTCCAGAAGTTGTAAATGCTCCAACACTGGAAGTTTTTAAGAAGATGTTGGATAACCATTTGTCTGAAGTGGTATAGGGTTTCCTGCCTAAGCAGGGGGTTGGACTAGAACACCTTCAAGGTCCCTTCCAACTTTGTCATTCTCTTATTCCTTCCCACTCTGGTATTCTGTTAATGCCAACAAAGCATTAATTCAGAAGAGGCAGTTCCTTGACCGTAGCTGATCTCAGGAAAGGCTAGATCTGGTTTGATCCAACTTGGATGGGAGGCCACCCAGCGATTAACTATTTACTTGTTTATCAAATTTATGTGGCCAGCCATCTCACAAAAAAGCGAGTCTGGGCAGCATACAACAATTAAAACAGTTCCTAGGGGAAACTCCCCTAAGAAAGAAAATTCCCAGAAAAAGCTTTTTGCAACTCTGAAAGCTGCATGGATAATTTCTGGTAGCCATCAGGAACTGAGGGAGGCTTTACATTTAATAAAGAAACTGCCTTTTAAGTCGTGCACAGAATTTCTGGCACCAACTAACACTTTTGAGCCGCCAGTGGGAGGGAAAAAAAATCAATTTTAAGCCTTTGCCACATAATATTTTGAGATATCAGTGCAATAAGCAACCTCAGTAAACTCCTTGCTCAGGATTGAGGGTGCAGAATGGAAGGATTTAAGAGATAAACTCCACTTTACACGCCATCCGAGGAAGTTTCAAGGCATTAACTTTTAAATACGTTACGATTTAGGAGCCTGGAAAAAAATACCATTTGTTGACTTTAGTAGTAAAAGGTATAGGCCTGTACACAACTTCCTTCCTTCCTTCCTTCCTTCCTTCCTTCCTTCCTTCCTTCCTTCCTTCCTTCCTTCGTTCCTTCCTTCCTTCCTTCCTTCCCTCCCTCTTTCCTTCCTTCCTCCCTCACCCCTCCTCCCTCCTCCCCTTTCCTTCCTCCCTCCCTCCCTCATCCCTCCTTCCTCCCTCTTTCCTTCCTTCCTCTCTCCCTCACCCCTCCTTCTTTCCTCCTTCACCCCTCCTTCCTTCCTCTCTCTCCCTCCCTCTTTCCTTCCTTCCTCCCTCCCTCTTTCCTTCCTTCCTCTCTCTCTTACCGCTCCTTCCTTCCTTCCTTCCTTCCTTCCTTCCTTCCTTCCTTCCTTCCTTCGTTTCACAGCAAGTTGAGTTAACAGAACAATTAAACAGAGATCTGTAATCCAATAAACAAAATTTTTATATTTACTGACTGTATAGTAAAGCTAAAGATAAAGGTTCCCCTCGCACATATGTGCTAGTTGTTCCCGAGTCTAGGGGGCAGTGCTCATCTCCGTTTCAAAGCCCAAGAGCCAGCACTGTCCGAAGACGTCTCCGTGGTCATGTGGCCGGCATGACTCAATGCCAAAGGCGCATGGAACGCTGTGTTACCTTCCCACCAAAGGGGGTCCCTCTTTTTCTACATGCATTTTTTACGTCCTTTTGAACTGCTAGGTTGGCAGAAGCTGGGACAAGTCACGGGAGCTCAGAGAAAAAAAAGAAAAGAAATGGGGAAGGAGGAGAAATTTAGATGGGGTCCCTCAATCTTTTCCATTTTCCATTATTCCATTTCCCAACAAAGCTGGGAAATTCTGTTGGCTGGGGAATTCTGGGAATTGAAGTCCACACACCTGGAAATGCCAAGGGTGGGAAAACTCCGTTTTAATCATTTATAACCAGCCTTGCAAATGAACTGCCTGAGTTTGTATACAATCGGAATGAAAAACAAGGAGCTTTTTTATTTCATTAAAAGTTTGTTATGCCGGCCCTCAGCAAAGCTTTTCGAGTAGCTTACACAAAACCAGATCCATCATAACTAACCAAGATAATAAATCACTTTTTTCAATGCCGTTGTAACTTGGAACGGTCACTAAAAAAACAGTTGTAAGTCGAGAACTACCTGTCGTTCTTCCTTTGTAGAAACTCTCCCTTATCTTGCAGCTGTAAGGGCCTACTAACATCCTGCTCCCCATCTTTCCTTCCCCAGTCCTGGGTTCTAATCTTGCCATTTAGAGCCACATTAGAGCGTCCCTTCCCCGTCCCTTCAGCCCTAAACCAATCAGCTTCTTCCTTTCCGTGTCTCCCGCAACACTCTGCACATGTTCAAAGTGCTCTTGTCCTCTTCTTGGAAGGACAAGAGCATCCTGAACATGTGCAGAGCGTCTTCCGCGCTATTGCATCCAGATGCCAAGCGAGCGGAGGACGGACTGGAGAAACATGTCCACGAGCTCCGGGTTTTTTGCCAAATCGGGAGTGGGTGCCGTGTTCGAGACTTACTTTCGGTGGCGCAGCCGGTCATCAGCCAGGAGAGCAGGCTGGCAACGGGGATGACCAGACACACTGGAGAACTGGGATTCATGCTGAGGGCGGGCAGGGGACTCCGACCTCGGCTGGGCCGCCTGCCCACCTCACCGGGGCTCACAGGTCCTCTGGAATCGGGTCAGAACCTGGAGCAAAAAAGGAGGAGAAGGTGTGTTAGAAACCCATAACGCCAGGTCTTTCCAGAATCTTCCCTAACCAGATTCTTTCCAGCCCGCCCGCCTTCTCTCCTTCCCCTTTCCATCTGTCACTCTTTCTTTTTATCTTTCTTTTCTCTTCCTTTCTCGCCTCCTCCCACCTTCTCTCCTTTCTTCTTCCTCTCTTTCCATCCTTCCTTTTTATCTTTCTTTCGTGTTCCTCTTCCTTTTCTTCCTTGCTTTCTCTCCTTCTCTTCCACCCCTCCCTCCTTCTCTCCTTCCTTTTTTTCCTCCTTTCTCTCATTTCTTTCCTTCCTCCCTCTCTTTCATTTTTATCTCTCTCCCTCCTTCTTTCTGCCTTCCTCCTTCTTTGTCTTTCTTTTCTCCTCGGTCCATTTCTTTCTCTCCTCTCCTTCCTTCCTTCTTCCTTCCTTCTCTCTTTACCACTTCCTCTTCTTCTTCATCCTCTTCCTTCCTAGTTGCTTGCCTCTTTCTCTCCTCCTCCCCTCTTCCTTCCTCCTTCCTCTCCTTTCCTTCCTCCCTCTCTTTCATTTTTATCTCTCTCCCGCCTTCCTTCTGCCTTCCTCCCCTTTCCTTCTTTGTCTTCCTTTTCTCTTCCTCCCTTCCTCTTTTCTCATTTTCTCCTTCTCTTCATCCTTCCTTCCTTCTCCTTTCCTCCTCTTCCTCTTCTTCTTCCTCATCCTTTGTTCCTTCCTAGCTCCTTGCCTCTTTCTCTCCTCCTTCCCTCCCTTCCTATTCTCCTTCCTTTCTTCCTCTCCTCTCCTTTCCTTCCTTCCTCCCTCTCTTTCTTTTTGTCTTTCTTTACCTTTCTTTCCTCCTTCTCTCCTTCTTTCTTCCCTCCCTCCCTCCCCTCTATCTCACAATGTCTCTGGACAGCAGTAACAGATTCAACATTGTCCCAGATCAAAATGGGCAAGTCGCTACCCCATATTCAACCACATTTCCTAGCAATCTCCTCACCCCACTGCCTGCCCCACGGCTCAGATTCTCCACCTCCCCAATTAGTGGGGCCAGAGAGAAGCACACACCCCCTTCCAACCCTTTGATCCAATCTGGGCTGTTAAAAGTAAAAAACAATCAAGACATGCTCAGAGACACCCTGATCAATATTTCTACGCGAGTCCTCCCCGTATCGAAGCTGTCTTTTGAGTTTGGGGGTCAGGATGGGGCAGAGAAGCCAAAAGAGAACAACAAAGAGGGCCAGGCTTTGGGGCACAGTCCCCATCTTCCACCCACCACCCCAAATCCCAGCTTCAATCTATGCATTTAGCTAAGATTATTCCCTATTTTTTTCCACTTTGAGAAAACATCCCAAAAGAGCTCACCCGTTCCCAGCTCCGAAACTGCTATTTTAATTCTTTCTCGCCTCGGCAAATCGCCATCCCTTTTCAACACAACACAACACAACACAACACAACACAACACAACACAACGCAACACTTCTTTGTTGAATATCTCCATTGATACATTCCTCTTTGCCTGGCTAACAATTGTTAAAACACAGCATAAAAAAAACCAAAACAGAGATGCAAAAAAAAACATACAATCAGTAGCCGGCATAAAAACAAACTTAACAGAAAGTTAACAGAGTAACAGCTGGAAGGGATCTTAGAGATCTTCTAGTCCAACCCCTGCACAAACAGGAGACCCCCATACCATTTCAGACAAATGAAACTCAGCAATAAAACATCAGCGCAATCCGTAAAAAGGATCTTCAACTTCCCTGATTCTATTCTCATATATAGAGATATATATATACATTTTTGCATACGAGAGTCAGTTTTTCCAAACAGCACAGCTGGCTCAGAGTGTCTGGTCTCAATTTCTCCAAATATAAATCAAACCTCCCACATCTGTAGCACTTTCTCAGAAGTGGCTTCCCACCCCAGTATCGGCTGCTTGGATTTCTTTCTGGCATCCAAAGCCCGCCAGCAAAACGTTGGCATTAAAAAAACAGATGTTTTAATCCAGCTGCATCTGCTTTGAAGGAGGTTTTTCTGAGCCTCAAATTCCTATAGTTTTTTTGTTTTTTAAAAACACAGATAGACCTGGACTTACAACCATTTGTTTGAAGTTACGACGACACTGAAAAAATAAAGTGATTTACAAAAGGGAGTTGCTTTTAGTGAAATGGGCATAAAATAATATAATGGGATAAAAAAAATATATAAAATGGGATAAATCAATAAAATCGTGGCAGTAGCTGAGAACTGGAGAAGTTCACAAAATACAAGGATCTGAAAATAGAAATAGAACGACCGTGGCAGAAGAAGGCAAAGATAGGACCAAGAGTGATAGGCAATTTAGGCCTATACCAAAACATCTGGGGCATCATTTGAACTCCAATGGCATTGACAAATTCACCATCAAGTCAATTGCAAAAGGCAGCTTTGCTCGGAACAGCTGACATCCTGCGATGAGACCTTTAGCTCCCTCAAACATCCACATCTGTCTATTCCAGGGGTGTCAAACTCACGTTGTCATGGTGACATCACGTGATGTATCTGGACTCCCCCCCTTTGCTAAACCAGGTGTGGGCGTGGCTAGTGCATGACACATCTGGTCCGCGGGCTGGGAGTTTGACAGCCCTGGTCTATTCCCTGGTCTTTGAGAAGAACTCCAGAGGTGGAGAAAAATGCCAAATCCAAAGATCTGGCTGACTAAAAAATATAATAATACTAAAATATACTAAAATATAATAATAATAATAATAATAATAATAATAATAATAATAATAATAATAATATATTATAAAATAAATAAAATATATTACATTATGAAATAAAACAAAATATAAAATAATAAAAATACAGCTAGTCCTCAACTTATGCTCATAACTGAGCCCAAAATTTCCATTTCTAACTGAAACTAAGTGAATTTTGCCCCATTTTACAATTTTCTGTGGGGCAAGGCTGAGGGAGAGAAGGGGATAGGATAGGGGAGGCTTCTGTGGGGCAAGGCTGAGGGAGAGAAGGGGATAGGATAGGGGAGGCTTCTGTGGGGCAAGGCTGAGGGAGAGAAGGGGAGAGAAGAGGCCGATGGTAACTACTCATTAATTTTCAAGCTGTAAGTGTCGATTTATCAAGTCCAATCACATAGTTTCGTAGGGAAGCACGGGTATCCAGCTAGTAATAAATAATAATAAAAAATAAAACAAAACAAAATGACGGATCCTGCAGCTCAGCCACAGGATGAGGCCCAAAGTCCTTCCCTCAGCCTCAGTTTCCCCATCGTCTTCCCTCACTTAGCAAGTCCTGCCAAGACCACCCTAAGTGGCCGTCCTTGGTCCACCCAATTACACAACCATTTTAGGATTGATTTATCATCCAAACTTTTTGCTCATGATCCTGTTAGCACCTCACGCAATGCAGCCTTCCCTAAATTGGTGATCCCACCCTGATCGTCTCGGATTGTCGCTCCACAGAATCGGTCACCGAAGATGTGAAAAATGGGCAACTCCATCCTGGCCCAAAAGCTCCAGAAAGAGAGGAACCCTCACTCAACTGAATAAAATTAGCCGAAAAATAAGCGTACTTTCATAAAATGACACTGGATCGGCAGCCTGGCAAAAACATGGCCACGAATTGAACAAGTAACGCAATTCCTTGTGTAAAAAAAAAAAATTGCGCAATTTCCACAAATTCAACACCACGTATTATACAGGTAGTCCTTGACTTACGACAATTGAGCCCAAAATTTCTGTTGCTAAGCAAAACACTTCAGTGAGTTTTGCCCCACTTTATGACCCTTTCTTGCCACCGTTGTCAAGGGAATCACTGCAGTTGTTAAGTTAGTCGCACGGTCGTTAAGTGAATCCAGCTTCCCCATTGACTTTGCTTGTCAGAGGGTCGCAAAAGGGGATCACGTGACCCCAGGGCACTGCAACTGTCATAAATATGAGCAGTTGCCAAGCATCAGAATTTTGATCACATAACCATGGGGTTGGTGCGACCGTCATAATAAGTGTGAAAAGGGGCCCTAAGCCACTTTTTTCTGTGTCGTTGTAACTTTGAACAGTCACTAAACAAAAGGTTGTAAATTAAGGCCTACCCGCATTAAACAGGATTTATTTAAACATGTTTATTATATCAATTGCAAGTCAAATCAAATCCAAACCAACCATCAACTGGCCAGGCCAGAGTGTTGAAAAAAACACAGCCAAATCGGCACACTGAAATAATGCAGTCGGAGGAACCTAAGAGATCATCTAGTCAAGCCTCCAGATCCTGGCATCTATTTTTTTGTCAACCTTAATGGAGCTCCATGGGAACTCGGCCAATTTTCAAGTCCTCCTACAACTTTGCTTCTTCATCGGGGTTGTCGGGAAATAAATAAATAAATATAATATATACACATACATACATACATACATACACACACTTTTAAGTAGCGGGTTCTGAAGCGAGGAAAAGTTTGAACCCCACAAACACACCCACTAAAATGATTCAACATGCAGGTCATATTTGAAAGAGGCGGCAAAGGAGGCGAGAGAACAGAACGGATAACGGTTCGATACACCAGTTTCTTGACAACTCAGGTGTAAGATAAAAAAAAAAAATACTTGTCTGCTTTTAGAAAGGAGCATCTGTGGGCAAGCAATTCTGAGTCCCTTCTTTGTTCCATTTTGATCAAAACAGGCGATGTGCCAAGACTTTAGACACAGCATCAAATAGAAGTAAAATCTTTCTTTTTCCCCCCATCTCTCTCTCCCTCCCTTTCTCTCCCTCCCTCCCTTTGTAAAAGTTCGTAAAATTGAACACTTCTTCTCCCTCTCTCCCTCCCCCTCCCTCCCTTTCCCCCTCCCTCTCTCCCTTCGTAAGTTTGTAAAATCGAACACAACTTCTTCCCTCCCTCTCCCTCCCTTCCTCCCTCTCTCCCTTCGTAAGTTTGTAAAATTGAACACAACTCCTTCCCTTCCTCTCTCCCTTCCTCCTTCCCTCTCTCCTTTCCTTCCTCTCCCTCCCTCCCTCCCTCTGTAAGTTTGTAAAATTGAACTCCTTCCCTCCCTCCCTCCCCCCCCTCCCTCCTTTCCTTCCTCTCCCCCTCCCTCCCTAAGTTTGTAAAATCGAACTCCTTCCCTCCCTCTCCCTCACTTCCTCTTTCTCCCTCCCTTTCTCTCCCTCCCTCCTTTCCTTCCTCCCCCTCCCTCCCTTCGTAAGTTTGTAAAATCGAACTCCTTCCCTCCCTCTCTCCCTCCCTCCTTCTCCCTCCCTCTTTCCTTCCTCCCCCTCCCTCCCTTCGTAAATTTGTAAAATCAAACACAACTCCTTCCCTCCCTCTCTCCTTTCCTCTCCCTCCCTTCCTCTTTCCCTTTCTCTCCCCCCTCCCTTCCTTTCCCTCCCTCTCTCCTTTCCTTCCTCTCCCTCCCTCGCTCCCTTCGTAAAAGTTTGTAAAATCGAACCCAACTCCTTCCCTCCCTCTCTCCCTTCTTCTCTTCCTTCCTTCCTCTTTCTCCCTTCGTAAAAGTTCGTAAAATTGAACACAACTCAACAACTGCCTTGCTTGGCAATGGCAGTTTCACTCCCAATGTTGGTCGTAAGTCGAGGACTACCAGTTTAAGCAAACGGGAGAGAATTCCACCTTCTCTCCCTTCGGCATCGCCCAAAGCGATTGTGATCCATCAGGCTGTTTGCCGGCTGTCAGTTTCCAGACAGGAACCCGATCCGTTCTCTGAAGGGTAATTTTGATGTATCCGAAGGAAAGAGAGAGAGACCAAGAACGACTGCCTGGCGATGCGTGTCCAGCCATCCTTCAGCACAATTCCTTTATTTGACACGAGCCTTTACGGTTTCATTAAAGAGCGCAACCAGATTGGAGGAAAAGGTTGGACAGCGGAAAAGAGGCCGGAGGAAAGATGGCCGCTATGTTTCGAATAAATTCTACCGACATAGAAATGGACCTCGTTCTGCTTTGGGTCACAGAGAATGTTTCTGCGGTCGTTATACGAAGCCAGAAGCAAACCCCCAGGGGGAAGCCACAACGGGATTAGCTGAGAGCCTCTGTGACATCACAGAAGGATCTACTCTTCAACTCCCAGAATTCCCTAGCCAGCAAAGCTGATCAGAAAATGGGATGTGGCATAGTTTTTTTTAAAAAAATTGATTTATATGCCGCCCTTCTCTGGAGACTCAGGGCGGCTTACAGTGCGTTAAGCCTTCATACTTTTGTATATTTTTATACAAAGTCAGCTTATTGCCCCCACAAACTGGGTCCTCATTTTACCTACCTTAGAAAGGATGGAAGGCTGAGTCAACCTTGAGCCTGGCGAGATTCGATCTTACTTTAATTGCAGACAGCTGGTGTTAAATTACAATGCTTAGTCTGCAGAGCTATCCAGGCTCAACAGACAATAATGTTGGAAAACATCATTTGCCCAGCTCCTTCCTTCCTCCCTCCCTCCCTCCTCCATCCATCCACCTATCTCTACATCTATCTCTCTATATCTATCTATATGTATGTGTCTATGTATCTCTCTGTCTATCCATCTATCTATCTATCTATCTATCTATCTATCTATCTATCTATCTTTATGTACCGTGTTTCCCCCGAAAATAAGACCCTGTCTTATATTTCTTTGAACCCCAAAATAAGCGCTTGGCCTTATTGTCAGGAGGTCTTATTATTTTGGGGCGCATGGAGCAAGACGGGGTTCCTCTTGCCATCTTACCTGATTTCCAGCTGTCTCCCTAACCAGACGAAATGGCGGGGACCGGCTGCAAATGCATTTAAATATTTTCAGGGAGGGCTTATTTTAGCACATGCGCTCAATTGGGATTATCAGGGGATGTCTTATTTTAGGGGAAACAGGGTATGTGTCTATGTCTGTCTGTCTGTCTATCTATCTACCTGTCTATCTCTATGTATGTGTCTATGTCTGTCTGTCTGTATATCTGTCTATTATCTATCTATCTCTACATCTATTTATCTCTGTCTATCTATCTATATGTTTATGTCTGTCTATCTATCTATCTCTATAATATCTATCTATCATCTATATCTATCATCTATCTCTTCCATCAATCTATCAAACTATCCATCATCTATCTGTCTATCTCTACATCTATTTATCTCTGTCTATCTATCTCTATATGTTTATGTCTGTCTATTTATCTATCTATCTATATCTATCTATCTATCTATCTATCTCTATCTATAATATCTATCTATCTACCTACCTACCTACCTACCTACCTACCTACCTACCTACCTATCTCTTCCATCAATCTATCAAACTATCCATCATCTATCTATCTATCTATCTATCTATCTATCTATCTATCTATCTATCTATCTCTATCTATAATATCTATCTATCTATCTATCTATCTATCTATCTATCTACCTACCTACCTACCTACCTACCTACCTACCTACCTACCTATCTATCTCTTCCATCAATCTATCAAACTATCCATCATCTATCTATCTATCTATCTATCTATCTATCTATCTATCTATCTATCTATCTACCTACCTACCTACCTATCTATCTTGGCAACTTTAAGTCATGTGAACTTCAATTCCCAGAGTTCCCCAGCCAGCCATGCTGGGGAATTCTGGGAATTGAAGTCCACACAGATTAAGAGTTGCCAAAGTTGAGAGACCCTGATCTGCCCTACGGCCAAAAATGGCAAACAGTAAAACTTCAGACCATAAAGGTTGCTTGAGAGGAACTTTCCATTCTGTATTCACAGTTGCAACATTGTGCAAAAATCAAAGATGCTGCTTTGATTTCTTATTCCACTTTTTAGCAGGGCCAGTTGACTGGCAGAGCATATGTCCCAGAGCATAGGAGGAAGGGGAAATCGGTGGTTAATGCAAACCATAATGCATGAAAAGCTGTTTGCAGGAAACTCAAAATGCAAAGAAAATGCACGGCACATCTACAAGGGAGGGAAAAATAGCAATACCGTATGCTTTTTACCGGAAAAGACCTTTTAACATTTTCTTCGGAAGAGTGGCTCACCAAACTGTGGGAGTACGCTTCGTTGCCCAGAATAATGTTGTATTTAAAAAGCAAATCTGTTGTAGAATTTAAATTTAATTGGAAATCCTTCTTGGATTGTAACTTCATATTTAAATCTGTGCTAAAATGTGGGTTCTTTTATGCACAGGGCTATTTTCTAAACTGGCTTACAACTTTTGTGTAATGCTTATTGTAAGTTGTTTTGTTAGTGATGTCCTGCGTTAATTGAGGAGGTTTAACTTAAATGTTCCATAAGGATATTTGGGTCTGGTTTAGGGAAAGGATCCAAGGTATTTTGCGGTATAAATGGGAACATAACAAATGTTATATGTGGTTTATTACTATACGTTTTGTGCTTTTTCTTCTTACTTTCTTACCTTGTTACTTTCAGTGTTTCATAAATATCCAGGTAAATAATGTATAAAGGAGGGGGGGTAGATCAAGAGAAAGAGTGGGAGAGAAGGAAAGAGACAGAGGGAAAGAGACATATAAAGAAAGAAAAGAGAGAGAAAGAGATAGCTAAAGGAAAGAAGAGAAAAAATAGAGAAAGGAAGGAAGGAAGGAAGGGAGATAAAGAGAAAGAGGGAGAGAAGGAAAGAGACTGAAAGAAAGAGAGAGAGATATAAAGAAAGAAGAGAAAGAGATAGCTAAAGGAAAGAAAAATAGAAGAGAAAAATAGAAGAGAAAGGGAGGGAGGGAGATCAAGAGAAAGAGAGGGAGAGAAGGAAAGAGATAAAAGAAAGAGATATAAAGAGAAAAGAGAAAGAGATAGCTAAAGGAAAGAAAAGAAAAATAGAAATGAGAGAAAAGAAAGAAAAGAAAGAAAGAAAGGGAGGGAGATCAAGAGAAAGAGGGAGAGAAGGAAAGAGACAGAAAGAAAAAGAGAGAGATATAAAGAAGAAAAGAGGAAAAGATATAGCTAAAGGAAAAGAAAAGAAAAAGAGAAATGAGAGAGAAAGGGAAAAAAGAGGGAGGAAGGAAAGAAGGAAAGAAAGAAAAAGAAAGACAGAAAGAAGAAAGAAAGGAGTTGGAGGGAGGAGGAAAGGAAGGAGAGAAAGAAGAAACAGAGAGAAAGAAAGAAGAAAGAAAGGAGTTGGAGGGAGGAGGAAAGGAAGGAAAGAAAGAAGAAATGCCTTATTCGTAAAAATAATAAAGGCGGGATATAAATAAATAATAAGAGAGAGAAATACGCTCAGCTGCAAGGTTCAGACTGCCTAAAATGCACTCTTTTATTTGTAGAATTCCTGCCTTGCAGAATTCTGCGATTTGTATGTCCCTCTCTGGATCGGGCAGCCCCTTTCCCCCCCCCCCGTTTTCTTGGCTTGCGGAATTTTCCTTCGGCCGCCTGAAGCTTCTTACCTGTCCGAGAGGTCTCCCAAGACGAAGGCCCCCACCAGGACCCCTGCCATGAAGAGGGATTGGGCCAGGCTCTTCAGGGGCTGCAGGTTGCAGACCAGGTCCCACTGCAAGGACACAGAAGAAGAGAGAGCTGCAGAAAGGTTGGGGACCAAGGCCTTTAGGGCATTGCACGAAGAATTGGATAACTTCGGAAAAGTTCATAATTCCTCCACTTGGGCATTCGCAGCGTGTCTGTATGTGTGTGTGTTTATTTGTACATGTGACAGAGAGATTGAGAGAGCTCCCACGTCAAACTGTAGATCAGTGGTCCCCAGTCTTTTTGGCACCGAGGGCTGGTTACGTGGAAGACCGTTTTTCCACGGATTGGGGCTAGCGGGTGTTGTCACCCAGGCCCAAGTAGTTAGTATTAAATACAAACAGTTCGAAAACAAACAGAGTTTATTAGAACAGCTGAGAATTAACTCCTTCTCAGCGTCGTCCAAACTAAATGAAAGCAAATTCTTCAAAACACCATTCCATAGTTTATCACCGACCTTGGGATAATTAGGCAAAGTGCCAAAGGCTTCTCTTGGCAAAAGCTCAGAAGCAGAAGATGCCGACAAGAAATGAATACAGTGAAACAAGAAGCAATTCTCTCAAACGGTTGTTTTCCGTCAAAGAGCCCAAGAGCCGTTGCTGGCTTTTTAAGTCTTATGGGAGGGGCCAATCATCTCTTGGCCTTACTCCTGAGTCGTCCTCTCTGCTTTAGCTGCTCCTGCCTCCTGGCAGCTCTTCTCATGCGTGCACTAGGAACAGGCTCCTCCTGTTCCTCTGCCTCTCTACTGTCAGCCTCTGGAGGCTCCGGACTCCACACATCACTCCCCAATGGCCCTGGCCCCATCTCTGCCTCTGACGCAGAGCCCTCATCCGGGCCTTCCCCAGCCTCCGGGACTGGCCCATGTTTTTCCTCATCCTCATCGCTATCCGACTCCGCTGCCAGCTCCGCAGGCTGCTGGTGGACCACAACAGAGGGGGGGGATGGTTTCAGTTGTGCTTGCTCACCTGCTGCTCACCTCCACCTGTGCAACCCGGTTCCTACTGGGTTGGGGGGCCCTGCTGTAGCTATAGATCACATCACGACCTACATCATAAGCTGAGGGCATATATAGGTATCCTCGACTTACAACAGTTAGTTTAATGACCCAAGTTACAACGGTACTGAAACAAGTGAGTCATGACCGTTTTTCCCACTTACGACAGTTGCAACATCCCCACAGTCACGTAATCAAAATTCAGATGCTCATATTTATGACGGGTTACAGTGTCCCGGGGGGGTCACGTGATCCAACTTTTGTGACCCTCCGACAAGCGAAGTCAATGGGGAAGCCAGTTTCACTTAACAACATGTGACTAACTTAATAATTGTGGTGATTCACTTAGCAACGGTAGCCAGACAGGTTGTAAAATGGGGGCAAAGCTCAGTTCACAAATGTTTCACTTAGCAGCAGAAATTATGGGCTCTATTGTGGCCATAAGACTAACTATACCAGTCCAGTATCAGATTTTTTTTTTTTCATATAAATGATGTTGAGCTTCAATGGCTAGATTGCCTACAGTGGTGGGTTCTGTGGGTGTGGCTTGGTGGGCGTGGCTTGGTAGGCGTGGCAGGGGAAAGATACTGTAAAATCTCCATTCCCACCCCACTCCAGGGGAAGGTTACTGCAAAATCCCCATTTCCTCCCGATCAGCTGGGACTTGGGAGGCAGAGAAGAGATGTACGAGGGGCCAGTCAGAATTTTTACTACCGGTTCTCTGAACTACTCAAAATTTCTGCTACCGGTTCTCTAGAACTGGTCAGAACCTGCTGAAACCCACCACTGATTGCCGTGCCCTACACATTGGTATCTGAATGTAAGAGTGATACAGTGGCCTAGAAGTGGAGCTCTCGCCACACAGTCAGGAGGCTGTAAGTTTGATCCTAGGTAGAGGCAGATATTTCTCTCTCTGGGCACAATGAGAATCTGCTGCACAAAACTCCGCACTGGTGACAGGAAGGGCATCCGGCCAGTAAACATTCTGATACCTCCATTCAGTGGCCCAGACTCCACCCCGCAAGGAATTATGGGGTTGTTCAATGAAGATGATGATTGGTATCTGAATATAGATCTTTTTAATATTCATGTTTTATTGTGTTTTTTTTAAATCTAGGTACATATTGCAAGCCCATATGCCATATAGCAGTGATGGCTAACCTTTTTGCCATCGTGTGCCAGGAGAGGGGGCGGGGGGGTCACGCGTACGCATGCCCACACCCATAATTCTATGCACCCAACCCCCACGCATACATGCGTGACCCCCACCACGCTCCCCCCCCCGCTCCTGGCACGTGATGGCCTGGTAGGCCCTTTTTTCTTTCTCATCTGGCTCTAGAGCCTTTCTAGGAGTCTGGGGAGGGCCAAAACAGCCTTCCCCACCCCTCCGGAGGCCCTCCAGAGGCAGGAAACAGCCTGTTTCCCTATTTCTGTTGGGCCCAGAAGGCCCGAAAATCAGCTGGCTGGCACACATGCGCGCCAGAGCTGAGCTCACGTGCCCACTGATATGGCTACGCGTGCCACCATAGGTTCACCATCACGGCCATATAGATTGACTGACTGACTGATTGAATAAGTAAATAAACAAACAAAAAAATAAGTAAATAAAAGGAGCCGGAGGTGACCTCCGAACATACCTCCGTCACGATGGTGGAAGCGAAGGTGCTGTGGTCATACTGCCACCCGTCAAGGCAGGATTCCAGTCCCACCTCCTTGCCCGTCGTATCGTTGGCGTCGGACGCCAACCATCCCGCGAAGCGCTGGCAACTGTCCGGCTTCAGGTCTTGCCCGAGCGGCACCAGATTCTCTTGCTGGGAGAGGTTGCCCGGCTGCGCCCGCCTGCACCCGTGCTCTGGGGTGGCCGCGCTGAAGTTCTGCACCAGGTTGTGGCTGGCCAGGAACAGGACGGGCAACGAGAGGAAGAAGACTGAGAAAATCTGGAAGGTACCCATGCTGCCAACCTCCTCCAGCAGGTCCCCGAAGGGGATGGTGGCCACGGGAGGCCCTGGGCACAGGGAGAGGCGGCGTTGTTGTCCCTTCGCTGGAGCCATCTCTGTCCGGTTTTTCTGTCTTTTTCCTTACTGCCAAGGAAAGGATCCCCTTTTTATAAGCAAGGAGAGGAAACGGAGAGGGCAGGTTGGATTAATGAATGGCCATCAGGAAGCTGCGGCTGACCGGGCACCCCCTGGCATGGGAAGCAGGTAGGACAACAGCCATGCAAAAGGCAGGGTATGTGTGTGCGTTTGTGCATCTGTGTGTGTTTATGTCATTTTTTTGGCCCGTCCTGTAATTTGCCCAGCTTTGCCCTTTTTCCTCCCACCCACCCAACTCCAAAAATAACGATGCGCAGGCAGTCCTCGAATTACGACCGCAATGGAGCCCAGTATTTCCACGGCGAAGCGAGACAGTTGCTAAGGGAATCGAGCCCGTTTTGTGACTTTTCTTTCCACGGTGGTTAAGGGAACCGCTGCAGTTGTTAAGTGAGTCACACAGTTGTTAAATGAATCTGGCTTCCCCCCCCCACCATTGACTTTGCTGGTGAGACGGTCACAAAAGGGGGATTGTGTGACTCCGGGACATGGCGACCGTCCTAAATATGGGTAGTACTCAACTTGCAACAGTTCATTTTGTGACCATTCAAAGTTACAACGGGACTGGCAAAAAAGGGACCGTTTTTCACACTCGCGACCATTGTTAGCATCCCCGTGGTCACGTGATCGAAATTCAGAGGCTTGGCAACTGACTCATATTTATGACGGTCGCAGAATCCTGCGGGGGGCTGTCACGTGATCCCTTTTGCGACCTTCTGACAAGAGCCTTGGTGGTGCAGCGGACTAAAGTGCTGTTATGTAGCACTTAGCTGCCAGCTGCCTGCAATTACTGCCGAGTTCAAATCCCACCAGGCTCAAGGTTGACTCAGCCTTCCATCCTTCTGAGGTAGGTAAAATGAGGCCCCGGATTATGGGGGCAATAAATTGACTTTGTAGAAACACCGCTTGGGGGGGGGGCAAAAGCCCTAAAAAGGAGGTATATATAAAAGAATGAAGGCTATTGCTATAAGTGCATTGTAAACCGCCCTGAGTCTTCAGAGGAGGGCAGCATATAAATTGAACTAATAAATAAATAAATAATAAGCAAAGTCGACGGGGTAGCCCGATTCGCTTAACAACCGTGTGAACTAACTTGCAATGATTCGCTTTTAACAGCAGCGGCAAGCAAAGTCCTAAAGCGGGTCAAAACTCACCAAACGAATGTTTCACTTAGCAATAGAAATTGTGGGCTCCGTTGTGGTCGTAAGTCGGGGGCCAACGGCTGGCTGGGGAAATCTGGGAGTTGAAGTCGAGAAGGCCTTAGAACAGTGTTTCTCAACCTTGGTCGCTTGAAGATGGGTGGACTTCAACTCCCAGAATCCCCCAGCCGAAGTTGTTCCCCCTTTTAATTTGGGGAGAAATTGAGACTGATGTACCTCTACATCAGTACTGTCCATTTCCTGCGCTCGCTTTTGCCAGGTGCGCATATTCGTTCTAAGCCCCCAACGGTTGGCCTGGCGCTTTGGCGACGGGAACGTTCTACTTTGCAGAAAAGTTGCCAAGCTAGGATATTTTTGTTAGCCACGCTTTATCGAACAGGCTGCCTTTGAGATTAATAATACAAGATTCGCAGCAAGCCGATGCATTAAAATGCGTCATTTCATTCCTGGAACTTTCGTTTCGTTTATCATTTATGGAGAAATTCTCGGGAGCGCCTTCTTTAAAATCCTTGTGTCTTCTAATTGGAGGCGAACGCTCCCTCCCCACGCGGTCCTAGTTAATGAGTTTGCAGCAGCTTTCCCAGGTCCATCCTGTTGTCTTGCATCCAAGGATGGTCAGAACATGGCTAACCATTGATCAACCGACCTTCCCTTTCCTGCCAGCTCTGAGCACATGGAGGGAACTGAAAAATTCCTGGAAATCAACCTGCACACGGAGCCCCGTGTGCTATTTCCTCTAGACGCCTTCTCCTGGCCTTTTGACACAGTCCCTGCTGATTTGGGTGCACACGCACTGACAGTATCCTAGAGTCATTGGATTGGAAGGGATTTTGGAGGTCATCTAGGCCAACCCCCTGTGCCGGTAGAACGAGGTGTTTCTCAACTTCAGCAGTGTTTATAGACTGCTTTGTTCTAGTTTGATCTACATGTGGACCAGGGGTGAAATTCATTTACCTCCCCTACCGATTTGCAAATGTCTGCACATGCGCTGAAAATTGTCGCAAAAAAGGGACGTCATGATGTCCACGCGGGCGAGTGGGTGGGGCTTCACACAGTCGGCCCTAATGTATCGTGCAATCCAGTAGAAACCAGCTGAATTTCAACCCCTGATGTGGACCAGTTGGGTCTAGTGCGGTGATGGCGAACCTATGGCACGTGTGACCAAAGTGGCATACGAAGCCATGTCGCCCGGCATGCGCAGCCTTGCCTGCTTATGTTCTGGGTTTCTGATGCACATGTATGTGTGATGATCAGCTGTTCTTCATGCGTGCAGCAGTGCCAAAAACTGGCCTGTGCATGCACGCCGACCAGCTGATTGTTGGGCACACATGCGCACCAGAACCCAGAAGTTCGGCTTTTCTGGAGCATGGCCCTGATGAGCGCATGTGAGCACGTGCAATGTTTCCATGCAACCTTTTTGGCACTTCGTACCACTGAAAAGGTTTGCCATATAATGGTTAAGGCACCAGGCTAGAAAGCAGGAGAATCCGAGTTCAAATCCCACCTTAGGGATGAAAGCCAGCTGGGTGACTTTGGACCAATTACCAGGAGATGGTGAGTTCAGTGAAATCTACTTACCTTCGCTACCGGTTTGGGTGTGCTCACACCTCTTCTGTGCATGCGCAGATGGTTAAAAAAGGGATATAGTGACATCCTGGCGGGTGGTCGGAGCTTCCCGCTGCCGGCGCTACTGGTTCAGCAAACTGGATAGAACCGGGGGTGGGATTTCACCGCTGGGTGAGTTCTAGTCCCATCTTAGACACAAAAGCCAGCTGGGTGACTTGTGGAGAAAAAAAGGGAGGAAGGCATGTTGATAACTCAAGTGCCTTGAGTTATTTGTAAAAATAATTTTATTTATTTATTGTATTGTATTTTATTTTGATTTATATGTCGCCCTTCTCCGGAGACTCAGGGCGGCTTACAAGGCGTTAAGCAATAGCCTTCATACTTTTGTATATTTTATACAAAGTCAGCTTATTGCCCCCACAAATAATAAAGGTGGGATATAAATAAATAAATGTAGGCAAGAAATGTGTTAAGATCTGTAAACTTCAACTCCCAGAATTCCCCCCAACTGTCTGCTGGACCGAGATGGAGAAGCCCAGATGTTTTGCAGCAGCTGTCTTAGGTCCGGTCCTACAGTAGTCCTCGACTTACGACCACAAGTGGTAAGCAGGGTGGCGTTATCCTGCCCAATTTTATGACCATTCTTGCCATTGTTAATTGAATCAACGGCGGGAAGATCATTAAAGAGAAATCCAACCTACAACTAAGGAGAAATTTCCAGACAGTGAGTACAAACAGTGGGACAACTTGCCTGCGGAAGTCGTGGGTGCTCCAATCTTGGAGGCTTTTAAGAAGAGACTGGACAGCTATTTCTCTGAAATGGTATAGAGCAGTGAATGCCCAAACCGGAAATCTCATGCATGTGTGTGCATGTGTGTGTGAGCACCGGGAACCTGAAGGCCAGCAAGGCGGTGTGAGCATGCCTGTTTTTTGGCTGTTTTTTCGGGCCATTTTCAGGCCTGTTTTTTGGCCATTTTTCAGGCTGTTTTCAGGTCATTTTCCAGGTTGTTTCTAGGCTGTTTTTTGGGCCGTTTTCAGGCCATTTTGTGGCCATTTTCAGGCCTATTTTTCAGCCATTTTCCAGGTTGTTTTCAGGCCTGTTTTTTGGCTGTTTTTTTGGGGCCATTTTCAGGCCTGTTTTTTGGCCATTTTTCAAGCTGTTTTCGGGCCGTTTTCTTGGTTGTTTCCAGGCTGTTTTTTGGGCCGTTTTCAGGCCATTTTGTGGCCATTTTCAGGCCTGTTTTTTTGGCCATTTTTTGGCCGTTTTCAGGCCTGTTTTTTGGCATTTTCAGGCTGGTTTTTGGCCGTTTTTCAAGCTGTTTTCGGGCCATTTTCTGGGTTGTTTCCAGGCTGTTTTTTGGGCCGTTTTCAGGCCATTTTGTGGCCATTTTCAGGCCTGTTTTTCAGCCATTTTGTGGCCATTTTCAGGCCTGTTTTTTGGCCATTTTCCGGGTTGTTTTCAGGCCTGTTTTTTGGCTGTTTTTTGGGCCATTTTCAGGCCTGTTTTTTGGCCATTTTTCAAGCTGTTTTCGGGCCATTTTCTGGGTTGTTTCCAGGCTGTTTTTTGGTCGTTTTCAGGCCATTTTGTGGCCATTTCAGGCCTGTTTTTTGGCCATTTTCTGGGCTGTTTACAGGCTGTTTTTTGGGCTTTGTTCAGGCCATTTTTGGGGCGTTTTCCAGGTCATTTTCCAAGCCATTTCCAGGCCTGTTTTTTGGCCATTTTCAGGCTGTTTTCAGGCTCTCCAGCGCCCGGAAAGAGCAGCTGGCGATGGCGTGCGTGCCCACAGAGAGCGTTCTGCTTGCCACTTCTGGCACGCGTGCCATAGTTTCGCCATCACGGGTATAGAATCTCCTTCCTTCAGCAGGGGTTGAACTAGAAGACCTCCAAGGTCCCTTCTAACCATGTTATTCTGTAATTCATCTCTCCCCCCCCCCCCCCCCCGCTTTAAATTCTGCGTTATTTCAATGATCAGCGATCACGTTGACTTTGACTGCACGGATGCGACGATCTTGCTTTTAAATCTCCTGAGTTTATTTTTCCACGCAAAAGTTGCTATCGGCAGAAGAGCAGAGAAGGAATTGATCAGAAAATGCATTTCAGAAAGGTGAACCTGGGGCTTAGCGATGAGAGGGCATCCGAGCCACCAGCACCCCCGCTCACCCGATCTGCTTATCCAGATTATTGAACGACTGGCAGCTGCATTTGCATAGCCTGCTAAGCTTGGTTAGTTTCAACTTGGATTAGTTTCCTCAAAATTTAGCATCTTGGACAAGCCCTGCCTATTAGCTCGATTGATGATTCGTGCATTATTGCAGGGACTCCGAAAATGGATTCATTCACAGGCTGTATAATCCCAGGCACCGTTTCCGTGCTAAATCCCTCCCAGGCCACTGTAGATTATTTTGTGAATTGCAATTAAGCAGCTCAGCGGATCATAAGAGATTCCCCTCCCCTCTCCGGCATGGGAGCATCTCCTGAATTGCAAGTTGCCATTCCCAGGGTCAAGATACGTTTGGGTTTTCGTTGTTATTGTAATTCTGTTTCTTTTTGGGTGGCAATTTTGTTTGTCCCCTGATTTATGAAGGCCAGCGATGCAAGCCTTGACGGCGATCAGAGCAGTAAATAAATACAGGGGGGGGAAAAGGAACGGTCAGATCCTTGATTTGGCAAAACAACTTGTTTGCAAAAAAGATTCTTTGGACTGTTGACTCTGGAGGAGACAGCCGGGGGTGTGTATGTGAGAGAGAGTGGGTCATTTCCTTTTTTCAGTCCTGGATGGCAAAATAAACCGGGTTGGTCTTGGGTGCCAATTAAAGACTTTCCAGTTTCAGCTGGTTTTCTCTCCCGATGAAACTCTGGCAGGTGCCAGGCAAGGCAGGGGTGAACGAGGACTTCCTAATCAAAGGGCGAACCTCGAGTCGCACTCCTCTTCACGGGTCAGTGGTCACATTGGCTGAGGGACGGCTGCACAATTCAGCCAATATACCCTGCTGCAGCTGGATCCGGATGCCACGGCATGACACCAACGGGGAGATTACGGGGCAATAGCTTGTGGTGTTAAGCAGTGGTAGGTTTCGCATTATGTTACTACTGGTTCGCCGCGCGAGCGCCGGTTCGCACACGTGCCTGCCTTCCGTGCATGCACCCGGCCTCAAAAACGTGTCTAAATAGAATGGCATAGAGCCGGTGTGTGTGTGTTTAGGGGCGGGGAGGACTGGTCCACCCACGATTTCCGCAACCGGTTCGGGCGAACCGATCCGAACCGGCTGAATACCAGCTCTGGTGTTCGGTTGAACTCAGCATGTTTGCTGAGTTAGAATCAGTATCAGAGAGTTGGAAGGGACCCCGGAGGTCTTGTAGTCCAACCCCCTGCACAAGCAGGAGATCCTATACCATTTCAGACAGGTGGCTATTTAGTCTTTTCTTAAAAGCCTCCAGTGATGTAGCACCCACAAAGTCTAAAGGCAAACTGTTCCACTGGCTCAGGGGTCAACAACTTGTGGCTCCAGAGCCACATGTGGCTCTTTGGGCCCTCTGCTGTGGCTCCCTGTCACCCCGCCACTGGCTGGCCCCACCCCTCGTCCTCCCCTCCCAGTCACTCCTTGCCTGGACTGAGAAGATAAGGGCAATGGCGAAGGATGGAGAAGCGTCCGAGAGATACAGAGAGAGGGGAAGAAAGGGAGACAGAGAGAGATACAGAGACAGAGGGAGAGAAGGAGACAGAGGAGATACAGAGAGAGAGGAAGAGAAGAGACATAGAGAGATACAGAGAGAGAGGGAGAGAAGGAGACATAGAGAGATACAGAGAGAGGGAAGAAAGGGAGACAGAGAGAGATACAGAGAGAGAGGGAGAGAAGGAGACATAGAGAGATACAGAGAGAGGGGAAGAAAGGGAGACATAGAGAGATACAGAGAGGGAAGAAAGGGAGACATAGAGAGATACAGAGAGGGGAAGAAAGGGAGACATAGAGAGATACAGAGAGAGGAAGAAAGGGAGACATAGAGAGATACAGAGAGGGGAAGAAAGGGAGACATAGAGAGATACAGAGAGAGGGGAAGAAAGGGAGACATAGAGAGATACAGAGAGAGGGGAAGAAAGGGAGACAGAGAGAGATACAGAGAGAGAGGGAGAGAAGGAGACATAGAGAGATACAGAGAGAGGGGAAGAAAGGGAGACATAGAGAGATACAGAGAGGGGAAGAAAGGGAGACATAGAGAGATACAGAGAGAGGGGAAGAAAGGGAGACATAGAGAGATACAGAGAGGGGAAAAGGGACATAGAGAGATACAGAGAGGGGAAGAAAGGGAGACATAGAGAGATACAGAGAGAGGGGAAGAAAGGAGACATAGAGAGATACAGAGAGGGGAAGAAAGGGAGACATAGAGAGATACAGAGAGAGGGGAAGAAAGGGAGACATATACAGAGAGAGAGGGAGAGAAGGAGACATAGAGAGATACAGAGAGAGAGGGAGAGAAGGAGACATAGAGAGATACAGAGAGAGAGGGAGAGAGGGAGACATAGATACAGAGAGAGAGGGGAGAGAAAGCGACAGAGAGCGATACAGAGAGAGGGGGGGTGGAGAGGGAGAGAGGGGAGAGAGAGAGATGTCAAAAGGATTTTGTGGTTCCCGGTGTTTTTTAACAACTGGTTGTCTGCCCTAATGACCGACTGGGTAGGCGTGGCTAGGGGGGGTCATGTGACCGGTGGAAGTGAGTGACATTGAGTTGGCCATGTCCAGCCAGGTTTTGTGGCTCCCGGTGTTTTCTTTTCTGTGGGAAACGGGTCCAAATGGCTCTTTTTGAGTATTTAAGGTTGCAGACCCCTGCACCGGCTTATTTTTCACACTGCCAGGAAATTTCTCCTTCATTTTAGGTCGCTTCTCTCTTTTAATGATCTTCCACCCTTGACTTCTTGTCCTGCCCTCATGATTCAGGAAGGAATCGTAGGACTGGAAGGGACCTCAGAGGTCGTCTAGTCCAACCCCCTGCTGAAGGCAGGAGCCTTATACCATCCCAGTCAAATGGTTCTCTAATCTCTTTTTGAAAACCTTCAGTGATGAAGCTCCCACAAGGCAACTTCTGTTCCATGGGTTGATTCAGAAAATGTCTCCTTATTTTCAGGTTGAATCTCTCCTTGTTCAGTTTCCATCCATTATTCCTTCTCTGGCCTTCAGGTGCTTTGGAGAATAGCTGGACCCCCTTCCTCCTCTCTGGGGCAGCCCCTCAAATACTGGAAGATGCTCTCCTGTCTCCCCTGGTCCTTCTCTTCACTGGACTAGCCAGGCCCAGTTCCTGCAACCTTCTTCTTATGTTTTAGTCTCCAGCCAACCTGGTTGCTCTTCTCTGCACTTTTTTCTAGAGTCTCACCAGGGTGTCTTGTATTTTGCAGCTTCCCCAAATGACAAATTAATCAGTAAGCAAATTAAACGCACTCTCAGACCCCAAACTTTCTCTTTATTTCTACTCTCCTTCTGAGAATTGCTGAGTTTTACTCACGGGTGGACAGAGTTCTTAGCAAAATGCTTTTTAAAAAAAAAAAAACAAATCTAGGTCAGCCATCGCCTCTTTGGCACAAAATCTTGGCAGTTGCCATTCAAAAGTACAAGTACAAGGAACACTGTATTTAACTTGTCTTCTTTATCTGGGTCTAACGCTGTAAAAAAAAAAAAAAACCACTGCTGTTTTCATTCCTAAATATGGAGAGGGTTTTTTTTTTAAAAAAAATTGCTTTCCTGCAAGCCTGATAAAGAATTAATGTCCCCCAAAGCTTGCTCAGTTTCCCAAGAGTTTCTCTAGGTTCACCCATCATGCAAAACCTACAACCTGGGGGGAATGGAATGGAATAGAATACAGACTGGACTGGACTGGACTGGACTGGACTGGACTGGACTGGACTGGACTGGACTGGACTGCACTAGACTAGAATCTGGAAGGGACCTTGGAGGTCTTCTAGTCCAGCCCCTTGGAGACCCTATCCCAGTGATGGCTAATCTTTTCCAGACCGAGTGCCCAAAGTGTGCGAGTGTGGGCATGAATGTGCGCGCACGTGCCCGAACCCCCAAAATGCAATGCATGTGCAGCCCCGTGAATGCACCCCACCCCCTGAGCATGCACCCCACCCCTCACGCATGCCCGGCAGAGACCCGAAGACCAGCTGGCTGGTGGGAGGCGTGTGTGCATTTGCGGCAAAGCTAAACTGGGGCAACGGCTCACGTGCCCACAGAGAGGATGTTGCATGCCACCTCTGGCACGCGTGCCATAGGTTCGCCATCACGGCCCTATCCCATTTCAGACAAGTAGCCGTCCAGTCTCTTCTTAAAAACCTCCAGTGATGGAGCGCCCACAACTTCTGGTGGCAAGCAGTTCCGCTGGTTAATTGTGCTCACTGTTAGGAAGTTTCTCCTTCATTCCAGGTTGCTTCTCTCCTTGATTGGTTTCCATCCGTTTGTTTCTTGTCCTGCCCTCAGGTGCTTTGGACAATAAGCTGACCCCCTTTTCTTTGTGGTGGTAAATCTTTGTAGTGGGTTGTGTTCACCGGCGTAAGAATGCAGTAGAGCTGTGTTTCAACCACAGGATAATCACGGATCATTTTTTTTCCACCTATGGGCAGATCTCCGAAGCAGGAGAAAACAGGTTTATGGTTTCCCATCGGCTGATAAAATTTGCCAGGCCGTATTGTCAGGGAATTGCACATCCAGTGTCCAAACGGAGTTGGAGACGCTGACACGAACTTGTACTTTTACACAAATAAATATATTTTTTACAACTCTATATACACAGCACACTGGGAGTGGTGCAGTGGCCTAGAGGGGGAGCTCTCACCTCACAGTCAGGAGGCTGTGAGTTCAATCCTAGGGAGAGATATTTCTCTCTCTGGGCATAATGAGAATAGATCTGCCGAACAAAACTCCACCCTGGCGACAGGAAAAGCATCCGGCCAGTAAACATTCTGATAGCTCCATTCAGTTGCCCAGACTCCACCCCGCAAGGGATTATGGGGTCATTAAAAGATGATGATGATGATTGGTATCTGAATATAGATCTTTTTAATATTCATGTTTTGTTGTTTTTTTAATCTAGGTACATATTGCAAGCCCATGTAGGATATGCAATAGACCTGTGATGGCGAACCTATGGCACGCGTGCCAGAGGTGGCACACAGAGCCCTTCTCATTTCCAGCCCACACGTGTGTGCTGGTCTTCAGAAAACAGCCCGAAAAATGGCCCAATAAATGACCAAAAACAGGAGGCTGCATATCCTACATGGGCAGTTTATCACAGTTTATCAGTGTCCAATAGCACGCTGTCCAGATGTTTTGGGAATGGCTTGGATGTTCGCTCCGCTCAATGCAATTCTGCATTCGGTCTATGGCAGGAGTGAAATCCAGCAGGTTCTGACAGGTTCTGGAGAACCGGTAGCAGTAATTGTGAGCAATTCGGAGAACCGGTAGCGGAAATTTTGAGTAGTTCGGAGAACCGGCAAATGCCACCTCTGGCTGGCCTCAGAGTGGGGTGGGAATGGGGATTTTGCAGTATCCTTCCCCTGGCATGGGGTGGGAGTGGAGATTTTGCAGTATCCTTCCCCTGCCACGCCCACCACGCCCACCAAGCCACGCCCACAGAACCGGTAGTAAAAAAAAATTCGGATTTCACCACTGGTCTATGGAGAGTCTCAGGCATCAGGTCCCTGGTTGTCCCAAAAATGTTTTTTTTTTTTCAAGAGGCAGCTGGACTTTCCGGTTTTTCTTCGAAGACGTTTCACTTCTCCTCCCAGAAGCTTCTTCGGCTTCCCAGGTTTCCTTGAAGGCTGGTTTGATCCGTTCCTGACATCCGGGCTGCCTCCCCACTGCCATCGTCTTCCCATTCCAGTGGTGGGTGTGGCTTGGTGGGCGTGGCATGGCTTGGTGGGCGTGGCTTGGTGGGCGTGGCAGGGGAAGGATACTGTAAAGTCTCCATTCCCACCCCGCTCCAGGGGAAGGTTACTGCAAAATCCCCATTTCCTCCTGATCAGCTGGGCCTCGGGAGGCAGAGAATAGATGGGGGCTGCTGGGCCAGTCAGAATTTTTACTACCGGTTCTCCGAACTACTCAAAATTTCCGCTACCGGTTCTCCAGAACTGGTCAGAACCTGCTGAAACCCACCTCTGTCCCATTCCCATACTTCTGTTTGCTAACTCTAATTTCTTTGACACACAAACACACCCTGCATTTTATGGCAGGATGCCAACAAAGCGCAAAAGCTAAAATATGGCAGATCGGACAATCCCTCTGTTGATGCTGCCTAGGACTGCATTAGCTTTCTTGGCAGCTGTGGCACACTGCTGGTTTCTACTTAAGTGGTTGTCCATTAGGACTCCTACATCCCTCTCACGGTTACTGCTATGGAGCAAGGTACCACCTACCCTGACCCACCTTTCCCCCCCCCCTAAAAGGGGGTGAAAATTTAGGTGGGTCTTATACACCGAATGTAGCCCCGCCCACCCACTGGCCCCCACCCTTTGGCCTCTGCCTCGCAGCAGTTACCTCCTTGCAAGCAAACAGCAAGAAAAAACGGCTCCTTTCAGCTTCAGCACAGCCTAATTAGCACAAGTTGATTGGATCGGCCTCCCGGCTCTCAGCTGATTTGCTCTCAGCTGTTTTGCGCAGGGCTCTGCTGCTTGCTGCAAAGAGGTAAATTGCTGGAGCAGATTTTTTTTTCTCCTTGTGCTAATCAAGCTATGCTGAAAACGAAACTGAAAGTAAAGCAGGCTGTTGGCTGTTTGCTGCAATGAGGCAAAATTGCTCAGAGGCAGAGGCAGATTTCTTTTTCTTCTTTTTCTCACTCAAAAAGATAGGTGGGTCTTATACTCCGAAAAATACGGTATTCTACACCTGTGCATTTGGTTTTTCCTGCCTAAAAGTAAAACCTTGTTTTTCTCATCACGGAACCGCATCTTGTTGGCAAACCTGTATATGTCAACCTCCCCTGAATTGCAGCATTTTTAACTGTTATTTTCCACTGCCAGTTTTTGCCAGATGGCGGGGGGGGGAGGGAAGCTAGGTTGACAAAATATAAAAGATCTGTATTTTTTAATAAGTAGTTTCTTGTGTGACCAATCTGAACCACAATGAAATCAAGGTTTCATTCACAGACCCAAATTCATTTAATTGTTTTAAAGGAGCCCCAGAATTGTAAAGTTTAATAAGCTCTGGCCAAACTACAATTTGATGGCCCAAAGAAAAGAAAAACCAGAAAATCCAGTTGCCTCTTGAAAAAAAAAAACTTTTGGGACAACCATGACCTGGATGACTGAAAAATCTCCATTTAGACATTTTATTTATTTTTTACTTATTTGGTTTGATTTATATGCTGCCCTTCTCCGGAGACTCAGGGCGGCTTACAATGCGTTAAGCAATAGCCTTCATACTTTTGTATATACCTGCTTAGTAGGGCTTTCACCCCCCCCCCCCAAGCGGTGTTCTTTTTTTATACAAAGTCAGCTTATTGCCCCCACAATCCGAGTCCTCATTTTACCTACCTCGGAAGGATGGAAGGCTGAGTCTTTGAGCCTGGTGAGATTTGAACTTGCAGTAATTGCAGGCAGCTGGTGCTACTTAACAGTGCTTTAGTCTGCTGCGCCACCAAGGCTCCTTTGGGACATATTGTCCCAAAGCTAAATATTGTCAGCAGTATATTTGGAAAGGAAAGATTGTCTACTCATTTCCATGATTAGACAATCTGTGACTTGTTGGGTTATCGTTAGAGTTATATTTCCTTGTATAAACATATATTTCCTATATAAACATATAAACAGAGATATTTCCTTGTCTGGTTTGGCTCTGCAACCCAACAAGACAGACAGAGACTTCAGAGGATAATTAGAACTGCAGAAAACACAATGGCTACCAACCTGCCTTCCATTGAGGACCTGTCTACTCCATGAGTCAAAAAGAGGGCTGGGAAAATATTTACAGACCCCTCCTGGACATAAACTGTTTCAACTCCTACCCTCAAAACGAGGCTATAGAGCACTGCACACCAGAACAACTAGACACAAGGAAAGTTTTTTTCCCAAACGCCATCACTCTGCTAAACAAATAATTCCCACAACACTATGAAACTATTTACTAAGACTGTGTTACTATTATTCTTCTCATCCTTCCTATTACCTATCTCCTTCTACTTATGGCTATAACCTTGTTGCTTGTATCTTTACGATTTATATCGTTTTATTTAGTTTCCCACGTAGTATGATTTTGATTGCTTATTTAGTATCCTATGACTATCACTAAGTGTTGTATCTTATGATACTTGATGAATGTATTTTTTTCTTTTTATGTACACTGAGAGCCTATGCACCAAAGACAAATTCCTTGTGTGTCCAATCACACTTGGCCAATAAATATTCTATTCTATTCTATTCTATTCTATTCTATTCTATTCTATTCTATTCTATTCTATTCTATTCTGAGAAAAAAATGACAGGCAAACAAGCAGGAGTGGCTTCTGACTTCCTGCTGGCTTCCCCATTGATTTTCCTGAGCTGTGGTGGCGCAATGGTTAGAGTGCAGTACTGCAGGCTCCTTCTGCTGACTGCCGGCTGCCTGAAATTTGGCAGTTCAAATCTCACCGGGCTCAAGCTTGACTCAGCCTTCCATCCTTCCGAGGTGGGTAAAATGAGGACCCAGATTGTTGGGGGCAAGAGGCTGACTCTGAAAACTGCTTAGAGAGGGCTGGAAAGCACTGTAAAGCGGTAGATAAGTCTTAAGTGCTGGTCATTAAGACCAGCTGTCTGCAATTAAAGTAAGTTCGAATCTTGCCAGGCTCAAGGTTGACTCAGCCTTCCATCCTTTCTAAGGTAGGTAAATTGAGGACCCAGTTGTGGGGGCAATAAGCTGACTTTGTATAAAATATACAAAAGTATGAAGGCTATTGCTTAATGCATTGTAAGCTGCCCTGAGTCTCCGGAGAAGAGCGGCATATAAATCATTTTTTTTTAAAAAAAAAGTACTATTGCTATTGTCCTTCCTTCCTTCCTTCCTTCCTTCCTTCCTTCCTTCCTTCCTTCCTGTTGCCAAATTTCAATCCTATTGAGATCATGGTTGGTCCCCAATTTTGGGTGCATTCTGCAAGTTAGCCCATATGTTAATTTCAAAATAGTTGCACTAAGATGCACCGTTTCACCCAATGCAAAGTTACAAACAATCCAACAGGCACGTAGCATACAGATAGATTTGTTCGTTTCATGAATTATTTTGAGTACATGCAGAAGCCAATGCGAAAACACTCTCTGAATTCCATGATAGCACGGCGGATGAAGGTTATCATTGAGACTCATATTATATTACCATGCTTTTCTGAATAAGCAAAAATATGGCAGTATTCACATTACACCAAAACAAACCACAACAGCTGGGGTCACTCAATCATATTCCAGTTTCTCTGCGCGGTTAACTTACAATTACAGCATTAT
Organism: Pantherophis guttatus; assembly: GCF_029531705.1. The sequence goes on along the minus strand of NW_026844085.1, from coordinate 1,621,760 downwards.
GGAAATCCAAAATTTAAAAAAAAAAAAGGATTGAGCTAATCACTGTTCAATTATCTATGCACAGGTAAGCACATTACAGGACGGGGGGAAAAAATTCTCATATTGCAAGTAAAATATTCCTTAGGAGTTCCAGATTGGATATAGCCTTATCTTTTCATAAGATCATCCCTGTTTGTGGCTATTATTTTGCAGTTTAATTAAGTGCTACCTAAAGAACTCACAGATAATTTTCTTTCCCGTCTCATAGACTCATTGCTGTGAGGTAGTCCTCAATTTACAATCACAACTGAGCCCAAAATTTATGCTGCTGAGTGAGACAGTTTTTAAGTGAATTTTGCCACATTTTACAACCTGTCTTCAACAGAGTAACAGAGTTGGAAGGGACCTTGGAGGTCATCTAGTCCAACCCCCCACCCAAGTAGGAGACCTTACATCTTTTTGACAAATGGCAGTCCAATCTTTTCTTCAAAGCTTCCAGTGATGAAGCTCCCACAACTTCCGAAGGCAACTTCTGTTCCATGGGTTGATTGTTCTCACGGTCAGAAAATTTCTCCTTATTTCCGGGTTGAATCTCTCCTTGGTCAGTTTCCATCCATTCTTCCTTGTCTGACCTTCAAAGGTGCTTTAGAAAATAGCTGGACCCCCTTCCTCCTCTCTGGGGCAGCCCCTCAAATACTGGAAGATGCTCTCCTGTCTCCCCTGGTCCTTCTCTTCACCTGTCTTGCCACAGTTGTTAATTGAATTATTGCAGCTGTTAAATTAGTAATCCGGTTGTTAAGTGAATCTGGCTTCCCCATGGACTTTGTTAGGTCACAAAAGGGGCACTGCAACCGTCATAAATACGAGCCCATTGCCAAGCCTCCAAATTTTCATCAGATGGCCCTGAGGAATGCTGCTACGGTCGTTAAATGTGAAAAACGGTCACAAGTCACTTTTTCCGGTGGACGGTTGTAACTTCGGTCACTAAATGAACTGTTGTAAGTGGAGAACGATCTGTATTCTGCTGCCTAGAGCTGATGACTTGAGGTCGGCAGTTGAAGCTCCCCGTTTCGTTCCACGCAATTTCTGGAATATGTATTGATTTTTGCCGCTGTCTTCTCTAGACGTTAGTATCCGAATATAGATCTTTTTAACATTCATATTTTATTGTGTTTACTCATCTAGGTGAAATATATTAATATACATTGCCTGTTTGTGTATGATATGCCTTACGCCAAATAAATTAATTCACCGGCGTAGTTGCTATATGCCTAAGTAGCAAAAGAGCAAGCAGATATTCTAACTATCTCTTGCAGAGTCATCCTCGTTTCCCAGGATGGGAAATGATTTATGTCTGGCTCAGGAATTCTGGGAGTTGAAGTCCACAAGTCATAAAGGGGGCCCATCGTTCCCCACCGCTGCTCATAGCTTAACAGAGTTGGAAGGGACCTTGTAGGTCATCTAGTCCAACCCCCTGCCATTTAGAAGTCTCTTTGATTCTTGTTTATATCATTCTTTTTCAATTATACTGCAGATTTAAGCTAGTGGGATTGGAACCCCTTTGGCTGGGGAGGATGGATGATGCAGATGGACTGCCCGAGAAGAGTCCTGTGGGATCGGCTGGGGAGGATGGGTAATGCAGCTACATGCCTAGAAGAGCCATGTGGGATCGGCTGGGGAGGATGGGTGATGCAGCAGGATGTCCTGAGAGCAGCGTCATGGGACTGGCTGGGGAGGATGGGTACTGCAGCTGCATGCCCCAAGAGCAGCCCCATAGGACCGGCTGGGGAGGATGGGTACTGCAACTGGAAGCCTACAAGAGCCATGTGGGATCGGCTGGGGAGGATGGGTACTGCAGCTGGATGCCCCAAGAGCAGCCTTGTGGGATCGGCTGGGGAAGATGGGTGGTATAGATGGATGCCCCAAGAGCAGCCCCATAACACGGGCTGGGGAGGATGGGTCCTGCAGCTGGAAGCCTAGAAGAGCCTTGTGGGACCGGCTGGGGAGGATGGGTCCTGCAGCTGGATGCCCTGAGAGCAGCCCCATAGAACGGGCTGGGGAGGATGGGTCCTGCAGCTGGAAGCCTAGAAGAGCCTTGTGGGACCGGCTGGGGAGGATGGGTCCTGCAGCTGGATGCCCTGAGAGCAGCCCCATAGAACGGGCTGGGGAGGATGGGTCCTGCAGCTGGAAGCCTAGAAGAGCCTTGTGGGACCGGCTGGGGAGGATGGGTGATGCAGCCGGACTGCCACCTGAGGACGGAGCACCGGGGCTCCAGCGGGCGGCGCTCCTCCTCCCTCCCTGCCAGCCCCGCGCAAAAGGCGCATCTGGGCAGAGAGAGCGCCCCAACCCCCTCCTCCTCCCCTCTCTCCCTCTCTCTCTCTCTCGGGCGGGGCCGGAGGGGCGATGACATCACCTCTGCCGGAGCCTGACGCAGCTTCTATTTTTAGGGGGCCAATGGGAAGGGCCCCCGCCGGGGTCACGTGGGCAGCAGGGGCAGGCAGGTGGCTCAGCCGGCGAGCCAGCCAGCGAGCGAGCGCGCGCACGGGAGAGGGGAGGGGGGGGCAGGAGGAGGCGCGTGCACGGCGTCTCCCCGGCTGCTGCTCCGTTGCTGCTGCTGCTGCTGCGACGCCCGCGGGGAGCGAGCAAGGGAGGAAAGCAGGCAAGCAGGCCATGCACCTGCCCGCACCTGCCGGCTAGCCGTCGCCTCTCTCTGTCTCTGTCTCTCTCCGCCCGGGGCTGCAGCTGCTGCAAGGGGGCCCCCCCATGGGAAGGGGCCGGCCCGGGCCCCGCCTGCCTGCTCCCTGCTCGGGGATGATGCCTCCTTGAAGCCAGCAAGCCCGGCCGGGAGGAGGAGGAGGAGAAGAAGCAGCAGCAGCAGCTGAGCCCGCCTTGACCTTGCTCGGGACGCCCGCTTTGCAACCTGTTGGCCGCATCTGCGAGGAGGAGGAAGAAGAAAGAGAGAGGGAGAGAGAGGGGAGGGGGGGTCTCTCCTCTCTGCCGCCAGGCCGCTGCCCAACCGGTGCAGCCCCTCCATCCGTCCCTCCATCCATCCTTCCCTCCTTCCCTCCATCCATCCTTCCCTCCTTCCCTCCATCCATCCTTCCCTCCTTCCCTATTCCTCCATCCATCCATCCATCCATCCTTCCATCCGTCCCTCCATCCATCCATCCATCCATCTTCATTCCTCCATCCATCCCTCCATCCCTCCATCCATCCATCCATCCATCCATCTATCTTCATTCCTCCCTCCATCCCTCCTTCCATCCATCCCTCCATCCCGGAGCACCAGGGGCTTCACTTGACTGGCTGGCACAGGCTTCATTTGCTTCCCCCCCACCTCCTTTTTCAAAGGGTCTCCCTGCAGCAGCAGCAGCCCCCCCCGCTTCCTCTTGACGGGAGGGGGGTCCTGAAATGGATGCCCGGACGGACTGCAGCCACCCCTCCTCCTTTTGATGTGACCCGCTGCTGAGGACTTCCGCTCACCTGCATCCTTTCCTTCCCTCCCCCCCGCCCGCCACAAACACAGACACACCTGAGATTTGGCAAGGAGCCAGACTCTGCGACCTCCCCCTACCCCTCCATCCCTTAACCGGGACAGGTGATGGGGTTCCCGCTGCATCCGGAGGGGATGCCCGGCGCCCCCCTGCGAGATTAAGCCCATCGCCGTGGGTCAAAGCAGACACGGACGGACTGTCCCGCTTAACGACATGGAGACCAAAATCCCGCCGGCCGTCACTCCGACCAGCCCTTCGTCGCCCGGGCTGTCTCCGGTACCGCCGCCGGATAAAGTGGACGGTTTCTCCCGACGGTCGCTACGCCGCTCCCGCCAGAGACGGTCGCACAGTTCTTCCCAGTTCCGATACCAGAGCAATCAGCAGGAGCTGACACCTCTCCCCCTGTTGAAAGGTAGGACTGGGGAGGGGGGGGAGGAGGGGAGGGCTGCCAGGGCTCGGCTGGCCTGCTGGACATCGGACCCCTGCCCCGTGAATTGGGGCTTTTGCCGGATGCCCAGGGTTTAAATTCACCCCCCCCACCCCATTGGGTGCCAGTTTGATGCCAGGCTGGCACGAAAGAGGCGGCTTTGCCAAGCTGTGGGCCGGAGACAGGCCAGACCCAAATAGAAGACAGAGTTGGAAAGGGGACCTCGGAGGTCTTCTAGTCCAACCCCCTGCTCAAAACTATACCGCTTCGCCAAATGAATCCTGCGTTGCCTCTGCAGAACTTGCTCCGATAAACTGTAGTTTTGCTTATTTGTGAGTCCAACTTGAGGGGTAGGAGTAGCTTGTTAAATGATGGCTTGTACCGTGCAGTTTTGGATTGTTTCATACAGTAAAACTCTGGGTAATTTAATTTTTTTTAATATCTTTTATCCTGCCTCTATTGTTTTTAACAAAGAGAAGGCAAGGGGGTTGGAGTAGAAGACCTCCAGGGGTCCTTCACACCTTATTATTCTATGTTTGAAGGCAGCAAATATATCCAATGCTCCTTCTTCCTCCTATTTTCCCCCACAAAACAGCCCTGCAAGGTAGGCTGGTCTGAGAGAGAAGGACTGGTGCAAAGTCACCCAGCTGGCTTTTTGTGCCTAAAGACGGGACTAGAACTCCCTGTCTCCTGGTTTGGCAATAAATAAACCAGAGCCATGCATTGGGGAAATTTAATATATTGGATTTTTATCTTGCTTTTTTTTTACCATATAAGTAACTCAAGGCAGAAACATACCTAATACGGGTAGTTCTTGACTTACAACACTTCGTTTAGTGACCGTTCAAAGTTATAATGGCGCTGAAAAGAGTGACCTAGGACCGTTTTTCACAGTTAGGACCTTTTGCAGCATCCCTGTAGTCATGTGATCAAAATTCAGGCACTTGGTAACCGACTCATATTTATGACGGTTGCAGTATCCCAAAATCACGCCATCCCCCCCCTTTTGCGACCTTCAGACTTCAGCGAAGTCAATGGGGAAGCTTAAGATTCGCTTAACAACCGGGCGACTAACTTATCAGCTGCAGTGATTCACTTAGCGATGGAGGCAAGAAAGGGCGTAAAGTGAGGCAAAGCTTACTTAACAGACGTCTCGGTTAACAACATAAATTTGGGGGGGACAGTTGTGGTCGTAAGTCGAGGACTATCTCTACTCCCTCCTCCTCCCTATCAAAGCCTGACTAAGGTGGCTCAGTGGCTAAGACGCTGAGCTTGTCGATCAGAAAGGTTGGCAGTTCGGCGGTTCGAATCCCTAGTATAGGCCTCCTGCGTGAGCAGGGGGTTGGGCTAGATGACCTCCAAGGTCCCTTTCCAACTCTGTTACTGTTAAGGACCCTGATGGAGATTTCCATTCTGTGTTTTTGTAGCAGAAGTTGGGGAGATTCTCTGACCGTAAAGATGTTACCGGAAGCAGAATCATCTGCGATACGGTGGGTTGAAGGAACCCAACTTCTCTCTTGCCTAAGTGTAGGTAGTCCTCGACTTTCGAGAGCTCGTTTAGTGACCAAAGTTACAACGGCAGTGAAAAAAATGACTTGGGAAGGTTGAATCGACCTTGAGCCGATCAGGATCGAACTGCTGGCAGTGGCCAGAGTTAGCCTGCAATACTGCATTGTAACAGGAAGTAAGGATGGATGGATGGATGGATGGATGGATGGATGGATGAAAAGGAAAGGAAAGGAAAGGAAAGGAAAAGGAAGGAAACAGGATGGATGGATGGATGGATGGATGGATGGAAGGAAGGAAAATAGCAATAGCCCTTAGACTTATATACCGCTTCACAGTGTTTTTAGAGCCCCCTCTAAGCGGTTTACAGAGTCAGCAATTTGCCCCCAACAATCTGGGTCCTCGTTTGACCCACCTCGGAAGGACGGAAGGCTGAGTCAATCTTGTTAAGTCAAACTCATGTAACAATGTTTCACTTAGCAACATAAATTTTGGCCTCAATTGTGGTCGTAACTCGATTAAAGTTTGAGTATTAACTAACCCCGCTGCTAGTCTGCCCTGCAAGTTAACCTCACAAAAAACAAAAAAAAACTTAATAATTTAGTTTTAACAACAGTTACGGTGCCAATTGCTAGGGTTTTTTTTTAAGTGCCTTAGTTAAGTGCGTTCGAATACAGAATCATAGGACTGGGAGGGACCTCAGAGGTCTTCCAGTCCATCCTCCTTGCCTCGTATCGGACAAATGGTTACCCAGTTATTTTTTGAAAAAAAACCCCAGTGATGGAGACCTCACACCTTCTGGTGGCAAGCTGTTCCACTGGTTAATTGTTCTCACTGTCAGGAAATTCCTCCTTAGTTCTAGGTTGCTTCTCTCCTTGATCAGTTTCCATCTGTTGTTTGTTCGCCTGCCTTCTGGTGCTTCGTAGAATTGGTGGATCCCCTCTTCTCTGTGAGAGCCCCTCAAATACTGGAAGATGCTCTCCTGTCTCCCCTGGTCCTTCTCTTCACCAGACTAGACATACCCAGTTCCTGCAACCGTTCATCGTATGTTTTCGCCTCCAGTCATGGGACCAATCATCCTGGTTGCTCTTCTCTGCACTCTTTCCAGAGTTTTAAAATCTTTGTTGTGTGAACCGACCAAGCTGGGGCTCAGATTCAGCTAGTAGAAGAGAAATTTTGAGGAAGGCAGCCATAAAGCCCCTGAAATCTGGCTTTGGATATCTTCATTCTTAGTTTTGCCTACAAGGGCTAGCTTCGCACAACACAGTAGTCTAGTGCAGGGGTCTCCAACCTTGGCAACTTTAAGACTTGTGGACTTCAACTCCCAGAATTGGAGACCCCTGCACTAGACCACTGTTTCTTACTTCAGCTGCTTTACCCTAACCCTAACTCTATCCATCTATCCCTTGATTCATCCATCCATCCCTCCATCCATTCTTGTTTCTCAAACTTGACAACTTTTAGGATGTGTGGACTTCAACTCCCAGAATTCCCCAGCCAGCATGTTGAGAAGCATTGATCTAACTCTATCCCTCCCTTCATCCATCCATCCATCCATCCATCCATCAATCCCTTCCTTCATCATTCAATCCATCTATCCATCCATCCATCCCTCCATCCATTCTTGTTTCTCAAACTTGACAACTTTAGGATGTGTGGACTTCAACTCCCAGAATTCCCCAGCCAGCATGTTGAGAAACACTGATCTAACTCTACCCCTTCCTTCATCCATCCAACTATCAATCCCTTCCTTCATCATTCAGTCCATCCATCCATCCATCTATTCTTGTTTCTCAAACTTGACAATTTTCAAGATCTGTGGACTTCCAAGTCCCAGAATTCCCCAGCCAGCATGTTGAGAAGCACTTTAGTAACTCCACCCATCCATCCATCCATCCATCCATCCATCCATCCATCCATCCTTGTTTCTCAAACTTGACAACTTTAGGATGTGTGGACTTAAACTCCCAGAATTCCCCAGCCAGCATGTTGAGAAGCACTGATCTAACTCTATCCCTTCCTCCCTTCCTCTACCCACCCACCCATCCATCTATCCATTCCTTCATCCATCCCTCCATCCATTCTTGTTTCTCAAACTTCACAACTTTAGGATGTGTGTACTTCAACTCCCAGAATTCCCCAGCCAGCATGTTGAGAAGCACTTTAGTAACTCCACCCATCCATCCATCCATCCATCCATCCATCCATCCATCCTTGTTTCTCAAACTTGACAACTTTAGGATGTGTGGACTTAAACTCCCAGAATTCCCCAGCCAGCATGTTGAGAAGCACTGATCTAACTCTATCCCTTCCTCCCTTCCTCTACCCACCCACCCATCCATCTATCCATTCCTTCATCCATCCCTCCATCCATTCTTGTTTCTCAAACTTCACAACTTTAGGATGTGTGTACTTCAACTCCCAGAATTCCCCAGCCAGCATGTTGAGAAGCATTGATCTAACTCTACCCCTCCCTCCCTCCCCCATCCATCCATCCATCCCTTCCTTCATCATTCAATCCATCCATCCTTGTTTCTCAAACTTGACAACTTGAGGATGTGTGGACTTAAACTCCCAGGATTCCCCAGCCAGCATATTGAGAAGCACTGATCTAACTCTATCCCTCCCTCCCTTCCTCCCTTCCTCTACCCACCCACCCATCCATCCATTTATCTATCCATTCCTTCATCCATCCATCCATCCATCCATTCTTGTTTCTCAAACTTGACAACTTGAGGATGTGTGGACTTCAACTCCCAGAATTCCCTAGCCAGCACATTGAGAAGCACAGATCTAACTCCAGCCAGCCAGCCAGCTAGCATGGCTGGCTGGGGAATTCTGGGAGTTGAAGTTCCGCAAGTCTTAAAAGTTGCCAAAGTTGAAGACCCCTAGTCTAGGTTCAAATGAATTTGGACGTTTTGTGGTCCAATGCGTTGTAGGAAGCCTAACCCATTGATTTGGCCCACTGTGTGAAACAGCCATCCGCTTATTAGGCCATAAAATAATATAGGTATGGTTTGTTATGAATGCAGCAATTGTGGTAGCGCGTTCTGTGAATGCAGTCAGGAAAAGATGTTGAGAAAGTGCCTGATTTATCGGAGAGTCCAGAAACCTGCTGCCAGTTGAGGAGACACCTTGGGTTGGCCTGGAGTTGATAACACAACTTTGTTCTTGAAATTAGTGAGCGCCGTAAAAGATTAGGAGGAGGACTCGATATGGTCTCCGTGAAAAGGATGAGCCGGTTAAATAGGTGACAAGGATAATCCTCCTCATCGTGCGGCTCTCGTGAGTGGATAATTTTATTGGGTATTTATTTTCTTGACTTGGTGACTTGGTTTAAGGCAGCTCCCTGGGTCACAATCTTGAGAAGGTGGGTAAGAGAGGAGGAGATGGCTGAGAAATCTTGGGTCAGAGGTCGGATCCTGGGGGGAAAAAAAACTTAAATTATAGGAGTGTTTGTAGGAACGGGTCTTGCATGTCCTCCAGCATCTTACTTAAGGGATTATTTTTTAAGGCTCCTGTGGGAAAAGGCAAGGATTTGGCTGGAACCGGTGGGGGAAGATGCTATTATTATTGATTGCTAGTAAAAAACGATAGGAAGGAAATCATTTTTACTGATGGTCTCTTCTCTCTTGGCCGAAATGCAAATCCTAATGATTGCTAAACAGCCAAAGAGCCATTAAACACATTACGTCTTGCAAAGAAAGGGGGCCAGGCAGATTAGAAGGAAACTTACTAGCTATATATATATATAATATATATATATAAAAGCAAAGTAGCCACAAATTTTAACACACACACACACACACAAACACACAGAGGGGCATATATCTGGAGCCGTGCCCCACCCCAGCTGAACAACAATATCATGACAAAGGAAGAACAAAATACCACTTCTCTTTAAAAACAAAATTAACAAACGGGAGAAACTTAAGAAACATTTTGTCTTTTTGGAGGCCGGAAGAAAAGGACAAAAGAAAAATCACGTCCTCACCAAAGAAAAACAAACCCAAATATGAAAAAGCAGATTTTCTTTCACCATCAAACCTTCTGCCTCTCTGTCTATTCATCTGTCCATCCATTCATCCGTCTATCTATCCTCCCAGTCCTTCCTCTATTCCTTCCTTCCTTCCATTGTATATCTATTATCTATCTGTCTGCATTTATCTACCTACCTACCTATTCTATTTATTCACCCTTCTATCACTCATCCTTCATTTGTCTGTTCTCCCTCCCTCCCTCTCCCTCTCTCTCTCTTTCTCTGTTTCTCTCTCTCTTTCTCTGTCTCTGTTTCTCTCTGTTTTTCTCTCTTTCTCTCTCTCTTTCTCCCTCTCTCTTTCTCTCCCTCTCTCTGTTTTTCTCTCTTTCTCTCTCTCTTTCTCTCTCTCTCTGTTTCTCTCTCTGTCTCTCTGTCTTTCTCCGTCTCTCTGTTTCTCTCTCTCTCTCTCTGTTTCTGTTTCTCTCTGTGTCTCTCTTTCTCCGTCTCTCTGTTTCTCCGTCTCTCTGTTTCTCTCTCTGTGTCTCTCTTTCTCTCTTTCTCTCTCTTCTCTGTTTCTCTCTCTGTCTCTCTGTCTTTCTCCGTCTCTCTGTTTCTCTCTCTCTGTTTCTGTTTCTCTCTGTGTCTCTTTCTCTCTCTCTCTGTTTCTCTCTCTGTCTCTCTGTCTTTCTCCGTCTCTCTGTTTCTCTCTCTCTCTGTTTCTCTCTCTGTGTCTCTCTTTCTCTCTTTCTCTCTCTCTCTGTTTCTCTCTCTGTCTCTCTGTCTTTCTCCGTCTTCTGTTTCTCTCTCTCTCTGTTTCTCTCTCTGTGTCTCTCTTTCTCTGTTTCTCTCTCTCTCTGTTTCTCTCTCTGTCTCTCTGTCTTTCTCCGTCTCTCTGTTTCTCTCTCTCTCTCTGTTTCTCTCTGTCTGTTTCTCTCTCTCTGTCTCTCTTTCTCTCTTTTTCTCTCTCTCTCTGTGTTTCTTTCTTTCTGTTTCTGTGTCTCGCTCTGTGTCTCTCTGTTTCTCTCTCTGTTTCTCTCTTTTTCTTTCTCTTTTCTCTCTCTCTTTCTCTCTCTGTTTCTCTCTCTGTCTCTGTTTCTCTCTTTTTCTTTCTCTCTCTCTTTCTCTGTTTCTCTCTCTCTGTGTCTCTGTTTCTCTGTGTGTGTGTGTTTCTTTCTCTCTCTGTCTTTTTCTCTGTTTCTCTCTCTGTTTCTCTCTTTGTCTTTCTCTCTCTTCAAATTTAGGTACTGCCCATCTTGCTGATAAAGTGACTCTGGGCAACTACGTACAGTTAAAGCTGTCCATTCTTCTCTCTTCCACCTTTGTCCAAACCGGTGCTCCTCAGAGGGGTCCGGTCTCCCATCATCCTGAACCCAGAAGAGCTGCTGGGAGCTTCTGCAATTTGAAATCCTGGAAACCTATCTGGAGTGTGTGGTTTGGGGAATGCCAGTAGACAAAGCGTGCCTGGCTGGGGGAATTCTGGGAGTTGAAGTCCATCCCTGGTCAAGGTCGAGAAGCCTTGCCAGATGAGGTGGTGTTGGCGTTATCCAGTTTTGCCTCTTTGGTTTAATAAATGAGAATATTTTTAGCCCAGGGTTGAAACGAGGCGGCCTTCGTGCTCTTGGTGGTTTTCTTGCAGACGTTTCATGACCCAACTAGGGAACATTGTCAGTGCTACAAGGCAGGGGGTTTGTAGAAAGGAGGAAGGAGAAGGAGAAGAAGAAGAAGACGGAGGAGGAGGAGGAGGAGGAGGAGGAGAAGAAGAAGAAGACGAAGGAGGAGGAGGAGGAGGAGAAGAAGAAGAAGCTCTTCTCTGCACTCTTTCCAGAGTCTCAACATCTTTCAAGAGTTGTCTTTTCTAGAGTACAACGTTAAAAAAAATCCCTTTTTTCTCTGCCTGAAGAAGGACTGTGAACCTTGGGCCTTTTTCCGGAACCTCAGGGATGTTGGTCAAACTAAGACATCGACATGAAAACAGCTGGCCAGCTGCAGAAGAAATTACAATCTACTAGTTTAAATTCAGACCATGCATCCCTGTGGTTCGATCAGAAAGGGAATATTTGTAGCTCAGGATTGATGGGTCCCACAAGGATTGTGGGTTCCTTGCGGCTCTCTCAGGATGGTGGTTTTCTTGAAGACGTTTCATGACCCAACTAGCTAGCATCATCAGTGCTGGAAGGAAATGAGGTTTGTGGAAGGAGGAGGAGGAGAAGGAGAAAAGAAGAAGAAGAAGAAGAAGAAGAAGAAGAAGAAGAAGAAGAAGAAAAGAAAAGAGAAGAAGAAGAAGAAGAAGAAGAAGAAGAAGAAGAAGAAGAAGAAGCCGCCTTGGTAGTACAGTGGTCTAAAGCACCCTGTTATTAAAACCAGCTGCCTGCAATTACTGCAGGTTCGAATCTCTCCAAGGCTCAAGGTTGACTCAGCCTTCCATCCTTTCTAAGGTAGGTAAATTGAGGACCCAGTTGTGGGGGCAATAAGCTGACTTTGTATAAATATACAAAAGAATGAAGGCTATTGCTGAGCACATTGTAAGCCGCCCTGAGTCTCCGGAGAAGGGTGGCATATAAATCAAATTAAAAAGGAGAAGGAGAAGGAGAAGGAGGAAGAGGAGGAGGAGGAGGAGGAGGAGGAGAAGAAGAAGAAGAAGAAGAAGAAGAAGAAGAAGAAGAAGAAGAAGAAGAAAAGGACTGTGGAGTCAGCAAGAAAATAACCAAGCTCAGAGAGCACCCAGGACCCCACCATCCTCCTCCTCCTCCTCCTTTTCCACACCCCACATCCCTTCTAGCACTGATGGTGTCCCTGGTTCCTGGGCCTTCTCCGTGAGAAGCCAGGTAAATCTTGGCCTGTTTTCTCTCTCTCTCTCTCTCAGCCGATGGGTACACTTGGTCCCTTCTCCAGATCTTCCTCAGATCTCCCGAGATTCCTTGCTCCAGGAACCCGGTCATATTGGAAAGATCATCTGATGCTACCACGTCCCTACTGGTTCCTAAATGCTTGGAGTATCTTCTCCTCCTCCATGTAAGCCATCAGCCTCCCGGCTGCCATGGTTACAGTTCCCGGGGGGGTGGGCTGCCAGAGTTGCTCGGTGCCCCCAAGGGGCATCGGTGAATGGAGAACGCAGGAGATGGCGACAACATGCCCACAACGCCTCGGTCACAACCAGCCTTTACGCCATTTCTTACAGGGTTCCTGGCTCTGAATGCCTGCGGGCGATGATGGCAACTGCTTGGCATCCTTGCGATGACCGCCCTGGGAACCAATTCTGTAACTTGCAACCAACTCTGATAGGGGACTCTTTAAAAAAAAGTTTGCAGGCACGCAGCCCAGCTGGGCTTGGGAAGGTGTGGCAGCCTCTCTGAGCATGGAGTTCAGGAGAACCTCCCTGCTGCCGGAGAGCAAAGACCAGCGAAAGAGCGATTGGGGGAGTGGAATCCAAGTTCCAACAGCCCGTGGAACTCACGGCCACAAGAGGCAGCAGCAACCAGGGCCCCTGATTTTGATCTGCATTCTTTTTAAAATGAAGGTTTGGAGAGGCAGGGAAGGTTCAAGTGCGCCAAACCGAGCATTGTTGTTTTTTTTTTAACTTTAGCAATATTAAGAGGCCTGGACTACAATTCCCGGAACTCTGGGAGTTGTAGTCCAGGCGCCTTGACATTGCTAAGGTCGAGAAGCACTTCGAAGATGAACGTATTTTCTGCACTTCAAGTGTGCAGGGAAAAAAATATATCCCTGTGTAGAAAATCAGGGGGATTCTGGCTGGGGAATTCTGGGAGTTGTAGCGCAGGCGTCTTAAAGTCGCCAAGATTGAGAAAGGCTGGCTTAGAAGGTGCTGGGTTTTCTGCATTTTAAATGAATGCAGAAGAATAGAAAATAGAATAACAGAGTTGGAAGGGATCGCTCTGTGCCAAATCGGGGATGCTGGCTGGGAAATTCTGGGAATTATAGTCCAGACGTCTTAAAGTTGTTGAGACTTTTGGAAAAAGTGCAGAGAAGAGCAACTAAGATGATCAAAGTACCTGGAGACTGAAACATATGAAGAACGGTTGCAGGATTTGGGTTTGGCCAGTCTAGAGAAAAGAAGAATTAAGGGTGACATGACAGCGGTCTTCCAGTATTTGAGGGGCTGCCCCCAAAGAAGAGGGGGTCCAATTATTCTCCAAAGCCCCAGAAGGCAGGAAACTAATCAAGGAGAGAAGCAACCTGGAATTGAGGAGAAAGTTCCTAACAGAGAGGACAATTAACCAGTGGAACAGCTTGCCACCAGAAGTTGTGGGTGCACCATCTCTGGAGGTTTTTAAGAAGAGACTGGACAGTCACTTGCCTGAAATGGTTTGGGTCACCTGCTTAAGCAGGGGGCTGGACTAGAAGACCTCCAGGGTCCCCTCCAGCTCTATTCTGATACTAATTCCAATTCTCTAAACTCTTTCCAGACTGAGGATTGGGAACAGGATTAATCTCTACAAAAAAAAACAAAACTGAAGATGAAGGAAGGATATGTTAAATCACTTCTAACTTTTCCTAGATAATTTTTTCCCCCTTTTTTTCCCTTCCTCGCTCCCAAAAGTTTATTCAAAGTTTCAGAAAAAGCATAAAACACAAACAAGGGAAGACCAAAAAAAAAAAAAAGAATGAAAAAGAAACAAGGAAAAATCGGGAAAATTAGGGAGTCAAACGGAGAAAGCTGTCTGGGGGGGGGAACTTCTGGTTTTCTTTGGTACTGATAAAAACCTAAAAAAAAAACAATGACCCTTTGAGCTAGTAGAGATAAAACTTTTTCCCCCCCTAAACAATAAACAAGGAAGGACACTTATTTTCATAAGGATGGGAAACTTTTGAAGATTCAGAGTGGTGTTTTTTCAACCTTGGTCCACTTGAAGACGTGTGGACTTAACTCCCAGAATTCCCCAGCCAGCTATGCTGGCTGGGGAATTCTGGGAGTTGAAGTCCACACGTCTTCCAGTGGACATGATTGAGAAACCCAGATCTAGGCTATTCTCCCAGTAACTTAGTTAGCTTGTCAGTGACTAGAAAGCAAAGCAAACAACTTCTACAGATTCACAAATAACTCATCTATATTTTGATTTAATCCAAGGCGGTGCCCTTGACCAGGTTTAAAACAGTCAATGGAATGTAAAACTACTTTTCAAGGACTGAAGGGTATAATTAAAGTCATTAATTACAGCCAAAAGGATTGCTCGCCACATACCAAAATATCCCCCCCAAGTTTCCCTCGTGGGAATCCTCCAACAGGATAATGCTGCTGCCATTTAACCGGCATAGAGCCGGAAGGGACCTGGGAGGTCTTCTAGTCCAGCCCCCTGCTCAAGCGGGAGATCCTATACCATTTAATATAAGTGACTGTCCAGTCTCTTCTTAAAAACCTCCAGTGATGGAGCATCCACGATTTCTGGTGGCAAGCAGTTCCACTGGGAAGTTAGGAAGTTTCTCCTTAATTCCAGGTTGTTTCTCTCCTTGATTAATTTCCATTCATTGTTTCTTGTCCTGCCTTCAGGTGCTTTGGAGAATAATTGGACCCCCTCTTCTTTGGGGGCAGCCCCTCAAATACTGGAAGATGCTATCATGTCACCCCTACTTCTTCTTTTCTCTAGATTGGCCAAACCCAAATGCAGCAACCATTCTTCGTATGTTTTAGTCTCCAGTCCTTTAATCATCTTCTTTGCACTTTTTCCAAAGTCTCAACATCTTTTTTGTAATATGGGGACCAAAACTGGATGCAGAATTCCAGGTGTGACCTTACTAAGGATTTGTAAAGCGGTATGAATACTTCACATGATTTTGATTCTGTGCCTCTGTTTATCCAACCAAGGATTGTATTAGCTTTTTTAGCTGCTGCCGCACACGGCTGGCTCATATTTAAGACCCAGAACTAGGCTGCACAAGCACGCAAAACTCCAACCGCACATGCGTGGGATGCAGGAAGCGCATGAAACCATGTTCCCCCGTGGTCCGTGGAAAAACTGTTTTCTATGGAACCGGTCCCCAGTGCTCAAAAGATTGGGGGGGGCCTACTGCTATTATAAGGCACCCCGAATATCACCATGAGCGAGTTTGGTGGCCGTATAGACATTTTCCTAAATAAATAAACGAAAAAACCGTTAAGAGAATCAGGCTGAAAAATCGAAGGAAATGTAAGAGATGCTAATGCCAAATTAACTTTCATTTGCAAACTGAAACCAACAGGACGCTGTTGAAAAGGGAAATTATCCTTTTGCTCGGGAATAAATGTGCGTGTGGAAGGAGGGGGGGAAGCTGTTTTTGGTCACAAGCCGAGTGTGAATCAGCAGTGTGCAAGCGATGACTGTTTTTTTTAAAAAAAGGCCATTTTAGGTGCCATCAATGGAAGCGATCACAGGATTTTCATCCTTCCACCGTCTTCTGCGCCGGTCATCCCTTTCCCCCTAAACCCCCCCATGTGCCTCTTTTTTTAAAAGCCAAGTGCTTTAAGCGAGAGACGTGCCGATGTGAAATCATGAAAAATTGAAAAGGAAAAATGGGAAAAAGGGACAGAGATGTTGAGTGGGAACTGGGAGGAGAGGTCTGGAGGCCGCCGGCAATGTTTAGCTTTGAGAAGAAGGGATGTTGCAGGGAGGATATGAAAGGGTGGGCTTCCTACTCCCAGGAAAACAGATTTCGGTGTAATGTTGGGTAAAGGTTCCCCTCGCACATACGTGCTAGTCGTTCCTGACTCTAGGGGGCGGTGCTCCTCTCCGTTCCAAAGCCGAAGAGCCAGCGCTGTCCGAAGACGTCTCCGTGGTCATGTGGCCGGCAGGACTCAACGCCAAAGGCGCACGGAACGCTCTTACCTTCCCACCAAAGGTGGTCCCTGTTTTTCTACTTGCATTTTTTTTTTACGTGCTTTCGAACTGCTAGGTTGGCAGAAGCTGGGACAAGTCACGGGAGCTCACCCCGTTACGTGGCACTAGGGACTTGAACCGCTGAACTGCCGACCTTTTGATCGGCAAGCTCAGCGTCTTAGCTACTGAGCCACCGCGTCCGGTAATGTTGGTTAAAATCTCCTAAATACATCGGCTCCTCTTTGCCGGATATCTGAAAGAACAATTAGAGACAGATGACCATGGAATAGCTATCTAGGTCAGGGGTCCCCAATCCTCAGGCTGCAACCCACTACCGGGCCTATTTGCAAGCGGTCCACGCGAGCAGCACGCCAGCTGACACGCGTGCACTCGCAAGGCTCTGTTCATTTTGAGCTGTGTGTGCATGAGCGGGCACACCGGCCCATGACTCACACAAGTTGAGCTATGCAAGCACACCAGCCCAGCACTCGCGTGGCTTGGTTCCCCTCTCCCTCTGGGGGATTCTGGGAGTTGAAGTCCACCCCTCTTAAAGCATAGCTGGCTGGGGGATTCTGGGAGTTGAAGTCCACCCCTCTTAAAGCAGGCTAGCTGGGGGATTCTGGGAGTTGAAGTCCACCCCTCTTAAAGCATAGCTGGCTGGGGGATTCTGGGAGTTGAAGTCCACCCCTCTTAAAGCAGGCTGGCTGGGGGATTCTGGGAGTTGAAGTCCACCCCTCTTAAAGCATGCTGGCTGGGGGATTCTGGGAGTTGAAGTCCACCCCTCTTAAAGCATGCCGGCTGGGGGATTCTGGGAGTTGAAGTCCACCCCTCTTAAAGCATGCTGGCTGGGGGATTCTGGGAGTTGAAGTCCACCCCTCTTAAAGCATGCTGGCTGGGGAATTCTGGGAGTGGAAGTCCACCCCTCTTAAAACATGCCAGCTGGGGGATTCTGGGAGTTGAAGTCCACCCTTCTTAAAGTAGCCAAGTTTGAAAACTGCTCTACAGGCTCAGTTGATAAGGTTCTCTCCTTGGAATTAGTCAGAAATTTTTGTGATTAGATTAGAAATTAGAAAAAGTTGCACACGACACACAACACTCCTTGATTGCTCAGGATGAAAACACAGGCAAACCGAAGGCGGAGAAGCCCCTCACCTCAAAAAAATGTTATTGCATTGCTTGCGAATATACGCCCGGAGGCCCAGGAATTTGCCGTAAACCCGGTGAAGGATGGTCTTGAGGTATTCACGTTCCCTGGGGTCTTCGCTGTCGAACAATTCTAGCAGCTGGAGGAGGGCGAAAGAGAAAAAGAGAGCATTGGCAAGATTTTGGAGAAAGGCATCCTAATGGGCAAGAATAGAATTGTTATATTTTATTATTCTGTTCTGTTCTGTTCTATTCTACTCTATTATTCTGTTCTGTTCTGGTCTAGTCTATGCTTTTACAGAATAACATCCTATCCTAATTTTAGAATGTTATTTTATCTTCGCCTTGGGCCCGTTTCTCATTCGTGGGGAAGCTCTTCCTAGCGTAGGCATGTTCTGACTTAGGCTCCTTTAAAAAGCAGGAAGCTGAGTCTTGGTCCCAGCAAAACTCCTTTTATTGACACGACTGTGAATCCCTTTCATTCACAGTCAGCAAGGCCTGTCCAAACAGTCTTTCAGAGGAATACTTATCAACACAGACCTTATCTCGCTTGGAAAGCTGCCAGATAACTAGTTTCCATACGTAGTACAAGGCCAAACTTGGCACAGTCTCTGGGATTCACGGACAGATCTTCCCACTCTTGAAACGAACGAAAGAACAAATTGTTTCCTGCAGAAGCCCCCTCCCCGTTCGCTCCTCTTTTGTTTCCTATGGGAGGGGCCAATCACCTCCAAGGTGTGGCTTTTACTCCCAAGTCGATCCTGCTTTCTGAGTTGTTCTTGTCTTCTGGCAGCTCTGTTCATGCTGGGAACAGGCTCCAGCTGTTCCTGTGCCTCGCTGCTGTCTACCTCCCTCTCTGCCTCCGATGCAGAGGCCTTGATCGAGCTTTCCCCAGCCCCCAGGACTGGCCCACGTTCCTCCCCAACCTCCTCACTGTCTGACTCTGCTGCCAGCTCCTCTGGCCACCGGTGGGACACGCAGATCATTCTCAACATATGACCTCAATTGGTACCAGAATTTTGGTTGCTGAGCTAGTCATCATATGACTAGGCCAGATTTTATTCCAGGGTAGTCCTTGACTTACAAGCATTCGTTTAGTGACCGCAGCTACAAAAGCACTGAAAGAAGTGACTTACGACCTTGTTTCACACTTATGACCGTTGCAGCATCCCCACGATCACATGGTCAATATTTAAATGCTTGGCAACTGGAATGTACTTATGACGGTTGCAGCATCCTGATCACATGATTCACAGGTTACATGATCCTCTTTCTGCGACCTTCTGACAAGCAGAGTCAAGGGGGAAGCCAGAGTCACTTAACAAGTGCAATAACTCACTTAAGAACTTTGGCAAGAAAAGTTGTAAAAAGGAGAAAAATCACTTAACTACTGTTTTGCTTAGCAGCAGAAATTTTGGGTTCAATTGTGGTCATAAATCAAGGACTACCTGTACCTTATTTTGCTATGGTTATTAAGCGAATCATACAGTTGTTAAGAAAATCCGGAAGCCAGCGGGATAATTGCATGACTGCATGAGGCTTTTTTCTCTTTCAATGGTCCTTGCAACAGGTAGAACAAAAAATTACTTAATTCAAATAATCTAAATTCTATAGTAATTAGTTAGCATGCAGAATTTGGGCACTAGAGGGATCATCCTGGATCTCAACAGACCAAGCTGCATTGAATGTTGAGGAGTTTCCAGAGAGCAAACAAGAACAGAAAATACAGAATAAGAGTGTTGGAAGGGACCTCGGAGGTCTTCTAGTCCAACCCCTGCCCAATCAGGAGACCCAATATCGTTTTAGAGAAATGGCTGTCCAGTCTCTTCTTGAAAATCTCTAATGATGGAGCACCCACAACGCCTAGATAGATAGATAGATGATAGATAGATAAATGATAGGTAGATAGATGATAGATAGATAGATGATAGATAGATAGATGATAGATAGATAGATAGATGATAGATAGATAGATAGATGATAGGTAGATAGATGATAGATAGATAGATGATAGATAGATAGATAGATGATGGATGGATAGATAGATAGATGATAGATAGATGATAGATAGATTGATAGATAGATAGATAGATGATAGATGATAGATGATATATAGATAGATAGATGATAGATGATAGATAGATTGATAGATAGATAGATAGATAGATGATAGATAGATGATAGATTGATAGATTGATAGATAGATAGATAGATGATAGATAGATTGATAGATAGATAGATAGATAGATGATATATAGATAGATAGATGATAGATGATAGATAGATGATAGATTGATAGATAGATAGATGATAGATAGATGATAGATAGATAGATTGATAGATAGATAGATAGATAGATGATAGATAGATGATAGATAGATTGATAGATAGATAGATGATAGATGATAGATGATATATAGATAGATAGATGATAGATGATAGATAGATGATAGATAGATAGATGATAGATAGATGATAGATAGATGATAGATAGATATAGATGATAGATAGATGATAGATAGATAGATGATATAGATAGATGATAGATAGATAGATTGATAGATAGATAGATGATAGATGATATATAGATAGATAATAGATGATAGATAGATAGATAGATAGATAGATGATATAGATGAGAGATAGATAGATGATAGATAGATGAGATAGATAGATAGATAGATAGATAGATAGATAGATGATAGATGATATATAGATAGATAGATGATAGATGATAGATAGATGATAGATAGATTGATAGATAGATAGATGATAGATGATAGAGAGATGATAGATTGATAGATAGATAGATGATAGATAGATGATAGATTGATTGATAGATAGATAGATGATAGATGATAGATAGATAGATGATAGATAGATGATAGATAGATAGATTGATAGATAGATAGATAGATGATAGATAGATGATAGATAGATTGATAGATAGATAGATAGATAGATAGATAGATGATAGATAGATAGATTGATAGATAGATAGATGATAGATGATATATAGATAGATAATAGATGATAGATAGATAGATAGATAGATAGATGATATAGATGAGATAGATAGATGATAGATAGATGAGATAGATAGATAGATAGATAGATAGATAGATGATAGATGATATATAGATAGATAGATGATAGATGATAGATAGATGATAGATAGATAGATGATAGATAGATGATAGATAGATGATAGATAGATGATAGATAGATAGATTGATAGATAGATAGATGATAGATAGATGATATAGATAGATGATAGATAGATGATATATAGATAGATAGATGATAGATGATAGATAGATGATAGATAGATGATATAGATAGATGATAGATAGATGATAGATAGATGATAGATAGATAGATGATAGATAGATGATATAGATAGATGATAGATGATAGATAGATGATAGATAGATAGATGATAGATAGATAGATGATAGATAGATGATATAGATAGATGATAGATGATAGATAGATGATAGATAGATAGATGATAGATAGAGATAGATAGATGATAGATGATGATGATAGATGATAGATAGATGATAGATAGATGATATAGATAGATGATAGATAGATAGATGATAGATAGATAGATGATAGATAGATGATAGATAGATGATAGATAGATGATAGATAGATAGATGATAGATAGATGATATAGATAGATGATAGATGATAGATAGATGATAGATAGATAGATGATAGATAGATGATATAGATAGATGATAGATAGATGATAGATAGATAGATGATAGATAGATAGATGATAGATAGATGATATAGATAGATGATAGATGATAGATAGATGATAGATAGATAGATGATAGATAGATGATAGATAGATGATATGATAGGTAGATAGATGATAGATAGATAGATGATAGATAGATAGATAGATGATGGATGGATAGATAGATAGATGATAGATAGATGATAGATAGATTGATAGATAGATAGATAGATGATAGATGATAGATGATATATAGATAGATAGATGATAGATGATAGATAGATTGATAGATAGATAGATAGATAGATGATAGATAGATGATAGATTGATAGATTGATAGATAGATAGATAGATGATAGATAGATTGATAGATAGATAGATAGATAGATGATATATAGATAGATAGATGATAGATGATAGATAGATGATAGATTGATAGATAGATAGATGATAGATAGATGATAGATAGATAGATTGATAGATAGATAGATAGATAGATGATAGATAGATGATAGATAGATTGATAGATAGATAGATGATAGATAGATGATAGATAGATAGATGATAGATAGATGATAGATGATAGATAGATGATAGTTAGATAGATGATATAGATAGATGATAGATAGATAGATTGATAGATAGATAGATGATAGATAGATGATAGATAGATAAGAGAGAGAGAAATAAAGATAGATAGGATAGATAAGAGAGAGAGAAATATAGGTAGATAGATAGATTTATTGATTATATAGATAGATGAGAGAGAGAGAGAGAGAGAGACGTAATGTGTGTGTGAGAAAGAGAGAGAAAGAAAAAGAGAGAGAAGGAAGGAGGGATAGATAGATAACTAGACAGACAGACAGACAGACAAATAGATCCTTTCCTCCATCTGATTTATCTCATAGAATCCTAGAGCAGAAGGGAGACAGACTTCTTCTGTCCAATCAGAAGACCCTACTCCATTTCAGGCCAAAGGTAGCCTAGTCTCTTCTTGAAAACCTCCAGATGGAGCCCCCACGACCTCTGGAGGGAAGCCTTCAAACCATGATTCCTAGCCATAGATCCCTCTCACTTACCATCAACACGAACTTCTGGTCTATGTATCGCTTGGCAACCGAGGGTTGGAAGTCTGGACTTTCGAGGAACCGGAGGAAAAATTCATATACAAGCTGGAAAGAGAGAGAGAGGGGGGGGGGGATCCATCAAATCCAACTCAGCTTTCTTCTTCCATTGGGAGGCAAAGCCTTGGAAAGATGGAAGTCCCACCAGGCCCTTCCCCCCAGCCAGCAATGCATCCAAGCCCACCAGCCACTCCTCAAGGGGACATCTCAAGGTTGACTCAGCCTTCCACCCTTCCCAGGTCGGTAAAACGAGGACCCAGATTGTTGGGGGCAAGAGGCTGGCTCTGTAAACTGCTTAGAGAGGGCTGGAAAGCACTGTGAAGTGGTATATAAGTCTAAGGGCTCTTCCTTCCTTCCTTCCTTCCTTCCTTCCTTCCTTCCTTCCTTCCTTCCTTCCTTCCTTCCTTCCTTCCTCCCTCTCTCCCTTCCCTCCCCAGTTGTCAGAATGTAGTGTTGTAGGCTAACTCTGCCCACTGCCAGCAGTTCAATCCTGACCGGCTCAAGGTTGACTCAGCCTTCCTTCCTTCCGAGGTGGGTAAAATGAGGACCCAAATTGTTGGGGACAAGAGGCCGACTCTGTAAACCGCTTAGAGGGGGCTGGAAAGCACTGTGAAGCGGGATATAAATCTAAGTGTTATTGCCTTCCTTCCTTCCTTCCTTCCTTCCTTCCTTCCTCTCTCCCTTCCCCTCCCTTCCCTCCCCAGTTGTCAGAATGTAGTGTTGTAGGCTAACTCTGCCTACTGACAGCAGTTCAATCCTGACCAGCTCAAGGGTGACTCAGCCTCCTTCCTTCCAAGGTGGGTAAAATGAGGACCCAGATTGCTAGGGGGCAAGAGACTGACTCCATAAACCGCTTAGAGAGGGCTGTAAAAGCATTATGAAGCGGTATATAAGTCTAAGTGCTATTGCCCTTCCTTCCTTCTTTCCTTCCATCCATCCATCCATTCATCCATCCTGTTTCCTTCCTTCCTTTTCATTTCCTTCCTTCCTTCCTTCCACCCACCCACCCGTCCTTCCTTCCTTCCTGTTACAATGCAGGGTTGCAGGCTAACTCTGCCCACTGCCAGCAGTTCGATTCTGACCGGCTCTAGGTCGACTCAAGCTTCCATCCTTCTAAGGTGGGTCAAATGAGGACCCAGATTGTTGAGGGGCAAGAGGCTGACTCCGTAAATCGCTTAGAGAGGGTTGTAAAGGCACTGTGAAGCAGTATATAAGTCTAAGGGCTATTGCAATTTTCCTTCCTTCCATCCTTCCTTCCTTCCTTCCTTCCTTCCTTCCTTCCTTCCTTCCTTCCTTCCTTCCTCCCTCTCTCCCTCCCCTCCCCAGTTGTGCAGAATGCTAACTCTGCCTACTGCCAGCAGTTCAATCCTGACTGGCTCAAGGGTGACTCAGCCTTCTGTCCTTCCGAGGTGGGTCAAATGAGGACCCAGATAGTTGGGGACAAGAGGCTGACTCTGAAAACTGCTTAGAGGGGGCTGGAAAGCACTAGAAAGCACTAGAAGCGGTAGATAAGTCTAAGGGCTATTGCTATTGTTCCTTTTCTCCCTTCCTTCCTTCCTTCCTTCCTTCCTTTCCTTCTTCTTTCCTTTCCTCCTTCCTTCCTTTCCTTCTTCTTTCCTTTCTTCCTTCCTTCCTTCCTAAAGGTTGACTCAGCCTTCCTTCCTTCTGAGGTGGGTAAAATGAGGACCCAGATTGTTGGGGACAAGTGGCTGACTCTGTAAACCCCTTAGAGGGGGCTGCAAAGTACTGTGAAGTGGTATTTAAGTCTAAGGGCTACTGCTATTGTTCCTTTTCTCCCTTCCTTCCTTCCTTCCTTCCTTCCTTTCCGTCTTCTTTCCTTTCCTCCTTCCTTCCTTCCTTCCTTCCTAAAGGTTGACTCAGCCTTCCGTCCTTCCGAGGTGGTTAAAATGAGGACCCGGGATTATTGTTGGGGGCAAGAGGCTCACTCTGTAAACCACCTAGAGGGGGCTGGAAAGCACTATGAAGCGGTAGATAAGTCTAAATGCTATTGCTATTAATTTCATGGCCTTCAGAAGGCCTCTTACCTGGAGATGGGGCCAAGACGGTTCCAGGTTTGGCTCATCTTCTTCGGGATCGAACTCGGGGTTTTCGCTGGGTGGAAGAATTCGGAAAATGTTGACAGAGATCTGGAAGGAGAAGGGAGAGATCAGCCCAAGCCAAAAACCTCGAAATAAGACAACTTTTCAAGGTCAAATGAGCTAACCAAAACAGACTCCACGCAAGCTTCAGATCCACAGCTAAGCCTAAGAGAAAAAAATAAAAATAAAACAACAGGAGAGATTCAACCTTAGAACTAAGGGGAAATTTCCTGACAGTGAGAACAATTCATCCGTGGAACAGCTTGCCACCAGAAGTTGTGGGCGCACCATCACTGGAGGCTTTTAAGAAGAGACTGGACAGCCATTTGTCCGGAATGGTATAGAGCCTCCTGTTTGAGCAGGGGGTTGGACTAGAAGACCTCCAAGGTCCCTCCCAACTCGGTTATACTGTTTTTTGCTTTTATTATACATCCATTTTTTGTTCAGGTCAGTGTTGACTCCTAGCAACTGACTGGACTGGTCCCTGCAGGTTTTTTGGCAAGGTTTTTCACAAGTGAATTTTAGAATAGAATCACAGAGTTGGAAGGGACCTTGGAGGTCTTCTAGTCCAACCCCCTGCTTAGGCAGGAAACCCTACACCACTTCAGAGAAATGGTTATCCAATCTCTTCTTAAAAACTTCCAGTGTTGGAGCATTCACAACTTCTGGTGGCCAGTTGTTCCACGGATGAATTGTTCTCACTGTCAGGAAATTTCTCCTTAGTTCTGAGTGGTTTGCCATTGCCTCCTTCCTAGGGCTGAGGGAGAGTGACAGGCCCAAGGTCAGCCAGCTAGCTTCGTGCCTAAGGCGGGACTAGAACTCACCCTTGCCTGGTTTCTAGCCTGGCACCCAAACTACAACGCCAGACTGGCTCCCTTAGCCACCCATAGTGCCATTTTAGGTTAATTTTTTTAAAATGATTAAACCGTGAGCCATTATACATTCGTTTGTTTTGCTAATTTAAGCGATGAATAATGAATAAACGTCGGCTGTTTCTTGCATGTTTATGAGCACGACCCACTAATTAACGCATTTTATGGAACGCGGCTCCCACATTCGGGTTTGACAGTCCCTTTTTTTAAACTATCGGAAGACTGAAAGATCTTAAGATGAGATCTCCAAAGAATTTAACTGCAAAGGCGTGAAAACTGAAAGAAGTTATCATTTAAATTTCGACAAAGAAGTTATAATTTCACTTCTCAAGATTCCCCGAAAACAACGATATAAAAGGGATCGGATCTTTTCTTCCTTTTGACAGCCTGTCTGTCATCTTCCATTCAGCCTCACCTTCAATTTGATAAGTCTAAGGATGAGTAATGCTTTGGATAAGTCATTCCATTGTTCCATTTTCTTCCGTGTGGATTTTTTTTTCCCTTCTTACTTTCAGAAAAAAAGAGCAACGGATCAATATAAAAACTCAAGAAGGCTGGTTGCAGGGAGACCTCGACTTACAACGGTTCGTTTAGTGACCTCCCAAAGTTACGACGGCAGTGAAAACAGTGACTTGAGGACCGTTTCTCACACTTAACGACCGCTGCAGCATCTCCATGGTCACGTGATCTCAAAATTGGCCACTTGACCCACATTTATGACGAGTGCAGTGTCCCAAGGTCGTGCGATCCCCCTTTTGCGACCTTTTCAAAGTTCGTGGGGAAGCCAGATTCACTTAACAACCGTGTTGCTAATGTAACCACCGCGGTGATTCACTTAACAACGCAACAAGATCGATCGTAAAATGGAGCAAAGCTCACTTACTGTCTCACTTAGCAACAGACATTCGGGGCTCTACTGCGGTCGTTAAGTGAAGGACGACCTGTAATACGAGTTCAGGCTCCTACCCGCCCCTGCCCATCGTACCCCACTGGCCCCACTACTCTGCCCCCCCTCCCCACTTTCTGCGTTTTTTCAGCCAGCCTTTTACCATCTTGATGATCTCGGGATAGAGTGGCTCAATGAGGATGCCACGGTTGGTGGCCACGCACTCCACCAGCTCATTCAGGGCTGCCCGCTTGATCTCCTTGCCCTTCAGGTCAGCCACGCAGTCCAGGAAGTCGAAGACGATGGAGCATTGCTGAAGCTTCTTGCACAGAAGGTCGTGGAGCTCTGAAACCGGAGCATCTGCAGGGGGAAAGCAGAGGATTTACACGCAATCCCACGTGAGGAAGCAGAGGCAACCGTGAGAATTCATACAGCAAAAGCCCTTAGACTTATATCCCGCTTTACAGTGCCTTTCCAGCCGTCTCTAAGCGGTTTACAGAGTGAGCCTCTTGCCCCCAACAATCTGGGTCCTCATTTTACCCACCTCAGAAGGATGGAAGGCTGAGTCAACCTTTAGGAAGGAAGGAAGGAAGGAAGGAAGGAAGGAAGGAAGGAAGGAAGGAAGGAAGGAAGGAAGGAAGGTCAATAGCACTTACTTATATACCGCTTCACAGTGCCTTTCCAGCTGTCTCTAAGCGGTTTACAGAATCAGCCTCTTGTCCCCAACAATCTGGGCCCTCATTTGACCCACCTTGGAAGGACGGAAGGCTAAGTCAACCTTTAGGAAGGAAGGAAGGAAGGAAGGAAGGAAGGACGGATGGAAGGAAGGAAGGAAGGAAGGAAGGAAGGAAAATATCGTGTTTCCCCCAAAATAAGACCCTGTCTTATATTTTTTTGAACCCTGAAATAAGCGCTTGGCCTTATTGCCATGCGCTCAAAAGCCCGATTGGGCTTATTATCAGGGGATGACTTATTTTGGGGAAAACAAAGTAGCAATAGCACTTAAACTTATATCCTGCTTCTAACTCCTGGCTGTGGGCAGAATTAGCCTGCAATCCTGCCTTCTAACCACTGTTCCACCACAGGAGGGAGGGAGGGAGGGAAGGAAGGAAGATAAGGAAAGAAGAGCAATAGAGCACTTAGACTTATATACCGCTTTACAGTGCTTTTACAGCCCTCTCTAAGCGGTTTACAGAGTCTTTACAGCCTCTTGCCCCCAACAATCTGGATCCTCATTTTACCCACCTCGGAAGGATGGATGGTTGAGTAGACCTTGAGCTGGTTAGGATCGAACTGCTGGCACTCGGGCAGAATTAGCCTGCAATACTACACTCTTAACCACTAGGAAGGAAGGAAGGAAGGAAGGAAGGAAGGAAGGAAGGAAGGAAGGAAGAAAAATAACAGTAGCACTTAAGACTTATATTCCTCTTCACAGTGCTTTGGAGCTCTTTGAGAGGTTTAGAGTCAGCCTCTTGCTCCCAACAATCTGGGTCCTCATTTGACCCACCTTGGAAGGATGGAAGGCTGAGTCAACCTTTAGGAAGGACGGAAGGAAGGACGGAAGGAAGGAAGGAAGGGAGGGAGGGAGGGAGGGAGGGAGGGAGGAGCGAGCAGCAATAGCACTTAGACTTATATACCGCTTCATAGTGCCTTTACAGCCCTCTCTAAGTGGTTTACAGAATCAGCCTCTTGCCCCCAATAATCTGGGTCCTCATTTTACCGGCCTGATCGAACTCCTGGCAGTCGGCAGAGTCAGCCTGCAATAATACTCCATCCTAACCACCCCGCCACCACGGCTCGTACAACGGGATCCTACACGAGAAAGCAGAGGCCCCCGTGAGAATTTACACGGCATCCCACAAGACAGAGGCCTCATATGTTGAAGCACATACATGTGCTATCTCTTTCCCTTCATTGTAATCCAGCTTGGAGGCATGACTGGAATAACACGCATGACACCTCCTTTCGCTCTTTTCCCGCTATTTTTCGGAAGGGAAAGACCAGAGCTCTTGGGCATTGCCAACAGAAGTGCATACAACTGTCAACAATGTTGGAAATCCAGCAGGTCGTGGGAAGGTACCCACGGCTCGGAATTGCATTGGGAAAGCTGCATCTCTAACACAACAGACCTGGGGAAACCCCCCCCTCCCCAACTCTCTATCTCTGGGGGCTAATTGCTATCAAGCAACACCCCGCAATAACAATTAGCAGGATATTTTAATTACAGCGCTTTACGCTGCACTTCAAAGACGGGCTCGTAAAACTTTATTGCTAGTACTTGTACACGGAAATATCACAATTCAAAGATGGGGGACTTATAACCCTAGGAGTGGCAAAATTCTGTGCGGCTGCAATGTCCACAAGGAAAAAAAAATGGTTACAGAATTATAGCTGTCAACTTTGGGCCAATTTTTTGGAGATATCTCTTGACCATTTTCGGGAAATTATATTTACTCACACACGTATCAGCTCTCCGCTCAGGTCACTGTTTGAGAACATGTATTTTCTGAACAGCGGTGTTATTATCCACTGTTAATGTCAGTACTGTTTTTTAATATATTGTAAACAGTGATGTCTATTGCTGGTCTATGACCGAAATAAAACAGGGGTGAAATCCTGCAGGTTCTGGAGAACCGGGTAGCGGAAATTTTGAGCAGTTTGGAGAACCGGCAAATACCACTTCTGGCTGACCCCAGAGTGGGGTGGAAATGGAGATTTTGCAATATTCTTCCCCTGAAGTGGGGAGGGAATGAGGATTTTGCAATATCCTTCCCCTGGAGTGGGGAGGGAATGGGGATTTTGTAGTATCCTTCCCCCAGGAGTGGGAAGGGAATGGAGATTTTGCAATATCCTTCCCCTGAAGTGGGGAGGGAATGGAGATTTTGCAGTATCCTTCCCCTGGAGTGGGGAGGGAATGGGGATTTTGCAATATCCTTCCCCTGGAGTGGGAAGGGAATGGAGATTTTGCAATATCCTTCCCCTGGAGTGGGGAGGGAATGGGGATTTTGCAATATCCTTCCCCTGGAGTGAGGAGAGAATGGGGATTTTGCAGTATCCTTCCCCTGGAGTGTGGTGGGAATGGAGATTTTCAGTATCCTTCCCCCAGGAGTGGGGAGGGAATGGGGATTTTGCAGTATCCTTTCCCTGCCACGTCCACCAAGCCACACCACGCCCACCAAGCCACGCCCACCGAACCGGTAGTAAAAAAAAATTGGATTTCGCCATTGTAATAAAGTTATATTCTATTCTATTCTTTGGGAACAATGGCAAACTCGCGAAGCAGCGAGAACCCTTCCAATACCTGACACTCTGCTCTTGCTATTAATTGTTAACTGCTAACTTTTTAAAAGGTTTTCACTCAGATTTTATTTATTTATTTATTTATTTATTTGTTTCAATTTCTATACCGCCCTTCTCCAAATAGGACTCAGGGCGGTGAACAGCCAAAGTAAAAAACAGGACATACAAAATTTAAAAACAATTTAAAATAATTAGATATTTTGGCCGTAAATTAAAACAACCCAATTTAAAATCAATTTAAAATTTAAAAAATTTTAAAAATTCCTTTTTCCTTAATCGTTGCTGGTTCCCTTGATTGTGTTTGGTCTTGGACTGTAAATGAAACTTTTGATCGCTTGATTGATTGCAATTCAAAGACGGGTGACTTAAAACCCGTGCATTTTTTTTTTTTTAAAAAGAGTCACTGGGATCCAAAAATCGACAGAAAAACCACTCCCAAAATAACTGTGTGGGGCCATGTTTACCAAGTCGCCAGAAAGTGAGGCTCAACTCAAAGAGACTTCACTTCCAAAAATCCCTGCAGTGAAAAGAAAAATATTCTGTTAATTTCTGGGCGCGTCTGGTTAAAATAATAATAATAATAATAATAATAATTAAGAAGGGTGTAGCTCCCTCCAAGAATAAATTGCCTGCCTGGATAGACATGTGTACCTCTCAGATATAACTGACTAAGCAGCCATAAATATATTATAAGCTTATATTGCAGACGTAAGTCTACATTTAAATTTGCAGGGCAATTAAGCTTTGGAAGAAGCTGAAACACGATCCGCTTGCAGGGGAAAAGTTCCTTGACCTCTCCTGCGTTCCCACGGCTTGGCTCCATCGCTGATCTTCCCGGCTTCCTCCGCAAGCAAAACTTTGCTCTATTTTCAGTGACTTTGTTCCTTTCCTAAAATAGGGCGGGTTGGACTAGAAGACCTCCGAGGTCCCTTCCAACACTCTTATTCTGTATTTTCTGTTCTTGTTTGCTCTCTGGAAACTCCTCAACATTCAATGCAGCTTGGTCTGTTGAGATCCAGGATGATCCCTCTAGTGCCCAAATTCTGCATGCTAACTAATTACTATAGAATTTAGATTATTTGAATTAAGTAATTTTTTTTTCTACCTGTTGCAAGGACCATTGAAAGAGAAAAAAGCCTCATGCAGTCATGCAATTATCCCGCTGGCTTCCGGATTTTCTTAACAACTGTATGATTCGCTTAATAACCATAGCAAAATAAGGTACAGGTAGTCCTTGATTTATGACCACAATTGAACCCAAAATTTCTGCTGCTAAGCAAAACAGTAGTTAAGTGATTTTTCTCCTTTTTACAACTTTTCTTGCCAAAGTTCTTAAGTGAGTTATTGCACTTGTTAAGTGACTCTGGCTTCCCCCTTGACTCTGCTTGTCAGAAGGTCGCAGAAAGAGGATCATGTAACCTGTGAATCATGTGATCAGGATGCTGCAACCGTCATAAGTACATTCCAGTTGCCAAGCATTTAAATATTGACCATGTGATCGTGGGGATGCTGCAACGGTCATAAGTGTGAAACAAGGTCGTAAGTCACTTCTTTCAGTGCTTTTGTAGCTGCGGTCACTAAACGAATGCTTGTAAGTCAAGGACTACCCTGGAATAAAATCTGGCCTAGTCATATGATGACTAGCTCAGCAACCAAAATTCTGGTACCAATTGAGGTCATATGTTGAGAATGATCTGCGTGTCCCACCGGTGGCCAGAGGAGCTGGCAGCAGAGTCAGACAGTGAGGAGGTTGGGGAGGAACGTGGGCCAGTCCTGGGGGCTGGGGAAAGCTCGATCAAGGCCTCTGCATCGGAGGCAGAGAGGGAGGTAGACAGCAGCGAGGCACAGGAACAGCTGGAGCCTGTTCCCAGCATGAACAGAGCTGCCAGAAGACAAGAACAACTCAGAAAGCAGGATCGACTTGGGAGTAAAAGCCACACCTTGGAGGTGATTGGCCCCTCCCATAGGAAACAAAAGAGGAGCGAACGGGGAGGGGGCTTCTGCAGGAAACAATTTGTTCTTTCGTTCGTTTCAAGAGTGGGAAGATCTGTCCGTGAATCCCAGAGACTGTGCCAAGTTTGGCCTTGTACTACGTATGGAAACTAGTTATCTGGCAGCTTTCCAAGCGAGATAAGGTCTGTGTTGATAAGTATTCCTCTGAAAGACTGTTTGGACAGGCCTTGCTGACTGTGAATGAAAGGGATTCACAGTCGTGTCAATAAAAGGGGTTTTGCTGGGACCAAGACTCAGCTTCGTGCTTTTTAAGGAAGCCTAAGTCAGAACATGCCTACGCTAGGAAGAGCTTCCCCACGAATGAGAAACGGGCCCAAGGCGAAGATAAAATAACATTCTAAAATTAGGATAGGATGTTATTCTGTAAAAGCATAGACTAGACCAGAACAGAACAGAATAATAGAGTAGAATAGAACAGAACAGAACAGAATAATAAAATATAACAATTCTATCCTTGCCCATTAGGATGCCTTTCTCCAAAACCTTGCCAATGCTCTCTTTTTCTCTTTCGCCCTCCTCCAGCTGCTAGAATTGTTCGACAGCGAAGACCCCAGGGAACGTGAATACCTCAAGACCATCCTTCACCGGGTTTACGGCAAATTCCTGGGCCTCCGGGCGTATATTCGCAAGCAATGCAATAACATTTTTTTGAGGTGAGGGGCTTCTCCGCCTTCGGTTTGCCTGTGTTTTCATCCTGAGCAATCAAGGAGTGTTGTGTGTCGTGTGCAACTTTTTCTAATTTCTAATCTAATCACAAAAATTTCTGACTAATTCCAAGGAGAGAACCTTATCAACTGAGCCTGTAGAGCAGTTTTCAAACTTGGCTACTTTAAGAAGGGTGGACTTCAACTCCCAGAATCCCCCAGCTGGCATGTTTTAAGAGGGGTGGACATCAACTCCCAGAATCCCCCAGCCGGCATGCTTTAAGAGGGGTGGACTTCAACTCCCAGAATCCCCCAGCCGGCATGCTTTAAGAGGGGTGGACTTCAACTCCCAGAATCCCCCAGCCGGCATGCTTTAAGATGGGTGGACTTCAACTTCAACCTTCTGGCTAGGGAATTCTGGGAGTTGAAGTCCACCAGTCTTAAAGCTGTCAAGTTTGAAGACCTCTGTCTTAAAGCATGCTGGCTGGGGAATTCTGGGAGTAGAAGTTCATCCATATTAAAAGATGTTAGGTGGGGAGTTTTGGGAATTGAAATCCATATATCTTAAAGCATGCTGGCTGGGGAATTCTGGGAGTTTGGTCCCCCACTTAAAAGCATGCAGACTGGGAAATTCTGGGATTTGAAATCCATATCTCATAAAGTGTTCTGACTGGAGAATTCTGGGAGTTGAAGTCCGCCCATATTAAAAGATGCTAGGTAGGGAGTTTTGGGATTTGAAATCCATATATCTTAAAGCATTCTGATTGTGGAATTCTGGGAATCTTGAAGTATACTAACTGGGGAATTCTGGAACTTGAAGTCCACCCATTTTGAAGCATGATGGCTGGGGGATTCTGGGAGTTGAAGTCGTAAAGGTGAAAAACGATCATAAGTCACTTTTATCAGCGCTGTTGTAACTTCAAATGGTGGGTAAACGGGTTGCTATAAATATCGGACCTACCTGTTGTGTTTTGAGAAGGTGAGGATGATGGGAAAAGGGAAGATCTTTGGGGAAGACAATGACGAGAATAAAACCCTCCCTGTTTCTTCCTTTCCTTTCCCCCAACAGGTTTATCTACGAGACCGAACATTTCAACGGAGTGGCTGAATTATTGGAAATCCTTGGGAGGTAAATCTTTCCCAATTCTTTAAAGCAGGGGTCTCCAACCTTGGCAACTTTAAGACTTGGGGACTACAACTCCCAGAGTTCCTCAGCCAGGAGAGTATCTCTGAAAGGAGGGCCCTCTAGTCTCCGGTCAAAGACCTTTAGCCAAGGAGAACTTGCCATTTCATGTGGCAGTCTGTTCCACAGGCTGCCGTTCTATATAATTCCTTCCTCACCCGGATTTCTTCGAACCGTCGTTTAGTCGTGCGGTGACGCAGTGGTTAGAGTACGGTACTGCAGGCTCCTTCTGCCGGCTGCCTGCAATTTGGCAGTTCGAATGTCACCAGGCTCAAGGTTGACTCAGCCTTCCGTCCTTCCAGGGTGGGTAAAATGAGGACCCAGATTGTTGATGGGGGCAAGAGGCTGATTCTGTAAACTGCTTAGAGGAGGCTGTAAAAGGGATATAAGTCTAAGTGCTATTGCTAGAGGTGTAGGGTTTCCTGGAGGGGAGGGAGGGAAGGAAGGAAAGAGAGAGAGAGAAAGTAGGAAAGAAAAAAAAGAAAGAAAGAAAGAAAGAAAGAAAGAAAGAAAGAAAGAAAGAAAGAAAGAAAGAAAGAAAGAAAGAAAGAGAAAGAAGGGATGGGATGGGATAGGATGAGATGGGATGGGATGGGAAGAAAGAAAAGAAAAAAAAGAAAAGGGAAGGAAGGAAGGAAAGAATGAAAGAAAAAGAAGGAAAGAGAAAGAAGGAAAGGAGGGGGATGGGATTGGATGGGAAGGAAAAAGAAAAAGGGAAGGAAGGAAAGAATAAAAGAAAAAGAAAAGAAAGAGAAAAGAAGGAAAGAAAGGAAAGGAGGGGATAGGATGGGAAGAAAAAAGGGAAGGAAAGAAAGAAGGAAAGAAGAAGGAAGGAAGGCAAAAGAAAATTGTAAAACTGGAGATTAAATTCTTAAATTCATCCATCTGAATGTTTCTCAACCTCTGAGAAATTCTGGCCAGGGAATTCTGGGAGTTGAAGTCCACTCATCCAAGCTGCTTCGTTGGGAAGCCCTGATTTAGCTCCCCCGACACCGATATGAGAAATTGGCTGCTGCAACAACAACCCTGCAGGGATGACCTTCCCTCCCTTAAAACCCCCCTCCCTCCGGCTTCTCTTTCAGCATCATCAACGGCTTCGCGCTGCCCTTGAAGGCGGAACACAAGCAGTTCCTGGTGCGGGTTCTGATCCCGCTACACTCCGTCAAATCGCTCTCCATTTTCCACGCCCAGGTGAGCCTGGCAGCGCCTGGCACCCAGCAACCCCGGGGGTGGGTGGGTGCCGGAGACGAGCCCTCGAGGCGCTCCGGGGTTCAGAGAGGCTCCTCACCTCCTCACCCGGATTCCTCTCTTGCAGCTGGCCTACTGCGTGGTCCAGTTCTTGGAGAAAGACGCCACGCTGACCGAGCACGTAAGTCTGGCCTTTGCAAGGGGCAGGGGGGGCAAGCAGCGGGGCAGGGGGCACGGCTGCAGCGGGGGGGGGGGGAAGATTTGGCAGCGGGGCAGCAGCCCCTTCGAACAAGAGCCGGAGTTTTCTTTTCGCTCGTTCCTTGCGTTTCTAGAGCTGCCCAACCCCACTAAGTGAAAAATTCCAAAAATTGGCTTAAAATTCCAATATTTTTCCTCTCCTTCACTCACACTCTCTCTCTCTCTCTCTCTCTCTCTCTCCCTCTCTCTCTCTCTCTCTCTCTTGAATGATAACATCTGTCCCATTGCAATTCTAGGGCTCCATTTTATGGTGATAATATGGTTTTAATCTGAATTTAATAGGTTATCTCTCATATTTTATTGTCCACTTATATATATATTTATTTATATATATTTGTCTTCTTAAGTTTTCGCGGGTGTGCATATGCAAAAAATTAAAATCTCGGGTGTTTTCCCGTGTCATTGTAAATAAGTTGGTTAAAATATTTAAAATCCTGGTTAAAATCCCAGCTTAAAATCTTCTAAAAATCCTTACAGAGCACTCTGCAAGGTCTTTAAAACCTCAGCTAAAATCCTACCAGTACCTTAAAAGTTTTTCTTATAGCAACGTTATTTATACATACATACATACATACATACATACATACATACATACATACATATATATATATATATATATATATACAGGTAGTCCTTGTTTTATGACCACAATTGCTCCACGATTGAGCAATTTCACACAGGGGTTGTTGTTTTTGTTTTTTTTTAATAAAGTGAGACATTTTTTGTGAAGTGAGACATTTAAGTGAGTTCTGCCCCGTTTTACGACCTTTCTTGCCTGAGTTGTTAAGTGAATCGCTGCAGTTGTTAAGTTAGGAAAACGGTTGTTAAGTGAATCTGGTTTCTTCGTTGACTTTGCTGGTCAGAAGGTCGCAAAAGATGATTACTGGGACACTGCAATCGTCATAAGTACGAACCGAATAGGAGCCAAGCATCTGATTTTTGATCATGTGACCATGGGGAGGCTTG
The DNA here is from genome assembly GCF_029531705.1 of Pantherophis guttatus. Next base: position 1,586,139 of record NW_026844085.1, on the reverse strand, counting down.
CAACAGTTGTAGGTGGGAGAAACGGTCATAAGTCACTTTTTTAATGCCATTGCAACTTTGGTCACTATCAATCAGAATAGAGCTTGAAGGGACCTTGGAGGTCTTCTAGTCCAGCCCCCTGCTCAGGCAGGAAAGCCCTATACCATTTCAGACAGGTGCCATCCAGTCTCTTCTTAGAAACCTCCAGTGATGAAGTACCCACAACTTCTGGTGGCAAGCTGTTCTACTGGTTAATTGTCTTCACTGTTAGGAAGTTTCTCCTCAATTCCAAGTTGCTTCTCTCCTTGATTAGTTTCCATCCATTGCTTCTTGTCCTGCCCTCAAGTGCTTTGCTTAAAAAGTTTGAGTTAGAAATGGTTTTAGGTTTTTTTTAAACATTAAACAGATGGTTGTAAGTTATAATATATATATATTATATAATATATATATAATATACTATATACTATATTTATTTGAGAGAGAGAGAAGAGGAGAGAGAATATAAGATGTATGTATGTACCATATTTCTCCGAAAATAAGACTAATTGGAAAATAAGCCCTAATGCGTCTTTTGGAGCAAAAATTAATATAAGACCGGGTCTTATTTTTGGGGAAACAACGGTATATATGTAGTGTGTATGTGCGTATTGACATGCCATTTCTCCCACATACAATATGTGTGTGTGTGTGTGTGTAGTCCTCAACTTACAACCATCCATTGTTGTGACTCCGACCCCCCCCGTCTTATCAGAGGGAGAAGACTCCGAAGGTGAAGGAGAGGAGTTGGCCAGGCCTCCCTCTCCAGGACCCTCCTCTCTGGCAATGCCTCAGGTGTCTCCCGAGGGAGAAGAGATTGGCCAGGACCAGGTATCTCCGAACAGTCGCAGTCAGACAGTGACGGAGATAAGTCTTGGCTGGATCCACACCAGCGTCGGAGAGACAAGCGCACGCAGCAGAAAAGGAGGCGTGCCAGAGATTAAGCTGAATCACTAGACCACACCCCACAGGGATAAAAGGGGTATGGTGGCCATTCAGGCTCTGTGACGGACAAAACTAAACAACTAGCGAGTCGCATTGTATCTCTGAAACTACGTTATCTGCCTGCCTTGGATTAATACGGACTGGACTTGACAATTCTGTGGCTTTGTGCATTTGTTTTGGTTTATCTGACGGAGGAGGAACACCTCCCTCTGTGAGTAAAGTTCTTGGCAAGCAGCTACTGGGTTGCTGCCAATCCTGTTATCGAAGGAATTTATTGTCTGCAAGTTTTATTTAACCCCTGGTTGACTATTTGTGTGTGTGTGTGAGACGGGGATAGAACATCCATTTAGATATATATATATATATATATGTATATGTTATGTATATGTATATGTATATGTATATGTATATGTATATGTATATGTCTGGTGAAATCCAATTTTTTTTACTACCGGTTCTGTGGGCGTGGCTTGGTAGGTGTGGCAGGGGAAGGATATTGCAAAATCTCCATTCCCACCTCACTCGGGGGCCAGCCAGAGGTGGAATTTGCTGGTTCTCCAAACTGCTCAAAATTTCTGCTACCGGTTCGCCAGAACCTGTCAGAACCTGCTGGATTTCACCCCTGCTCTATGTCTACGTATGTATGTATATAGATATATACAGATAATACACACGCAAGCACACATATTTGCTGACGCTCTATTTAAACTAAATATGAATATCGGCGATTTCATGACCTCTACAGATGCCGTACGCTCAATACAAATCGATCAATCAATCAATATTTTCTCTTTTCTTCGGCAGGTGATACGGGGCCTGTTGAAATACTGGCCAAAGACTTGCACTCAAAAAGAGGTACCGAAGGGCTGGGCAGCGGGTGGGGGGGGGTTGTCGCATGCATAGAGGGGGGGTCAGGCCCCGCAAAGGCATCAGCCAGAGGGTCTCCCCCTCCTTTCATCCCCTCCCTCTCCCCCCTTCCCGATCAGGTGATGCTCTTGGGGGAAATTGAGGAGATCCTGGATGTGATCGAGCCCTCGCAGTTCGTGAAGATCCAGGAGCCGCTCTTCAAGCAAGTGGCGCGATGCATCGCCAGCCCCCACTTCCAGGTGCTTTGGGGAGGAGGGGGCGCCGAGCAAAAAGGGCGGGGAGGGGGAAACCATCTTTGCGGTCGTCCTCCACTTACGACTACAAATGGAGTTTCAGTTGCCAAGCCATGCGGTCGTTAAAGCAAGTCGTCCAGTCACCGGGACTGCATTTTCACAACCAGTTTTACTTCGGTCGTTAAGTGAATCGCATGGTTGTTAAGTGAATCGCGTGGTCGCTAAGTGAATCTTGCTCCCTCCCCAAATTGATTTTGCTTATGGGAAGCCAGGTAGTGTTGTGACCCCAGGCCCAAGTAGTTAGTATTAAGTACAAACAGTTCCAAAAGAGCCTTGGTAGTACAGTGGTCTAAGGCACCCTGTTATTAAGCTGGTTATTAAGACCAGCTGCCTGCAATTACTGCAGGTTCGAATCTCGCCAAGGCTCAAGGTTGACTCAGCCTTCCATCCTTTCTAAGGTAGGTAAATTGAGGACCCAGTTTGTGGGGGCAATAAGCTGACTTTGTATAAATATACAAAAAGGATGAAGGCTATTGCTTAACGCATTGTAAGCCGCCCTGAGTCTCCGGAGAAGGGCGGCACATAAAAATAAATTAAAAAATTAAAAAAAACAGCTGAGAATTAACTCCTTCTCAGCGTCCTCCAAACTAAACGAAAGCAAATTCTTCAAAACACCATTCCATAGTTTATCACCGACCTTGGGATAATTAGGCAAAGTGCCAAAGGCTTTTCTTGGCAAAAGCTCAGAAGCAGAAGACGCCGACAAGAAATGAATACAGTGAAACAAGAAGCAATTCTCTCAATAGTTGTTTTCCGTCAAAGAGCCCAAGAGCCGTTGCTGGCCTTTTAAGCCTTATGGGAGGGGCCAATCATCTCCTGGCCTTACTCCTGAGTCGTCCACTTTGCTCGAGCTGCTCTTGCCTTCTGGCAGCTCTTCTCATACGTGTACTAGGAACAGGCTCCTCGTGTTCCTCTGCCTCTCTGCTGTCAGCCTCTGGAGGCTCCGGAGTCCGCACCTCACTCCCCGATGGCCCTGGCCCCATCTCTGCCTCCGATGCAGAGCCCTCATCCGGGCCTTCCCCAGCCTCCGGGACTGGCCCATGTTCTTCCTCATCCTCCTCACTGTCCGACTCCGCTGCCAGCTCCGCAGACTGCTGGCGAACCACAACAGGTAGGTGGTTTGCGACTGTAACACGCACAATTGCCAATCAGGATGAAATGTGATCCAATGACCGAAGGGGAGAAGTTGCGACGGTTGTAACTTTGAGGATGGGTCATAAGTCACTTTTTCTGAGACCGTCGTAACTTTGAACCATCGTTAAGCCATTGGTCATAATTCAAAGCCCGCCTTACAGGTAGTCCTCGACTTGCAACCGTTCATTTAGTGACCGTTCGAAGTTACAACGGCGCCGAAAGAAGTGACTTACGACCGTTAGTCACACACTGATGACCGTTGCAGCCTCCCCGTGGTCACGTGATCAAAATTCATGCGCTTGGCGACTGACTCGTATTTATGACGGTAGCAGTGTCTTGGGGTCACGGGATCCCTTTTTTGCGACCGTCGGACAAGAAAAACCAACGGGGGAAGCCAGATTCACTTAACAACCAGGTTACTCACTTAACAACCACAGTGATTTACTTAACCACCATGGCAAGAAAGGTCGTAAAACGGGATAACAGTCACTTAACAACCGTCTTGCTTAGAAGGGGAAACGGGGCAAAACTCAATAAATGTCTCACTTAACAACAGAAAATTTTGGGCTCGATTGTGGTCGTAAATCGAGGACTGCCCAGCTTGAAGGCGGCTGGGTCGGGGACTTTTCAAATGGGCTTTCAAATACGGCTGTTGCTCTGTACCCCCCTCCCCAAAAACAGGTGGCCGAACGGGCGCTCTATTTCTGGAACAACGAATACATCCTGAGCCTGGTGGAGGACAATTGTCACACGGTGCTGCCCACCATCTTCGGCACGCTCTACCGCGTCTCCAAGGAGCACTGGAACCCGTGAGTCTGGCAGGCACGGCACCGGGGAGGACTTGGTCAGAGAACGAGGACTTCCTCAGACTTCCCCAAAAGTTAGAAAACTCACCTGGGAAAAAGCCGGGGTGAAATGCTCCCAGTTCGGATCGGATCGTCCGATCCGGTAGCGATGGCGGCGGGTGGTTCGGAGAACCGGTAGCAAAAATCCCTGCCTCCCCCCCCATGCCCAGCTGAGCCGCGCGATCATCAGATGTTTTTTTTTTTTTACTTTTAAAAGTATTTTTTTCTACAACCTCTTCGGCCGAAAAAAATGCTTTTAAAAGTAAAAAAAAAAAAAAAAAAGCCTCTGATGATCACACAGCTCAGCTGGGATCGTCAGAGGCTTTTAAAAGACGGTTGTAGAAAAAATGCTTTTAAAAGCCTCTGACGATCGTAGCTGAGTTGCCTGATTGGCAGAGGCTTTTAAAAGACAAAAAAGCCTCTGCCAATCAGGCAACTCTTCATTGAAGAGGTTGTAGAAAAAATGGTTTTAAAGGGTTTTTTTTAAAAAGTTGGCCACGCCCACCCAGTCACATTACCCACCCACCCCCCAAGCCATGCCCACAGAACTGGTAGTAACAAATTTTAGATTTCACCACTGGAAAAAGCCCGCTTCCCACTCCAAGAAATTACAACCTGGTATAGGTTGTCCTCTCGGTCAGTCGGAATGGGACAACTCGTTGCAGCCAACTCACCGTGGGACGATCCAAGAATTCAGTTTAGTTATTTCAAATAATTTAAAAAATATTATAATTTTGGTCCTTCGCATTTTATTTCATCCCTTCTTTGGCATCCTTAATGATTCTTTCAACCACTTCTTCAATGTTTGTGTGATTCTTGTCCCACAGTGAGTTACCCATAGCGAATTGGCCATGAAGAGTTGACCATGGCAAGTTGGCTGCAATGAGTTGGCCATGAAGAGTTGACCATGGCTAGTTGGCTGCAGTGAATTGGCCATGAAGAGTTGACCATAGCTAGTTGGCTGTGATGAATTGGCCATGAAGAGTTGACCATGGCAAGTTGGCTGCAGTGAATTGGCCATGAAGAGTTGACCATGGCTGGTTGGCTGTGGTGAGTTGGCCATGGCAAGTTGTCGTAGTTGTAAGACTGTAGGGATGTTGGGCCTCCCCATGTGTCCCAGGTTCGTCTTCTCCTTGTCCTCACCTCCCCATCCCACCTCTCTTCCCAGGACTATTGTGTCCCTGGTCTACAACGTCCTCAAGACCTTCATGGAGATGAACGGCAAGCTCTTCGATGAACTCACTGCCTCCTACAAGGTGGAGAAGCAGCAGTAAGTGTGTTTGTGCGAGGGTGTGAACTGTTTGAGTGGGGGTGAGGAGATGAGGGTGGGGAATTCTGGGAGTTGAAGCCCACAGGCCTTCAAGTTACAGATTACAGATTAACAGAGCTGGAAGGGACCTTGTAGGTCATCTAGTCCAACCCCCTTCCCAAACAGGAGACCCCACACCATTTCTGACAGGTGGCAGTCCAGTCTCTTCTGGAAAGCCTCCAGTGATGAAGCTCCCACAACTTCTGAAGGCAACTTCTGTTCCATGGGTTGATGGTTCTCACTGTAAGAAAATTCCTCCTTATTTCTAGGTTGAATCTCTCCTTGGTCAGTTTCCATCCATTATTCCTTGTCTGGCCTTCAGGGGCTTTGGAGAATAGCTTGGCCCCCTTCCTCCTCTCTGGGGCAGCCCCTCAAAATACTGGAAGAGGCTCTCCTGTCTCCCCTGGTCCTTCTCTTCACTAGACCAGCCAGGCCCAGTTCTAAGCTTGGCTTGGTTTTGTGAATAGGGGATGGAATTGGCATCTTGTACAAAGGCAGCCCATTGAGCTAGTTAATGGTTCAGTCAACTATCACAGAATTGCGGAGTCAGAAGGGATGCCAAGGATAAAATACAGAATAACAAGAGTTGGAAGGGGCCTTGGAGGTCTTCTAGTCCAACCCCCTGCTCAAGCAGGAGACCCTGTCCCATTTCAGACAAATGGCTTGTCCAGTCTCTTTCTTAAAAGCCTCCAGTGATGAAGCACCCACAACTTCTGGTGGCAGGCTGTTCCGCTGGTTAATTGTTCTCGCTTTCAGGAAGTTCCTCCTTATTTCCAGGCTGAGTATGCAAGAAAATTGGCTAAACCACTCATAAGACTCTCTGTCTCTCTCTCTCTCTCTCTCTGTGTGTGTATGTGTGTGTAAACCTCCAAAGTCAGAAAACATCAGGAAGTTTTTAAATAGTCTCCTGCTTGCGCAGGGGGTTAGACTAGAAGACCTCCAAGGTCCCTTCCGACTCTGTTATTCTGAAATGCAATCTAGTAAACTCCACGTTAGACCGGTCATTTAGGTCAGCGGTCCCCAACTTTTGTGGCTTGGTGGCCCGGCTGGAAGCGGGGGAGAGGGGGAATCAGGCCGCACGAGTGGCGGTCCAGTGTGTGCCCACGTATACATGTCACGCAGGTTGGGCCGTTTGCATGCGTGCACATACATGCCAGCCTGTTGCTCACATGGCCTGGTTCTGAATTGGCCATGGGCCAGTAGTAGAACGCGGCCCGAGGGTTGGGGACCCCGATGTAGATATAGGGGGGGGGGTTGGCCAAATGGCTGTCCAATCTCTAAAACAGGAGTCCCCAACCTTTCGGACCTCAGGGATCCATAATTTTAAATCCCATGGACCACTAGTATGATCTGCCTAATGACCGGGTGAGCGGGCGTGGCTAGGTGGTCATGTGACTGGGTGGGTGGGGTCAACTCAATGTCACTCCCATCGAGGGATGCCTCGCCGGCCTCTGCTCGCCCCTCCCCTCCTCGCCCGGGCTCCTTAGGGCCCCAACAGGAAAGCAGTTGCTGGAGCTAAGCAGCCACCAGGAGAAAGAGTTGGCAAAACAGCTCAGTTCAAATTGGATCTGGCCGAGAAGGAGGCTCAGCAGAAGCACCTCACTGAGGACTAGGAGCTTAGGCTTTCCAAGCAGAGGGAAGACCTGTGGGAATGCAAGGCCAGGTACCGGCGCCTGGAGGCTCAGCCGGCTGTGATGGTCAGGCAGTTCCAGGCCACGATGCTGTCCCACTGGAACGAGGCCCTCCGGTTCTTCTCCACCAGCGGCGCTTCCCTCCAGCCTTCGCCCAAAGCCCCCCACCAGGAGGCCGAAGCAGACCCCAAGTCGGAATTTCTGCCCCCCTCCGACCCTCACAAGAAGACCCCAAAGGGGGAGACTCTCTGCAGCAACACAACCGTTCATTGCACGTATCCGGCCAAGGGGCTGTAGTTTGAGGACCCCTGAGTTAGTGCAATATTAAAAAATGCAAATTATTTTTCTGCGGACCACCAAAATTTTCTCGCGGGCCACCAGTTGGTGACCGCTGGTCTAGAAGACCTTCAAAGTTGCTCCCAACTCTTGTTAATTGTGTAATTCTGAATTTTGTCATTTTTCTGGGCACGTGGTGGGGGGTGGTTGGGCGGGGGGCGGGGGGGGGGCAGGTGTTGAACGGGAAGCCTCCTTCTTTGCCCCTGACTCCCCCTCCTCCTCCTTCCCCTCCCTGCAGGGAACTGAAGAAGGAGAAGGAACGCCAGGAGCTCTGGAGGCATCTGGACGAACTTCAGCTGCAGAAGCTCCAAGGCTTGGAAGAAGCCAAGATGAACCGCTTGAATTTGCAACGCACCCTAGCCAGCTAGGAGCCCCTCCTCCGCCCCTGGAAGTGACACCCCCACACCCACCCTCGTGGGCGGTGGGAACGGTCCACCCCTCCCAGGCCGAGACAGCTGGTTCTCCTCCCCACACCCCTCCACATCGTGTGCCGAGTCGGATCTCCCGTCCTCGGCTGCCCCCCACCGCGAGGCCAGCCGGAAAACCGAAGGATGAGAGTTTGGGGGGCCGGGCAGTGGAGGGGGGGGGGCTGGGCTGCGATGCCCCCCCTCCTTTCCTAAAACTGATGGGCCTGTAAATAATAGGGGAGCCACAATCTTGCAAAGACAATTTGGGGGGGGGGGGGGAAATGACTAACCAGGGTTTGTGGGTAGGTGAGGTGGAACGGGAGAATTGGAGTGCAATACCCGACGGGGAGGCAGGGGGACAGTGCTTCTCCCCCTCCCGCGGTCCTCCGGGGCAGGGAAAATGCAGCCCCCCCCCCACTTAGTAGTGCAGCCCCTAACTCACGGCTGTAGAGCCCCTCCTTGCCCCCTAAGCCCCCACGCTTCCTTCCCCAAAGGGCCAATCTCCTCGTTTGCGGGGTGGTGGGGGGCATGCCCTGCCATGGAAGAAGGGGGTGCCGCCCCGGGAGAGGCCCTGTGTGGTGGTGGGCTTGTGTGGAGAAAAAAAAAATTGCTCCCCCCCCTCCCCAGCAGTTTGTTCGTGTGGGTTTGCAGTTGTGTCTGGCTGGTTGTGTGGTTGTGCACGCGAGAGAGAGAGGTTGCAGGCGGTCTTCACTATGTCCTCTGCAGCTCGGGGGGGGGGGAGAGGGGAAGGGGGGCAGGGCACATGGGGCAGTGAGGTGTCTGTGTGTGCCCCCTTCGGTTTTGTGTTCCTCAGAGGGTTTCAGAAACACACAGACACACACACACAGGGTCAGAGCGAAGGAAAGTGTGCACATTGCGAGGGCCAAAGTAAGCGTACTTCAGTTCTCCACCTCTTCCTTTCTCCTTTCTCCTCCTTCTCTTTCCTCCTCCTCCTCTTCTCCTCCTCTTTCCCTAGCTGCCTTCCTCCTCCTCTTCCTTTCTCTTCCTCTTCTCTTCCTCCTCCTCTTCTTTTTCTCTTTCTCCTCCCTTCTCCTTCTCCTCCTGTTCCTTCCTCCTCCTCCTTCTCTTTCCTCCTCCTCTCTTCCTTTCTCTTCCTCTTTTTCTCTTCCTCCTCCTCCTCCTCCTCCTTTTTCTCTTTCCTCCTCCTCCTCCTCTTCCTTTCTCTTCTCCTCCTTTCTCCTCCTCCTCTTCTTTTTCTCTTTCCTCCTCCCTTCTCCTTCTCCTCCTGTTCCTTCTTCCTCTTCCTTCTCTTTCCTCTTCCTCCTCTTCCTTTCTCTTCCTCTTTTTCTCTTCCTCCTCCTTCTCCTCCTTTTTCTCTTTCCTCCTCCTCCTCTTCCTTTCTCTTCCTCCTCCTCTTTCCTCCTCCTTTCTCCTCCTCCTCTTCTTTTCTTTCCTCCTCCTCTTCTCCTCCTCTTCTTTTTCTCTTTCCTCCTCTTTTCTCCTCCTTCTCCTTTCTCCTCCTCTCCTCTTCTGCTCTTCCTTTTCTCTTTCCTCCTCCTCCTCTTCCTTTCCTCCTCTTCCTTTCTCTTCCTCTTTTTCTCTTCCTCCTCCTTCTCCTCCTCCTTTTTCTCTTTCCTCCTCCTCCTCTTCTTTTTCTCTTTCCTCTTCTTTTCTCCTCCTTCTCCTTTCTCCTCCTCCTCCTCTTCCTCTTCTTCTGCTCTTCCTTTTCTCTTTCCTCCTCCTCCTCTTCCTTTTTCCTCCTCCTCTTCTTCCTCCTCTGCCTCCCTTCTCTCTCCTTCCTCCCCTTCCTCCTTCTCCTCCCTGGGCTCCTGACCTTGGCGGAAGACATATTTGCTGGATAGGACAACTCAAAGGCGTTGCAGCAGGCTCTCTGCCTATCTCGCTTGGTGTGTGTGTGTGTGTGTGTGTGTGTGTGTGTTTGCGTGAGTGCCCGTTGTGCGTGTTGAGTACGCAGGAGAGTCATTCTCAGCCACCAAAATCTCATCGCAGGAGGACAATGCAGGAAACCCAGCGCAGCAGCCTCTCAAGTGGTCCTTGCTGGGGAGGGCGGGAGAAGGATGCTCATAAGAACCCCTGGGAAGCAAATGGATTCCTTTCTCAGCATCTGGCTTGGGTTGCTCAGAGACACCGAACATCTGGAAAGCTACCCGAAGTGGGTTTCTTCATCCCCGCTGCACCTGCATGGGGACCGAGCGGAGAAGCATAAAAATAAAAAACACCCTAATTTTTATAGCTCCCAGTTGGAACTGCGAGGTCCTTGGTGCTCTCTGAGCTTGGTGCTTCTCTTGCATACGTGTCACGATCCAACTAGGTCACATCGATGCTAGTCAATCAATCGGAATAGAGCCGGAAGGGACCTTGGAGGTCTTCTAGTCCAGCCCCCTGCTCAATTGTACCATTTCCTAAGACAAGTGGCTGTCGAGTCTCTTCTTAAAAACTCCAGCGATGGAGCACCCACAATTTCTGGTGGTAAGCTGTGGTTATAGAATAGTATAGAATAGCAGAGTTGGAAGGGACCTTGTAGGTCATCTAGTCTGACCCCCTGCTCAAGCAGGAGAACCTATACAATTTCAAAGACAGTCTCAAAACCTCCAGCGATGAAGCACCCACAATTTCTGGTGGCAAGCTGTTCCACTGGTAAAATTGTCCTCACTGTTAGGAAGTTTCTCCTTAATCCCAGGTTGCTTCTCTCCTCGATTAGTTTCCATCCGTTGTTTCTTGTCTTCTGGTGCTTCGGAGAATAATTTGACCCCCTCCTCTTCTTTGGGGCAGCCCCTCAAATACTGGAATGCTGCTATCATGTCACCCCTAATTCTTCTTTTCTCTAGACTAGCCAGACCCAAATCCTGCAGCTGTTCTTCGTATGTTTTAGTCTCCAAGCCTTTTAATCGTCTTAGTTGCTCTTCCCTGCACTTTTTCGAAAATCTTAACATACAAAAGTATGAAGGCTATTGCTAAACGCATTGTAAGCCGCCCTGAGTCTCCGGAGAAGGGCGGCATATAAATCGAACCCACAAATAAATTGATCCAATCTTTTTTTATAACGTGGGGACCAAAACCGGACGCAGTATTCCAGCTGTGGCCTTACCAAGGCTTTATAAAGCGGTACTGCATGTAATTTTGATTCTATGCCTCTTTATGCCACCAAGGATTGTATTCGCTTTTTTTGGCTGCTGATGGCACTGAGGATGTTACCTCCTTGGGTCGTGAAACGTCTTCAGGAAAACAAGCAAGCTCAGAGAGCACCAAGAGCCTTGATAGTACAGTGGTTTAATGCACCCTGTTATTAAGACCAGCTGCCTGCAATTACTGCAGGTTCGAATCTTACCAGGCTCAAGGTTGACTCAGCCTTCCATCCTTTCTAAGGTAGGTGAAATGAGGACCCAGTTTGTGGGGGCAATAAGCTGACTTTGTATAAATATACAAAAGGATGAAGGCTATTGCTGAGCGCATTGTAAGCCGCCCTGAGTCTCTGGAGAAGGGCGGCATATAAATCATTTTTTTTTTAAAAAAAGGGCCCCTCAACCCTAAGTGCCACACTATGGCGGCAACTGGCATAGTATCTTCTCTCCCACCCCCCCAGGACACTCCTCGGGATGGAAGGAAGCCCCCAGGTCCCCTATTCCAACCCCCTGCTTTAGGTAGAATCCAGGAGAGCATCTCTGAAAAGAGGGGGCTCCAGTCAAAGACCTTTAGCCAAGGAGAACTTTCCACTTCATGTGGCAGACTGTTCCACAGGCTGCCGTTCTATACAATTCCTTCCAAATCCGGATTTCTTTGAACCGTAGTTTAGTCGTGCGGTGGCGCAGTGGTTAGAGTGCGGTACTGCAGGTTAGTTATGCCGGCTGCCTGCAATTTGGCAGTTCGAATCTCACCAGGCTCAAGGTTGACTCAGCCTTCCGTCCTTCCGAGGTGGGTAAAATGAGGACCCAGATTGTTGGGGGAATAATATGCTGACTCTGTAAACCGCTTAGAGAGGGCTGTAAAACACTGTGAAGCGGGATATAAGTCTGCTATTTTCCTTCCTTCCTTCCTTCCTTCCTTCCTTCCTTCCTTCCTTCCTTCCCTGTTAGAATGCAATATTGCAGGCTAACTCTGCCCACAGCCAGCAGTTCGATCCTGACCGGCTCAAGGTTGACTCAGCCTTCCATCCTTCCGAAGTCGGTAAAATGAGGAGACCCAGATTGTTGGGGGCAGGAGGCCGACTCTGTAAACCGCCTAGAGGGGGCTGTAAAAGCACTGTGAAGTGGGATATAAGTCTTAAGTGCTATTGCTAGTGGTGTAGGGTTTCCTGCCTAAGCAGGGGGTTGGACTAGAAGACCTCCGAGGTCCCTTCCGACTGTTATTCTGTTCTTCTTCCAAATTAACAATTTTCTCTCCTTTCTTTGCGTGTTTGTGTGTGTGTAAGAGTATGTGTGAGGGAGATGAGTGCGAGGTGAAAGACCCCTCCTCTCCCCTCCCACTAGGTATGATCACCTCAACACAGTCTTGGTACCCAAAAACAGACCCTCGGTGGGGATGCGGGGGGTGGGATGGGGAAAGGGCACACGGCTTCCATTGCAGTTTATTTTTTAGTAGGCCACTCGGATCGGATTCTTCTCCTATATAATCGGATTTAGTAATACCCCACCGGTGTAGTTTTCACAGGAGAAGACACCCCCCCCCCCAAAGCACTTGGAAGGGAGGGCCTCCAAGGGTTGATGGTGGTGGTTGAAGTGGGGCTGGCAGGGTAAACCTGGGGAGGGGGCTGCAAGAGAGATATTTTGTGGGGGGAGGGTGCGAGTGGGAGGGGGGGTCGAGTCTATTTATGAACAGTTTCCTGGATCACGAACCTTCCCTCTTCCCCGTCTTCCTTTTGCTGGACGACTCTGTATTCAATAAAGAGAAAATTTCATGTCACAAGTAAGTGTGTGGGGGGCTGATCTGGGTCCGGAGTGGGGCAGGGGCCTCACTCAAGTCTGCAGAGAAGTGACTTTCAAACTTTCAAAAAAAACACAAATGTAGGAAGGCCTTGGTGGTGCAGCGGACTAAACTGCTGTTAAGTCGCACTTAGCTGCCAGCTGCCTGCAATTACTGCGAGTTCGAATCTCACCAGGCTCAAGGTTGACTCAGCCTTCCATCCTTCCAAGGTAGGTAAAATGAGGACCCGGATTGTGGGGGCAATAAACTGACTTTGTATAAATATATACAAAAGTATGAAGGCTATTGCTTAACGCATTGTAAGCCGCCCTGAGTCTCCGGAGAAGGGCGGCATATAAATCGAACCAATAAATAAATAAAATCAGAATAGAGCTGGATGGGGCCTTGGAGGTCTTCTAGTCCAGCCCGGGAGACCCTATCCCCATGATGGCAAACCTATGGCATGGGTGCTCATATCTGTGGGCACATGAGCTCAGCTCCAGCGCACATGTGCATGCCAGCCAGCTGATTTTTGGGCCTTCTGGTCCCGCCAGAAGTCAGGAAACTGGCCATTTCCAGCCTCCGGAGGGCCTCTGGGTGCATGGGGAAGGCTGTTTTCGCCCTCCCCAGGCTCCAAGAAAAACTCTGGAGCCTGGGGAGGGTGAAAAAACAGGCTTACCAGGCCCACCATGCCATCGTATGCCAAAAGTGGGAGTCGTGCAGAGGGGGAGTCATATGTGCGGGGGGGGGCGCATTGAATTATGGGTATGGGCATGCGCGCGCAAGACCCCCGCCCTCCCTTTTCAGATACCATTTCAGACAGGTGGCTGTCCAGTCTCTTCTTAAAAGTCTCCAGTGATGAAGCACCCACAATTTCTGGTGGCAAGCTGTTCCACTGGTTAATTGTCCTCACTGTTAGGAAGTTTCTCCTTAATTCCAGGTTGCTTCTCTCCTTGGTTAGTTTCCATCCGTTGCTTCTTCTCCTGCCTTCAGGTGCTTTGGAGAATAATTTGATCCCCTTCCTCTTTGGGGCAGCCCCTCAAATACTGGAATGCTGCTATCAAGTCACCCCTAATTCTTCTTTTCTCTAGATTGGCCAAACCCAAGTTTATAGTTAGTTTTATAGCATACTGCAAAGTCCCCATTCCCTCCCCACTCCAGGGGAAGGATACTGAAAAATCTCCATTCCCATCCCACTCCAGGGGAAGGATACTGCAAAATCTCCATTCCCACTCCAGGGGAAAGATACTGCAAAATCCCCATTCCCTCCCTACTCCTGGGAGAAGTATATTGCAAAATCCCCATTTCCTCCCCACTCCAAGGGAAAGGATACTGCAAAATCCCCATTCCCTCCCTACTCCTGGGAGAAGGATATTGCAAAATCCCCATTTCCTCCCCACTCCAAGGGAAAGGATACTGCAAAATCCCCATTCCCACCCCACTCTGGGACCAGCCAGAGGTGGTATTTGCCGGTTCTCCGAATTACTCAAAAAATTTCCGCTACCGGTTCTCCAGAACCTGCTGGATTTCACCTCTGGGTTGACCTCCTCTTCTTTGTGGCAGCCCCTCAAATACTGGAAGACTGCTATCATGTCCACCCCCACCCCAAGTCCTTGTTTTCTCTAGACTGGATGGAAGGACTTCGATTCCGAGAATTGAATGTGGTGGTGATGATGATGATGGTGAGATTCCTAGCTGTCTCCTGCTCGAAGCAAAAGAGGTTGGATCGTAGACTCCCAGCCTTCTCTACGGCTGAAGCCCTTGTAAAAAAACGATTTCAACACTCACAACAGGTGGAAACAACAACACTGAATAAGAAAATTGTACGCACACCCACCCCACACAGTGTTGAAGCTTTCCCTGCATCTTGGAAAAACCACAGGTAGCCCCCTCGACTTAACAACGGTTCGTTTAGTGACCACTCCAAGTTACGACGGTGCTGAAAAAATGTGACGCATGACCGTTTTTCACACTTAACGACCGTTGCATCATCATCTTTGAATTTTAATCAAGACGATCATGCAACGGTCGTTAAGTGTGAAAAACGGTCATGCGTCACATTTTTGTTTTGCTTGACGGCTGGTTCCTATTTTATGACCGTTGCAGTGTCCCGAGGTCACGAGATCTCCTCTTGCAACCTCCTGACAAGCAAAGTCAAGGGGGGGGGTGTTTAATAATAACTGCAGTGGCACACTTAACGGCTGTGGCATGAAAGGTCGTAAAATGGGGCAAAACTCAACAAATGTTTCACTTGACAACAAATTTGTTGTTTGAGTTGGAAGGGACCTTGGAGGTCATCTAGTCCAACCCCCTGTCCAAGCAGGAGACCCTACACCATTTCTGAGAGATGGCAGTCCAGTCTCTTCTTGGAAGCCTCCAGGGATGAAGCTCCCACAACTTCCGAAGGCAACTTCTGTTCCATCGGTTGATTGTTCTCACTGTCAGAAAATTCCTCCTTATTTCCAGGTTGAATCTCTCCTTGATCAGTTTCCATCCATTGTTCCTTGTCTGGCCTTCGGGTGCTTTGGAGAATAGCTTGACCCCCTTCCTCCTCTCTGTAGGAGCGCCTCAAATTTTGGAAGGCTGCTCTCCTGTCTCCCCTGGTCCTTCTCTTCATTAGACTAGACATAACTCAGTTCCTGCAACTGTTCATCGTATGTTTTAGCCTCCATTCTCCTAATCATCCTGGTTGCTCTTCTCTGCACTTTTTCTAAAGTCTCAACCTCTTTTTTATAGTGTAGTGGCCAAAATTG
Organism: Pantherophis guttatus; assembly: GCF_029531705.1. The sequence continues at coordinate 1,570,723 of NW_026844085.1, read as the reverse complement.
GATGCAGGATTCTAGGTGTGGCCTTACTAAGGCTTGATAGAGTGGTATTAGTACCTCCCTTGATCTTGATTGTTAATCAAGATCTGTTAATTCAATTTAGGATTGCATTGGCTTTTTTGGCTGCCGCTGCACACTGCTGGCTCCTATTTAGCTGACTGCCCACTAAGACTCCCAAGATCCCTCTCTCAGTCCCTGCTCCGAAGCCTGGTTTCACTGAAATCAGTTTTAGAGAATCGCATTGCAAAAGTTTGGGTCTTTTGTGCTTCCGAATGTCCAAAGCCTTGTTTGAGAGTCACGTTGCATTGACTGCTCCCACTTGGAAAGACGCTTCAACGATCATTTTAGCAAAAGTGGTTCATTGCAGATGCCTTTGAAAGCCTCCTGCTGTTTCTGAATCGATTGAGTCATTTTGCGTTTTATCGGGCAAAACTAAAATTAATCCCTATATATATATATATATTCTTAATGGAGGATGCTTAAAGCATTTCTGGTCTGACTGAACATCCCAAGATCTCTGTGGACCAGGAGTCTCCAACCTTGGCAACTTTAAGACTTGTGGATTTTAATTCCCAGAATTCCCCAGCCAGCTTTGCTGGCTGGGGAATTCTGGGAGTTGAAGTCCACAAGTCTTAAAGTTGCCAAGGTTGGAGACCCCTGCTCTGGACTGTTATTGGGGGGGTTGGGGAAGATGAGTGAGCAGGATTCTGCCTCGGTTGTCCTTTCTGGCGAGAAAGGAGGATTCCAAGATTTCAGCACGAGTGGAGCAATTCCCTGCCTTGTGTGATTGGCTCTTGCAGGAAGGATCCCAGGAAAAACCTCCCTTTAAAAGGCACAGCTGGTAAATGTTTTGTGCTACTCCAAGTCCCATCCCTGATGTGACACATGGAGTGTCTTGGCCGTGTCTCTGGGGAGGGACATGGATGGATGTTCACACAGTCCCTTCAGAAGGGATTTCTCATCGATGGCAGATTTAATTTGGGTTTTGTTTAGGAGTAGAAAGGACTTCCCTCCCTCCCTCCTTCCTTCCTTCTTTTTCTCTTCCCTCCCTTTCTTTCTCCTTCATTCTTTCCTCCTTCCCTTCCCTCCTTCCTTCCTTTTTTCTTCTCCCCTCTTTCTTTCCTCCCTCCCTTCCTTTCTCCTTCCTTCCTTTCCTTTTTTCTTCCCTCTGTCTTTCCCTCACCTTTCCTTCCTTTTCTTCTTTCTTCCCTTCATCCCTCCTTTTCCCCTCCCTCCTTCTTCCTTTCCTCCTTCCCTTCTTTTTCTTTCCTTCTTCCTTCCTTCCTTCCTCCCTCCTTCCTTCCCTCCCTTCTTTTTCCTTCCTTCCTTCCTCCCTCCTTCCTTCTTCCCTTCTTCCCTTCATCCTTCCCTCCTTTTTCCCTCCCTCCCTCTTTCTCTCCCTCCTCCTCTCTCCATCTTCCCTCCCTTCTTTTTCTTTCCCTCCTTCCCTCCTTCCTTCCTTCTTCCCTTCATCCCTCCCTCCTTTTTTCCCTCCCTCCCTCTTTCTCTCCCTCCTCCTCTCTCCATCTTCCCTCCCTCCCTTCTTTTTCTTTCCTTCCTTCCTTCCCTCCTTCCTTCCTTTTTCCCTTCATCCCTCCCTCCCTCCTTTTTTCCTTCCTCCTTCCCTCCCTCCGCCTCTCTCTATCTTCCCTCCCTTCTTTTTCTTTTTCTTCTTTCCTTTTCCCTCCTTCCCTCCCTCCCTTCTTTTTCTTTCCTTCCTTCCCTCCTTCCTTCCCTCCCTCCCTTCCTTCTTCCCTTCATCCCTTCCTCCCTTCTTTTTTCCTCCCTCCTTCTCTCCCTCTGCCTCTCTCCATCTTCCTTCCTTCCTTCCTTCCCTTCCTTCCTTCTTTCAGTCGAGCAGCGCCCAACCATTAAAACCTAACAACAAAAAACAGCAAAAACCAAAACACACCTAACCATTGTAAAAAAAACAGAATGTATTCAGCCATCGAGTTACCCCAAGCACTCAAGGGATCCCACGCACAACCTGGCTTCCCTCATACACAGAAATCCCCTTGTAATTTCTTACAGAATTAAAAGCATCTTTTTTAGAAAAACACAAACGGGTCACTTGGCAAGCACAGCCCCACAGAATGTCCATTTCCTCCAGAGTTTCTCAACTTTAGAAACTTTTAAGATGTGTGGACTTCAACTCCCAGAATCCCCCAGCCAGCAAAGCTTCTGGGAGTTGAAGTCTACACATCTTAAAGCATTCTGGCTGAGGAATTCTGGGAGTTGAAGTCCACCCCTCTTAAAGTTTCTGAGGTTGAGAAACACAGACCTTGTTGGTGGCTGCAGAAATCATCCGAGGCGCTTCAATATCTGGAGAGGCGGCACACGTCACACTGGCAGGTCTTGGCGGTGAAAATGTCCACCGTTTTCTGCAAGCCGAGACTGCAACGCAGCCGGAGTTTCACCTGGAGAGGACAACGCAAAACAAAAAAACAAAACTCGTTTGACATCACTGATATTAGATCGCCCCGATTCCTGCTCTTTCTTTGCAGCTCAGGCTTTCTTTCCAGAACCGTGCAAAATATAGACAATAAATCCCACCCAGTGCAGTTACGCCTTGGTGGCGCAGCAGACTAAAGCACTGTTAAGTAACACCAGCTGCCTGCAATTACTGCGAGTTCAAATCCCACCAGGCTCAAGGTTGACTCAGCCTTCCATCCTTCCGAGGTAGGTAAAATGAGGACCCGGATTGTGGGGGCAATAAGCTGACTTTGTATAAAATAGAACACCGCTTGGGGGGGGGGCAAAAGCCCTACTAAGCAGGTCTATACAAAAGTATGAAGGCTATCGCTTAACGCATTGTAAGTCGCCCTGAGTCTCCGGAGAAGGGCAGCATATAAATCAAACCAATCAATCAATCAATCAATCAATCAATCAATCAATAAATAAATAAATAAATAAATAAATAAATAAAATGAAGCAAAACTCACTTAACAAATGTTCCACTTAGCAGCAAAAAAATTTGAGCTCAACTATAGTCATAAGTTGAGGACTCCCTGTATAAGCAGCCGGAATTCCATAACACAGGTAGTCCTCGACTTACGACCACAACGGAGCCTAAAAATCCTGCTATTCAGTGAGACATTTGTTAAGTGAATGTTGCCCCATTTTAGCACCTTTCTTGCCGCCGTTGTTAAGCGAACCATTGCCGGTGTCAAGGTATTAACGTGGTCGTGAAGTGTGAAATCCGGCTTCCCCATCGACTTGGCTTGTCGCAGAAAGGTCGCAAAAGGGGGACAGTCGTAAATATGAGCCAAAGCGTCTGGAATTTTGATCAGATGACTGGGGGGGAGGAGGGAATATGGCAAAGGTCGCAACTCTGAAAACGGTCGTAACTTTGAATGGTCGTTAAGTGAACGGCTGTAAGTCGAGGACTGGGAAGAAGCCCGCCTGGATGCTCTCACCGTCTGCATTTGGCTGATGGTGCAGCATTGGGAGACGGAGGTGATGTTGTGTTTGAAGCTGCTGGCCAGAAGCACCGAATACTTGGAGGGAAAAGCGCTGGACTCGCAATACCCCACGCAAGCTTGGACGGCACGGGTGGCCCTGCAGGCGCCTTGTCGGTCACTCCGGATGGTGACGTTGAAAGCTAAGCGAGAAGAAGAAAAACAGAACGGCATTGGTGTCTGGGACGGACTACAATAATGTAGGTAGGTAAATGCGGGTCCAGCTGGAGGATCACTGAAGGGCCCTCTTTATTGTAAGAAAGGAAATGTGCTTGTTTAAGGGAAGCCAGTTAACCAGATGAAAGGCAGAGTATTCCTTTGAAGTAGAAACATTCACAAAGAGGCCCCTCAGTTGTCAGAGAGCATTTGGTGATATACAGTATGAAGGTTAAAGAGATCAAGTATGACCACATGTAATATTAACAAGAGATAATTTGAATCTATGCTTCAGTAATTGGCTAAAAGAATTATGACTGTTGGCAAAGAATAAAATGAAAGTGTCAATTAAATATGACAAATGTATATGATCACATAAACTGCTGAGTTAACAGAATCCTTTGTCTAGAAGGGTATAAAAACCATTGTACCTAATTTCTGTCTTTGTTCAACGCTTCATGTACAGAGCTTTGAACCTATTGCGCAATATACTTTGTCTCTGATTAACCCTCAAAAGTTGTGTTGGTCTTATTAAATCCACAACAACAACTCCCATCATCTTTTTATTTATTTATTTATTTTTAAACAAAACATAAAGCATCCATCATCCACTACAATTGCAAGCAGTGTGTCGTTCGGTTACAAATCTTTTGTGCTTCATCTCACATTCATACTACTTTCTCATATTATCAATCTAATACAGACGTCTTCAAACATGGCCGCTTTAAGACTTGTGGACTTCAACTCCCAGAATTCCCCAGCCAGCCGTGCAGTGATGGGAGGGTATAGAAAGCATAGAGATTTAAAGAGGGAGGAGATTCTCTCTCCTAGAGAGGTCAGTTTCAGCTTTCTTGGGTTTAAACCAGGGATCTCCGACCTTGGGCCACTTTAAGACTTGCGGACTTCCACTCCCAGAATTCCCCAGCCAGCATGGCTGACTAGGGAATCCTGGGAGTGGAAGTCCACAAGTCTTAAAGTGGCCCAAGGTTGGGAACCCCTGTTCAAAAGGATTCTGTTTAGGAAAGCAGATTTATTGTGTTTTCTAGAGCTGAGATTCTAGAAAGAGGGCAGAGAAGAAACAGAATTCAGAATAACAGAATTGGAAGGGACCTTGGAGGTCATCTAGTCCAACCCCCTGCTCAAGCAGGAGACCCTACACCATTCTGGACAAATGGATATCCAGTCTCTTCTTCCAGTATTGGAGCACCCACAACTATGGGAGGGAGGGAAGGAGGTGGAGATAGATAGATAGATAGATAGATAGATAGATAGATAGATAGATAGATGATTATGCATATATGTATATATGTACTGTATATATGTATATATGTAAAGGGAAAGGTTCCTCTCGCATGTATGTGCTAGTCGTTCCTGACTCTAGGGGGCGGTGCTCATCTCCGTTTCAAAGCCGAAGAGCCAGCGCTGTCCGAAGACGTCTCCGTGGTCATGTGGCCGGCATGACTCAACGCCAAAGGCGCACGGAAGGCTGTTCCCTTCCCACCAAAGGGGGTCCCTGTTTTTCTACTTGCATTTTTTACCTGCTTTCGAACTGCTAGGTTGGCAGAAGCTGGGACAAGTCATGGGAGCTCATCCCATTACGCGAAAGAAAACAAATATATATATATTTGTTTTCTTTCCTTTTCATAGGCTTTAATGTGTATTTAGCCAAGTTCTTCCTACGTAAACCAAGATTTTTATGCAGCCCTAGTTCAGTGAAATCACAATCCACTAGTTTCTAGGCTTTTTTTCTGGCAGCCAGCAAACACTCTGTTATGGTGAATGCACGACATGAACCAGAAGGATCTCCATGCTAAAGCAATTCGAATTCTGCTCCCTGTCTGAGAGGTCCTTGGAGCTGCTCCCTGAGCTTGGCTGTTTTCTTGCTGTTAGCCAAACTAGGTTGCAGCGTCCGTGCTAATGTTTCTCCTTTATCGCTCCTTCTGTCTCTCTCTGTCTCTCTGTCTGTCTGTCCATTTGTCAACCCCCCCCCCCCGAAAGCTTACAGTGCAGGTGGCAACCGAGTCTTGCAGCTTTGGGAGCCCAGACTTCTGTGGCCAACAGGCAAGAGAAGACGGCGGCCCAGAAGAACCTCGGCATTTCTGTGGAACCTCTGAAAAATAGAAGTTCAGTAATTAGCAAAATTCGGTGCGAAGCTGCAGCAATAAAGATCACCAAGCACCAGTGGTGGGTATCAAAATTTTGTACTACCGGTTCTGTGGGTGTGGTTTGGTGGGCGTGGCATGGTTTGGTGGGCGTGGCTTGGTGGGTGTGGCAGGGGAAGGATAATGGTAAGGAATTCGCAGAGTAACCCTTGAGTAGCAAGGGTGTGCACACGATTGAGAGTAGTTACAAAGAAACACAGCCAACACACAGATACACTGAGTTGTGTTTACTTTCAAGAAATAGTAAGGCACAGTCCAATAAACAGTCCAGGTCAAACACATATAAAGCAGGAGATAGCCAAAACGACAGTCCAGGGATAATCCAATAACAAAGTCTTCTTACCAGTTGTCGTAGTCATTCACAATAAACAGTTCTTCTGGATTTGCAAACAGTAGCATATTGAGATATCAGAGAGCAACAACAGCAAAGAGAAACAAACCATGTTTCTAGCTCCCTCTTAAGGACATTGGCTACAGAGCTAACCAATCAGGACACAGTGTGATGCAATTCAGCAGTCTTAAAGCTACATTGAGGGTTTATATATTGCCAACCCAACAAATTAGGTAATAGTCATTTCCTAGCAGATACGATAAAATCTCCATTCCCTCCCCAATCCAGGGGAAGGTTACTGCAAAATCCCCATTTCCTCCCAATCAGCTGGGACTCGGGAGGCAGAGAATAAATGGGGGCGGGGCCAGTCAGAATTTTTACTACCGGTTCTCCGAATTACTCAAAATTTCCGCTACCGGTTCTCCAGAACTGGTCAGAACCTGCTGAAACCCACCTCTGCCAAGGACGTCTTATGTAGCAGTCAGAATTGGAATTCAGCCGGTTCGTACCAGTTCGGGCGAATTGGTAGCGGAGATCGTGGGTGGGGCCACCCCACCTGCCCAGGTTCTATGCCATCCTATTTAGGCACGGTTTTGAGGCGTGTGAAGCGAGCATGCCCGCGCGGGGCGAACCGGTAGCAACAAAATGTGAAACCCATCGCCGGTAGCAGGTTCATGCTTTTGATCAAAACCAGTAACATCGGGGTTCAAATTTCTACCCAGCCAGCATTTCTTAAGCTGAGCCAAGCTACTTTACAAGGTTGTTGTTTCTCCAGAAAAATTATTCAAATCTTACATTCTGAACTCAGATTCCCAAAAACAGAAAAATTAACCGCGATTGGTATTTGATTGTGTCTCCCTGGGGAAGCTGCAACCCTCCAAGGACTGGTCATAAGTGGTTTTTCAGTTCCAACTTTGAAGGTCACTAAACAAATTATTGGAACTCGGAGATCATTCTCTACTCCCTGTTATTATACTACCACGTTGCTTTCTTCTGGACCAGATAAACAAATAGTGTTTATGGCCAAAATTGTGGAAACTTTTTGGGAAAAATGTATTTTTAAGGTTTGATGGATTTTTTTGGGGGGGGGAATCCTATTCCACTGCTGGAATGGCCTGGGAACAGCCCAGATCTGAACCCAATTGAAAATCTATGGAGCCGACTAAAGAAACTGGTTAATCAGAAGCGACTCAGCAATAAAACCCAGTTAATAGAAGCCATCATTCAATCTTGGTTTCACATGAGAACAGCTGCAGAACTAAAAGACTTGGTTCCCTCCATGGGAAGACGTTGTAAGGCCGTCATTCATGCTAAAAGTTACCCAACGAAGGATTAACTGACATAGTGATAATTTCTCTATATCTCATTTTTTCTATGGTGATCGTTTTTGTATATCTTGTTTTTTCTACGTGTTTCACTTTTCTTCTTTATACTGTAACTGCTATTCTGATAGCAAATCCTTCATAAAAGTTATTGCATCACGTTCTTAATTAAATTATCTTTCCATTGATATATAATTTTATGGTGCTACTCCAAAAAAAAGCGGTGTTATTAGGTAGTTTTAGAAAATACACTTTTCCCAAAAGGTTTCCACAATTTTGGCCATGACTGTAGAATTAAGGACAAATTTCCAGACAATTAACTTGTGGAACGTCTCTTGACTTCAGAAGTTATGGATGCTCCGTCACTGGAGGCTTTTCAGGAGAAACCGGACAGCCACCTGTTCAGAATGATACAGATACTCCTCGACTTAGAGCCACCATTGAGCCCAAAATTTCTGTTGCTCACCGAGACAGTTGTTAAGTGAATTTTCCCCGTTACAACTTTTCTCGCCACAGTTGTTAAGTGAGTGACATTGTGGTTATGTAAATCTGGCTTTTCCCCCATTGACTTTGCTCTTTGGAAGGTCACAAAAAGGGGATCAGGTAACCTTGGGATGTTGCAACTGTCATAAATATGAGTCAGTTGCCGGGCGTCTGGATTGTGATCGTGTGTGTGTGTGTGTGTGACTGGGGACGCTGCTAATGGTTGAAAAACGGTCATAGCAGGGCTAGCATAAACATCTAAATTCTATGCCAAGGTCTTAGCAGATACACTAAGTTGACTCCATTTATTATTTACTGTTTATAAAAAAAATATATTATATGTATATGAAATCTTATTCTGTTCCCCGCCCTGAGTCCTTCAGGAGAAGGGCGGTATAGAAATTCAATAAATAAATAAATAAGTCATTTTTTTCCCCATGCTGCTGTAGGAGAAAAATGCAGAATTACTGTATTTTCTTGGAGTATAAGACGCACTTTTTTCTCCCCTAAAAGAGGGGGAAAATTTGGGTGCGTCTTACACACCGAATGTAGCCTTCCCCTCCCGCCGCCCCCCCAGAAAATGGGGCACACAGATGTGGCAATAGGCTATGACAATCCCTGCAGCCTGAAACAGCTGATCTTTGGGAGGCCAATCCAACCGACAATCAGCTGCTTGTGTTAATCAGGCTGTGCTGAAGATGAAGATGAAACGGGCTGTTTGCTGCAAGGAGGCAAATTGCTGGGAGGCAGAGGCAGATTTTTTGTTCTTGTGCTAACCAGGCTGTGCTGAAAATGAAAATGAAAATGAAACAGGCTGTTTGCTGTTTGCTGCAAGGAGACGAATTGCTGGGAGGCAGAGGCAGATTTTTTTTTTCTTGTTTTCCTCCCCAAAAAAGGTAGGTGCGTCTTATAGTCCGCAGCGTCTTATACTCCGAAAAATACAGTAGGTATTTTTCGGCAGTTCGTGGGATTTAGCATCTGCTCGGATGCCTTCGTCTTCCCTTTGAAATCCCCTTCCCCAGCTGAGATCCCAAAGTCGATCTGCATTAGATCTCCAGCCGACGGGACCCCCAACTCTCTTTTAGCCACTTACCAGAACGCCTGAGTGGTCTGCAGTTTTCACCTGGTGGTCTGCAGCCGGTTTGTTCTCTTCAGCCGTCTACGTCTCAGCCGTCTGAGCTCCCCACCCACCCACCTCCCTCACCTGGCTGCCTCTTCTCACCTGGGCCCAGCCTTCCCCTTCCTCCTCCTCTCTCCACCCACTTCTCAACCAGCCCTTCACACCTGCCTGCCAGCTAAGATTCAGGGACTCCGAGTTTGAAATCAGGGGATTGATGCTAATAAGCCTCTGCGGCTCAGAGGAGTCAGAGGAATTTAGGAATCCTCTGTGGTTCAGAGGAATTTAGCTGGATCTTTGGAGAATTAATGGAAAAGAAATGTAATGCCCCATTTAGGGGCAGCTTTCCAATTTTCCTGCTGGGATATCTTTATTTTTACGTATTTATTTATTTGTCAAACATGTATAAAATAACAGATATAAGTATAAACATGATTATGAATCGGGTGAAATGCTACTGGTTCGGGCCCGGTTCGGGCGAAACGGTAGAGATAAAAACTACCGGTTTGGTTGAATCAGTAGTTAAAAAAAGCTATGATCTGACGATCACCTGTGCCGTGCGGTTTAACTTTCCTAGAAAGCAGGATTTCCTACTTTCTAGCAAAGCTGAACCGTGCGCCACAGCTTGTTCCTCCACTGGCTATTCCACTTACCTTCCCAAGCCTCCCTTTGGCTCATACTGCTCCTCTTGAACTGGTAGCTTTTTAAACATGTGCGTTTGGTGCGCACTGTGCATGTGCATGCAGCACACATTTTGTGTGCATGCATGCATGTTTGGTGCACACTGCACATTTAATGCGCAGTGAGCGTTTTGTGTGCATGCATGTATGTTTGGGGCACACTACGCATTTAATGCGCATTGAGTTTTTTCTGCATGTATGCATGTTTGGTGCGCTCTACGCATTTAATGTGCAGTGAGAGTTTTGTGCATACATGCATGTTTGGGGCACACTACGCATTTAATGCGCAGTGAGAGTTTTTGTGCATACATGCATGTTTGGGGCACACTACGCATTTAATGCGCATTGAGTGTTTTTTGTGCATGTATGCATGTTTGGTGCGCTCTACGCATTTAATGTGCAGTGAGAGTTTTTGTGCATACATGCATGTTTGGGGCACACTACGCATTTAATGCGCAGTGAGCGTTTGTGTGCATACATGCATGTTTGGGACACACTATGCATTTAATGCGCATTGAGTGTTTTTTGTGCATGTATGCATGTTTGGTGCGCTCTACGCATTTAATGTGTAGTGAGAGTTTTTTGTGCATACATGCATGTTTGGGGCACACTACGCATTTAATGCGCATTGAGTGTTTTTTGTGCATGTATGCATGTTTGGTGCGCTCTACGCATTTAATATGCAGTGAGAGTTTTTGTGCATACATGCATGTTTGGGGCACACTATGCATTTAATGCGCAGTGAGCGTTTGTGTGCATACATGTATAATGCGCAGTGAGCGTTTGTGTGCATGCATGTATGTTTGGGGCACACTACGCATTTAATGCGCAATGAGTGTTTTTTGTGCATGTATGCATGTTTGGGCGCTCTACACATTTAATGCACAGTGAGAGTTTGTGTGCATGCATGCATGTTTGGTGCGCACTGTGCATTTAATGCACAATGAGCGTTTGTGTGCATGCATGCATAATGCGCAGTGAGCATTTGGTGTGCATGCATGCATGTTTGGTGCCCAGCACGCATGCACGGCCAGCGATCTGGTAGCAAACCGGTTCAGATTTTACCCCTCTTATGAATACATGGAATGGATATGTATAAATGGGGACTGTAGGACAAGGATGGAAGGCACGCTGGTGCGCTTATGCACACCCCTTACAGACCTCTTAGGGATGGGGTGAGGTCGACCATAGACAGCCTACACCATTTTTGACAGAGGCCAGTCCAGTCTCTTCTTGAAACCTTCCCTGAGGGACTCCCATAACTTAAGAAGCGGGAAACCAAACCTATTTTCCGAAGCACCAGAAGACAAGAAACAACGGATGGAACCGAATCAAGCAAGCTAGAATTAAAGGAGAAACTTTCCTAACAGTGAGAACAATTAACCAGTGGAACAGCTTGCCACCAGAAACTGTGGGTGCTCCATCACTGGAGGCTTTTAAGAAAAGACTGGGCTTCCAGACTTGTCTGAAATGGTATAGGGCTGTGATGGCCGTTGCATGCCAAAAGTGGGGGGAAGTGCGGGGGGAGTCACATGCGTGCGTGCTCACCTCCACCCCCACGCATGCACACGTGACACCACCCCCTGCACTGCCCCCACTTTTGCCACGCGATGGCACGGTGGGCCCAGTAGGCCCATTTTTCGTCCTCCCCAGGCTCCAGAAGCTTTCTTGGAGCCTGGGGAGGGTGAAAACAGCCTTCCCCACCCCACCTGGAGGCCTTCCGGAGGCCGGAAATGGTCCATTTGCCGACTTCTGGTGGGATCGGAAGGCCTGTTTTTTGCTCTTCCCAGGCTCCAGAGCCTTTCTAGGAACCTGGGGAGGGCAAAAACAGCCTTTCCCACCCCACTGGAGGCTCTCCAGAAGCCAGAAATGGCCCATTTGCTGACTTCCAGTGGGCCCAGAAGGCCCAAAAATCAGCTGGCCGGCGCATGCATGCGCACCGGAGCTGAGCTAGGGCAACGCTCGCATGCCCACTAATATGGCTCCGTGTGCCACCTGTGGCACGCATGCCATAGGTTCGCCCTCATGGGTATAGGGTTTCCTGCTTGAGCAGGGGGTTGGACTAGAAGACCTCCAAGGTCCCTTCCGGCTCTATTCTGATTCTGATTCTTTCAGCCCAGTCTTCCTGTTTCGCTATCTACTATGTAGGCCAGACCAGACCTGCTCTTTCCAGCTGACTGAGAGGAGACTAAACTGGGAGGGTTTTTTTGCCCCCAAATTAATCCTCCCTTTGTCTGTTTCAGCACGCAATCCAACTGGAAAAGTTGGAGAAAGGCTGATCTGCCAAGTCTCCATCGCCTAAAGGCAGAAGCTCAAAATCCATCCTGCAGAACACTCTGTTCTTTCCGACACGTTTATTATAAATTCTGAATTGTGCATATGTCCAATTTGCATGCGTGTCAGGTTTGCTGACTCATGTTGCAACCTCTGAGTCCTGTTCTTCCTTTTATTTTTTGGAAGGAATAAGCTGGTCAGGGCAGGGAACTGGTTTTGAACCCCCTCGTATCTTCCTAACAACCCTGTGAGGTAGGCTAGGGCTCGGTGGATAAGAAGATAGCCAGTGCCTGTTTTCATCCAGCCTTTTCAGCAGACAACCAGGTGCCTCTGGGGGTCTCATGAGATCAAGATGGAGCCCTACCCCGCCCCCATAACCTGGTGGTCATTTTCATAAAGTCCAGGTCACTTGTGACCTTTGCACCTACACTGGATTTGAACGTGATTTTTTTCCCCATTTCCTGTTCTTCCTTTACCACAGGTTTCTTAATCTTAGCACTTTTATGATCTGCTTCAAGATTGGTGGACTTCAACTCCCAGAATTCCCTAGCCAACTTGGCTTAAGTGTGAGGACTTCAACTCCCAGAATCCCCCAGCCATCTTGGCTTAAGTGTGAGGAATTCAGCTCCCAGAACCCTCCAGTCACCATGCTTCAAAATGGGTGGACTTCAACTCCCAGAATCCCCCAGCCACCATGCCTCAAAATGGGTGGACTTCAACTCCCAGAATCCCCCAGTCACCATGTCTCAAAATGGGTGGACTTCAACTCCCAGAATCCCCCAGCCATCTTGGCTTAAGTGTGAGGAATTCAGCTCCCAGAACCCCCCAGTCACCATGCCTCAAAATGGGTGGGCTTCAACTCCCAGAATCCCCCAGTCACCATGCCTCAAAATGGGTGGACTTCAACTCCCAGAATCCCCCAGTCACCATGCCTCAAAATGGGTGGACTTCAACTCCCAGAATCCCCCAGTCACCATGCCTCAAAATGGTGGACTTCAACTCCCAGAATCCCCCAGCCACCATGCTTCAAAATGGGTGGACTTCAAGTTACAGAATTCCCCATTTAGCATACTTCAAGATGAATGGACTTCAATTCCCAGAATTCCCCAGCCATCTTGGCTTAAGTGTGAGGACTTCAACTCCCAGAATCCCCCAGTCATCTTGGTTTAAGTGTGAGGAATTCAGTTCCCAGAATCCCCCAGCCACCATGCTTCAAAATGGGTGGACTTCAACTCTCAAAATCCCCCAGTCATCTTGGTTTAAGTGTGAGGAATTCAGTTCCAGAATCCCCCAGCCACCATGCTTCAAAATGGGTGGACTTCAACTCCGGAATCCCCCAGTCATCTTGGTTTAAGTGTGAGGAATTCAGTTCCCAGAATCCCCCAGCCACCATGCCTCAAAATGGGTGGACTTCAACTCCCAGAATCCCCCAGCCATCTTGGCTTAAGTGTGAGGAATTCAACTCCCAGAATCCCCCAGCCACCATGCTTCAAAATGGGTGGACTTCAACTCTCAAAATTCCCCAGCCATCTTGGTTTAAGTGTGAGGAATTCAGTTCCCAGAATCCCCCAGCCATCATGCTTCAAAATGGGTGGACTTCAACTCCCGGAATCCCCCAGTCATCTTGGTTTAAGTGTGAGGAATTCAGTTCCCAGAATCCCCAGCCACCATGCTCTCAAAATGGGTGGACTTCAACTCCCAGAATCCCCAGCCATCTTGGCTTAAGTGTGAGGAATTCAACTCCAGAATCCCCCAGCCACCATGCTTCAAAATGGGTGGACTTCAACTCTCAAAATTCCCCAGCCATCTTGGTTTAAGTGTGAGGAATTCAGTTCCAGAATCCCCCAGCCATCATGCTTCAAAATGGGTGGACTTCAACTCCCGGAATCCCCCAGTCATCTTGGTTTAAGTGTGAGGAATTCAGTTCCCAGAATCCCCCAGCCACCATGCCTCAAAATGGGTGGACTTCAACTCCCAGAATCCCCAGCCATCTTGGCTTAAGTGTGAGGAATTCAACTCCCAGAATCCCCCAGCCACCATGCTTCAAAATGGGTGGACTTCAACTCTCAAAATTCCCCAGCCATCTTGGTTTAAGTGTGAGGAATTCAGTTCCCAGAATCCCCCAGCCATCATGCTTCAAAATGGGTGGACTTCAACTCCCGGAATCCCCCAGTCATCTTGGTTTAAGTGTGAGGAATTCAGTTCCCAGAATCCCCCAGCCACCATGCCTCAAAATGGGTGGACTTCAACTCCCAGAATCCCCCAGCCATCTTGGCTTAAGTGTGAGGAATTCAACTCCCAGAATCCCCCAGCCACCATGCTTCAAAATGGGTGGACTTCAACTCTCAAAATTCCCCAGCCATCTTGGTTTAAGTGTGAGGAATTCAGTTCCCAGAATCCCCCAGCCATCATGCTTCAAAATGGGTGGACTTCAACTCCCGAATCCCCCAGTCATCTTGGTTTAAGTGTGAGGAATTCAGTTCCCAGAATCCCCCAGCCACCATGCCTCAAATGGGTGGACTTCAACTCCCAGAATCCCCCAGCCATCTTGGCTTAAGTGTGAGGAATTCAACTCCCAGAATCCCCCAGCCACCATGCTTCAAAATGGATGGACTTCAAGTTACAGAATTCCACAGTTAGCATACTTCAAGATGAATGGACTTCAGCTCCCAGAATCCCCCAGCCATCTTGGCTTAAGTGTGAGGAATTCAGTTCCCAGAATCCCCCAGCCACCATGCTTCAAAATGGATGGACTTCAAGTTACAGAATTCCACAGTTAGCATACTTCAAGATGAATGGACTTCAACTCCCAGAATCCCCCAGCCATCTTGGCTTAAGTGTGAGGAATTCAACTCCCAGAATCCCCCAGCCACCATGCCTCAATATGGGTGGACTTCAACTCCCAGAATCCCCAGCACCATGCTTCAAAATGGGTGGACTTCAACTCTCAAAATTCCCCAGCCATCTTGGGGAATTCTGGGAGCTGAAGTCCACTCGCCTTAAAGCTGCCAAGATTGAGAAATCCCTGTTCTAAGCCATCACATTTGAAAAAAAAAATGGGGTGTTGCTGCCGTAAAGAAACACCATGGCTTGATTTTCCATTTTTTTGTGAAAAGGATGACTTTATTTTTCCAAACTGAACGTTTAGCATGGCGGAGAGGGTGGCCCTGCCAAGGAAGACGGGCACAGGCAGATCGATGTGCCAAAAGGAAGTTTCGGAGCTCTCTTGAAAGCAGCCGCCTCTGGCAAAGAATGAGGCGTTTTTAATGGACCCACCCTTTTGAGAAAGCCTCAAAAAGATCAAGAAGATTAATGGAGTTTTGGCAATGTTTCCTGAGCCATTTAGCTACTCAGCGACCGCCTTGGAGTTTGGCAGAGAGAACCACAATTATTCCATCTCGGATAAGCCGTTTCCACCGTGCTCCATCGCAGGAACTTCTTAGAAGTCGTAATAACGTGCCCAAAAGCTTTCACTATCAATATTTTATTAGCAAGGAGGACATTGTGGGAAGTTCTCAGGTCCTTGGGCTGGTCTCCAAGCCAGGCAAAGTTGAGAAGGAAGGCTTCGGCCTAGCCCGATTAGGGTGGAAAGACAGTTGAAGGCCGCAAATCTTCAAGCGGGCTGGATGGAGAATTCTGGGAATCAAAACCCATCCACCGTGTCATGCCCCCGACGGAGCCTGAATCTGCTGAGGAAGATGAGCCAGGCCAGGCCCAGGCCAGGGCCTTTCAGGATTGGGATGGCTTGTAGGCAGGGAGAAAGGGGGGCAGGATGGCCAAGAGAGGCTAAACAGTGAACATGAGAGACCGGCGAAGAGCAAGGACCACCCCTCCTGATCCCTGAGCATGGAGAGTGGAGAGAAGGCGAGAACAGCGCAGACTGAGCCGACTACTCAGGAGGAGAGCGCCCCTCCTCTCTTCATAAGGCACACCCGGGGACTGAGACTTAAGGAGACACTGTGGGGAGGGGCATTTGTCGGGAAGAAATGCTGAATTCATGGAGTGTTGAGTGCCGACGTTTGAACTTTCCTGGATTCCTTGCATTCTTTCTGGATTTCTTGCCTTGCATTGGGCTGGGCTATTTGCAGCCAGAGGCTGCTTGAGGTGTGTATGGGGGTTTGTCATCACTCTGCTCTGGGACTTGCCAGAAACGTGGGAGCGTTTGGAGAAATTTGGAGCAATAAAGGGGCGATTTGAACTGCCTGTGTTGTCGTGGCCCAGGTCATCACACCATCTTGTGTGTGTGTGTGTGTGTGTGTGTGTATTGTGGGAATATGCATATTGGTTCTCCTTTGAGAGCTGAACGCAACGAAATTTCATTTTAATGTATGCTGATTAGTGTGCATTTAAAGTGACAGTAAAGTTTTATTCTACTCTATTTTAAAATAGAATATTTCAATTGCTTTAATGACCGCCACAAAACAATGTTCATAAAATTGAATCAGTCATATAGAGGTGGTTCTCAACTTACAACAGTCCATTTAGTGACCATTCCAAGTTACCATGGCATTGAAAAATGTGACATTCGATCACTTTTCACAGTTACGACCTTCATATTTACGACGGTTGCCGTGACCGTGACAAGGAATGTTGTAAAGCGAGACAAAACTCACTTAACAAAAGTCTTGCTTAGCAACAGCAATGTTGGGCTCCAATGCGGT
Source organism: Pantherophis guttatus (assembly GCF_029531705.1). The sequence continues at coordinate 1,554,082 of NW_026844085.1, read as the reverse complement.
CATACGTTGAGGACTAACAGTACTTTGCAGGGGGAGAAAATGATCTCATTTAGAAACGGAGGCCAGCTGGGTGGGGCATTTCTTAAATGGATCTTTTTCCTTCTCTGTTTTCTCTCTCTCTCTCTCTCTCTGTTTTGTTATTTTTTGGGAGGTTTTTTTTTGCAAGGGGTTATCGAGACAAAGATGGGCGAGACCCCCAAGACGGAGAGATGGAAACAGCCTCTGAGGAAGGACTCAAAAAGCTTTTTGCAAATCTCGTGCAGCTGCCAAGGATTCCTGGTTGGTTCTTTTTCTTTCTTTCTTTTTCCGAGCAAACAGAACATAGAACAAGAACTAAATATACCGTATTTTTCAGAGTATACTAAGTCTTATACTAAGATGCACTTTTTCCCCCTTAAAAGGGGGCGAAAATTTAGGTGCATCTTATACACCGAATGTAGCCCCGCCCACCTACTGGCCCCCACTCTTTGGCCTCTGCCTCCCAGCAGTTTACCTCCTTGCAGCAAGCAGCAAGAAGAAACAGCTCCTTTCAGCTTCAGCACAGCCTAATTAGCACAAGTTTATTTATTTATTTATTTATTTATTTATTAAATTTATATACCGCCCTATTCCTAAGGGACTCAGGGCGGTGAACAGCGAACGATAAAAATACATGTAATACAAATGTTAATAATAAAAACCAATTAAAATATACTAAACATTCTGGTCCTAGATAATTCAAGACATCCCAGTTTAAAATAAAATCAAAAAGCAATATAAAGGGAAAGTTAGGCCAGGCCGGCCTGCTGAAATAGGAATGTTTTGAGGGCACGGCGAAAAGTGCGCAGATCCGGAATCTTCTGTATCTCTGGGGGGAGCTCGTTCCAGATGGTGGGTGCCCCCACAGAAAAGGCTCTCCCCCTGGGGGCCGCCAGTCGACATTGTTTGGCTGACGGCACCCTGAGAAGCCCCTCTCTATGGGAGCGTACTGGGCAGTGAGAGGCTATTGGTGGCAGAAGGCGGTCTCGTAAGTACCCCGGTCCTAAGCCATGGAGCGCTCTAAAGGTGGTAACTAAGACCTTGAAGCGCACCCGGAAGACCACAGGGAGCCAGTGCAGCTCGCGCAGGAGGGGAGCCACATGGGAGCGCCATGCTGCTCCCATAACTACCCGCGCGGCCGCATTCTGGACCAGCTGGAGCCTCCGGGTGCTCTTCAAGGGGAGCCCCATGTAGAGAGCATTACAGTAGTCCAGGCGTGAAGTGACGAGGGCATGAGTGACCGTTTTTAACGAGTCCCGATCCAGAAAGGGACGCAACTGGCGAATCAGGCGAACCTGATAAAAAGACCTCCCGGCCACAGCCGTCAAGTGTTCTTCTAAAGACAGCCGTGAGTCCAAGAGGACGCCTAAGTTGCGAACCCTCTCCGTGGGGGGCAATGACTCATCCCCAATAGTCAGTGATGGCACCAATTGACTATATCGGGACGTCGGAAACCACAGCCACTCGGTCTTGGATGGGTTGAGCCTGAGTCTGTTCCTCCCCATCCAGATCCGTACAGCCTCCAGGCACTGGCACATCACTTTAAGGGCATCATTGGGGTGGTCCGGGGTGGAGATGTATAGCTGAGTATCATCAGCATACTGATGATACTTCACCCCAAAACCACGGATGATCTCACCCAGCGGCTTCACATAAATGTTGAACAGAAGGGGTGAGAGAACCGACCCCTGTGGCACCCCACATATAAGGGGCCTCGGGGTCGACCTCTGCCCCCCTGTCAACACAGACTGCGACCGATCAGATAGAAAGGAGGAGAACCACCGCAACACGGTGCCTCCCACTCCTAACTCCTCCAACCGGTGCAGCATGATACCATGGTCGATGGTATCAAAAGCTGCTGAGAGGTCTAATAGGACCAGGATAGAGGAGCAACCCCTGTCCCGGGCCCTCCAGAGATCATCTACCAATGCGACCAATGCCGTTTCGGTGCTGAATCCAGGCCTGAAGCCCGACTGGAACGGATCTAGATAAGCCGATTCATCCAAGTACTGAGGAAGCTGTCGCGCTACCACACTCTCAACAACCTTCGCAATGAAGCGAAGGTTGGAGACTGGACGGTAATTAGCCAACACTGCTGGGTCCAGAGAAGGCTTCTTGAGGAGAGGCCTCACCACCGCCTCCTTCAAGGCAGCAGGGAAGACACCCTCTCTCAAGGAAGCATTTATAATCCCCTGGAGCCAACCTCGTGTAACCTCCCGAGAGGCCAGCACCAGCCAGGAGGGACACGGGTCCAATAAACATGTGGCCGCGCTTAGTCTGCCTAGTATCTTGTCCACGTTTTCCAGAGTCACAGAATCAAACTCTTCCCAGATAATATTCTCAAGACTTGCCTCCATCCTCCCTCCCGAATCTACCCAGTCAGAGTCCAAATTTTCCCGAATCTGAGCGATTTTGTCATACAAATATTGTACAAAGTCCTCGGCTCTACCCTCCAAGGGGTCCTTCCGCGCTTCCTGGTGGAGCAGGGAGCGGGTCACCCTAAACAGGGTGGCCGGGCGATTATCTGATGACGCAATAAGAGCGGAAAAATAGTTACATTTTGCCGCTTTTATTGCCACCAGGTAGGTCTTAATATGAGACCTTACCAGTGTTCGGTCAGATTCAGAACGGCTGGCCCTCCAAAGTTGATTGGATCAGCCTCCCGACTCTCAGCTGATTTGCTCTCAGCTGCTTTGCGGAGGCCTCTGCTGCTTGCTGCAAGGAGGTAAATTGCTGGAGCAGATTTTTTTTCCCCTTATGCTAATCAAGCTATGCTGAAAACGAAAATGAAAGTAAAGCAGGCTATTTGCTGTTTGCTGCAAGGAGGCAAAATTGCTCAGAGGCAGAGGGAGATTTCTTTTTCTTCTTTTCCTCACCAATAAGGTAGGTGCGTCTTATACTCCGGTGCATCGTATACTCAGAAAAATACAGTATATCATTCTCTTCAGCGGTGGGTTTCAGAAATGCTTATCACCAGTTCGCCGAGCACACGCATATTTACTTCACGCACGCACCTTCGCGCTTGCGCCTGGCTTCAAAACTGTGGCTAAATAGGACGGCATTACATCCGGGCAGGCCCCCCTGCACTCGCCGCTACCGATTCGCCCGAACTGATGTGAACTGCCAGAATACCACCTCTGATTCTCTTGCTTCGCTTTGAATTATTAGTTTATTTTCCTTTTTAATCCTATATATATATATATATATATATATATGTTTTCTCAGGTTTTCGCGGGTGTTTGTATGTAGGTCTTTGGTTATTCGGGTCTTCTCCCACGTAAAATTGGAAGTGTCTTGGCGACGTTTCGACGAAGTCTCATTCGTCATCTTCAGGCTGGTGTTCTCGGCTTCGTGCTTCCAGGAGCAATGTGAGATCGCAGCTGTCTCTTCCTTTTAACTGCTAGTGGGGGTGTGAGCTGATTGGGTGGGAACTTGGCTGTGTTCTGATTGGGTGGAGGTGTGTTCTGATTGGTTAGGGGCTTGGCTGTGCTCTGATTGGCTGGGGGTGTGTTCTGTTTGGGTGGGGGCTTGGTTGTGCTCAGCTTAGTCTGAGATACTAGGGATGCGGTGGCTCAGTAGCTAAGATGCTGAGCTTGTCGATCGAAAGGTTGGCAGTTCGGCGGTTCGAATCCCTAGTGCCGCGTAGCGGGGTGAGCTCCCGTGACTTGTCCCAGCTTCTGCCAACCTAGCAGTTCAAAAGCACGTCAAAAAAAAATGCAAGTAGAAAAATAGGAACCACCTTTGGTGGGAAGGGAACAGCGTTCCGTGTGCCTTTGGCATTGAGTCATGCCGGCCACATGACCATGGAGACGTCTTCGGACAGTGCTGGCTCCTCGGCTTTGAAACGGAGATGAGCACCGCCCCCTAGAGTCAGGAACAACTAGCATATATGTGCGAGGGGAACCTTTTACCTTTACCTATATATAGGATTGAAAACTAATAATTTGAATTATTATGAATAAATCATTCTCTTGCTTTGCTTTGAATTATTAGTTTATTTTCCTTTTTAGGATGAAAAAGGAAAATAAACTAATAATTCAAAGCAAAGCAAGAGAATGAGAGAAACAAGAAACAACATGAATTTTTAAAGCATGACCTGTGATATTAAGGCGAAATGCAGGCGTAAACACCATGTGTAGTATTTCTAACCAGAAATGCACAAAGTCCTTTGTTGACCACAATTCACAGCAGGCATCTCCTTTTCATACAAGGGATATTTGGAAGCCCTCGTGGCTACATTCACAATAGCACACTAAACGTGGGCCGTTTACGCAGAATTGGGTGCACCTGGCATATGGTATGAATTCAATCTCTTTGGGTTTTTTTTTTTTTAATTTGATTTATATGCCGCCTTTCCCGGAGACTCAGGGCGGCTTACAATGCGTTAAGCAATAGCCTTCATACTTTTGTATATTTATACAAAGTCAGCTTATTGCCCCCACAAACTGGGTCCTCAATTTACCTACCTTAGAAAGGATGGAAGGCTGAGTCAACCTTGAGCCTTGGCGAGATTCGAACCTGCAGTAATTGCAGGCAGCTGTTCTTAATAACAGGGTGCTTAGACCACTGTACTACCAAGGCCCTTGGTTAGTTTACGTTTCCATGTAAAACCTTAGTTTCTCTCATCAGGGGAACGATGTTGTGGTAACTGTTGTGTCCCCCACCGCTGGCGGGCAATGGAGCTGGCAGCAGAGTCAGACAGTGAGGAGGTTGGGGAGGAACGTGGGCCAGTCCTGGGGGGGCTGGGGAAAGCTCGGGCGAGGGCTCTGCGTCGGAGGCAGAGAGGGAGGTAGACAGCAGTGAGGCAGAGGAATAGCTGGAGCCCGTTCCCAGCATGCACAGAGCTGCCAGAAGACAAGAGCAATGCCGAAAGCAGGGTCGACTTGGAAGTAAAGCCACACCTTGGAGGTGATTGGCCCCTCCCATAGGAAACAAAAGAGGAGCGAACAGGGGAGGGGGCTTTTGCAGGAAACAATTCGGTCGGTCGGTCGGTTCAAGAGTGGGAAGTTCTGTTTGTGACTCTAAGAGACTCTGTGCCAAGTTTGTGCCCTGTACTGCGTTTGGAAACAAGTTACGTTAAAGTAGTAAAGTAATAAACAAAGTAATAAATAAAGTAAAAGCGGGTCCAACTAGATGATCACTGAAGGGCCCTCTTTGTTCTTAATGTTGTAGAAGAGAAAATGCTTGCAATTGTATCCAGCACGTAGGCAAACACATTCCTTTCAAGTAGGATTTTGTACACCAAGGCCCCTCAGTTGTCACAGATAAAAGACAGTCTGGTGATTTACATTTTGAAGGTCAGAGAGACGAGATGACCACATGATTGTTTCAACAAGAAGATAATTTGAATCTATGCTTCAGTAACTTCTAAGAAGAATTATAACTGTTTGGCAAAGATAGTAACAGACTCAGTAATTAAGGTAGGTCGTTTTGTGTAACAAATGTCTTGTGAGAATAAGAAATGCTGACTTCACAGCGTCCTTTGTTTTGAAACTGTATAAATGCTTTGAGCTGAAAATCTTAGGTCGTTCAGACCTCCTTTTTTGGTAGCGATACCAGGTCTGATCCTTTATTGCAATAAATAAATAAACTGATTCTGTCTGCCCTGAAGGGATGGTTCTGAATTCCTTCTTCCACAACAACGTGGCAGCTTGCCAAGCGAGATAAGGTCTGTGTTGATAAACATTCCTTTGAAAGACTGTTTGGACAGGCCTTGCTGACTGTGAATGAAAGGGATTCACAGTCGTGTAAATAAAAGAGGTTTTGCCGGGATCACTTCCTGCTTTTTAAGGGAGCCTAGGTCAGAACAGTTTAACACAACTCAGGTGGGAGCAAAGGACAAAATGCAAAACTCTTTGGCTGTGGAAGTTCTTTTTGTTATTTGTAGGCTGAGTTCACACAACCTGTAAGGAAGTTGTGGGAACCAAGCCTTGTCTCGTTGAGGCTGTGTGAGTTCATATGTCTCGTTCAACAACCATTTGTATCCTAGGTAGAGGCAGATATTTCTCTCTCTGGCCACAGTGAGAATATGACTGCTGAATAAAACTCCGTATTGGTGACAAGAAGGGCATCCGGCCAGAAAAGCACTCAGCTCCATTCAGTTGCCCAGACTCTCTACCTGGCAAGAGATTATGGGGTCGTTAAAAGAAGATGATGATGATTCAACGACCATTTGTGTTCAAGTAGTCCTCAACTTACAACCATTTTGCAACTGTTTGAAGTTACAATGGCACTGGGGGAAAAAAATAACTTATGACCAGTCCTCGCACTTACAACCGTTAGTATCCCCATTGTTGCATGATTACAATTCGGATAATTGACAACCGGCTGGTACGCACGACAGTTGCAGCATCCCGTGGCCATGGGTCCCCAGATTTGCAATCTTCCCAGCCAGATTCCAATAAGAAAGTCAATGGGGGAAGAGATGGATTCGCTTAACGACCATGTGATTCACTTAACAACGGCAGCAATTCACTTAACAACCAGGGCAAAAAAAAATGTCATCAAAGGGTACAACTCACTTAACAAGCTTCTCGCTTGTTACCAAGTCCCAATTGTGCTTATAACTTGAGGACTACATGTAAACTGCATGAATCACTGCAGAAAAATATATTTTAATAACCTTGGCAACTTTAAGACAGGTGGACTTCAACTCCCAAAATTCCCATGCTGGCTGTGGAATTCTGGGAATTGAAGTCCACCCTCTTAAACTCCCTCGGGTTGAGAAACACTGCTGGAGTAATACAGGTAGCTCTCAATTTACAACAGTTTGTTTAGTGACCCTTCAAAGTTGCAACGCCGCTGAAAAAAAGTGATTTATATGACCATTTTTCACACTTACGACCATCCCCATGGTCACATGCTCAAAATTCAGACGCTTGGCCACTGACTCATATTTATGACCATCACAGAGTCCCCGGGGTCACCTGACCCCCTTTTACGACCTTCCGAAGAGCAAAGACACTGGGGCAACCAGTTTCGCTTAACAACTGCGGTGATCCACTTAACAACCGTGGCAAGAAAGGTCGTAAGATGGGGTTTAAATGTGCGATTCAAACTCATTTGACGGAATTTCTCACTTTGCAACGTAGCTTCTGAGCTCAATTGTGGTCGTAAGTCTACCCGTAACGTTGACCAATCCGAGTTGTGGGTGTTGTTGTAATGAGGGGGTTGGACTAGATGACCTACAAGGTCCCTTCCAACTTTGTTATTCTGTTAATCAAACCAAGCTGTGTGCGATATGTTGCCCCAAAGCTGCTTGTGTGGGTCACTCTCAGAAATCTTTATTCTCCTTAGGCCAGATCCTTTGAGGAAGGGAAGGGGGGGATCTGTTTTCCTCCGCATCCGTTAGGTCTCATCCTGAATTGTGTAGATCACCAGATCGTTACGGATCTGCCGACACCTCCGCTTACCCTGGAGCCATCCGGTGGCCAAGGCCACTTTGTGCTTGCGAAGTTTGTACAACAAAGTGACCAGATCCTGCTCCGTTTGCCCGAGGGATTTCAGACTGGACTGCATATTGCAGTGACGCCGAGGAGGAGAAGACGAATCCTGGGCCGGGATCCTACGCCAACCTCTGATCTGCAGATCAAAATAAACAAGGAAGCAGACGCTGCCTTTAAATAAACACAGGATTTCAACGGGGATGGGGGTGGGGGGTGGGGGGGCGAGATGGATTATTTGTGGGTCGGGAAATCATCTTCCTTTTCTTGGCGTGTGGTCTGTACCAAACCATCCTATATATTTTTTTTCCTTTTAATCTTTGGGCATTGCGGGTTTACAGATTACCAGAGTTGGAAGGGACCTTGTAGGTCATCTAGTCCAACCCCCTGTCCAGGCTGGAGAGACCCTTACACCATTTCTGACAGATGGCAGTCCAGTCTCTTCTTGAAAGCCTCCAGTGATGAAGCTCCACAACTTCCAAAGGCAACTTCTGTTCCATCGGTTGATTGTTCCCACTGTCAGAAAATTTCTCCTTATTTCCAGGTTGAATCTCTCCTTGATCAGTTTCCATCCATTATTCTTTGTCTGGAAATAGTTTGACCCCCTTCCTCCTCTCTGGGGCAGCCCCTCAAATATTGGAAGATGCTCCCCCGGTCCTTCCCTAGACTAGCCAGGCCCAGTTCCTGTAACTGTTCATATGTTTTAGCCTCCAGTCCCCTCATCATCCCTTCCAACATCCTTTTCAGTTCAATCATGATGGAAGGGACCTTGTAGGTCATGTAGTCCAACCCCCACCCAATCAGGAGACCCTACACCATTTCTGACCGATGGCAGCCCAGTCTCTTCTGGAAAGCCTTCAGTGATGAAGCTCCCACAACTTCTGAAGGCAACTAATGTTCCATGGGTTGATGGTTCTCACTGTCAGAAAAGTTCTCCTTATTTTTAGGCTGAATCTCACCTTGATCAGTTTCCATCCATGATTCCTTGTTTGGCCTGCTTTGGAGAATAGCTGGACCCCCTTCCTCCTCTCTGGGGCAGCCCCTCAAATATTGGAAGATGCTCTCCTGTCTCCCCTGGTCCTTCTCTCCCTAGACTAGCCAGGCCCAGTTCCTGCAACCTTCATCGTATGTTTGAGCCTCCAGTCCCCTCATCATCTTGGTTGCTCTTCTCTGCACTTTTTCTAGAGTCTCCACATCTTTTTTATACTCTGGTGACCAAGAGATTCAGCCAAGAAATAAGGAGAAACTTTCTGACAGTGAGAGCAATCAACCGACGGAACATTAATTGCCTTCGGAAGTTGTGGGAGCTTCATCCCTGGAGGCTTCCAAGAAGAGACTGGACTGCCATCTGTCAGAAATGGTGTAGTAGGGTTTCCTGCTTGGGTGGGGGGGTTGGACTAGATGATCTCCAAGGTCCCTTCCAACTCTGTTAACCTGTTAACTGTAACAAGAGTTGGAAGGGACCTTGAGGTCATCTAGTCCAACCCCCTACCCAAGCAGGAGAACTATACTAGGGATTTGGACCGACCTTAATGATCGGACAAGCTCAGCGTCTTAGCCACTTGAGCCACCTAGAGGCCTCCACTGACTGGACTGCCCATCTGTCAGAAAGGGTGTAGGTAGGGTCTCCTGCTTGGAAAGGGGTGGTGGTGGACTAGATGACCTCTAAGATCCCTTCCAATCTGTTATTCTGTTGTTATCTCAATGTAAAAGCCGCACTTGGAATTCTGCATCCAGTTGTTTTGGTCCGCACATGATTAAAAAAAGATGTTGAGACTTTGGAAAAAGTGCAGAGAAGAGCAACTAAGATGATCAAAGGCCTGGAGGCTAAAACATAGGAAGAATGGCTGCAGGATTTGGTCTGGCTAGTCTAGAGAAATGAAGAATTAGGGTGACATGATAGCAGGATTCCAGTATTTGAGGGCTGCTCCATAGAGGAAGGAGTCAACTTATTTTCCAAGCACCAGAAGATGCAGGACAAGAAGCAACGGATGGAAACTCATCAAGGAGGAAGCAACCTGGAATTGAGGAGAAACTCACAGAAACTAGGTGAGGATGGGGGTTGGACTAGATGACCCACAAGGTCCCTTCCAACTCTGTTAATCGGAAGGACTAGGGATGACAGGATGGCAGTCTTCCAATGTTTGAGGGGCTGCCACAAAGAAGAAGGGATCAGGCTATTTTCGTTTACTAACAATGAACAGAATTCTTATTCTTATCTGTCAGGATTGTTTCCCACTTGAATGATTACTTCCTGCAGGTAGTAATCATTCTACCTGTGTTCTGATCTGATCATGTTCCTTTGCTGGGTAATGAAATGTCTGCATGAAAACAGCCCAGCTTGGAGAGCACCAAGGGGCCACCACAGTTGAGCCCTGAGCTACAGAGAATCTGTGCTACGCCCCAAGGAGAATGAGGTTGTGGAGCTTTTGTATACATCACACCTGTTCCTCCAATGCCACTGACGAGACTCTCCTCTCCAGGGGATGATTATCCATCCATCTATCCACCCATCCCTCTCTACGTCTGTCTGTCTGTCTGTCTATCTATCTCTTATCTATCTATCTATCTATCTATCTATCTATCTATCTATCTATCTATCTATTTACCATCTATCTGTCTCTCTCTCATCCACCCCTCCTCTCTTTCTCTCTCTATCATCCGTCTGTCTATCTCTCTATCTTCCATCTATCCTGTCTGTCTCCCATCCACCCCTCCTCTCTCTTTCTCTCTCTCTCTATTATCTGTTCTGTCTGTCTATCTCTTGATCTCTATCTCTCTATCTGTCATCTCTCTATCTATATCTCTCTATCTTCTCTTCCATCTATCTGTCTGTCTGTCTCTCTCTCATCCACCCCTCCTCTGTCTCTTTCGTTCTCTATCATCTGTGTCTTTCTTTCTATCTATCTATCTATCTATCTATCTATCTATCTATCTATCTATCTATCTATCTCTATCTTCCATCTATCTGTCTGTCTGTCTCTCTCTCATCCACCCCTCCTGTCTCTTTCTTTCTCTCTCTCTCTCATCCGTCTGTCTGTCTGTCTGATCCATCCCACCCACCCACCTACCCCTCTCTTTCTTCCATCTGTCTGTCTGTCTATATCATCCATCCATCCATCCATCCATCACCGTGTCCTGTCCCAGGTGGGCCCCCGTCTCTCCAGGGCCCGTCTTTCCCTCCCCAGGACTCACGGCAGCTTCCTTCGGCCTTGGGGGGCTGCACCACTCCCCAGTGAAATCGTCCAGGATCCAGACCAGCCCGTAAAAGCCCGCCAGCGTCAAGAACCACAGCAGCAGCCTTTGTCCCAGCACTTCGGAGGGGAGCTGCAAGTCTTGTTCGTCCTGGGGCCCCTCGTGGTTCTCATCTGAATCGCTCAGGACCAAGGTGGGACCCGTCCAGCCCAGCAGGCAGGAGAAGACCGCCTTGAGAAGGGAGCTGCCCTCCTGGAGAGCCATTCAGTCATGCTTGGCTCTGCTGGGCTCTCAGCTGGGTGTGGACTAGCCGTGACATCACAAACCCCTGCAGAGGTGAGCTACCAGGCCTCAACCCTGGCAACTTTAGGATGAATGGACTTCAACTCCCAGAATTCCCTAGTTCAGCATAAGTGGACTTCAACTCCCAGAATTCCCTAGCTAGCTTGTGTTAACTTCAATTCCCAGAATTCCCTAGGCAGAATGTGGGGACTTCAACCCCCAGAATTTCCTAGTCAGCATGTGTGGATTTCAACTCCCAGAATTCCCTATGTGTGTGTGTGAACTTCAACTCCCAGGATTCCCTACTTCAGCATAGGTGGAACTCTGACTCCCAAAATTCCCTAGCTAGCATGTGTGAACTTCAACTCCCAGAATTCCCGCCAGCATGTGTGAATTCAACTCCCAGAATTCCCTAGTTCAGCATAGGTGGACTTCGACTCCCAGAATTCCCTAGCTAGCATGTGTGAACTTTAACTCCCAGAATTCCCTAGCCAGCATAGTGAATTTCAACTCCCAGAATTTCCTAGTCAGCATGTGTGAACTTCAACTCCCAGAATTCCCTGGTTCAGCATAGGTGACTTCAACTCCCAGAACTCCCTAGCTAACAATAAATGTTCTGACTGATTTGTGTTTTGTATTTTGTATTTTACTTTGTTCTGAATAAATAAAAGAGTTTTTTTTTAAAAATAGGCCAAGACAGACAAGCTGGTTATGCAAGAGACTTGGGGTGGTAGCTTGTATGACACCCACCTACCCATTCTTCGGTGCTGGGGGTGCTGGACACGAGTGCAGAGTTTCCCAATGTGTGATTTGGGCGACCCAGAAAAAATCTCAACCTGCTCCTCGGCAGCATATCACTGTCCAAATATGTCTAGACTTGTCTAAATTCTTCTAAAATCCTCTTCAGGTGCCTCTCCCAGCAGGCCAAGGGATAAAAATTAAAAAAATTGCAGCACGTGCCACGACTGACCCCAAAGTTTGTCTTTCTCTGCACTACATGCACCACTTCCGGTCACCATGATATCCAAAAATAAAAATAAAAAATGCTGAGAATTCTAAGAGTGCAGAGAAGAGCAACCAAAATGATCAGGTATCTGGAGGCTAAAATGTATGATGAATGATTGCAGGAACTGGTTTGGCTAGTCTAGTGAAGAGAAGGACCAGGAGAGACAGGAGAGCATCTTCTGATATTTGAGGGGCTGCCCCAGAGAGGAGGAAGGGGTCCAAGCTATTTTCCAAAGCACCTGAAGGCCAGACAAGGAAGAATGGATGGAAACTGACCAAGGAGATTTTCAGTCCTAGAAATGAGGAGGAATTTCCTGACAGTGAGAGCAATTAACCAGTGGAACAACTTGCCACCAGAAGTTGTGGGAGCTTCACCACTGGAAGCTTTCAAGAAGAGACTGGACTGCCATCTGTCAGAAATGGTGTAGGGTCTCCTGCTTGGGTGGGGGGTTGGACTAGATGACCTCCAAGGTCCTTCACACTCTATTATTCTACAGTCTATATATGATGAGTGCAAAGTTCAAAAAAAATTTCTTAATGGATAATCCTGGCCTTTGCCTGGTTGAAGTTTTGTTAGCATCGATTTGGCTTTTGCAGTGCATCAACCCCGGTTTACAGTCTGACTTTGCATCGCATGCAGGACCATGGTGAGGGGAGGGGGGGCAGTGGTGGGTTTCAAAAATTTTTACTACCGGTTCTGTGGGTGTGGCTTGGTGGGCGTGGCAGAGGAAGGATACTGTAAAATCTCCATTCCCTCCCCAATCCAGGGGAAGGTTACTGCAAAATCCCCATCAGCTGGGACTCGGGAGGCAGAGAATAGATGGGGGCGGGGCCAGTCAGAATTTTTACTACCGGTTCTCCGAACTACTCAAAATTTCTGCTACCAGTTCTCCAGAACTGGTCAGAACCTGCTGAAACCCACCTCTGGGAGAGGGGGCTCGAAATATGGCTAAAACCACTGGTGGGATTCAGCCAGTTCGCAGCTAATCGGGAGAACCGGTTGTTAACTTTCTAAGCAGTTCAGAGAACCAGTTGTTGGAAAAAATCTTATTTTGGTTTTTTTTCCCACTTTACAGGGCTAATCCTGTAAGGAATTACAACATTCTGGTGTTGTTTTCTAGCCTAATCTTTATTGCCCTGCTTACAGAAACTGCCTCTCTGGTTAACCCTTATTACATTGTAACAGCTAAGGCGAAGTGCCCATCGATGTGAGTGACGTCGAGTTGGTCACGCCGATACGGTCGCATGATCACCGAGCCACGCCTACCCAGATGGTCATTAGGGCAGAGAACCGGTTGTTAAATTATTTGAATCCCACCACTGGCTAAAGCCAATCATGGCTTATCGGCAGCCGTCTGGAATGGGGTTTTAAGCCGATCTGCCAAAATGGATTAATCTGGTGCAGATAAGCCTAGAATCGCGACGTCAGGAGACCAGTGGCGACCTGCTCACTCGCGCTGGCGCTATGCCATCCTATTTAGCCACGTTTTCTAAGCCACGCACATGCGTGGAGGCCGCGCATGCGTGCGAGCAAAATGCATGCACGGAAGGGGCGTCCGCGCACTCACGTTTTCGGTGCGCGGCAAATCCGTTGGTAAATTTATGTGAAACCCACTTCTGGAGCAGACTTCCCGCATGTGCATCACAACTTCACAGGATTGTTGTCTGGCGCCATCCACCCCCCCCCCACCCCGAGGGGCACTTGTAATCTGGACCGTACACAAGAGGGCACAATCTCGGTCAAGTGGTGCCCATCCACTGTTAATACTTTTATTTCCCGTATCTAATCTCTTTTCCTGTAGCTCACTCCTCAACGATATCGTAGACAGCCAAATTGAAGGCTTTGCTGTTCTCTCGAACCCGCTGGCAGGCGGGGGATTTGCAGCCGCGGTGGCGGGTGACGAGGCCGGCCTTGTGGTTGCGGACTAAGGTCATGAGTCTGACCAGCTCCTGTTCCATCCGGGAGAAAGTCTGCAGGAGTCGGTTTTTCAGCTCGTCTGAATCAGCCAGGGCATCTCGCTGCTGCGGAAAGGGACAGGAGAATAGGAGAAAAACGGAGATTTATAGATGACCAGAGTTGGAAGGGACCTTGGAGGTCATCTAGTCCAACCCCCACCCAAGCAGGAGACCCTACACCATTTCTAACAGATGGCAGTCCAGTCTCTTCTTGAAAGCCTCCAGTGACGAAGCACCCACAACAATTTTCTTAATCCGGTGTGGTGGAGACCCGAAAGAGGCAAGCAACGGGCAAAAATGTCCCTTGTTCTCGGGATGCAGTGGTCTAGAACCGTGATGGCGAGCCTATGGCATGCGTGCCACAGGTGACACGCTGAGCCATATCTGTGGGCACGTGAGCGTTGCCCTAGGTCAGCTCCAGCGCACTAGCCAGCTGATTTTTGGCCTTCCGGGCACACTGGAAGTTGGGAAATTGGCTGTTTCTGGCCTCCAGAGGGCCTCCAGGGGGCTGGGGAAGGCTGTTTTTGCTCTCCCCGGGCTCTAAAAAAGCCTCTGGAGCCTGGGGAGGGCGAAAAAACGGGCCTACTGGCCCACTGGGACCTTTTTGGCTGTCGTGTGCCAAAAGTGGGGGAAGCATGGGGGGAGGGGTTGCGTGCACATGCACAGGGTGGTGGGGCTTGGGGGGGCATTGAATTATGGGTGTGGGCACACACATGTGCGACCCCCCCTGCACTCCCCCTGCTTTTGGCACACGACAGCGAAAAGGTTAACCATCACTGGTCTAGAATGATGTTTTTTTCAAATTCGCGACTTTTTAAGCTGCGTGGACTTCAACTCCCAGAATTCTCCCGCCTGTCACGCCAGGTAGGGAATTCTGGGAGTGGAAGTCCACAAGTCTTAAAAGTTGTCAAATTTGGTAGACCGGTTGTAGAACAGTGTTTTTATTTTTTTTTTCAAACTTGGTGACTTTAAGCTGTGCGGAGTTCAGCTCCCAGAATTCCTCCGGCTAGCTGGGGAATTCTGGGAATTGAAGTCCACCCAGGTGAAAGTCGCCAGGTTTGGAAAAAAACACAGTTGCAAAATTCATTCGAGATAGATAAGGAAAGTGTGTTTTTTAAGTGTGATTGTGAGAGAGAAAAGGGATGTTGTCGCTTTACACAAGTGTTCAAAACCTCCTTGGTTTTCCTCATTTCATGGTCTACCACAACGGAATACTGGTAGTCCTCGATTTACGACCCTCAATGGAGCCCAACATTTCTGTCGTTAAGCGAGACATTTGTTCAGTGAATTTCGCCCGAGTTTTTTTGACCTTCCTTGCCACCGTTGTTAAGCGAATCGCTGCCGCTGTTAAAGTTAGTAACGCGGTTGTTAAGTGAATTTGACTTTGCTTGTCAGATCCCCCTTCTGGCAAGCAAAGTCAATGAGGAAGCCAGATTCGCTTAACAACCGTGTTACTAATGTAACAACAGCAGTGATCTGCTTAACGACGGTGGCAGGAAAGGTCACAAAATGGGGGGGCAAAGCTCACTTAACAATCGTCTCGCTTAGCAACAGAAATTTTGGGCTCAATTACGTCGTAAGTTGAGGACTGCCTACATTTATTTGTTTGACCGCCCCATCACACCTCACAGTGAATCCGGAGCGCTTCCCCACCCGATGGCCACAAACAGGGCCCAGGCACCGCTTCCCCACCCAGGCCCTTCAAGTCTTGAGCGGGGGACGGGTTGGACTAGATGATCTATAACTGTGATGGTGAACCTATGGCACATGCTTGCCAGAGGTGGCACACAGAGCCTCTCTGTGGGCACGCGTACCAGTCCCCAGCTGCTCTTCTGGTTTCCAGCTGGTCTTTGCAGGCGCACCGAAAAACAGCCCAAAAAACGGCCAAAAACAGGAAACCAGAAGAGCAGCTGGCGAAAAACCATTTTTGGGCAGTTTTTTGGGTTGTTTTCAGGCCGGTTTTCAGGTTTGGCCCGAAAAATGGGCCCAAAAAATGGCCTGAAAACGGCCCGAAAAATGGCCTGAAAAAAGCCCAAAAAACAGCCCTGAAAATGGTCCCAAAAATGGCCTGAAAAAGGCCCCCAAAACAGCCCTGAAAACGGTCCACAAAACGGCCCCAAAAATGGCCTGCAAATGGCCCAAAGAACAGTCTGAAAACAGCCCAATGAACGGCCTGAAAACAGCCCAAAAAACGCTCTGAAAACGGCCCAAAAAAAAGCCCAAAAACATCTGAAAATGGCCCAAGAATGGCGTGAAAATGGCCCCAAAAACGGCGTGAAAATGGCCCAAAAATGGCCTAAAAAATGGCTCTGAAAACGCCCAAAAAACAGACTGAAAATGGCCCAAAAAACGGCCTGAAAATGGCCCAAAAATGACCTAAAAATGGCTCTGAAAACGGCCCAAAAAACAGACTGAAAACAGCCCAAAAAATGGCCTGAAAACGGCCCCCAAAAAAGCCCCAAAACAGTCTGAAAATGGCCCAAAGAACGGCGTGAAAATGGCCCCAAAAATGGCCTGAAAACGGCCTGAAAATGGCCCCAAAAACGGCGTGAAAATGGCCCAAAAATAGCCTAAAAATAGCTCTGAAAATGGCTCAAAAAACAGACTGAAAATGGCCCAAAAACGGCCTGAAAACGGCCAAAAAACGGCCTGAAAATGGCCCAAAAAATGGCCTAAAAAATGGCTCTGAAAACGGCCCCAAAAAACGGCCTGAAAATGGCCCAAAGAACAGTCTGAAAATGGCCCCAATGAACGCCTGAAAACGGCCCCCCAAAAAAGCCCAAAAAACAGTCTGAAAATGGCCCAAAGAACGGCGTGAAAATGGCCCCAAAAATGGCCCAAAAATGGCCTGAAAACGGCCCAAAACACAGACTGAAAACGGCCCGAAAAAAGCCCCCAAAACAGGCATGCACCTGCCGGCCAGCTGCTCTTCAGGTTTCCGGTGCTCCAGAGCACACACATGCATGCACACGCAAGTCAGTGAGTTCTGGTTTCGGCACTCGTGCCGAAAAGGTTCGCCGTCACTGACCTATAAGGTCCCTCTTCCAACTCTGTTAACCCGTGGAAGTCCTGGGCCCTTCACCTTGGATGTTCTCCTGCCTTCTGGGCTTTGGTTCCTGGTGAGCAATTTCGTCGCCAGCGCCAGCACCAGTGCCACCACCATGGCCGAGCACACCGCCAACCACTCCCACACCAGGGAGAGGGGCCCTT
Source organism: Pantherophis guttatus (assembly GCF_029531705.1). The sequence goes on along the minus strand of NW_026844085.1, from coordinate 1,536,974 downwards.
CTGCATCCTGCCCACCGGCGATGCCTTGGTGCGCGGCCGAGCCTCCCTGGCACAGGCAGAAAAGGCAGAGAGGGCCACGCATGGTGGAGGCAGGAGTGCCCGAGTGGTGCCTGCAGCCCACCTGGATGATGGGCTGTGAAGTCACAGATGGGGCAGCAGCTTTATTGGTTAGCAGGCTGAGTGACTCTTGGAGGGGGGGGTCTATCCTGCCAACCTCATGGCTTGGGGGGGGGGGCGTGGGGTGTCTCCGGTTGGCTTTGCCTTATCCTGGAGAGAGCCCCTTTTTCTGAGTCACAATTCGGTTCGGCCCATTTCATTTACACGTGGCTCTATTACAGAAGAGAATTACAGAGTTGGAAGGGACCTTGTAGGTCATCTAGTCCAACCCCCTTTCCAAGCAGGAGACCCTACACCATTTCTGACAGGTGGCAGTCCAGTCTCTTCTTGAAAGCCTCCAGGGATGAAGCTCCCACAACTTCTGATGGCAACTTCTGTTCCATGGGTGGATTCTTCTCACTGTCAGAAAATTCCTCCTTATTTCTAGGCTGAATCTCTCCTTGGTCAGTTTCCATCCATTCTTCCTTCTCTGGCCTTCAGGTGCTTTGGAGAATAGCTTGGCCCCCTTCCTCCTCTCTGGGGCAGCCCCTCAAATATTGAAGATGCTCTCCTGTCTCCCCTGGTCCTCTCTCTTCACTAGACCAGCCAGGCCCAGTTCCTGCAACCGTTCGTCGTATGTTTTAGCCTCCAGTCCCCTCATCCTCTTAGTTGCTCTTCTCTGCACTCCTTTCTAGAGTCTCAAAGTGTTTTTTATAGTGTGGTGACCAGAACTAGATTCCAACTGAGGTCTTATCAAGTCATTATAAAGTTCACTTTAACAGATTAACAGGGTTGGAAGGGACCGTGGAGGTCATCTAGCCCAACCCCCCACCCAACTAGGAGACCCTTACACCATTTCTGACAGAGGCAGCCCAGTCTCTTCTTGAAAGCCTCCAGTGATGAAGCTCCCACAGCATCTGAAGGCAACTTTTGTTCCATGGGTTGATTGTTCTCATGGTCAGGAAATTTCTCCTTATTTCCAGTTGAATCTCTCTTGGTCATCTCCATCCATTGTTCCTTGTCTGGCCTTCGGTGCTTTGGAGAATAGCTGGACCCCCTTCCTCCTCTCTGGGGCAGCCCCTCTCCTGTCTCCCCTGGTCCTTCTCTTCACTAGACTAGCCATGCCAAATACTTAACAGATTGACAGAGTTGGAAGGGACCTTGGAGGTCACTAGTCCAACCCCCCCACCCAACTAACATTTCTGACAGGTGGCGGTCCAGCCTCTTCTTGAAAGCTTCCCATTGCCCCCATCCCAGGTTGATGCAGCGGCCAAACCGAACCAAAAATCCGCCTCTCCTCTCCTTCCCTCCACTCCAGACCCCCCCCTCAAAAGGGAGTCTCTGCTTGGGGGGGGGTGGAAGCATTGACCCCCTCCCTTGCAACCCCCCCCACCCCACCCTTCTCCCCCCCTCCTCTCCCCCCCTCCCGCAGCCGTTCCCACGTGCACAACGCGCGTCCACTTCTGGTCGTGAGAACGCCTCCTCGGCCTGGCTTAAAGGAGGGGGGAGAAGGAGGAGGGGGGGACGGGCCTGTCCTCGCCCCCCCCACCTACCCTACCCCCCCAATCACGTGAGCCCGAAAGAGCCCAACATGGCGCAGTCTTAGGCAGCTTCACTGTAGCCCAAAGCCCGGCCGGGAGGTTAAGGCAGACGGAGGAGGGGAAGGAAGAAAAAAAGAGAGAAAGAAAGAAAGAGGGGAAAAAAAGGAAGGAGAGAGAGAGAAAGAGGAAAAAAAGGGCGGGGGTCTTTGCATTGCACGAGGAGGAATCCAAGCCGGTGAGTTGGGGGGGTGGTGGGAGGTGGGGGAGGGGCTTGCATGCATTGATGCTGCAATGGTGCAAAAGGCCGCCCGCCCACCCACTCATTCCCTCCCCCCTCCCCTTTTTGCAAATGGTCCCACATCGGGCCTGGCGTCCTCCGGTGCAATCCCGACCTTGCAACCGAGCTTGGCTCCGGGGACTGCGGGACCCATCTTCCCCTCTCCCCCAACCCCCCCGCGCTGCATGCATCGCCCCCTCCCCTCTTTGCAATCGCCCCCTTCCATCTCCTCCCCCCCGCCGCCTTTCAAAGCAAAGTTGGAAAGCGTGGAGTAAGGAGTCTTGGCCCCTCCGGACAAGGCCGACTTGGGATCCCATCATCCTCAGCCAGGAGGGTTGGGGGGGGAGGATGGATGGCCAAGCAGCTGGTGAGGAAGGGAGGGGGGAGGAGGAGGAGGACAAGAGGAGGAGGTTGAAAAAAGTGGGGGAGGGGGAGCTGGGAGGGGAGGGAGGGACATCTGGGGAGGAGGGGGGGTCCTTGGGCTAAGTTGGACCCAGATGTGAAAGGGCTGTAAAATGGAGTCTGGTTTTTTGGGTTGAGGGTCAGGGGGATGACTCCCCATCATTGGGATTCTGTATGTTATGGGCACACACACACACACACAGCCAGTGGAGTTGGTCTAGTGCAGGGTCCCTCAAGCTTGGCAAGTTGAAGTGGTGTGGACTTCGACTCCCAGAATTCCCCAGCCAGCAAGCTTTAAGATGGGTGGACTTCAATTCCCAGAATCCCCCAGCCAGCATGCTTTAAGATGGGTGGACTTCAACTCCCAGAATTCCCCAGCCAGCATGCTTTAAGAGGGGTGGACTTCAACTCCAGAATCCCCCAGCCAGCATGCTTTAAGAGGGGTGGACTTCAACTCCCAGAATCCCCCAGCCAGCATGCTTTAAGAGGGGTGGACTTCAACTCCCAGAATCCCCCAGCCAGCATGCTTTAAGAGGGGTGGACTTCAACTCCCAGAATCCCCCAGCCAGCATGCTTTAAGAGGGGTGGACTTCAACTCCCAGAATTCCCCAGCCAGCATGCTTTAAGATGGACTTCATTTCCCGAATTCCCCATCCAGCATCCTTTAAAGTGAGTGAACTTCACTCCCAGAATAGATGCTGCCATAATGGTTTGTAAGTCTGAGGACCAGTCATTTTTGGGGGCTGTCGTAACTTCAGACTGCTGAATGAATGGTTATAAGTCAAGGACTGCCTTTAATATATGTAGTTACAGCTGATGATGATGGAACTGCATGTACTCATAGACAAGGTGCAGTTAAATGATGGATTGGATGATTGGCAGCTTGCGATAAAATGGGTTGGGAAAGGAATGGCCCAGTTCACACAACACAGGACTGAATTATCCCGTTTTCTCGGTTTGTACAACACCCTGAACAAGCCAAAAGAGACCAATAGAGCAAACGAAGGCAACATAACCACCCCTAACCAAGATCAAAACAAACCAGCTCTGGGTGGGGACAGTCTTGTTCAACTGATCAGGGATAAGCGTAATGTCTGAACGTCTTTGGATTCACTCTTTTCCTCCTCTTCTTCCTTCCTTTCTTCCAAGGGATTCCTGGCAGGTGGGGTCCACCATGGTCAAGATCTTTGTTGGGGGCTTTCTCCTTTGGTCACAGCCGAAGAGCTGCGGAAGCTGTTTGAGCAGTACGGCCAAGTCAACGAGTGCGACATTTTGAAGAACTTTGCCTTCGTCCACATGGAGAAGGAAGACGAGGCCCACCAGGCCATCAGCACCCTGCACAAGAGCGAGTTCTACGGGACCCACTTGACCGTGGAATACGCCACCTCCAAGATCCGCAACGCCACCAAGATCTACGTGGGGAACGTCTCGGCCAAGGCCACCACCGCCCAAATCCGCCAACTCTTCGAGCGCTTCGGCAAAGTGGTGGAGTGCGACATTGTCAAGAACTTCGCCTTCGTCCACATGGCCAAAGAGCGGGAAGCCATGGACGCCATCTTGCACCTCAACGACACCCCGCTGGAGGATCAGAAAATTTTTGTCACCCTTTCCAAGAGTAATAGTTCCCTCCGGGCCACCAAAGGGGCCTCGGTGCCCACTCCAGCAACCCCGACATCAAGCTACTACTTCTCCAGGGGACGCGTGCCCACTGCACCGGCCACCTATTCGCCCTACTGTGCCCGTGGCTGGTACGATCGGGAGTATTGTGATCAGTACGCGTACGAGCTGTACGACCGAGCCCGAGCAGCGTATGACCGAGCCCTACCCTCGGCCCCAGCTGCCTACAGAGAAAGGAGCCCCGTGGGGCGGAGGACATCTACCCCTACTGCCGTAGTGGCCCAATACACTGACCCCTATGCTGCCGTGGCGGCTGCAGCGGCCGCTGCCGCAGCAATGGCTGCAGCGAACCAGACGTACAGCCAAGCCTACAGCCAACCTGGGTACGCCGCCGCTTCGGCTGCTGCGACGTACTCTCAGTACAGTCTAGGAACTGCCTACAATGTGGCGGAGTACTATGAGAGGTACGCCAGTGCTTACGCTGACCAGTACGCCCAGACGTTCTGAGGGCGCTGCACCCTTCCAGTTGTAAGTGTCCAGAGATGCTCAGTTGCATGGGGGTGCAGGGAGGGAGCGAGGGAGGCGGGAAGGAGCGAGGGAGACGGTTCCTGTTTTTGCGGGTAAGAAATAAAAGACGCGAAATCAGCACAGCTGATTTCCCAACCTTCCCGGTTTTGTGAACCAGAGTTTCCGTGCAAGTGGTGGGGCGAGCACGCGGGCGTGCACGAAACTCCATTTGTGGAAACGGCAGGCGCACACGTCCTCCGCGTGCGCAAATGCAGCGACGTGCGTTGCGCTTGCTTTCTGCTCACGCAAATGGGGATGCGCGCACACGCCCGCCTGCCACTCCCGTGGCCCTGTTCCAAACGGTTCAAGGCCCAGGAGTGGGCTGCGGCCCGGGAGTTGGGGACCTCTGATCTAGGAGTCAGTGCAGCAAAGGGCCCCACAAGGCAGTTTGTTTATACCTGCTTGTAGGTCTGCATTCGTGTCCATCCGCTTTTCCTGGAGGTGGGAAAGCAGGTCTGTCTAGAACAGGGGTCTCTAACCTTGGCAACTTTGTGGACTTCAGGTCCCAGAATTCCTCAGCCAGTTTTGCTTTAAGACTTGTGGACTTCAACTCCCAGAAAGCTAGCTGAGGAATTCTGGGAGTTGAAGTCCACAAGTCTTAAAGTTGCCATGGTTGGAAAACCCTGGTCTAAAAGATACCACACTGCTATTTCGACCACTTCTCCCCAAGCCTGGGAGTCCTCGATGTACAACCCCAATCGAGTCCCAAAATCCCACAACTAAGCAAGGTAGTTAAATGAGCTGTGCCCCATTTTACAACCATGTTGGCCACTGCAATTGTTAAAAAAAAAATCATGCGGTCATTCAGTTGAAATTGACTTTCCCCGTTGACTTTGCTCGTCGGAAGCCGGCTGGGAAGATTGGAAATGGCGGTCATAAATACTCTACACAGGGTTCTCCAACCTTGGCAACTTTAAGCCTGGCGGACTTCAACTCCCAGAATTCCTCAGCCAGCAAAGCTTTGCTGGCTGAGGAATTCTGGGAGTTGAAGTCCGCCAGGCTTAAAGTTGCCAAGGTTGGAGAACCCTGCTCTAAACCATCCTAAATATAGGCCGGATACTGTAACCGTCATATCTGTAACCATCATAAATACAGGCCAGATGCCAAGAACTGGGATTTTGATCACGGGACTCTGGGGATGCTGCAACGGGCGTTTGAAAACCGGTCATAAGTCAGGTTTTTTTCAGTGCCCTTGTAACGTTCGAACGGTCACTAAAGGAGTGGTTGTAAGTTGTGAGAACAGGTCCTGTCTGGGGAGCAGTGTAGTTCATTTGTTTATAGAAGACCCTAGATCCATGATGGCAAACTTACGGCACAGGTGCCACAGGTGGCACACACAGCCATATCAGTGGGCACGCGAGCATTGCCGTAGCTCAGCTCCAGCGTGCATGCGTGCGCTGGCCAGCAGATTTTTGGACCTTCCGGTCCCGCCGGAAGTTGGGAAATGGGCTGTTTCCCGCCTCCGGAGGCCTCTGGGGTGGGTGGGAAGGCTGTTTTTGCCCTCCCTAGGCTCCTAGAAAGCCTCTGGAGCCTGGGGAGGGTGAAAAACGGGCCCACGCTACCATCACATGTTAAAAGTGGGGGGGAGGTGTGCGCACATGTGTGGGGCACATTGAATTATGGGCGACCTTCACGTGCTCCCCCCGCTTTTGGCACGTGATGGCAAAAAGATTAGTTATCACTGCCCTAGATTCTCCCCTCTTGTTCTTCCCCCCCCGTGTAACCCACAAGCAACCAGGCAGACAGGTGCAATTTCTGGGGTCGATACGGGTGTCGTGCGATTCCTAACGTACCCCTTAAACTATGTAGATTTCTTTGCAGGCTCTTCCTGGGCAGACTCGGAGCGATGCCTCCTGGCCGACCAGCTGAGCACTGACTTCCAAGGTTGGTGATGCTGCATTTTGTGTGTCCCTCCCTTTCCTTCCCCCCACCCACCTCCCCATCTCCTTTCTCTTCTTTCCTTTTTTCCCCCCCCCCCCGCCCACGTTTCGATCCGATCCGGTCGAAGAACTGCCACGCCAACCCCGCCTTGCGAAACTGCGATGGGGCCGAAGACGGTGTTGTCCGTTGTCTTGGTTTTTTCCGAACTCTTCCCTTCCGGCCCGGAATGCCGCACAACCTTTGCACACAACGGCTCCCCCCTTCCGCCAGCTCCAATCTTTGCTTGCTGTGTGTTTTGCGTGCTAAGCTTCGATTCCCTGCCGCCGCCGCCGCCACGATGCCGGCCTCTCTAAACCAGGCTTTTGGGTTTTGTTTTTTTTTTGCTTTGCTATATTCTTGGGTGCTCCCTGGTTCGATCGATATCGTTTCTTTTCTTTTTTTCCCCCGTTGATTTGTTCTCGTTTTAATTTTGTAAAACCGGTTAAAACAAAATGGGGTTGTTGGCAGCAATTTGTTCGCTTCCCTCCCCCGCTGGTTTTTGAGATGTGAACGATTAAACGGCTTTCACAGAACCTCTCGCGTCCGCCTCGTCAAAATGCGTGTTGCAATCGCCCCTTCCTCGCCTCCTCGATCCGACTTCACCTCTACCGCCTGCTGCCCACTCCTTGTCTGCATGGGACGGAAGGATCCGGATTTGGGCCGCGTGGTGCACACACCTTTTGCGTGCTCCCACCGCCTCCGCCGCCTTCCTCCCCCCCTCCTTCGCTTTCCAGAAAGACGGCCCTCTGCACCACCGCCTCCTTTCCCGCCAGGGGGATGCTCTCGCCACTAACCCTCCCTCCCCGGCCGTGAAAGTCAGCCGAACCGTTGCGCAATCCGAAGCCGTGGTCTTGTGCGAATTGCCGGATTCCGTCGCTTTTGGCTTTGAGACTAACCGAACACTGGCAGGCCACTGATGCTGTTTAACCCTGTTCCCCCCTCCCCCTCATTGATTTCTCTTTCTCTGTGGACAGCTGTTTCTGGAAGAAGCCAGGAATTTTGGAGGGCCCCCCCCATCTTCCAAGCAGGCAGAGCTGATCCGAAACCACCCGGCGCCTTATGATCTGCTGACAAGAAGCTGCTTCATCTACCCAAGGGAAAAATATCCTGTCCTTCTGTCACATTCTTAAAATAGGCACCGGAAAACACAGAACATGGTGTTCTGAAAATGGCCGTTCTTGGGTTCTTGATGTTCTCGGAGAACACCACAATCCAACGGTTCAGTTCTGAGTTACAGATCTTCCCCCAACAGTTGGGATGGCTGGTTTTGCATCCTGTATCCATCCTCGCCCTTCCCAAATCCATTATGAGCCACGGTGGCGCAGTGGTTAGAGTGCGGTACTGCAGGCTACTTCTGCTGGCTGCCTGCAATTTGGCAATTTGAATCTCGCCGGGCTCAAGGTTGACTCAGCCTTCCATCCTTCCGAGGTGGGTAAAATGAGGACCCGGATTGTTGGGGGAGTAATATGCTGACTCTGTAAACCGCTTAGAGAGGGCTGTAAAACACTGTGAATAAGTCTAAGTGCTATTTTCCTTCCTTCCTTCCTTCCTTCCTTCCTTCCTTCCTTCCTTCCTTCCTTCCTTCCTCCCTCCCTCCCTCCCTCCCTCCCTTCCTTTCTGTTAGAATACAGTATTGCAGACTAACTCTGCCCACAGCCAGCAGTTCGATCCTGACCGGCTCAAGGTTGACTCAGCCTTCCATCCTTCCGAGGTCGGTAAAATGAGGTGACCCAGATTGTAGGGTGCAAGAGGCTGACTCTGTAAACTGCTTAGAGAGGGCTGGAAAGGCACTGTAAAGCGGTATATAAGTCTATTTAAAAAATCGGGCCAAACAGGTAGTCCTTGCTTTATGACCACACTTGAGTCAGTCCAGCATTTGTTACTAAGTGAGAGAGGGCTTATAGTGAATTTTGTCCTGTTACGATCTTTCTTGCCGCAGCCTTTAAAGGAATTCCTGCTTTTGTTAAATTAGCAACGTTAGTTGTTAAATAAATCTGGTTTCCCTGTTCCCCGTTGACTTGGGGGTCGCCTGACCCTGGGACAGACACTGCGACAACTGTCATAAATCCATGCCAGTTGCCAAGCCTCCGGATTTGGATCACATGACCAAAAAGGGACCCTAAGTCTCTTTTTCAAGTGCGGTTGTAACTTAGAACGGTCACGAGGCGAATGGTCGCAAGTTGGAAGACGACCTGCAGGTTGGAGATCCAGACAAGCTGACCGACAGCTGGCTTGGAATTCTGGGAACCGAAGTCCCAAACTTCTGGACTCCTTTCAGAGGACAGGAAGGTGGTTTATAGTGCAAAATGGTTTCTACCCCTTCCTTCCTTGAGAGAAATGCCACCTCCACCATGGCGCTTTGGGAAAGATGGCTCTGTGTTTTTCAGCCGTCAGCTGCTGAATCACGATCTCTTTGGTGGGTAGGTGATCCGGACTGGCATAAAGGGAAGGAAGAAGCAGGAATTTGTTGTGGCCCGTCAGCGAATTCGGACAGTGAGGAGGTTGGGGAGGAACATGGGCCAGTCCTGGAGTCTGGGGAAGGCTCTGATGAGGGCTCTGCGTTGGAGGCAGAGAGGGGGCCAGGGCCGTCTGACAGTTATCAGCTACCTTCGGAGTCAGACATCAGTGAGGCAGAAGAACAGCTGGAGCCTGTTCCCAGTGTGCGCATGCACAGAGTTGCCAGACAAAGGGAACAGCTAAAGAACAAGGGGCGACTCAGGAGTAAAGCCACAGGTGGACGGTGAATGGCCCCTCCCAGAGGGAATAAAAGAGGAGCGAAAGGGGAGTGGAGTTTGCAGGAGACAATTAATTGGTTCGTGACTCTCCAAGACTCCTTGACTCCTTTTGAAGATATCGGCCTGGCAGCTCCCCAAGCCAGATAAGGTCTGTGACTGTAAATTCACCCTTGAAAGACTTTGCTGGATGTGAATGAGAGGAATTAATAAAATAACTTAATAAAAAGGGGTTTTTGTAGGGACAAGGAATCTGCTTCATGCTCTTGGGAAGCCTAGGTCAGAACAGAATTGGGGAAGGTAGCCGTATTTGTTTATTTTATTAAATATACTGTTTCCCCAAAAATATGATCTACCCTGAAAGTAAGTCCTAGCTTGATTTTTACATATGCGCTCAATATAAGCCCTACCCCCAAAATTTATTTATTTTATTTTATTTCTGTACCGCCCTTCTGCGGGACTCAGGGCGGTGTACAGCCAAGATAAAACATTGCATAAATAAATAAATAAATAAAATAAAATAAATACCCCCAAAATAAGTGCAAGAGGTAGGGCAAGGCGCATGGGTAAAAATGAAGCTAGGGTGGGGATGGGGGGTTGGAGCTCCCCTACTTACTGGGTCTTGCACACTCTGACACTGTCTCGACTTGCAGTCCTATTGTGGCCACTTGCCGTCGTTTGCGCGCGTCGCCCCTGGTCTCTGTTTTGCCGTCATGCCTTCCGGAAGGCCCTCTGCAGCCAAGAAACGGGCTCCGGATGGACATGACGGCGCCTCCCCAGCCTCCGTTTCGTGGTCAGAGGCCTTACAGAAAACCCTCGGTAGCCGATAACAGAGCTCTGGATCGATTCGGAAGAAGTGGGCCGGCAGTGGGCTCCTGCTGGGCGGGGCTGTCGGTGCCGCTGCCCCGAGGTAAGTCAGTAATTAGACCCTCCGAAAATAAGACCTAGTGTCTTTTTTGGTGGCAAAAATAAATAAAAGAATTTTAATCCTCACTGTTTTTGCATCCTGTATCCATCCTCGCCCTTCCCAAATCCATTATGAGCCACCATGGCGCAGTGGTTAGACTGTGGTACTGCAGGCTACTTCTGCTGACTGCCGGCTGCCTGCAATTTGGCAGTTCGGATCTCACTAGGCTCAAGGCTGACTCAGCCTTCCGTCCTTCCGAGATGGGCTTTTCTGCCTCATTCTTCTAAATCTAATGGTGTTGTTTTTTAGCTAACTTTGCATTGATGGTGCAACTCTTCCCAATGTCCCTTTTATTATTTGATTTTCCTTTTAAGTTTTATATTATTTGGATGCTTCTTCCCATGATTCGGAAACGATCGGCACATGATCCCTCTCCGAAAAGAGGACGCAACGGGAAGACAGACATTGTGTCATCTGCTAGAGGACTAGGCCGTGAAAAACAGGATGTAAACAAACCAGGTAAAAGGCTCCAGACAATCTAATAAACCTGGTTACATGAATGGATGGCTTTCATTTCTGTCTTTTGGCCTTACTCTGTTTGGAAAACACAACCCATACATAGAACATTAACAGAATAACACTTGGAAGGGACCTTGTAGGTCATCTAGTCCAACCCCCCGCCCAAGCAGGAGACTCTACACCATTTCTGACCGATGGCAGTCCAGTTTCTTCTTGAAAGCTTCCAGGGATGAAGCTCCCACAACTTCTGAGGCAACTTCTGTTCTTTACAGATTAACAGAGTTGGAAGGGACCTTGTAGGTCATCTAGTCCCGTGATGGCGAACGTTTGGCACGTGTGCCACAAGTGGCACAAGGAGCCATGTCGCCTGGCACGCCAGCTCAGCTCCGGTGCGCGTGCGTCGGTGTCTCTGGAGGGCTGGGAACAGCAAAAAAGTCACTTCCTTTCTAACCAGAAGTTGGGAAACGGGCCGAGGGGGTGGGGAAGACTGTTTTCGCCCTCCCCAGATGCAGAGAGAGGATCTGGAGCCAGGTGAGAAAGAAAAGCGGGCCTACCGGGCCACTGTGTGCTAGGAGTGGGGGGAAGGGGGGTCACATGCGCAGGGCGAGGTGCATAGAATTATGGGTGTGGGCACACATGTACGCGAACTTCCCCCGTCCCCCCCCCTTCTTGGCACACGATGGTAAAAAGGTTAGTCATCACTGATCTAGTCCAACCTCCTGCTCAAGCAGGAGATTCTACACCGTTTCTGACAAATGGCCAGTCTCTTCTTGAAAGCTTGATAATACGATTAAATATGGGTATGATGAGGTTCTTGCAATTGCACAAACCCACAATTCATATTAACCAGGTTACTTGTGTTGTGTGGATACAACCAGTGAATGTAAGAACACCTCGGTTCATCAGGAAGATACTCGCTCCCAGGCTCTTCCTGGCAAGACATTTTCCAAAATTAAAAAAAAACTGCATTTGTTGCTGTTAGATTGACAGATTATGGCTTAACATTTTTTTTAACACATTTTTAATTTTTAATTGGTTTGTTATCTTAAATTGGGGCCAAATTAATATATATCCTTTTGTTTTTTTTAATGTTTGTATTGTATGTTTTTATCTGGCCGTACACCGCCCTGAGTCCCTCGAGAGAAGGTGCGGTATATAAATTCGAAATAAAATAAACAAATAAATAAAATGAGCCTTGGTGGCGCAGTGGTTAAAGTGCGGTACTGCAGGCTATTTCTGCTGACTGCCAGCTGCCTGCATTTTGGCAGTTTGAATCTCATCAGGCTCAAGGTTGACTCAGACTTCTGTCCTTCTGAGGTGGGTAAAATGAGGACCCAGATTGTTGGGGGGCAAGAGGCTGACTTTGTAAACCACTTAGAGAAGACTGTAAAAGCACTATGAAGTGGTATATAAGTCTAAGTGCCAAATGTGAAGGGGAGGGAGGAAGGAGAGAAGAGCTATGGTGGTGCAGTGGTTAGAATGCAGTATTGCTGACTCTGCCCACTGCCAGCAGTTCAATCCTGACTGGTTCCAGGTTGACTCAGCCTTCCGTCCTTCCGAGGTGGGTAAAATGAGGACCCAGATAGTTGGAGGCGAGAGGCTGACTCTGTAAACTGCTTAGAGAGGGCTGTAAAGGACTGTAAAGTGGTATATAAGTCTAAGTGCTATTGCTGTTAACAGAATTGGAAGGGACCTTGTAGGTCATCTAGTCCAACCCCCCGCCCAAGCAGGAGGCCCTACACCATTTCTGACAGAGGGCAGCCCAGTCTCTTCTTGAAAGCCTCTTAAGGATGAAGCTCCCACAACTTCTGAATGCAACTTTTGTTCCATGGGTTGATTGTTCTCTGTCAGGAAATTTCTCCTTATTTCTAGGTTGAATCTCTCCTTGTTCAGTTTCCATCCATTCTTCCTTGTCTGGCCTTTGGGTGCTTTGGAGAATAGCTGGACCCCCTTCCTCCTCTCTGGGGCAGCCCCTCAAATATTGGAAGATGCTCTCCTGTCTCCCCTGGTCCTTCTCTTCACTGGACTAGACATAACTCAGTTCCTGCAACCGTTCATCGTCTGTTTGAGCCTCCAGTCCCCTCATCATCCTGGTTGCTCTTCTCTGCACTCTTTCTAGAGTCTCCACATCTTTTTTACAGTGTGTTTAGGTTTCAGCCTACCCTAATAAGATCATTTTGCATTTTATTTCTTATCTTCTAGGGCATTTGTTATCTCGCCTAATTTTCTGACTTTTGCGGATTTGATACAGATTCTCTCCGTCTCTTCCTCCAAATCTTTAATGGAAATATTGTTGGAGCAATATTCCAGTGGTAAACCGCTTAACACCTTAACTGTTTTGATGAAAAGTCATTTAAAGAACATCTTTTTACAGCAAGAATTAATTAAGTAGAGGCAATTAACTCCCCCCACACAGGTAATCCTTGACTTATGACCACAACGGAGCCCAACATTTCTGTTGCTAAGTGAGACAGTTGTTCAGTGAGTTTTGCAACCTTTCTTGCCACAGTTGTTAAGTGAATCAATGCAATTAAGTTAGTGACACGGTTGTTAAGTGAATCCGGCATCTCCCTTGGTTTTGCTTGCCAGAAGGTCGCAAAGGGGGAATCATGAGACCCCCAGGACACTGCAATCGTCATAAATACAAGTCAGTTGCCTGAATTTTGAATTTGTGGCAACTTTACGATTGGTGAATTTCAACTCCCAGAATTCCCCAGCTAGCCAGAGGAATGCTGGGAGTTGAAGTCTGCACAACTTATCGAGTTTGAAAAAACACTGTTCTAGAACAGGATTCTCCAAAGTTGGCAACTTTAAGACTTGTGGACTTCAATTCCCAGCATTCCCCAGCCGGTGTGACTGACTGGGGAATTCTGGGAGTTGAAGTCCACCTTCTTAAAGTTGCCAAGGTTAAGAAACACTTCATTAAGCATTATTAAGCTTTATTGAAAATAGTTTGAGGATTATACTGAAAAAATTGGGTGGCTCTGAGTAGCCACCTTCTCCATCCAAGTTCCCTCAAATATGCTGAGTCTGCAACTTTCAGAATCCTCACACCACCATGGAGTTGTGTGAATCCGATACAACAGGTGCAAGGAAATATTATGCAGTAGTGGCCAAAACTGTGGAAACCTTTTGGGAAAAGTGTATTTTCTAAAACTAGCTAATTACACCACTTTTTTTTGTAGTACCATAAAATTATATATCAATGGAAAGATAATTTAATCAAGAATGTAATGCAATAACTTTTATGAAGGATTTGCTATCAGAATAGCAGTTACGGTATAAAGAAGAAAAGTGAAACACGTAGAAAAAAGGAGATATACAAAAACGATCACCATAGAAAAAAATGAGATATAGAGAAATTATCACTATGTCAGTTAATACTTTGTTGGATAACTTTTAGCATGAATGACGGCCTTACAATGTCTTCCCATGGAGGGAACCAAGTCTTTGAGTTCTGCAGCTGTTCTCATGTGAAACCAAGATTGAATGATGGCTTCTATTAACTGGGTTTTATTGCTGCGTCGCTTCTGACTAACCAGTATTTTTAGTCGGCTCCATAGATTTTCAATGGGGTGAAGGTCTGGGCTATTCCCAGGCCATTCCAGCAGTGGAATAGGATTATCTTTTGAAACTCCAAAAAAAGTGGTGTTATTAGCCATCAAACCTCAAAAACGCACTTTTCCCAAAAGGTTTCCACAATTTTGGCCACTACTGTAATTTATCCCAACACTGTTTAGCAATGGGAGTTCCAGTCATAATTTGTGGTTGTAAGTCCAGGACTATCTGTAGATTAAAAAGTATGAAAACGACCCAAGGAATCTTATTAAAAATGTAATTAATTAATAAATTAAATTAATTAATTAAAATTTTATTAGCATAAAATTTGGTAACAGGCACACCTGGGTTGTTAAGACCACAAATGAACTGGAGAAGCTGGATTTGCACCATCTGTGAAGCTGTAAAGAAAAATAATTCCACATAAAATTAACCGAATTTAGCGCATTACACAAACGAAGCAAGAGATTTAGTGCTTGTCTGAGCTTATACAGGTAGTTCTCGACTTACAACAGTCCATATTTAATGACCGTTTGAAGTTACAACGGCACTGAAAAAAGTGACTTATGACCAGTTTTCACACTTACGCCCGTATCCCCGTGGTCACATGATCAAAATAAAGACACTTGGCAACTGGCATGTACTTATGACGGTTGCCATGTCCCGGGGGGTCACGGGACTTTCTGACAAGCAAAGTCAAGGGGGAAATCAGATTACTAACTTACCATTTTACCATTCGCTTAACGACTGTGGCAAGAAAAGTCGTAAAATGGGGCATAAAAACTCACTTAGCAACTGCCTTGCTTAGCAACAGAAATGCTGAGCTCCATTGTGGTCATAAGTTGAGGACTACCTGTAACCGGTATTTCTTAGAGTAATCATTAATTGCCATTCATTAATCATTCATTCATTCAAATTGAAGAGAAATTTGGTCCCAATCACCATTGAATTGTAAACTTTCCCTCCACGTCCGATCTTTGATTTGAAATTCCGAGGATTATCATCCTGAATTCCACTTTTTTTGGCCCAAACACGGGGAGAACCAAGCATAATGTAATCCTCAAAGAGATAAAACAGCTTGGAATTTGGGCAGGGGGTGTCCCAACACACTTGGGGGAGGCAACCGAACAGTCGTGAGCGCTGCATGCATGCAGAAAAAGGAGCCGTTTAAAGGTAAGTAAAACAGCGAGGGGGGATGGAACAGCTGTGCCGCCCGATTTAAATCTGCTAGAAAGCAGAATTTCCTGCTTTCTAGGGAATAAAAATCATGTGGCACAGCTGATCGTCGGAAATGCCCATTTGGACAAACCGGTAAGGGTTTTTTTTTTTGCTACCGGTTCGTGCGAACTGGTGCGAACCGGTAGTATTTCACCCCTGCAACTGAGTCGCTTTAAACCATAAGACGGGCAGCAAAGAAATTTAACAATCAAATAAATAGCCTGGATAGCTCTGCAGACAAGGCACTGCAATTTAACACCAGCTGTCTGCAATTAAAGTAAGTTCGAATCTTGCCAGGCTTAAGGTCGACTCAGCCTTCCATCCTTTCTAAGGTAGGTAAATTGAGGACCCAGTTTGTGGGGGCAATAAGCTGACTTTGTATAAAAAAAAATATACAAAAGTATGAAGGCTATTGCTTAACGCACTGTAAGCCACCCTGAGTCTCCGGAGAAGGGCGGCATATAAATCAAATTTAAAAAAAAAAATACATAAATGAATTGGAAAAGTAAACATAAAGGCTGGAAGCGTTCCGGGTGAAAATACGCAGAATTATTTCTCTCCCTGGACCAAACATTTCAGACCTCTTTATTCTCTTGCCTTCCGTTTTTTGGGGGAGGGGGGGTATTCCGTTTTTGGGGGAAGATATTTCTGCTCAATGATCTCAGAATATTTTCATCATTGAGAGAGAGAGAATATTTTCTCTCTCTCTCTCTCTCTGGGATTGTGTCGCTCTGGACGTCCACAGCAAGTACTGGACAATCGACACAGATTCGCAGCCAGCTCAAGAAACGAAGGCACTTCTAAAGAGGAGTTGCAAAATAATAATAATAATAATAATAATAAATTCCTTCTCTAGATGTTTGGCTCTGCATTCACACAACCCGCTAACCTTGTTCCCCTGCTTGGATAAAGCCGGCCTGCTTGAAGTTTTTAACACGCAGGGACTTTGGCAAAACCTCTGAAGTGGAATCAACTGAAACGAGAAATTCCACATTCAGACAACTGTGTAAACCGAAGCCCTTTCGGACAACCTCGACTCCCCCTCACCCCTCCCTGAAGGGCAGAGAAAGTCCCCAAGGTTATTTTTCGCCCAGGTTTAACGTTCAGAATCTGGGATTGAGGGCGGAGGAGGATTGGAAAAGGCCCAAATGCAGAACGGCAGGAAATAAATACAAGCGACTCGCGGCGGAATTGGGAAGTCACAGTTCCAGATGCTTCAAATGTTGCTGGAAGATTTCTTCGGCCCTCTGGAGGTATTCCGCCGTCTTCTTCTTCACCGCTTCCCTGCGGGCTGGATTGGTATCGCCTGCGAACGGGAAGACATATTGGATGTCTTTTTGGTGGCTCTCACTTGGACCCCAGAATCATCATCATCATCATCTTTTAACAACCCCATAATTCCTCGCAGGGTGGAGTCTGGGCAACTAAATGGAGCTGAGTATTTTACTGGACAGATGCCCTTCCTGTCGCCAGTACGGAGTTATATTCAGCAGATAAATTCTCATTGTGTCCAGAGAGAGAAATATCTGCCTCTACCTAGGATCGAACTCACAGCCTCCTGATTGTGAGGCGAGAGCTCCCTCTCTAGGCCACCCCACCACTTACTTGGACCCTGGAATCCGGGCAGCAAAAAAGCCCCCAAAATGTCAAACAGCAGCTCGAAGCATTTAGCAGAGTACAGGTAGTCCTCGGCTTACAACCACCATTGAGTCCAAAATGTAGGTTGTTAAATGAGACATCTGTTAAGTGAGTTTTGCCCCTTTTTTTACGACTTTCCTTGCCACCTTTTGTCAAGCGAATCGTTGCAGCCGTTTAAATTAGGAACACGGTCGTAACCGGTTTGTTAAGTGAATCCGGCCTCCCCATCGACTTTGCTTGTCAGACGGTCGCAAAAAGAGATCACGTGACCCCCTGGGACACAGCAACCGTCATAAATGTGAGTCGGCTGTCGGGCATCCAAATGTAAATCACGTGACAACTGTGGGGATGTTACAACAGTCTTCCTTCATGTGAAAAATGGTGCCATTTTTAGTGTCGTTGTAACTTCGGTCACTAAATGAACTGTTGTAAGTCGAGGACTACCTGTTACAGGTGACCAGCTTCGAAGAACTGCCCTCTCCTGGCCTAGCATCAATGGCCGCTTTCACACCACACTCTCAAACCAAGATTGGTAAAAGACAGAGCAGCTACACTTTCACAACCTAATAAACCTGGTTAAGTGTTGACCTTAGTTAATGATATTTTTTCCTTAGGTTTGCCTATTGCACCAACTCAGCCTGTTGGTTCAGTATCCATATTCACACATCACGCTGTTGTGGCCTGTCAGCGGCCTGTGCAGTTAGTAGCTGATTCCGACAGCGAGGAGGCTGGTGTGGTGCTGCGCCAGCAGCCTGTGCAGCTGGCGCTCAAGTCGGACAGTGAGGAGGCTGGAGAAGAGGTGGTGCCAGAGGCGGGGACTCAGCCAGGGCCTTCAGAACCTCCAGAAGCTCCCATAAGTGAAGAGGACGAAGAGGAGGAGCCTCTTCTCGATGCACAGGCGCACAGAGTTGCCAAAAGGCAGGAGTGGCTCCTCAGGAGGAGGTCTCCTCGAGAGTAAGGCTTGGGGCTAATTGGCCACTCCCTTAGCCCATTTAAGGAGGAACACCGACTGAAGCAATTTGCAGGGAACAACTTTGTTCACATACCTTCGTGTCTTGCTTATCTTATCAGCTTCCTGCAAATTGCTTCTGGGCATTCTGCCAACCACAGTACGCTTTCAGTATTATTCTTTGAATTCTTGGCGGCTGTTAATGCAGTTAATTAATAGCTGTTGTTGTAAACAACTGGTTTATTTAGTAAACTAAAGTTTAAAAGGACTTTGTGTGTGCTGCCTTCTTTGGGGTCCATAGCTGGGGCAGAACATCACACTCAGACCGGGATTGCTACAAGACGGAGCAGCCAAGAACGGTTGCTACCTGGATTAAACTTTGGTTCCAGTTGGGCTCAGCGCTTCTCCAGGGACCAAACTTCTCTCCAGATTGGAAAAAAATCCCAGAAGCCAAAGAGACCCACCTACTCAACTCAACGTACCTTGCAGACCCTGAAGGAGCAAGTCAACTCCGCTACGGTAGCCGCGAAAAGCCCCCTGGTAGTCCTTGGACGCTTCGCACAACACAGCTTGCCGGATCCTCTCCGTCGCTTGGGGCAGATACCTGCCGGGATCCAACGTGGTATCTTCTGCCTCGAGATTCTGCGTCGTGTCCGCGCTGAGCAGGAGTTCCGGTTTGGTCCCTGAGGCCTCCAGAGAAGCCAGACCTTCTCCGTGGGAGAGACCGGTGGCAGTAGAAGCTGGATCAGAAGGAAAAGAACGGATGGGAAGATGCTCAACTGGCTAGAGAAGGAGATGGCCAGAAGATCAACAAAGATGGTGAATGATCTGGAGGCTAAATTAAATGAGGAACGGTTGAGGGAACGAGGTATGTCTAGTCCAGGGGCCTCCAAACTTGGCAACTTTTAAGACTTGTGGTCTTCAGCTCCCAGAATTCCCCAGCTAGGATGGGGAGTGTCAACTCGCAAAGCATCCCTGGCCTCTTCGGGGGGTATGGAAAACTGGTGAAATGTCACAGCAGCCAAAGACAGATGCACATACCATGCTTATCTCTCTCAAGGCTGTATCCCAGGGTTACCTACAGCAACCGAGGGGAGTGACCTCTACAAACCTCGAAATTGCTCTGTTGGCGAATGAGATTGATGACACGCCCTGTGGGGAGGGGGGAAACAGGGTCATAATTGGAGCGTAAATTATGTAGGGTCAGAGCTGGCTTGCTATTGTGAGTCTCCAGCCAAGCTTCAAAAGAAATCCAGTTATTAGGAGCTTCATGTCGGCACATTCCCAAGTGCCTCCTTTAACGACTCTCATTCCATAACTAATTCAGGGTAGAGTCGGGGTGGCTGGATGGAGCTGAGCGTTGTGGTGGCCTAGCGGTGAAGCTAATCGCCTCCCGTTCGGAAGGTTGAGAGTTCAATCCTAGGTAGCGGCAGATGTTTCTCTCTCCCCGGGCGCAGTCCAATTTTGGGAGTTGAAGTCCACAAGTCTTAAAAGTTACCATGTTTGGAGACCCTGCTGGTTAGTCTAACAAAGAGACAATTGGAGGGGGGGACGGGACATGATGGACATGTCTTCCAATTCTTGAGGGGCTGTCACAGAAAAGAGGGGATTGACTTAATCTCCAAACCACCTGAGGCCAGGACAAAATTAACGGATGGAAACTTATCACGGCAAGGTCCAACCTAGAACTAAAGGGAAATTTCCCGACAGTGAGAACAATTAACCAGTGGAACAGCTTGCCACAGGGGTAAAATGCACTTATCTTTCCTACCGGCTCGCTACCCGCACGCTGTCATCAACACATGCGCTCGCTTCACTCACGCGTGTGCCATTGTCTGCGCATACGCAAAGCCTTTTGCACATGCTCAGAGGGTCAAAACCGGGAGATGATGACGTCCTGGTTTTTTTGGGGGGGGGTTGGAGCCTCCTCCCGCCGCCGCTACCGGCTCGCCGAACCACCTGCCGCCAGCGCTACCGACTTGCACGAACCGGATAGAACCAGCTGCATTTCACCACTGGTGCTCCATCACTGGAGGCTTTCAAAAATAGATGGGACAATCGTTTGGCTAGGATGGTGTAAGGTTTTTCCTGCCTTGGAGGTTGGGCTAGAAGACCTCTGAGGTCCCTTCCACACCTGGGATTCTATGTTCCATGGGGAGATTCCCCCCCTTATCCATGTCTTGGCTCACAGACCACCATGCCTGCACATGGAGACGTACTGTTGGTGGATCTTCATCTACCTACCTACTGTTCTCACCTAGGCTTCCTTAGAAAGTATACAGCACAGTCTTCGTCCCGGCAAGCCTCTTTAATTCAGACGGCTGTGAATTATTGTCATTCCCAGTCCGACAGGCTTCTCAAAACAGTCTTTCAGGGGAATGTTTATAAACACCCACCTCATCTCCCTTGGAATGCTGCCAGAAAACTAATTGCCAAATGCAGGACAAAGCCAAACTTAGCACAGAGTCAAACAGAGCTTTTACCGATCAGATGAACTCATTGCTTCCTGCAAAAGCTCACGTCCCGTTCGCTCCTCTTTTATGTCTTGTGGGAGGGGCCAATCATCTCCAAGCCTTACTCCCGAGTCGACCCTGTTTTCTTAATTGTTCCTGTCTTCTGGCAGCTCTGCGCATGTGCACATTGGGAACAGGCTCCCGCTGTTCTTCTGCCTCGCTGATGTCAGACTCCGGAGGCAGCAAAGAACTACCAGATGGCCTTGGCCCCCTCTCTGCCTCCGACGCAGAGCCCTCATCCGAGCCTTCCCCAGATTCCAGGACTGGCCCACGTTCCTCCCCAACCTCCTCATTGTCTGACTCTGCTGCCAGCTCTGCTGGCCGCTGGTGGGCCACAACACCTACCATTTTTGGAGAAGGGGTCAAAGAGGGCTAATTCTTGGACCGATAAGAGGCAGTGAGAAGGCGAGTCGTTCTTGGCTTCTTCCTCCTCGTCTTCCTCCCGGAAGGCAAAGAGGGCATCCAGATCTTCCTCTTGTTCCACAGCGTCCGAGGCCCCCTCTGTGGTAGAAGCACCAGTCAGTAGAAGCAACAGCAGCACAACCTTCTAGTAAACTCCTCATCTACTAGGGAGATTACGGAACTGTAAGATTAGGTCCCCAAATGGCTGCAGGCGTGCGATTCATCAGACCGAAATGTCGGCAGCTTTAAGATGGGTGGACTTCCAACTCCCAGAATTCACCAGGCAGGAAGAAGGCAGAAAAAAGAAAAAGGAAGGGGAAGGAAAGCAGAGAAGGAAGGAGAAAAAGAATGAAGGGAGAGCAGGAAGGAAGGAAGGGAGGGGAAGGAAGGAAGGGAGGGGAAGGAAGGAAGGAAGGAGAAGGAAAGGAGAGAAGGAAGGCAGAAAAAAGGAAAGGAAGGGAGAGAGAAGGAAGGAAAGGGAAGGAAAGGAGAAAGGAAGGAAAAGAATGAAGGGAGAGCAGGAAGGAAGGAAGGGAGGGGAAGGAAGGAGAAGGAAAGGAGAGAAGGAAGGCAGAAAAAAGGAAAGGAAGGGAGAGAGAAGGAAGGAAAGGAGAAAAGGAAGGAGAAAAGAATGAAGGGAGAGCAGGAAGGAAGGAAGGGAGGGGAAGGAAGGAAGGAGAAGGAAAGGAGAGAAGGAAGGCAGAAAAAAGGAAAGGAAGGAGAGAGAAGGAAGGAAGGGGAAGGAAAGGAGAAAAGGAAGGAGAAAAAGAATGAAGGGAGAGCAGGAAGGAAGGAGAAGGAAAGGAGAGAAGGAAGGAAGAAAAAAGGAAAGGAGGAGAGAGAAGGAAGGAAGGGGAAGGAAAGGAGAAAAGGAAGGAGAAAAGAATGAAGGGAGAGCAGGAAGGAAGGAAGGGAGGGGAAGGAAGGAAGGAGAAGGAAAGGAGAGAAGGAAGGCAGAAAAAAGGAAAGGAAGGGAGAGAGAAGGAAGGAAAGGGAAGGAAAGGAGAAAGGAAGGAGAAAAGAATGAAGGGAGAGCAGGAAGGAAGGAAGGGAGGGGAAGGAAGGAGAAGGAAAGGAGAGAAGGAAGGCAGAAAAAGGAAAGGAAGGGAGAGAGAAGGAAGGAAGGGAAGGAAAGGAGAAAAGGAAGGAGAAAAGAATGAAGGGAGAGCAGGAAGGAAGGAGAAGGAAAGGAGAGAAGGAAGGCAGAAAAGGAAAGGAAGGGAGAGAGAAGGAAGGAAGGGGAGGAAAGGAGAAAAGGAAGGAGAAAAGAATGAAGGGAGAGCAGGAAGGAAGGAAGGGAGGGGAAGGAAGGAAGGAGAAGGAAAGGAGAGAAGGAAGGCAGAAAAAAGGAAAGGAAGGGAGAGAGAAGGAAGGAAAGGGAAGGAAAGGAGAAAAGGAAGGAGAAAGAATGAAGGGAGAGCAGGAAGGAAGGAAGGGAGGGGAAGGAAGGAGAAGGAAAGAGAAGGAAGGCAGAAAAAAGGAAAGGAAGGGAGAGAGAAGGAAGGAAGGGGAAGGAAAGGAGAAAAGGAAGGAGAAAAGAATGAAGGGAGAGCAGGAAGGAAGGAAGGAAGATAGATAGAAGGAAGGCAGGAAAGAAGGAAAAAGGAAGGAAGGGGAAGGAAAGAAGGAAGGAAGGAGAAAAGAACGAACAGAGAGCAGGAAGGAAGGAAGATAGAGAAAGAAGGCAGGAAAGATAGAAAAAGAAGGAAGGCGGGAAAGAAGGAAAAAGAAGGAAGGGGAAGGAAAGGAGAGAAGGAAGGGAAAAAAAGGAAAAGGAAGGGAGAGAGAAGGAAGGAAAGAGGGGAAGGAAGGAAAAAGAAAGGCAGAAAAAAGGAATGAAAGGAGAGAGAAGCCCGGAGGGTGTGAGTGAGGAAGGAAGGAAGTGCTATTTTCAACCTTTCTCATATTGGAATCTAGAGCCTTAAAGGGGGTACCTCGGTTCTCCATTTGGGGCTTAGAGACGCCATCTTTGCTGGCCGGCTCCGGATACAGCAGCAGCCCATCATCCTGAACCAGCCCCAGGGCCTCCTCGCCCTGCTCGACTCCAGCCGTGGGCACCGGGATGAGAGGGAGGGGCAGCGAAGGCAACTCCCATTGCCTGGGACTGCTCTGGCCCTCTCCGCCCTGTAAGGACAAAGCAAGCCACTACTTTCACACAACCCAGGGAACCGAGGCGATGAGTTTGCCACCTTCTGGATTTGGGCACCAAGGGGAGTCAAAACTATGGGTAGTCCTCGGCTTGTGACCGTAGTTGAGCCTGGAATTACGACCATAAGCCATCACGGCTGTAAGTTGGGAGAGATCATGTCACCAGACCTGATTTTTTTTAATTTTTTTTTGCAGTGGTCACTAAGTGAATGTACGGTTGTTAAGTGAATCCATTCTCCGTAATGTTTTTTTTTTTTTTTTTTTGCAGGAAAGCGGAAATAAAAAGAAATGCAAATTGATTGGGCTAAGTATGTTGCATCAGCTTTTTGGTAGAAAATTCAACGGTTGAGTACAGGGTATCAAACCGTATCCTGGTTTAATCCTGGTTTAATTCTCACCCCAGGAAACTTTCAGGTATGCGTGGACTTCAACTCCCAGAATTCCCTTTGAACTGTATGCACGTCAGTTGCCCCGGGGGGAGTTCTGGGAGTTGAAGTACACGTACTTTAGGATTCATCAGATGGGGAAACCCTGAGTTTAATGCAGAGGAGGTATTCAGCAGATTCTGGAGAACCGGTAGAGGAAATTTTGAGTAGTTCGGAGAACCGGCTGGCCCCAGAGTGGGGTGGGAATGGAGATTTTGCAGTATCCTTCCCCTGGAGTGGGGAGGGAATGGAGATTTTGTAGTGTCCTTCCCCCTGGAGTGGGGAGGGAATGGGGATTTTGCAGTATCCTTCCCCTGGAGCGGGGAGGGAATGGGGATTTTGCAGTGTCCTTCCCCCTGGAGCGGGGAGGGAATGGGGATTTTGCAGTGTCCTTCCCCCTGGAGTGGGAAGGGAATGGAGATTTTGCAGTATCCTTCCCCTGGAGCGGGGAGGGAATGGGGATTTTGCAGTATCCTTCCCCTGCCACGCCCACCATTCGAAGCTACGAAGGCACTGAAAAAAGTGACTTACGACCATCTTTCACACTTATGACCGTGGCAGCATCCCCAGGGATTTACATCCAGCTGCTTGACAACTGTCTCATAGTTATGACGGTTGCAGTATCCTGGGGGGGGGGGGTGTTTGGTCACGCGATCTCCTTTTGCGACTTTCTGACGAACAAAGTCAACGAGGGAAGCCGGATTCACTTAACGACCAGGTGACTCACTTTAACAACAGCAGCGATTAACAGACATGGCAAGAAAGGTTGCAGAATGGGACGAAACTCACCGAACAAAGGTCTCGCTTAGTGTCCTAAATTCTGGGCTCGGTTGAGGTCGTAAGTGGAGGACCAACCTGTATTTATTTATCCATTATGAAATTTATTTGCCACCCATCTCAGGTCCCAGCGACTCTGGGCGGCTTTTATAGAATAAAAATTCAAGATTAAGGACCCGCTATAAACTTTGCCACCCGAAGCAGGGTTCCTGCCAAACCACGATTGTGCAATGCACAGTCAGCCCCCCCCCCTCCTTCCCCACCCAACGTGGCTCTTGTTCGCTGAGCTGCCACGCGTCCAAAATAAACGCAGAATAAATAAATGAAGATACCCGGAAGAATTCCTTCAGCTGGGGGCTGTTATTTAAGGCCGGGATAGGTATGGTGAAGTGGAGCATGTCTTCCGCTGCTTTTCGCCGCTCTTCGATCACCTCGGGCTCAAATCGGCCTGCGGAAGATTTGGGAGCAAGGTTTGAGAGATTCCTAAATGGCTGGGTGACGCGGGTGGCTCAGTGGCTAAGACGCTGAGCTTGTCAAACGAAAGGTTGGCAGTTCAGCAGTTCGAATCCCTAGTGCCGCGTAACGGGGTGAGCTCCCGTGACTCGTCCCAGCTTCTGCCAACCTAGCAGTTCAAAAGCAGGTAAAAAATGCAAGTGGAAAAACAGGGACCACCTTTGATGGGAAGGTAACCACGTTCCGTGCGCCTTTGGCGTTGAGTCATGCCGGCCACATGACCACGGAGACGTCTTCGGACAGCGCTGGCTCTCCGGCTTTGAAACAGAGATGAGCACCGCCCCCTAGAGTCGGGAACGACCAGCACATATGTGCGACGGGAACCTTTACCTTTACCTTAATGGCTGGGGATTAGCGGCATTGTAATCCCCGGGAAGACAAGCGGTTGGGGGGAAAAGGGGAGGAAGGGAGCTGAACGGCTCCCCCAAAATCTGGTGATTTTTTTTTCCCCCCCCCGGGCTGCAAAACCGGGCGAGGGGTCGTTCGTGGACTCACCGAAGACCTGAGCCCGCGGGAAAGCGGGGAAATCCTCCATGCGCCGGAAGAGGTTGCGATGGGTGTACGCCAGGTCGGCGTGCAGCTTCTTAAAGTCGCTGTATCTCTTCCAGACCACGATCTGCGGGATGCGAAGCGATTCAGACAAACGGGCAATTCGTGGCTGTGTGCCTGAAGGCGTTGGTGATGAAAGGCAGTGCGGTGTTTCTAGAATGTCGGCGATTTTCAGACGGGCGGACTTCAACTCCCAGAATTCCCCTGCCGGCATGTGGAGTCCATTTCATGCCGGCTGGGGAATTCTGGGAGTTGAAGTCCGCCCCTCGTCAAGGTGCTAAGATTGGAGAAAACGCCATTATCGTGCATCAGCCAGATCTCGTTTCTACACACACACACACGCACCCCTTAAGGTATAAGAACCTCTTTTTTCAACAATCTACCTCACAGGGCTGTTGTGACGGAAGAATATAGAATAATAGGGTTAGAAGGGAGCTTGGAGGTCTTCTAGTCCAACCCCCTGCCTGTGATAGGATATTTGCAACTGACCCTGATCAGTGTCCTCGGAGAATTGGCAACCATAAACCCCGGAAAACGGCTGCTTGAGGCATCCACTAAGGGTGCTGTGTGTGAATCCAGCCGCTAAGCCCCTCCACCAGCCCGCCGATCTTGGGACAGTGTGTTGTGCAAAGGGTTACTCCTGCCTCATAGCCTGACTAGGCGGCTCAGCGGCTAAGACGCTGAGCTTGTCGATCAGAAAGGTCGGCCGTTCGGCGGTTCGAATCCCTAGTACAGGTGAGCAGGGGGGTTGGACTAGATGACCTCCAAGGTGCCTTCCAACTCTGTTATTGTTACTGCCTTCCCTCTTGGCAGGCTGGGTCCTTCACGTACCTCCTTGGTGTCATCCGGATTCGCCTTTGAGACAAACTGGAAGGGGGAAAAAAAAAAGAGAGAGATAAAACAGGAGGACGAAAAGTCAAATCGGCGCCTTTGCCAAATTTTGCCCTCCCTGATGGTTGAAGAATGCCAGGGAGTGGCGGTTGGCACAGAGCAAGATGCCAGCTCCAAAGCAAGCTCCCTCCTGCATGTCCAGATGCTCTCTGGGGGCCCCCAGCAATTGCAACCCCAGCAATTTCCCCTCTCAATCTCCCCACTGGCAGCCCCATTGCACCGCCTGGCGGTGCACACACATTACACACATATTACACACTCACACCTCTGCCAAGGGACAGGCTGGGGAGGGAGGAGGAGGGAAAGCAGCCCCCCACCCTTTTTGCAAAAAAAAATAAATCAAATAAATAAATGCAAAAAGGAAAACCAGCTCCTCTCTGCTCCCGGCTCTCTGCACATGCTCCTGAAACTATTTCCTCCTTTTTTTTTTTTTTTTTTTCTGGCTGTCCCTCCAAACCCCCCCCCCCCCCCTTTTTTCCTTTTTGGGGGGGGGGGGCCCCCCCCCCCCCTTGGGGAGGAGGATGGGGGGGCTCCTCTTTGCAAACCCCTTCCTCACTTTAGCCGTGACTTTGTACTCGGTGTAGCCTTTGGGGTGGCTGCGGGGGTCGCTGACCGCGTAGGAGCGATGAAACTCCTCCTTCGCCCGACGGGACATCCCGGGAGCCTTTTTGGGCGACGCGGCCCCTTTAAATCCAGGGCTGGGGCCGAAGAGGAGGAAAAAAAGTCCGCGCGCTGCCCGAAGGGGGGTGTCCTGCAGGGCGCATGCGCATCCAAACCCTGCCTTTCCTCTCTGCGGCGCTAATCCAAGGGAGCGTCTGCAAAGGACAACCCTGCGAGTTCGGCGTTTAGGGATCGTGGGCCAAGTTCCCGATTGGGCAAAAAAAAGGCGAATGAGGATCGTTTTCTTTCCCCAACCTGGCGCCCCCTCAGGGGAATCTTGCAAAGGACCACTCCCCGAATTCCAAAGCATTGGAGGAGGGGGGAAAAGCTGGGAAGTTGGGCTTTCCACCTCCATCCCCAGCTGCAGAGTTTTACAGATTAATACTTTCTTTCTTTCTTTCTTTCTTTCTTTCTTTCTTTCTTTCTTTCTTTCTTTCTTTCTCTTTCTTTCTCCTTCCTTCCTTCCTTCCGTTCTTCTGTCTTTCCAATTTTCCATCTCTCTCTTTTTTTCTCTTCTTCTTTCTCTTTCTTTTTCTTTCTTTCTTTCTTTCTTTCTCCTTCCTTCCTTCCGTTCTTCTGTCTTTCCAATTTTCCATCTCTCTCACTTTTTTTCTCTTCTTTCTTTCTTTCTTTCTTTCTTTTTCTTTCTTTCTTTCTTTCTCCTCCCTTCCTTCCGTTCTTCTGTCTTTCCAATTTTCCATCTCTCTTTTTTCTCTTCTTCTCTTTCTTTCTCTTTCTTTCTCTTTCTTTCTCCTTCCTTCCTTCCGTTCTTCTGTCTTTCCAATTTTCCATCTTTTTTTCTCTTTTCTTTCTTTCTTTCTCTTTCTTTCTCCTTCCTTCCTTCCGTTCTTCTGTCTTTCCAATTTTCCATCTCTTTTTTTCTCTTCTTCTTTTTCTTTCTTTCTTTTTCTTTCTCCTTCCTTCCTACCGTTCTTCTGTCTTTCCAATTTTCCATCTCTCTTTTTTTCTCTTCTTCTTTCTTTTTCTTTCTTTCTTTTTCTTTCTCCTTCCTTCCTTCCGTTCTTCTGTCTTTCCAATTTTCCATCTCTCTCTTTTTTCTTTCTTTCTTTCTTTCTCTCTTTTTCTCTTTCTCTTTTCTCTTTCTTTCTCTCCCTCATCTTCCTTCCTTCCTTCCTTCCTTCCTTCCTTTCTTTTCTTTCTTTCTTTCTTTCTTGTATTTATATGCCGCCCTTCTCCAGAAGGACTCAGGGCGGCGAACTCAAGTTAAAAACATGTACAACAAAATCCCATTTTAAAGCAAATTAACTAATAAATAATAAATCCCAGAATCAGAGTCAGCCTATTTGCTTGAACAGCCAAGTCTTCAGGTCCCGACCTGAAGGAGCGGAGATCAGGAGCCGTCCAGCTCCTTGGGGTATTGGGACCTTGGAGGTCATCTAGTCCAACCCCCCCACCCAAGCTTGAGTTCGAGTTTCTCAAACTTTAACCTTGGATATCGACTCCCAGAATTCCCCAGATTGTGGAAGGGGGGAGCAGGAAGGATGCAAATCTTGAAAAGGAATAAATAAACGCAGGGAATCCTCGATTTACATTGAGCCCCAAAACACCTGCCGCTAAGCGAGGCAGTTGGTTAGTGAGCTGTGACCCGTTTTACGACACTTTCTTGCCACCGTTGCTAAGTGAGTCATTGCGGTTGTTAAAGATTACGAACACGGTTGTTAAGTGAATCTGGCTTCCCACACTGGCTTTTCTTGTCAGGAGGCCGCAAAAGGGGATCATGGGACACGGCAGCCGTCATAAATAGGAGTCATTTGCCAAGCGTCCAAGTTTTGATCATATGACCTGCAGTGGTCGTAAGTGTGAAAAACAGTCAAGTCGTTTTTCTAGTGCTGTGTTAATTTGGAATGGTTACTAAATGGTCGCTAAATGAATTGTTGTAAGTTGAGGACCATCTGTATGCCAAACCCACCATGGAAGAGGTGGATCACTCCATGCTGGCTGGGGAATTCTGGGAGTTGAAGTCCACCCCTCTTAAAACATGCTGGCTGGGGAATTCTGGGAGTTGAAGTCCACCCCTCTTAAAACATGCTGGCTGGGGAATTCTGGGAGTTGAAATCCACCCCTCTTAAAACATGCTGGCTGGGGAATTCTGGGAGTTGAAGTCCATCCATCTTCAAGTGTTCGAAGTTGAGAAACACCCATCTAAACATTGCCAAACTAGAAAAAGCTGGCTTATTCAAACCTGCACCCAGATTTCTTTTATTAGAGAATCGGTGGGAAGATCTTTTGAAATAGAAAATATGTTTTCCTGCTTCTGGGATTGAATAAGCGGATTTGTTGCCCTCTGCAAAGTGGGATTATGATGGGTTATTTCAATGTTTTTAAGAACCTGGGGACAGTTATGCAACATGGAAAAAGATTATTTTTACAATAATAAACAAAGCAAATAATGAAACCCACACGCTGGCCTTCAGATTCAAATACCAAATAAACAAAACTGATCAGTTGGCTGATGTGGATGAAATTCAGAAGCTGTTCCCAGTAATTTTTCTGAATAATAATAATAATAATAATAATAATAATAATAATAATAATAATACATCCAGAAAAGTGAAGAACCAATGATTAAGGAAGTAAATAAAGGAGGCCTTTTAAAGACAACTAAAACAAAAGCAGAATATAAGAAAGAAGTAATTGAGCAGTGAGCTGAAAATTGGAAACGCAAAGCTCTGCATGGCCAATACTTGAAAAGTATTGAAGGCAAAGCTGACCAGAAACTAACTTGGAACTGGTTAAGATCAGGAGTACTGAAAAAAGAAACAGAAAGCTTTATTTTGGCAGCTCAAGAACAAGCCCTAGCCACAAACTACATGAAGGCAAAAATTCAACATGTTACCACCAACAGCAAATGCTGCCTCTGCAATGAGAAAGATGAGACAGTCGACCACCTGATCAGTGGGTGCAGTAAAATTTCACAAACTGACTACCTACAACGCCGTGACCGTGTTGCTAAGATCATTCACTGGAAATTGTGCCAGAAGTTTGGATTTGAGTACAGCAAAAACCACTGGGAACATCAGGTTGAGAAAGTTTTAGAGAATGAGAAACTCAAGATCTTGAGGGACTTTAGGATTCAGACTGACAGGCACTTGGTCCACAACACACCTGACATAACAATAGTTGAAAAGAAAAAAGGATGGTTCATTGACATTGCAATACCTGGTGATGCACGAATTGAAGATAAGCAGCAAGAAAAAAATCACAAAGCACCGGGACTTGCAAATTGAAGTTGAGCAACTGTGGGAAAAAGAAATTGTGTGTTGTCCCGATTGTAATTGGAGCCCTCGGAGCAATACCCAAAGGGCTACCCCGCTATTTAGAAATTCTAAATTTGCCGGACTTGAACATTTTGACTCTACAAAAAACCACCTTACTCAGAACACCTGACATCCTCCGACGATACCTTAACAGTTCCTAGGTCCTTGGTTAGGACTCGAGCTGCTGAGCTATTAACCAGCCTCAAAGGCTGTGAATCTCACTAAAGATTAACCAATAATAATACCATTAGCACCATTTTTAAATGTTCAGTTGACTGAGTTTCATGTTTAATGAATAAAATAAAAATAACAACAACAACAATAATACATCAAAAAATTGCAGCTTCCTGCAATAACCCCAGCGGAACTGCAAAAAACTGCGCTACTCGGAACATCATATATTTTAAGAAGGTACTTGGTTGATACCTGGGATGCTGGCAGCAACCCGTATCAACCATTAGCACCAACCAATCGTGTTTGTGACACCTTTTGAAATGTTTTGTTGACTGAGTTTCACGTTTAATGAATAAGAGATAATAATAATAATGCTCGTTTAAAATTTCCTCCTCTCCCTCCTAAACATATATGGACCTCCTGCAGTGGTAAAATCTAAAATTTGTTACTACCGGTTGTTAGCGTGGCTTGGTAGGGTGGGGTGTAATGTGACTGGGTGGGCGTGGCCAATTTTATTTTAAACTTTTAAAACCATTTTTTCTACCTCTTCGGCTGAAGAGGTTATAGAAAAAATGCTTTTAAAAGCCTCTGACGATCCCAGCTGAGTTGCCTGATCGGCAGAGGCTTTTTTTTTCTTTTAAAACCATTTTTTCTACCTCTTCGGCTGAAGAGGTTATAGAAAAAATGCTTTGAAAAGCCTCTGACGATCCCAGCTGAACCGCGCGATCATCAGAGGCTTTTTTTTTTTTACTTTTAAAAGCATTTTTTCGGCCAAAGAGGTTGTAGAAAAAATGTGTTTAAAAATAAAAATAAAAAATCCTCTGATGATCGCGCGGCTCAGCTGGGCATGGGGGGGGGGCAGGGATTTTTGCTACCGGTTCTCCGAACCACCCGCCACCATCGCTACCGGATCAGGCGGTCCGGTCCGAACCAGGAGCATTTCACCCCTGGACTTCCTGTTTCGTCCAAGGATGCTTAACACGCGATGGTTAAATCCATTTTTAGACTAGAAAGCAACAGGCCAGCTTTGCAATCAGGTGGCCAACCTAACCACGAAAGAACTAACCGACTAAAGAAACAACCAGTTTTTTAGGAGCATGAATCTAATCCTTCCCAAACCAGTTGTGGGAACGTAGCCCAACCTGGTTTAGCATGTGCAAACCTCGAACCCAGAACAGCGAAAAGACCCCAGCCACACACAAGCCGACTCCAAAACCGACTCTCTTTAAAACAGCCACAGCTTTATTGCTCTGCTCTTAACACAATCCCGTGCGGAGAAGGGGGACATAACAAAAAAAACATGGATTTCTCGCCTACCCTACCCGCCCCCCCCAGCCACAGGATGGATGCCACGGGCCACACCGAATGTGGGCGCAAACACTGATTTTTGCAATGGGTGTTGTTTCAATTGGACCCAGATCCAGGGCCAAAGATGGGCCTTTTAAGCATTGGTCAAAATACAGTCTTTAAATTGATGTTTTTCAACCTGGAAGATGGGTGGACTTCAACTCCCAGAATTCCTCCGTTTCTCAAGCTGGGCAGCTTGAAGATAGGTGGACTTCAACTCCCAGAATTGGAAAATTCTGGGAGTTGAACTGGCTGGGGAATTCTGGGAGTTGAAGTCCACCCAGCTGGCTGGGGAACTCTGGGAGTTGAAGTCCATCCAGCTGGCTGGGGAATTCTGGGAGTTGAAGTCCACCCAACTGGCTGGGGAATTCTGGGAACTGGAAGTCCATCCAGCTGGCTGGGGAATTCTGGGAACTGAAGTCCATCCAGCTGGCTGGGGAACTCTGGGAGTTGAAGTCCACCCAACTGGCTGGGGAATTCTGGGAACTGAAGTCCATCCAGCTGGCTGGGGAATTCTGGGAACTGAAGTCCATCCAGCTGGCTGGGGAACTCTGGGAGTTGAAGTCCACCCAACTGGCTGGGGAATTCTGGGAGTTGAAGTCCATCCAGCTGGCTGGGGAATTCAGCTGGGGAATTCTGGGAGCTGAAGTCCATCCAGCTGGCTGGGGAATTCTGGGAGTTGAAACCCCCCATCTTCCAGTGCCCAAGATTGAAAAACACTGTTAGAGCCTCTCAATCCGCGGTGAATATCCGGCTTGAGATGTCGTCCAACAGCCAATCGATGCCCGCCAGAAGATTTTCCCCGGTGTAAGCACTGCAACCTCGGATGCACCAATGGTGGGTTTGGATGCTGTCGAGATCCAGGGCCTGGGAACGAGGAAGCAAAGAGAAAAATGAAAAAAAAAAATAATCGTCTTCCGTGCAAGGGTCTCCTGTTGTCTGGATGTTGTGGCCTGTCGGTCACCGGCCCCTCCAAGCAACCGACTCAGAGGAGGAAGAGGAGGTGAGGGAGTCAGGATCAGCATCAAGGCAACCCAAGAGCTCCGAGGGGGAAGTGGGAATGGAACTGGGGGAGAGAGAGAAACAGAAGCGGAGCCTGGGCCGTCCGTCAGTCCTCAGATGGAGAGTCAACAGCCCTCAGGTCTGGAGGTGGCTGATGAGGAAGAGGAGGAGCAGCTGGGTCCAGTGCCTGATACGCAGAAGGCAGAGGAGAGGAGAGCAGTGGAAATCTATGGGCCGGTCCTTGGGACGGAAGAGCAACTTCTGCTAGTAAAGGCCCACCTTAGCTCTGGGGATAAAAGGCAGGAGCAGAGATGAATAGGTGTGGCAGACAACTATTCGTCTCCCTGCCGGACTTGTTAACCTGCGGTGAGAGAGAAACTTTTTGCCGGGGCTGCCAGGGCTCCTAATTAAAGGAATAATTGATTTAAATTCAGAGGGTTTGTCGTATTTGGGGAGCTGACTCAGATCGCTGGAGCTATTTTTTTTTTTTTTGTTCTGTGTTTTTTCACCACACCACTAATAAACCACTGAACTGCAATTTAGCAACATAAACATATTAAACCATATTGTTCCTATCAGGGGTGAAATGTAAAATTTGTTACTACCGGTTCTGTGGGCGTGGCTTGGTGTGGGGGGTAATGTGACTGGGTGGGCGTGGCCATTTAAAAAAAAAAAAAAAACTTTTCAAAGCATTTTTTCTAATGCTTTGAAAAGCCTCTCTGCCGATCAGGCAACTCAGCTGGGATCGTCAGAGACTTTTCAAAGCATTTTTTTTTTACCACCTCTTCAGCCAAGAGGTTTCAGAAAAAAATGCTTTGAAAAGCCACTGACAATCCCAGCTGAGCTGCGCGATCATCAGAGGCTTTTTTGTTTTTACTTTTAAAAGCATTTTTTCGGCGGAAGAGGTTGTAGAAAAAATGCTTTTAGAAGTAAAAAAAAAAAATAAAGCCTCTGATGATGGTGCAAACCGATTGAATAAATAAATACACAAACAACCTGCCATAGTCCTTACCTCCTGGATGGCACTGGGACTTAACGCACCCGGCAGGTCCTGCTTATTGGCAAAGATGAGAAGCGTGGCACCAGACAAACGCTGTGCAGAGAGAAAGAGGGAAAAAAAAAAAAGCAATAAATTTGCCAAATCTTCTCACTCAACCTAACGGCTTACAGGGGGCAGCACAGCAAATGCCAATTTTTGGGAATTGCAGTCCTAAGTCCTAAAGCGTTGCTGGGGAGACGTGGTCACTTTAAGATGGGTGGACTTCAACTCCCAGAATCCCCCAGCTGGTATAGAAAGTAGAACAGCTCCCAAACTTGCTGGGTTGGGCCACAATGAAGCAGCAGCCCAATCCCGAATAGGTTTCCTCGACGGGGTCTCGGCAGATGCTCTCAGCCTTGCTGGAGTTGATTAGGACTGGATGGGAGACCACAAGGAAATCACGGGGATGACAACGGCGGGGGGTCAGAGACTACATTGCCAAGAATATTATTTTTTCGATACTTATGTGTATTTGTATCCCTTTATTCTTTTTACAAATAACTCAAGGGGGCAAACATACCCAACGCATCTGCCTCCTCCTATTTTCCCCACAACAACAACAACCCTGTGAGGTGGGCTGAGAGAGAAGGACTGGCTCAAAGTCACCCAGCTGGCTTTCATGTCTAAGGCGGGACTAGAACTCACTGTCTCCTGGTGATTGACCCAAAGTAACCCTGTCAGCTTTCATATCTAAGGCGGGACTAGAACTCACTGTCTCCTGGTGATTGGCCCAAAGTCACCCTGTTGGCTTTCATGTTT
The DNA here is from genome assembly GCF_029531705.1 of Pantherophis guttatus. The sequence continues at coordinate 1,502,556 of NW_026844085.1, read as the reverse complement.
AAGGCGGGACAAGAACTCACTGTTTCCTGGTGATTGGCCCAACGTCACCCTGTCGGCTTTCATGTTTAAGGCAGGACTAGAACTCACTGTCTCCTAGTGATTGGCCGAAATTCACCCTCTCAGCCTTCATGATTAAGGCGGTACTAGAACTCACCATCTCCTGGTGATTGGCCAAAAATCACCCTGTTGGCTTTCATGATTAAGGTGGTACTAGAACTCCCAGTCTCCTGGTGATTGGCCCAAAGTCACCCTGTCAGCTTTCATGTCTAAGGTGGGACTAGAACTCATTGTCTCCTGGTGATTGGCCGAAAATCACCCTGTTGGCTTTCATGATTAAGGCGGTACTAGAACTCACCATCTCCTGGTGATTGGCCCAACGTCACCCAGCTGGCTTTCATGTCTAAGGTGGGACTAGAACTCACCGTCTCCTGGTGATTGGCTCAAAGTCACCCTGTCGGCTTTCATGATTAAGGCAAGACTAGAACTCCCAGTCTCCCGCTATCTAGCCTGATGTCTTCCCGAAATAAAACTGGTTACAAATATAAGTTACATTTATATCTATGAAGAGACTGGGAGTCTGGGAGTTGAAGTCCACATCTCTTAAAAGTTCCCACGGTGGAGAAACACCCCTCCAGATGTTTTGGGGAATCCGCCCCAGAATTCCCTGCCCCGGCCAAGGAATTCTGGGAGTGGACGTCTCCAAGACGCTGGAAGGCATGCAATGGCCCCCACCCATTCCAAAGGAAGCCGCCCTTTCCCTCCCACCCAACCCCCCGACGAGGTCGCCCACCTCCTCCACCAGGAGGGTCTCCAACTCCTTCTTGCAGTCCTCCATTCGCTGGTGGTCAGCGCTGTCCACCACCCAGATGAGCCCGTCGGTGCTCTCAAAATAGTTGCGCCAGTAGGAGCGCAGGGACTTCTGGCCCCCCACGTCCCAGATGTTCAGCTTGAACCTGTGGGGAGGGGGAGAGAGAGAGAGAGAGGCATGGCGGAGATGGGAGAGGCAGGCCAAAGGGGAAGGAGAAGCGGGGAGCAGGAGGAGGAGGAGGAGGAGGAAGGGAAGGTGCCAGAATCCTCACCCGCGATGCTCCAGGGTCTTGATGTTGAAGCCCAGCGTGGGAGAGATGGTGTCGATCTCGTCCCCGTTGAACTTTTTCAGGATGGTGGTTTTGCCGGCGTTGTCCAGGCCCCTCAGGGCAGGCCGAGTCAAGGGCAAAACGGGGTTCAAGCCCAAACAGGAGAGTTTACACCATTAACAGATTAACAGGAAGGGACCGTGGAGGTCATCTAGTCCAACCCCCAGCCCAAGCAGGAGACCCTACACCATTTATTAATAGATTAACAGAAAAACAGAACTGGGAAGGGATCTTGGAGGTCATCTAATCCAACCCCGCCCAAGCAGGAGACCCCACACCATTTATTAACAGATTAACCGAAAAACAGAGCTGGGAAGGACCCTTGTGGGTCATCTAGTCCAGCCCCCAGCCCAAACAGGAGAGCCTACACCATTAACAGATTAACTGAGTTGGAAGGGACCTTGTAGGTCATCTAGTCCAGCCCCCAGCCCAAACAGGAGAGCCTACACCATTAACAGATTAACTGAGTTGGAAGGGACCTTGTAGGTCATCTAGTCCAGCCCGCAGCCCAAGCAGGAGACCCCCACACCACTTATTAACAGATTAACCGAAAAACAGAGCTGGGAAGGGACCTTGGAGGTCATCTAGTCCAACCCCGCCCAAGCAGGAGACCCCCACACCACTTATTAACAGATTAACCGAAAAACAGAGCTGGGAAGGGCCCTTGTGGGTCATCTAGTCCAGCCCCCAGCCCAAGTAGAAGACCCCCACCCCATTTGTGACAGTCTCTTTTGGAAAGCTTCCAGCGACGAAGCTGTCTCTTCCCCAGCATTTCTGCGCCTCTAAACCTAAGGGGCGAGCATCCCTGGGAAGCCCAAAGCATGCAGAGATGGAGCCCAAAGCACTCTGCCCATGCACAAGGGCACTCTTGACCAGGCGAGTGGGGAGAGATGGGAAGGCTGTGCCTGGGGAGGGAGGGAGGGAGGGAGCCCAGCCCAAAGCAGCTTCTCTTTCCTGGGATGCAAAAGTCAGGGGTCCCCCCCCCCCCCCCCTCCCCCCCCCCCCCCCCCCCCCCCCCCTGGCTTCCCCCCATTTGCTCCTTTTTTTCTCTCTCTCCTGGCGGAAGGATACAGCATCAGCAGCCGCAGCTCCCGCTCCTTCTGCCGCATTTTCTTCAAGATGCTCAGCAGCCCCATCGCCCGCGCGGAAGCCTCTGCCCGCGCTCGCTCCGCCCACCGCCGGGATTACACACGCGCGTGGCTCCGCCCCCTCCGAACTCCGCCTCCGCCAATCAGAAAGGCCGGAGGGGGAGGGGGAGGGGCGGTCCCGGCTGTAGAAGAACATAGGGGGGGGGGGGGGGTGGAAATGTAAAATATACACTTCCGGCTCTCAATCGCAATTCTGCTGGTTCCTGCGTGGCAGCCAGAAGACGGCGGCCGAAGGGACTTGGTGCGTGTGTGTGTGTGTGTGTGTGTGTGTGTGTGTGTGTGTGTGTGTGTGAAGCAATTATTGTATAGAATGCACACACGGTTGTGTAGAGACTTTGTGTAGATGGCAAGCAAAGAGATTGAACAAAATAACAAAGGGATCCTTAGAGGTCTTCTAGTCCAACCCCCCCCACAAGCAGAATTTATACATTGCGAGACAAGTTATGTATGTTATGTATGTATATTTCCATGTGTGTGTGTCATATATATGTATATGTATATATAAACACACATAACTTAAGAAGACAAACACACATATATACATATACATACACACACACACACACACACACACACACATATATATATATGGAAGAAACAGCTGCGATCACACACATTGCTCCTAGAAGCACGAAGCCGAAAACACCAGCCTGAAGATGACAAATGAGACTTCGTCGAAACGTCGCCAAGACACCTCCAATTTTACGTGGGAGAAGACCCGAATAACCAAAGACCTACATACAAACACCCGCGAAAACCTCAGAAAACACATATATATATAATTATATATAGTTATGTATATATAACTATATATAACTATAATTAGTATATATAACTAATTAGTATATATACTAATAATTAGTATATATAACTAATTATTTGTGTTGAGTACTGTCTGGGTGTTTGTGACAAAGTTTTCAGTCTACTCAGAAGTAAAAGCTTTCTATCAAATTAATTTGATATTTTCAAATGGGGGGAAAGATTTTAATGAGGTTTAGTCAGGTTTTTTCCATCAAGTCTGTGCACCTTTCACTTCAAAAAGGAACCTGAAGTCGAATCTGCCCACAAGTGTGACCTCACCCCTTTTCTCCCCGTGGCCATTCAATGACGAGTCCCGCCCTCTTCCCGGTAGAGAAGACCAATCGCCAAGCTGGAAGATTGTCAAAGCTACCGCAACGTAGATCGCCGAAACTTTAAAGAGATACGTGCTGTGGCATTGAGAGTTTAAAAAGATGATTTATTTTTTTTTTTGCCGGGGAGAAGGGATTATAGACCCAAATTAGGAAGAAGAAAAAAAAAATCTCAATTCTGTCTAAATTCGTTTTGTGACGTTTAATTTAATGCAAAAAAAGCAAACAGAGATGTCTGCTTATGTCTGTTCTGTGGGCATGGCTTGGTGGGCGTGGTGTGGCTTGGTGGGCGTGGCAGGGGAAGGATACTGCAAAATCTCCATTCCCACCCACTCCAGGGAAAGGATACTGCAAAGTCTCCATTCCCACCCCACTCCAGGGGAAGGATACTGCAAAGTCTCCATTCCCACTCCACTCCAGGGGAAGGATACTGCAAAATCCCCATTTCCTCTCCACTCTGGGGCCAGCCAGAGGTGGTGTTTGCTGTTTCTCCGAATTACTCAACGTTTCCACTACCGGTTCTCTGAATTGCTCAAAATTTCCGCTACCGGTTCTCCAGAACCTGCTGGATTTCACCCCTGATCCTGGTCCTTGGTGCCTTTCAGATGTGCTTGTTGGAAATGTTGGCACCTGTAAAGACCCACTGTGGAGTGTGTCAGACTGACGGCTGCCCCAGACGGAGCCAACCGTACCCCTTTTGATGAATGCAAGAAACAGGTGGAAGGGGGTAAATGGGTATTTTATTTAATGTAATGTTTATTTAATCTAATTTTAAAAGACTCGGTTCCTTCCTTTTTAGGGAAATAATAAATATTCCAGAGAAAGGAGACTCTGGAAAGGGAAGCGGTCTCTTTTAAGGGTGGTTCCGTTCCATAAAAAAAAAAAAAAAAAACTGAGGCAGAGTGTTCCACAGGCAATGTTTTTATTTGGTTTGCAACTGAAGTCTCTTCTACTGACCTCTTGAAGGGAAAAAAACCCCATATCACAGAATGCTCAAACACCATTTGTGTGAAACGTTGAATAGCATCAAAGGTTTGAAAGAATTACAGAATTGGAAGGGACCTCGGAGGCTATCTAGTCCAACCCCCTGCTCAAGCAGGAAGGAGACCCTCAACCATGTTAGAGAAATAGCTCTCCAAAAGTTTTGAAACCGGGGAAATCTTCTCCAAACAGCAGCTGCCCCTGTTTTTTCTTCTTTCAGAATTAAGAAACATTTTTCCAGCTGTGGATACTTTTAACTACAGCTGGCCAGTGAAGGATGCTGGGAGTTGTAGTTCATCAGCACCAGTGATGCAGCCATGGAAAGGCTGATGAAATACATTTTCCCAGGTTCCCCACCATAGAACTGCTGGGGAAGTGCAGCCACATCTGGAAAACCTGAGAGTGGCCCAATCCTATTTTTTGCACGATTATTCCAGTGTGATAAATAGCACTCACAATGCATCAAAGCACCGATATGTCTCTGTAATACAATGTTATTCAACCTCTGCAAATTTAAGATGGGTGGACTTCAACTCCCAAAACTCCCCAGGGTAAAGCATGCTAGCTGGGGAATTCTGGGAGTTGAAGTCCTTATACTTAAAGCTTGCTGGCTGGGGAATTCTGGGAGTTAAAAATCCACCCATCTTAAAGCTTGCTGGCTGGGGAATTCTGGGAGTTGAAGTTCAGCCCTCTTAATGCATATTTAGCTGGGGAATTCTGGGAGTTGAAGTCCTTATACTTAAAGCTTGCTGGCGGGGGAATTCTGGGAGTTAAAATCCACCCATCTTAAAGGTTGCTGGCTGGGGAATTCTGGGAGTTGAAGTCCATATGCTTAAAGCTTCCTGGCTGGAGAATTCTGGGAGTTGAAGTCCATATGCTTAAAGCTTGTTGGCTGGGGAATTCTGGGAGTTAAAAATCCATCCATCTTAAAGCTTGCTGGCTAGGGAATTCTGGGAGTTGAAGTTCAGTCCTCTTAATGCATGCTAGCTGGGGAATTCTGGAAGTTGAAGTCCATATCCTTATAGCTTGCTGGCTGGGGAATTCTGGGAGTTAAAATACGCCCATCTTAAACTTGCAGAGGTTGAAAAAGACTGCTCTAATACAAGCAGCAAATGCCGGTTACCCGTATAAGCAGAACAAGGAGGCACAATAGAGACGCTGTAAACGACCATCACGATTTGCTGCCGAGCTAGCTTTCTACATACAGGGAAGAGATTTGCAAACCTGCGGCCTTTTCAAGGCAGATTCTTCTTTCGTGCATGAAAACGAGACCCGCGGCCACCCACGCCGCAGCGTGAAACCCCCTATCCCGCCTCAGCTGCAGACCCTCTCCGAGAGATCCAACAGTGTCCCCTTCCACTTTCCGTCCACGAGGAGAAGGGAAGTCCGGTTTTCCAACGGTGCGGAATCCCTGAAGGAGCCTTTCTGGAAGACGACGCTGCCCTCGATCACGGTCAAGCCGTGTGCCCGGCATAAATCAGCGGCCTCTTCCGGGCTGTCGATAGCCAACAGGTGGATCAGCCGGGCCAGGGGATACCGGCAGTTCTTTGCATTGAAACCGTGGCTGAAAGTGAGCAAGGCCAGGCGCCGAGTCTTGGCCAGGTGCGGATGGAGGGCGCAGCTGGGGAGGTAAGGGAGCTGCCGGGCCAGGCGAAAGAAACGGGCAAAATTGTGTTCCAGGAAAGCCCAGTGGATGGCGAGGGCGGTCTTGAGTTCAGGAGATGCTCGGATATCGTCGGACAGCTGGAGGATCTGCCAGAGGGCATCTGGGGAGCCTGGGGGAGGAAGGAAGGAACAGAGATAAGACAAAAAATTTTTTTTAAAAAGAGGGGGACAGTAATCCCTAACTTGACTTATGACCACAATTGAGCCCAACATTTCTGTTGTTAAGTGAGACCTTTGTCTTTTAAATGCAGGTGGACTGCTGAATCTGCTCCTGATGGGTTTTTGTTCTCCTATGTTGTGCCATGCGTTTATGAAGTGGTTGTTTTGTTTCCCCAATGTACAGAACTGCACATGGCTCACTGCGTTGTACTGCATATACCACGTTGCTCAGTTTGTCTCTGGGTGTTTTTTTCCCCAGTATTTGAGGGGCAGCCACAAAGACGAGTGTTTGGGGGGGGGGTCAACCTATTCTCCAAATCGCCTAAAGGCAGGACAAGAAGCAACGCATGGAAACTAATCAAGGAGAGAAGCAACCTGGAATTAAGGAGAAGCTTTCTGACAGTGAGGACAATTAACCAGTGGAACAGCTTGCCACCAGAAGTTGTGGGGGCTTCATTGCTGGAGGTTTTTAAGAAGAGACCAGACAGTCACTTGTCTGAAATGGTTTGGGTCTCCTGCTTGAGCAGGGGGCTGGACTAGAAGACCTCCAAGGTCCTTTCCAACTCCATTCTGATTAATTAATTGATTGATTTTGAAATGATATAGGTTCTCCTGCTTGAGCAGGGGGCTGGACTAAGACCTCCAAGGTCCCTTCCAGCTCTGATTGAGATTGTATAGGGCAAATCTATGGCACGTGTGCCACAGGTGGCACCTGGAGCCATATCAGTGGGCAGACAAGCATTGCCCTAGCTCACCTCCGTCACGAATGCACGGGCCAGCCAGCTGATTTTTGGGCCTTCCGGGCCCACTGAAAGTCGGGAAACGGGTTGTTACCGGCCTCCGGAGGGCCTCCAGAGGGGTGGGGAAGGCTGTTTTCGCCCTCCCCAGGCGCCAAGAAAGCCTCTGGAACCTGGGGAGGGTGGAAAACGGGCCTACCAGGCCCACCGTGCCATCGCGCGCCAAAAGCGTAAGGAGTGGGGGTGGCGGTGGCACCTGTATGCGTGGGGGGGGGCGTGGGGCGCATTGAATTATGGGTGTGTGGACACGCACGCGTGTGCCCCCCCTGGGGTCCCCCCACTTTTGGCATGCGATGGCAAAATGGTTAGCCATCACTGGTATAGAGCCTGCTGTTTGAGTTGGACTAGAAGACTGTTAGGATATGGTTTGAGCCTAACTATGTTGTACAGGCAATATAAGTGTACTGTTACTTCTGTATATGTATTATGTGGCTTTAATGCTGAGTCATGCTGTAATCACATAGTTACTGGTTGTGAGAATATTTAAGCAAAGCTTCTGTAACGTGTTCAGTTGCTGCTATGATCTGCTGTTGAGAGGAAGCTGCAATGCTATGCTGCTGTTGATTATGAAGCTGTGATGATAAGCTACCATTGAGAGGAGTTGTTATCTGTAATCATCGTTTGATGGATCTGCAACCATCGTGGTTTGTGAACCAGAGTGAGTTTGTTATTCTAACCAACTACTGTTTGTTGAGTAAGAAGATTCTGTAACTACTGGACTGATTTAGTGGCAAAGACTTGGAATTTGTTTAAAGACTATGAGACTGTTTTTCTACTATAAAGTAAGCTTTTGATAAACCAGTTTGCATATCTCTTATTCATCGCTCTCAGCAACGTTTCTCTGTGCAATCCACTCTGCTGGTTGGTAACACAACAACAATAACCTTAACATTGACGTCCAAGATCCCTTCCAACTCCATTCTGGTTGATTTGATCACAGGAAGTTTTTAAGAAGTGATTGGACAACCATTTGTCTGAAATCGTGCTTGAGCAGAGGGCTGGACTAGAGGACCTCCAAGGTCCCTCCCAGCTCTATTCCATCCTTGGGGTGGAGAAGCTTCACCTCCTAGGCATGCTGGTCCATGGGCAGCCCCTTTTTTCTGGCATCCTTCCCCCCATTTTCAGATCCAACCCCCCCCTCCCCAAAACCCCAGGACTACCAGCCCCATCGGGCTCACCCAGGTGGTAGAGCAAGAAGAGCGCTTGGAAGCGAGGCTGGGCAGGATGCGCGCCGGGCCGGCGGTAGGCGCGGCGCAGGGCGGCGAAGGTCTCGCGCAGCTGCCCGTCGTGCAGGTGAGGGTCGAAGCGGGCGGGCGCCTGGTTGCAAAGCCGGGCCCCGGCGTGGAGCAGGTAAAGCAACGCGCGCTCCAGCAAGGCGGCGCAAGGGGCGGCAGGCGGGCGTTGCAAAGCCAGATCCAACCGGACGGCGCGCAGCCGGTCGGCCACGAAGGCGCAGCGCTCGGCCGGGGAAACCTGGCTGGCTTCGGCCACCGATGGGCTCAGCAGGTGATGCACCGTGGCCAGGAGCACCGGCGGCGGGCGGAGGTCGGCAGGAGGCGGGGGAGCCTGGCCGGCCGCCGGGCGGGAGAACTCCTTCACCGCCCGCGCAGGGTCCGGCTGGCGATCCAAACCCAGCTCCAGCCGGTGCAGCCGCTTCTGGCGACGCCGACGGTAGAATTCCCCAGCCGGGCACATGTCTTTGCAAAGGGCCGGCCGCGGAGGACCCTCCGCTTCGTCTTCGTTCATGGCCGGAATCCACGCAGGGTGGTGGGCAGGGACGATCCCGAGGAGAGGCTGGCCTCGCTGCGCTTTGCCCGCCTTCCTGGAGGCTGGTTCTCGCCTTTGCGCCCGCGGGCGCCCGGTTGCAAATGGCCCCGAGCCCCGGGCTAATTTTTTTTCTCCCCCAGTTAGTGCCTTTTTTGGAGTGGATCGCGCTTCTTCCACGCTGATCCCTGCAGGAGGATCGATTTTCCCACGCCGGGGGCGCCCCAGTCTGGTTGCGCCAGTCCGTTCGGGGGGATCCTAAGGCCGTAGGATCGCGCGCATTTGGCCAATATATGTTTTTTAAAAATTCTTTTAAAAAGGGAATTTTACCCAGGAGTGAAAGGAGAAGGAGCAGCAACAGCAGCAGGTCCCTTTCCACGTGCAAGCCGGGGATGATGGGGTTTGTAGTCCCGGGAAGGCGTGGTTTGAGCGGACCTTCGCGGCGACTTTGGATAAAGGGAGGGGGGAGGCGGGAAGAGGCGCAAAAGGGAAATGCTTTGCGACAGTGCAGGGTGGCGTCTTAAAGCTGGGGCGGGGGAACCTTGGAGATAATAATAATAATAATAATAACAGATTAACTGAGTTGAAAGGGAGCTTGGAGGTCATCTAGTCCAACCCCCCTCCTGGAAGCAGGAGACCCATCCCGAAAATGCATTGCAAAAATCCCCTTGTTGCAATTTCCTATTTAGCAAAAGCTAAGAGTAATAACTCTTAGTTGGCTTCCCCAAGCGGGCAAAAAAAAATTGCAAAAAGGATCTTCGAAGCGAGTGTCGCGATCTGCGCTTGTATATCTCTATTAGTTTTATAGCTCTACGTGGCTCTCCCGGCTTTGGCCAATCGCCTGCTCCTTCCCAGAAAGGGGCGGGTCTTCAGAGTGAATGCTTTGCAAAGGGGAAGGGGGATTTGTGGTCAAACCCGACTTCGGGTTCTCGTTGGAAACAGGCTGGTTGATTCTGGAGATGTTTAAAAATATATCCAGATCTGCTTTTTTAAGATCCTCTTTCTGAGTTTTTTTTTATTTTTATTTTAATTTTTTTAAATTAATATAATTTAAGTTCTTCTATATGTTGTATGGGTGTCGTAAGTAAAAAACCACAATACTTTAAATCTGATTGATTGTGCTTTTGGTTATCTGAGTTGTTTTAGAGCAGGGGTCTCCAAACTTGGCAACTTTAAAACTTGTGGACTTCAACTCCCAGAATTCCTCAGCCAGCAAATGGGATACATTAATGAGATACATTAAATTTAAATGGAAGAGGAAAGATAAATATGTACTAAGAAAATGATGATAAACATTGAATATGATGACAAAAGAAAATTGTACCCAAATGTCACGCTGATTGATTAATGATGGTTTGTTTAAAAACAAAAATTATTCTAAAAAAAAAATATGAAAGGGTGCTTGGCAATTCCTATTGTGGCTTAATGGCTTTTTCCTGATTTGGATCTTGAGAATCTACCATTCTGCCTTCCTTTCAAAATATCCTGTCTTGAATGGATCACCAAATCTGCATTTCTACACTTGATTTTAGCCAAAAGGCTGAGAATCTTGCATTTCTAAAAGCTGGCTTCCTCCATATCTGCTGGGGCTATTAAGGAAAGGGGGGGTTGCTTTCTGCCTCTAAAAAAACATGTTTCTCATTTCTCATTTAGGGAAATATAATATTCTGCCTTTTTAAAATATTTCTCAAAATATTTCACTCTTCTAGGAGAGGGGCTGACTTTTTACACCACCGAGCAACATTCCCACCAAGGATGCACTCCGATGTTTTGACGGCAGAAAAAACTTCCTAATATAGGTAGCCCTTGACTTAAGACCACAATGGAATCCGAAAGTTCTGTGGCTAAGCGAGACAGTTGCTAAGTGAGTTTGGCTCCATTTTACGACCTTCCTTGCCACAGTTGTTAAGTGAATCACCGCCGTTGTTAAATTAGTCACACGGTGCTTATGTGAATCTGGCTTCCCCATTGACTTTGCTTGTCGGGAGGGAATCACATAACCCGGGATGCTGCAGTCGTCATAAATACGAGTCAAATTTTGGTCACATGACTGGGAATGCTGCAACGGTTCAGTGTGAAAAATAGTCATAAGTTACTTTTTTCAGTGCCATCACTAAATGAATGGTTGTTAAGCTGGACTATCTGTGTATTTTATTTATGTCCATGCGTATGTTTTTGCTTTTACAGGCCAAAAATGGTGGTTCTCTTAATTCAATATTCAGAGGGATACAATCAAGATCAAGGGAGGTCCTAATACCACTCTATAAAGCCTTAGTAAGGCCACACCTAGAGTCCTGCATCCACTTTTGGTTACCACGCTATAAAAAAAGATGTGGAGACTCTAGAAAGAGTGCAGAGAAGAGCAACCAGGATGATGAGGGGACCGGAGGCTAAAACATATGATGAACGGTTGCAGGAACTGGGCCTGGCTAGTCTAGGGAAGAGAAGGACCAGGGGAGACAGGAGAGCATCTTCCAAAATTTGAGGGGCTGCCCCAGAGAGGAGGAAGGGGGTCAAGCTATTTTCCAAAGCGAAAGAAAGAAAGAAAGAAAGAAGAAAGAAAGAAAGAAAGAAAGAAAGAAAGAGGAAGGAAGGAAAGAAAGGTAGAAGGGAGGGAGGGAAGGAAAGAAAGAAGGAAAGAAAGAAAGAAATCTGAGTGAACCATGGATGGACAGAAGACATGGCTAGTCTAGTGAAGAGAAGGACCAAGGGAGACAGGATAGCAGTGTTTCAATATTTGAGGGGCTGCCCCAGAGAGGAGGAAGGGGGTCCAGCTATTTTCCAAAGCACCGGAAGGCCAGACAAGGAATAAAATGCATGGAAACTGACCAAGGAGAGATTCAACCTGGAAATAAGGAGGAATTTTCTGACAGTGAGAACAATCAGCCAATGGAACAGAAGTTGCCTTCAGAAGTTGTGGGAGCTTCATCCCTGGAGGCTTTCCAGAAGAGGCTGGACTGCCATCGGTCAGAAATGGTGTTGGGTCTCCTGCTTGGGAAGGGGGTTGGACTAGATGACCCACAAGGTCCCTTCCAACTCTGTTAATCTGTAATCCGTAAATATATCAAACTGACTTTCCAGCTGATTAGGACAATGTTGGTCCCAGCCTGGAAGATCTATTTTTGCCTTTGTAGATTTGTCTGCTCTGTGTTGCTTGGACACCTCGATATTCATATTTAGAGTTGCAAGTGAACAACAAAAAAATCCAGAAAAAGCGCAAATGTTAAAAGGTTAATAAACAGTTTATTTGCATTTTACAAGATCGGTTTCCATACATTCTCAATTAATTTGCCATTAAAGTGCTGAAAAATAGTTTTCTTTGTATTTGTTTTGTTTGATAATCAAGGTACAGTTAATGACAAAAAGATAACAATTTGCATCTGTCGGGAGGAATTAATGACAAAAAATATTTGTTCCTCAGCTAAGAGAACTTCTTTTCTTTTACAAAAATAAGAAATATACAGAAACAATTAAGATGACGTCGTAAGGCTTTTTGGCTTGAATTGTTTTGCAACAGCAATGCGTCTTTTGAACAACAAATAAATTACATGTTGGATATTTGGTTGAAGTTGGTTTAGTCGTTTTATCAAACAAAATGAAAAGGTTGTTTTTGTTGGCAAAAAAGCCCAAATTTGACACATCTTAGTTGCTTTCTGTATACGTGCAGTGTTTCTTTTTCATATATCCATAATTTTAAAGGATAAAACATTTTAGCCCCCTGCAGGTAAAAGCAAAAATAATAATAATAATAAACCCCTAGTAGTTAAAATTAACACATTTTCATGGATCAACACTGAAGATATTCAGTGAATTGAAATATATATATAATATATCTCAATCAAAGCTTGCTTAGGTAAACATAAAGCTCTTGTAGCATATAAAGCACAGTCCTAGGCCTGAACAGAAGAGAAAATTGTCCAAAATACTCCCCAAAAAAACTGTACATCTATCTTCCTTACGGCATAGCTTTAAATATCACATAATCCAGGCTTTTTCAAAATCCATCACGTCTCCGTCTGCCAAAAAAAAAAAAAAAATCGCCCATGTTGCTCATCTGTATGTCTGGAATAATTTTTTTATATTGACTGAATTCCAACTGATACAGCCGACAGACCCCGGCCTCTGTTTGTTCAAAGGCATTTGCTGCTTTTTTTTTTTTTTTTAAAAAGGTTTTTTTAAAAAAAATTCTTTATAAAAAAAAAGTTTTTCTTTTTTTAAAAAAGTTTTTTGGTTTTAAAGAAAAGTTTTTCTTTTTTAAAAAAAGTTTTCCTTTTTTTAAAAAAGTTTTTCGGTTTTAAAGAAGTTTTTCTTTTTTAAAAAAAGTTTTCCTTTTTTAAAAAGAAGTTTTTCTTTTTTAAAGAAAAGTTTTTTTAAAAAGTTTTTCTTTTTTAAAAAAAAGTTTGTATTTTTTAAAAAAAAGTTTCTTTTCTTGCTGCAATTCAACCAAGAACGTTTGGGAAGAATTTAGGGGTATTCACATCCCCCAGCAAAGGATCAGAAATTTCTGGTAGGCTCCACGATGCCGCATGTCGTGGCCACACCGTGAAAATCGTGCCACACCGTGAAAAAATTTATATATATATAAATTGCTCGCCATCAGCCCTTAGATGACCACGGACGCCGCTGTATCAGTTTGGAATTGATTCAGATCTCCGGAAGATAGAAATCTTTCAGTGGAACCTGCCCTATTCACAGTAAAACAGGAATCACTTTGCTCTCAAAACCCGACTTATTTCACGGTAGATCACCTGTTTCATTGCAAAGTATTTGAAGCCGGAGGGGTGGAAAAATATATATATACAGAGGGAGAAGGAGAGGGCGATGGGGCGAGAGGGACATTATGTACAGGAAAAGGGGCATTATGTACACAAGCGTTTTCCTGGACTACTCTTTCTTTTTCGCCACCGTCAACTCGACCACCGGCACTCGGAAGCCAGCTTTCGTCCCGCTTTCGTTACTGGAGGATGAGGAGAGCCGAGATTTTTTGGACTCCAAAGAAGCTCCGCTGCCTTGGATTCTCCCTGCCTCGTCGTCGCTTCCCGTGACCTCGTAAGACCCTTTGCTCTTCGACCCTATCCCCCCAAAAGTGCCAAATTTGAGCTTGGCGTGCTTGCCTTTGTCTCCTTCGTGCTCCAGCGTGCCGGTCGGGGTGGAGTGCGAGGAGTGCTCGTCGCTAAAGGAGGACGACCGGTGCCGAGACTTTTTGGTCTTAAAGAAGGAGAACTTTCCTTTGGGCGAGACGGCGGCTTCCCCTACTTCCACCTCACCTTCTAAGGACCCTAAACTTGCTTTGAGCTCTCCTTCAACTCCAGCCCCAGATGTTGAGACTTCTGGAGAGCCGACACTTCCCTTGGCTTTGGCTTTGGAGAAGGCAAACTTGGGCATTTTGATCTTGGATTTCTTCAATTTCAGGTCAGGTTCTTCCAGCTCAACTGTCCCTGCCTCAACGTGGAGACTCGCTTGTGGCGGTTGAGGAAACTCGACATCGACCCCGACTTCCCTTCCAACCGGTTCCTGCCCCGCCACCACAAATTTTGGCATTTTCATTTTAGGGAAGGAGACCTTCCCAGCTGAGCTTTCTAAATGGCCTTGTGGAGCATCCATCCCAAGAGAAAGACCTTTGATACCTAATTTGGGACCACCGAGATCACCCCCTATCTTTGGTCCAGAAAAGTGAAGGTCCCCTGTTCCTTTGGTGCCCACATGTACCTCTGGCATTTTGGCCTTGGGCCCTTTCAGATTGACCTCAAAATCTGACCCAGAAACCTTTGGACCTGAGACATTGAGGGAAGGTCCTCTTAGACAGATATCCGGGGTCCCAGTGTCCAAGTCCAGGCCAGAAATCTTCATGCCTGGCATTTCCAGTCCAACGTGTTGACCTTTCAAGTCGGTAGCAAACTGGGCATCTCCTTTCAAACTTGGTCCTTTCATGTTCAAATCAAAGTCAGCTTCAGGTCCTTTGATCTGTGGTCCTGAAATGCTGCCTCCCTCACCAGCGATAGCAAACTGAGGAAGTTTCATGCAGGGAAGTTTGACTCCGCCTCCAGAGCCTTCCACCTTGGGGGATGTCATGCTACCAGAAATGCCAAGATCTCCTTTGATCTTTGGTCCTTTCAGATTGATGTCCATCTCGGGTCCAGAGATGCCTCCTTCCGAAGTCATCTTCACTTTCGGCCCTCTCATGTCAACATCTGGAGCTGATAGATTGACGTCTAGACCTGAAGGCTTTTGCATCTGAAACTTCCCTTCAAATCCACCGACACCAACATCTGGCATGCCGACATCTATTTTTGGAGCTTTAATCTCACCAGAAAAACCCAGGTCTTTTCCTATCTTTGGTCCTTTCAGGCTCACGTCCATTTCAGGAATGCTTGCCTCTCCTCCAATTCGTGGGGGAGAGACATCAAGGTGTGCAGAGGGCAACTGTCCTTGAAGGTCTACATCTGGCCCTTCCAGGTTCACTCCTGGCTTCCCAAATTTTGGCAAGCTGAACTTGGGGAATTTCAGCTTCCCTCCTGGGCCTTGGATTTCAGCACTTGGGAGATCAACATCACCTTTCAGCTTTGGTCCTTTCAAATGAACATCGACACCAGGGGCAGAGATGGAAGGTGCGGAAACATCCACAGAAGGTACGTTGACTGATGGACCTTTCAGGTTGATGTCAGGAATGGTAAGGTTGGCTTCAGCGCTGGGGATTCTCAGATCTCCTTCCAATTTGGGACCAGCCAGGCCAACGCTTTCACCTGAGAGCTTGAACTCGGGAGCCTTAAGACCAATATCGGGACCTCCAATGTTAACACTTCCACTGGGAACGGAAGCTTCAAAACTGGGTGATTTCAGACTGGGTGACGTCACATCTATTCCTGGCATCTTGACTTCTCCTTCCACCTTCGGCATTGAAGCATCGGCCTTGAACATGGGTGATTTGATATCAAACTCAACATCAGGAAATGAGAGTTTCCCAAAGACTGGTTTCTTTCCCTTGGGGGATTTGATGTTGGCATCTGCTTTCAGGGATGCTTCTGGGACCGAGAGGCTTCCTTCCAAATCTGGTGATTTCAAATTGGCGTCCATTTCTCCACTCACATCAAAACCACCCTTCTTGCCTTTGACTTTAGGTCCGCTCATGTGGATTTTGGGCATTTTGAATTTGCTTTTTTTCCCTTTGGCAGAAATGGCAACATCTGGCGACTCAACATTCAGCTCAGCTTCTGGAAGAGACACATCCAAAGTGGGAGATTTCACATCAGCCTTGGGGCTCTTTGCTCCAAAGCCAAATTTCGGCATCTTAAATTTGGGGAGTTTAACATTGCCCTCTGGCCCTTCAACGTTCACATCTGGACATTCCAAGTCAATCTCTGGACCTTTAGCTTCAATTCCTGGTCCTTGGATGGCCATTCCTGGAACGGAGACATCCACATCACCCTTCATCTTGTGACCTTTCAGATTTAAGTCAATTTCTGGCATGGAGATCTGAGGTGTTTTGAAATGCATTTCTGGCATCTTCACCCCAGGGCCCTTCAATTGTCCTTCTCGCCCTTTGATGTCCAAAGTTGGAGCTTCAATTTTCAAATCAAAACCTTTCAACTCTCCTTCAGGCAGGTTGACGTCCAACTGAGGTCCTTCTCCTTTGAACTCAGGGACACCAAATTTAGGGAGCTTCATCTTGGGTAATTTTACTTTTCCATCTGGACCGTGGATATCAACAGTGGGAGCTGCGATGTCAATTTCAGGACCTTTCAAATCTCCTGCGAGTTTCGGTCCAGAGACATCACCTTTCAGACCAAACTGTACATCAGGCATGGAGATTTGGGGTTTTTTAATCTGCATTTCAGGCATCTTAATTTTGGGGCCTTTCCAACTTCCTTCAGGACCTCCAACATCGACGTCTAGTTTGGGACCTCTGATGTCAATGTCGGGGCCCTTCAGATCACCTTCCAAGCTCGGTACGGAGACATCCACGTCTCCTTTCACTCTGGGACCTTTGAGGTTCAAGTCAAAGTCTGGCATGGAGATTTTGGGAGCTTTGATGTTCATTTCAGGCATCTTAAACTTGGGCCCTTTGAGTTTTCCCTCAGGACATTGCAATTCCACATCAGGTACAGAGACATCCAGTTTAGGGCCCTTGATATCAAAATCCGGGCCCTTCAAATCAGTATCTATTTTGGGAGCAGATACATCTAGATCAACATCTCCTTTCAGTTTAGGGCCTCTGAGGTTGAAGTCCACGTCTGGCATGCTGATTTTGGGGGCTTTGATATTAAATTCAGGCATCTGAAATTTAGGGCCTTTCATTTTGCCTTCAGGTCCTTTAATATCAATGTCAGGAGGATCTATCTGAGGAACATTAATGTCTATTTCTGGACCTTTCAGGTCACCTTCCATCTTTGGCAATGAAACATCCACATCTCCTTTCACTTTTGGACCTTTCAGGTTCAAATCAAAGTCTGGCATGGAGATTTTGGGAGCTTTGATGTTCATTTCAGGCATTTTAAATTTGGGTCCTTTCCACTTCCCTTCAGGTCCTTCAAGATCAACATCTGGAACATCAACGTCTAGCTTGGGCCCTTTGATGTCAATGTCGGGGCCCTTCAGATCACCTTCCAAGCTCGGTACTGAGACATCCACGTCTCCTTTCACTCTGGGACCTTTGAGGTTCAAGTCAAAGTCTGGCATGGAGATTTTGGGAGCTTTGATGTGCATTTCGGGCATCTTAAACTTGGGACTTTTCCACTTCCCTTCCGGGACCTTCAATTTCTACATCTGGCGCATCAAAGTCCAATTTGGGACCCTTGATATCCACATCTGGACCTTCTAGCTTCGGAACAGAAACATCCACATCTCCCTTCATCTTTGGACCTTTGAGGTTCAGATCAATATCGGGCATTGAGATCTTTGGGGTCTTGAAGTGCATTTCGGGCATCTTAAATTTGGGCCCTTTCACTTTTCCCTCTGGGCCTTCAATGTTCAAACATGGAGCTTCAAGTTCAACTTTTGGGACAGAAACATCAAGATCTCCTTTAGGGAGGCTTACATCCACATCTGGACCTTCCCCTTTGAAGCTGGGCATTCCGAATTTGGGCATTTTGAATTTTGGCATTTTCATTTTTCCTTCTGGTCCATGAAGTTCAACATCAGGTGCATCAATGTCCACTTTGGGACCTTTGATATCCACATCTGGCCCTTTTAGGCCACCTTCTAGCTTAGGAACAGACACATCCACATCTCCTTTCATCTTTGGACCTTTGAGGTTCAGATCAATATCGGGCATTGATATCTTTGGGGTCTTGAAGTGCATCTCAGGCATCTTAAATTTGGCCCTTTCACTTTTCCTTCTGGCCCTTCAATGTCCATACATGGTGCTTCCAGTTCAACTTTGGGGACAGAAATATCAAGGTCTGCTTTTGGGAGGCTTACATCCACATCTGGGCCTTCCCTTTGAAGCTGGGCATGCCAAACTTGGGCATCTTGAACTTGGGCATTTTGAGTTTTCCTTCTGGACCATGTAGGTCAACATCTGGAGCATCGATATCTAGCTTTGGACCTTTGATGTCTATTTCTGGGCCTTTCAAATCACCCTCTGGAACTGAGACATTCAGGTCTCCTTTCAGTTTGGGAGCTTTTAGGTTTAAGTCCACATCTGGCATTGACATTTTAGGAGTCTTAAAATGCATCTCTGGCATTTTAAATTTGGGTCCTTTCCACTTCCCTTCTGGGCCTTCAAGATCAACATCTGGAACATCAACGTCTAGTTTGGGCCCTTTGATGTCAATGTCGGGGCCCTTCAGATCACCTTCCAAGCTCGGAACTGAAACATCCACATCTCCTTTCACTCTGGGACCTTTGAGGTTCAAGTCAAAGTCTGGCATGGAGATTTTGGGAGCTTTGATGTGCATTTCGGGCATCTTAAACTTGGGACTTTTCCACTTTCCTTCAGGACCTTCAATTTCTACATCTGGCGCATCAATGTCCAATTTGGGACCCTTGATATCCACATCTGGACCTTCAAGCTTTGGAACAGAAACATCCACATCTCCCTTCATCTTTGGACCTTTGAGGTTCAGATCAATATCGGGCATTGAGATCTTTGGGGTCTTGAAGTGCATTTCAGGCATCTTAAATTTGGGCCCTTTCACTTTTCCTTCTGGGCCTTCAATGTCCAAGCTTGGTGCTTCAAGTTCAACTTTAGGAAGAGAAACATCAAGATCTCCTTTAGGGAGGCTTACATCCACATCTGGGCCTTCCCCTTTGAAGCCGGTCATGCCAAACTTGGGCATCTTGAATTTTGGCATTTTCATTTTTCCTTCTGGTCCATGTAGATCAACATCTGGGAGATCAACGTCCAGCTTTGGACCTTTGATATCCACATCTGGTCCTCTAAGTTCTCCTTGCAGTCCTGGAGCTGAGACATCCAAATCTCCCTTGAGTTTAGGTCCTTTCAGGTTGAAATCCACATCTGGCATTGAAATTTTCGGTGCCTTGATGTTCATGTCCGGCATCTTAAATTTGGGTCCTTTCCACTTTCCTTCTGGGGCCTCCAGTTCAATATCAGGAACATCCACATCAAGTTTAGGTGCTTTGATATCAACCTCTGGACCCTTCAGATCGCCTTCCAATGTTGGTAAGGTCACATCTGCATCTCCTTTTAATTTCGGTCCTTTCAGGTTTAAGTCAAAATCTGGCATGGAAATTTTGGGAGTCTTAAAGTGCATATCAGGCATCTTAAATTTCGGCCCTTTCACTTTTCCTTCTGGGCCTTCAAGGTCAACATCTGGAAGGTCAACATCTACTTTTGGACCTTTGATGTCTATTTCCGGACCTTTCAAGTCACCTTCCAGTGTGGGAGCTTTCATATCAATATCTCCTTTGACTTTGTGGCCTTTCAAATTCAAGTCAAAATCTGGCATGGAAATTTTGGGACTCTTAAAATGCATGTCGGGCATCTTAAACCTGGGCCCTTTCAGTTTTCCTTCTGGGCCTTCAAGGTCAACATCTGGAAAGTCAACGTCTACTTTTGGACCTTTGATATCAACATCAGGGCCCTTCAAGTCACCCTCCAATTTTGGCACAGAGACATCGATGTCTCCCTTCAATTTTGGGCCTTTCAGATTCAGGTCTATGTCCGGCATTGAAATTTTTGGAGTTTTGATTTGCATTTCTGGCATCTTAATCCTCGGACCTTTCAGCTTCCCCTCTGGCCCTTCTAAGTCAGGAGTTTCAATGTCCACTTTGGGGCCCGACAGGTCAAGATCAGCTTTGGGAAGGGTTACATCCACATCGGGAGCTTCTGCTTTGATGCCTGGGATTCCAAATTTAGGCATTTTAAACTTAGGCATTTTGAGTTTGCCTTCAGGGCCATGAAGATCAACTTCTGGTGCACCAACCTCCATCTTGGGGCCTTTGATATCTATTTCAGGGGCTTTCAAATCTCCTTCCAAGCTTGGTGCAGAAACATTCAGGTCCCCTTTTAATTTAGACCCTTTCAAATTTAATTCCACATCAGGCATAAAGGCCTTAGGGGAGGAAATATTCAATGACGGCATTTTAAATTTAGAACCCTTTGCTTTTCCTTGGATATCCACATCTGGACTCTGAACACCCACTTTTGGTCCTGAGATATCAACATCCGGTTTCTTAACCTTCACATCAACTTCAGGTGTATGAAGTTTGGGGCCAGAAAAATTGAACCTGGGAAGTTTAAATCTTGATTTCTTTGGTTTTGCTTCAATGTCTACTTTTGGTGTCTCCAGTTCGACTTCAGGTCCTTTCAATGCAATGTCTGGTCCTTTGATGTCACCTCCTACATCTCCTTTGAGTTTTGGGCCTTTCAAATTCAAATCAATATCTGGCATTGAGATTTTGGGGACGTTAAAATGCATTTCCGGCATCTTCATTTTGGGGCCTTTCAGTTTTCCTTCCGGGTGTTCGATTTCCAGATCAGGTGTTTCAATATCTAGTTTGGGACCAGATATATCCACTTCTCCCTTGGGTATGGTCACATCCACTGAAGGACCTTCTCCTTTAAATCCAGGCATCCCAAACTTGGGCATTTTAAATTTGGGCAGCTTGATTTTACCCTCTGGACCATGCAAGTCAACATCGGGCATGTCAATGTCCACTTTGGGGCCTTGAATGTCCACATCAGGGCCTTTCAGGTCACCTTCCAACTTTGGCACACAAACATCCACATCTCCTTTCACTTTGGGTCCTTTCAGGTTCAAATCGAAGTCTGGCATGGAGATTTTGGGGGCTTTGATGTTCATTTCAGGCATCTTAAATTTGGGTCCTTTCCACTTCCCTTCAGGTCCTTCAAGATCAACATCTGGAACGTCAACGTCTAGCTTGGGCCCTTTGATGTCCATGTCGGGGCCCTTCAGATCACCTTCCAAGCTCGGTACTGAGACATCCACGTCTCCTTTCACTCTGGGACCTTTGAGGTTCAAGTCAAAGTCTGGCATGGAGATTTTGGGAGCTTTGATGTGCATTTCGGGCATCTTAAACTTGGGACTTTTCCACTTCCCTTCAGGACCTTCAATTTCTACATCTGGCGCATCAATGTCCAATTTGGGACCCTGGATATCCACATCTGGGCCTTTCAGATCTCCTTCCAGTTTCGGAACAGAAACATCCACATCACCCTTCAGTTTTGGACCTTTGAGGTTCAGGTCAAAATCTGGCATGGAAATCGTTGGAGTTTTGATGTGCATTTCGGGCATCTTAAATTTAGGACCTTTTATCTTTCCCTCTGGTGCTTCCATACTTATATCAGGGGCATTAATATCTAATTGGGGTGCTTTAATATCGAGTTCTGGCGCCTTCACATCCCCCTCTAGCTTCGGCATAGAAACATCCACATCTCCCTTCATTTTAGGACCTTTCAAATTCAAGTCAAAATCTGGCATGGAAATTTTGGGAGCTTTGATGTTCATTTCAGGCATCTTAAATTTGGGCCCTTTCCACTTCCCTTCTGGTCCTTCTATATCAACATCAGGGACATCAATACCTAGTTTGGGACCTTTGATGTCCACACTTGGGCCTTTCAAATCCCCCTCCACCGTTGGTATAGATGCATCGGCTTCTACTTTAGGTTTCCTCCAGTTCAAATCTATATCAGGCATTGAGATTTTGGGAACATTAAAATGCATTTCAGGCATCTTAAACTTAGGACCTTTAAGTTTTCCTTCAGGCCCTTCAAGGTCAACTTCAGGAAGATCAACACCAACTTTGGGCCCTTTGATGTCCACATCAGGGCCTTTCAGGTCACCTTCCAACTTTGGCACAGAAACATCCACATCTCCTTTCACTTTTGGACCTTTCAGGTTCAAATCGAAGTCTGGCATGGAGATTTTGGGAGCTTTGATGTTCATTTCAGGCATTTTAAATTTGGGTCCTTTCCACTTCCCTTCTGGGCCTTCAAGATCAACATCTGGAACGTCAACGTTTAGTTTGGGCCCTTTGATGTCAATGTCAGGGCCCTTCAGATCACCTTCCAAGCTCGGAACTGAGACATCCACATCTCCTTTCACTCTGGGACCTTTGAGGTTCAAGTCAAAGTCTGGCATGGAGATTTTGGGAGCTTTGATGTGCATTTCGGGCATCTTAAACTTGGGACTTTTCCACTTTCCTTCAGGACCTTCAATTTCTACATCTGGTGCATCAATATCCAATTTGGGACCCTTGATATCCACATCTGGACCTTCTAGCTTTGGAACAGAAACATCCACATCTCCCTTCATCTTTGGACCTTTGAGGTTCAGATCAATATCGGCATTGAGATCTTTGGGGTCTTGAAGTGCATTTCGGGCATCTTAAACTTGGGCCCTTTCACTTTTCCTTCTGGCCCTTCAATGTCCAAACTTGGTCCTTCAAGTTCAACCTTTGGCCCAGAAACATCAAGATCTCCTTTGGGGAGGCTTACGTCCACATCTGGGCCTTCTCCTTTGAAGCCAGGCATGCCAAACTTGGGCATCTTGAACTTAGGCATTTTCAATTTTCCTTCTGGTCCATGAAGTTCAACATCAGGTGCATCAATGTCCACTTTGGGGCCTTTGATATCCACATCTGGCCCTTTTAGGCCACCTTCTAGCTTAGGAACAGACACATCCACATCTCCTTTCAGTTTTGGACCCTTGAGGTTCAGATCAATGTCAGGCATTGAGATCTTTGGGGTCTTGAAGTGCATTTCGGGCATCTTAAACTTGGGCCCTTTCACTTTTCCTTCTGGCCCTTCAATGTCCAAACTTGGTCCTTCAAGTTCAACCTTGGGACCAGAAAGATCAAGATCTCCTTTGGGGAGGCTTACGTCCACATCTGGGCCTTCTCCTTTGAAGCCAGGCATGCCAAACTTGGGCATCTTGAACTTAGGCATTTTCAACTTTCCTTCTGGTCCATGAAGTTCAAAATCAGGTGCATCAATATCCAGTTTGGGACCTTTGATATCCACATCTGGCCCTTTTAGGCCACCTTCCAGCGTAGGAACAGACACATCCACATCTCCCTTCAGCTTTGGACCTTTCAGGTTGAAATCAACATCTGGCATGGAAATCTTTGGAGCTTTGATGTGCATCTCAGGCATCTTAAATTTGGGCCCTCTCACTTTTCCTTCTGGGCCTTCAATGTCCAAACCTGGTCCTTCAAGTTCAACCTTGGGACCAGAAAGATCAAGATCTCCTTTAGGGAGGTTTACATCCACATCTGGACCTTCCCCTTTGAAGCTGGGCATTCCAAATTTGGGCATTTTGAATTTGGGCATCTTCAATTTTCCTTCTGGTCCATGAAGCTCAACATCAGGTGCATCAATGTCCATTTTGGGTCCTTTGATATCTACATCTGGGGCTTTCAAGTCAGCTTCCAGCTTTGGGACAGAAACATCAACATCTCCCTTCAGCTTTGGACCTTTGAGGTTTAAGTCTACATCTGGCATGGAGAACTTTGGAGCTTTGATGTGCATTTCAGGCATCTTAAACTTGGGACTTTTCCACTTCCCTTCAGGACCTTCAATTTCTACATCAGGTGCATCAATATCGAATTTGGGACCTTTGATATCCACATCTGGACCTTCTAGCTTTGGAACAGAAACATCCACATCTCCTTTCATCTTTGGACCTTTGAGGTTCAGATCAATATCGGGCATTGATATCTTTGGTGTCTTGAAGTGCATTTCGGGCATCTTAAATTTGGGACCTTTCACTTTTCCCTCTGGGCCCTCAATGTCCAAGCTTGGTGCTTCAAGCTCAACTTTGGGAAGAGAAACATCAAGGTCTCCTTTGGGGAGGCTTACATCCACATCTGGACCTTCTCCTTTGAAGCCTGGCATGCCAAACTTTGGCATCTTGAACTTTGGCATTTTGAATTTTCCTTCTGGTCCATGTAGGTCAACATCTGGGACATCAACATCGAGTTTTGGACCTTTGATATCAATTTCTGGACCTTTCAAATCTCTTTCCAGTTTAGGAATTGAAACATCAGCATCACCTTTGACTTTAGAACCTTTTAGGTTTAAGTCTATGTCTGGCATTGAGATTTTGGGAGCCTTTGGAGCTTTGATGTGCATTTCAGGCATCTTAAACTTCGGAGTTTTCCACTTTCCTTCAGGACCTTCAATTTCAAGATCCGGTGCATCTATATCCAGTTTGGGCCCTTTGATATCCACATCTGGCCCTTTTAGGCCACCTTCCAGCTTTGGAACAGAAACATCAACATCTCCCTTCAGCTTTGGACCTTTGAGATTGAAATCAACATCTGGCATGGAGATTTTTGGAGCTTTGATGTGCATTTCAGGCATCTTAAATTTGGGCCCTTTCACTTTGCCTTCTGGGCCTTCAATATCCAAACTTGGTCCTTCAAGTTCAACTTTTGGACCAGAAAGATCGAGATCTCCTTTAGGGAGGCTTACATCCACATCTGGACCTTCCCCCTTGAAGCTGGGCATTCCAAAATTTGGGCATTTTGAATTTGGGCATCTTCAACTTTCCTTCTGGTCCATGAAGTTCAACATCAGGTGCATCAATGTCCAGTTTGGGACTTTTGATATCCACATCTGGCCCTTTAAGGCCACCTTCAAGCTTAGGAACAGACACATCCACATCTCCCTTCAGCTTTGGACCTTTCAGGTTGAAATCAACATCTGGCATAGAGATCTTTGGAGCTTTGACGTGCATTTCAGGCATCTTAAATTTGGGCCCTTTCACTTTTCCTTCTGGGCCTTCAATGTCCAAACTTGGTCCTTCAAGTTCAACTTTTGGACCAGAAAGATCAAGATCTCCTTTAGGGAGACTTACATCCACATCTGGACCTTCCCCCTTGAAGCTGGGCATTCCAAATTTGGGCATTTGAATTTGGGCATCTTCAACTTTCCTTCTGGTCCATGAAGTTCAACATTAGGTGCATCAATATCCATTTTGGGACCTTTGATATCTATATCTGGGGCTTTCAGGTCACCTTCCAGCTTTGGGACAGTAACATCAACATCTCCCTTCAGTTTTGGACCTTTGAGGTTCAGATCAACATCTGGCATAGAGATCTTTGGAGCTTTGATGTGCATTTCAGGCATCTTAAATTTGGGCCCTTTCACTTTTCCTTCTGGACATTCTAAGTGAACGTCTGGTGCTTCCACATCCAGTTTAGGAGCCTTTATATCAATCTGAGGTCCTTCAAGATTGCCTCCAATATTTGGTACAGTTACATCCATGTGTCCTCTTGTTCCAGGTCCTTTGATGTTCAAGTCTACATCAGGCATGGAGATCTTCGGTGCTTTGATATTTAGTTTTGGCATCTTAAATTTTGAACCTTTCAGCTTTCCTTCAGGACCTTCAATATCAAGTTCTGGAGCTTCCACATCTATCTTTGGACCTGAGATGTCAATTTCTCCCTTTGGCAAGCTTACGTCTACATCAGGGCTTTCTAGTTTTGGGCTTGAAACAGTAAAAATTGGCATCTTCAATTTTGGCATTTTTAGTTTCCCCTCACTGTGGAGATCAACGTCTGGACCACTTAGCTCTACTGTAGGCCTCTTGATATCAACGCTGGGTCCCTTGAAATCTCCTTCTAATGTTGGAATAGAAACATCCATATCACCTTTCACTTTTGGACCTTTCAGATTGAAGTCAATATCTGGCATGGAGACTTTGGGTGTTTTGAAATGCATTTCAGGCATTTTAAACTTTGAACCTTTCAGTTTTCCTTCTGGGCCTTCAAGGTCCACACTTGGCATATCAATATCTATTTTTGGCCCTGAAACATCCAAATCTCCTTTGGGAAGGCTCACATTAACATCAGGACCCTCTCCTTTCAACCCAGGTGTTCCGAATTTTGGTAGCTTCATTTTAGGCATCTTCAACTTGGCTTCTGGACCTTCGAGTTCAACATCTGGGAGACCTATATCCAATTTTGGTGCAGCAAGATTGGGTCCTTTCAAATCTCCTTCTAGTTTTGGAACTGTTACATCCATTTCACCCTTCATTTTGGGGACTTTGAGATCCAGATCTACATCTGGCATGGAGATTTTGGGACCTTTAATATTCAGTTTTGGCATTTTGAATTTGGATCCTTTAATTTTTCCTTCAGGACCTTCCAGCTCTACATCAGGGACATCAACATCTAGTTTAGGACCTTCAATATCAACCTGGGGTCCTTTGAGTTCACCTTCTATTTTTGGTCCAGAAATATCTGCATTCCCTTTCCATTTTGGCCCTTTTAGATTCAAATCAACATCTGGCATTGATATCTTTGGTGCATGAATATTAAAGTCAGGCATCTTAAATTTGGATCCTTTTAGTTTTCCTTCTGGGCCTTCAATGTCCAAACTTGGTGCTGCTACGTCAACTGTTGGAACAGAAACATCAAGCTCTGCTTTGGGGAGGTCTAAATCCATATCCGGACCTTCTCCTTTGAAGCTGGGTATTCCAAACTTAGGCATTTTGAATTTTGGCATCTTCAATTTCCCTTCTGGTCCATGTAGGTCAACATCTGGTGCTTCAATATCTAATTTTGGACCTTTGATATCAATTTCTGGACCTTTTATGTCACCTTTTAATTTTGGAATAGAAACATCAATGTCTCCTGTGAGTTTGGGCCCCTTTAAATTTAAATCTGTGTCTGGCATGGAGATTTTAGGACCTTTAACATGCATTTCTGGCATTTGGACTTTGGGACCTTTAATTTTGCCTTCTGGTGCTCCAAGGTCCCATCCTGGGGCTGTAATATCTACTTTTGGACCAGAGAAGTCAAGGCTGCCCTGGGTAACACCAATGTCCACATCAGGAACTTCACCTTTCAAGCTGGGCACACCAAATTTGGGCATTTTCAATTTCGGCATTTTCAGTCCAGGGCCATGAAGGTCAACATCTGGTGCTACAATGTCTACTTTAGGAGCCTTGATGTCGACAGCTGGGCCCTTCAGTTCTCCTTCCACTCTTGGTATGGAAACGCCCATGTCCCCCTTGACTTTGGGGCCTTTCAAATTTAGGTCAATGTCCGGAATGGAGATTTGTGGAGTTTTGATATGAGGCCCTTTCAGTTGACCTGAAGGAGCTTTGAGGCCAATGTCAGGAGCAGTAATGTCCACTTTGGGGCCTTTGAGATCTATCTGTGGGCCCTTCAAGCTGCCTTCTAGTTTGGGCACAGAAACATCCACATCACCCTTTAATGCTGGCCCTTTCAGGCTCAGGTCGAAATCTGGAACTGAAATCTTTGGTGCCTCAATATCCAATCTTGGGGCTGCAATATCTACTTTAGGACCTGAGATGTCAAGGCTGCCCTGGGGAAGACTGATGTCCACATCAGGAACGTCAGGTTTCAAGCTGGGCACGCCAAATCTGGGCATTTTCAATTTGGGCATTTTGAGTCCAGGGCCATGAAGGTCAACATCTGGTGCTACAATGTCTACTTTTGGAGCCTTGATGTCCACAGCTGGGCCCTTCAGTTCTCCCTCCATTCTTGGTATGGAAACACCCATATCCCCCTTGACTTTGGGGCCTTTCAAATTTAGGTCAATGTCTGGAATTGGAGATTTGTGGAGTTTTGATATGAGGCCCTTTCAGTTGACCTGAAGGAGCTTTGACGCCAATGTCAGGAGCCACAATGTCCACTTTGGGGCCTTTGAGGTCTATCTGTGGGCCCTTCAAGCTGCCTTCTACTTTGGGCACAGAAACATCCACATCACCCTTTAATGCTGGCCCTTTCAGGCTCAGGTCGAAATCTGGAACCTTTGGTGCCTCAACATGTAATCCTGGCATCTTGACTTTAGGGCCTTTAATTTTGCCTTCTGGTGCTCCAAGGTCCCATCCTGGAGCTGCAATATCTACTTTCGGACCAGAGAAGTCAAGGCTGCCCTGGGTAACACCGATGTCCACATCAGGAACTTCACCTTTCAAACTGGGCACACCAAATTTGGGCATTTTCAATTTGGGCATTTTGAGCTCAGGGCCATGAAGGTCAACATCTGGTGGTGCTACAATGTCTACTTTAGGACCCTTGATGTCCACAGCTGGGCCCTTCAGTTCTCCCTCCATTCTTGGTATGGAAACACCCATGTCCCCCTTGACTTTGGGGCCTTTCAAATTTAGGTCAATGTCTGGAATGGAGATTTGTGGAGTTTTGATATGAGGCCCTTTCAGTTGACCTGAAGGAGCTTTGACGCCAATGTCAGGAGCCACAATGTCCACTTTGGGGCCTTTGAGGTCTATCTGTGGGCCCTTCAAGCTGCCTTCTACTTTGGGTACAGAAACATCCACATCACCCTTTAATGCTGGCCCTTTCAGGCTCAGGTCGAAATCTGGAACCTTTGGTGCCTCAACATGTAATCCTGGCATCTTGACTTTAGGGCCTTTAATTTTGCCTTCTGGTGCTCCAAGGTCCCATCCTGGAGCTGCAATATCTACTTTCGGACCAGAGAAGTCAAGGCTGCCCTGGGTAACACCGATGTCAACATCAGGAACTTCACCTTTCAAACTGGGCACACCAAATTTGGGCATTTTCAATTTGGGCATTTTGAGTCCAGGGCCATGAAGGTCAATGTCTGGCGCTACAATGTCTACTTTAGGACCCTTGATGTCCACAGCTGGGCCCTTCAGTTCTCCCTCCATTCTTGGTATGGAAACACCCATGTCCCCCTTGACTTTGGGGCTTTTCAAATTTAGGTCAATGTCCGGAATGGAGATTTGTGGAGTTTTGATATGAGGCCCTTTCAGTTGACCTGAAGGAGCTTTGAAGCCAATGTCAGGAGCCACAACGTCCACTTTGGGGCCTTTGAGATCTATCTGTGGGCCCTTCAAGCTGCCTTCTAGTTTGGGCACAGAAACATCCACATCACCCTTTAATGCTGGCCCTTTCAGGCTCAGTCGAAATCTGGAACTGAAATCTTTGGTGCCTCAATATCCAATCTTGGTGCTGCAATATCTACTTTAGGACCTGAGATGTCAAGGCTGCCCTGGGGAAGACTGATGTCCACATCAGGAACGTCAGGTTTCAAGCTGGGCACGCCAAATTTGGGCATTTTCAATTTGGGCATTTTAAGTCCAGGGCCATGAAGGTCAACATCTGGTGCAACAATGTCTACTTTCGGAGCCTTGATGTCCACAGTTGGGCCCTTTAGTTCTCCTTCCATTCTTGGTATGGAAACACCCATGTCCCCCTTGACTTTGGGACCTTTCAAATTTAAGTCAATGTCCGGAATGGAGATTTGTGGAGTTCTGATATGAGGCCCTTTCAGTTGACCAGAAGTACCCTTGATTCCAATGCCAGGAGCAGCAATGTCCACTTTGGGACCTTTGATGTCAATCTGCGGGCCCTTCAGGTCGCCTTCCAGTTTGGGCACAGAAACATCCACATCACCCTTTAATGATGTCCCTTTTAGGTTCAAGTCAACACCTGGCACAGCAACCGGTGTAGTTTTCACAGAGGGCATTGAGATATGTGGACCTTTGAATGGTCCACCAAGGCCAACATTGGTGCCCTCATTACTCATACTTGGGCCTTTCAAATCCCCTTCAATCTTTGGCCCTGAAAAATGTATAGCTCCTTTTCCTTTGGGACTTTTAAGATTCAAGTCAATATCTGACATAGAGATTTTGGGTGTCTGTCCACTAATCTCAATCCCTCCTTTTGGAACATTGATATCTGCTGTGGGGCCTGAAACAGAAAATTTAGGCATATCCATGTGGTGTATTTTAAATTTGTCTTCACTCTCTTCAAGTCCAATGTCTGGAGACCCAAAATCCATCTTTGATTTCACCCCACCTTTCAAATCCAGTCCTTTTACACCCATATCCAACTTTGGTTCTGGTATTCCTCTGCTCGTGACTGCAACTTTGGGGCCTTCTTGAAATCCTCCTGGACCTTTGATTGTCACAGATGGACCTGCTGCATCAAGCTGAGGAACTTCAATGTCAGCACTTGGAGATGATATTCCAAATTTGGGCATTCTCATTGCAGGGAATGTAAGATTTCCTTTGCTTTCATCACCGAGACCTGGACTTGTCATCTTGCCTTCAATGCCTGAGGTAGGGACTTTTACCCCTGCGCCTTGCAACCCTCCCAATTCCCCTTTAATTTTAGGACCTTTCATATCGAATTGCAGTCTGTCCCCTGTTTTCCCATTGATTTCAGGGCTGCTGAAGTCTGTCTGACCTCTCAAACCTATACCCTTGATGTTGGAGACTTGGATATCAGTTTTCCCCACCTTTGGCTGCCCCACAAGGGTATCGGGAACACCTGCCTCCAATTTTCGGGAAGGCAAGTCAATAGTTGGTCCAGAATATGTCACATCATAAAATTTCCCTCCTTCGTGGGAGGTTTTTCCATAGCTGGTTCTCCCAGGTGAATCCATGTGTGGGATCTTGATGACAGTTTTCCCAGGCTCTGATTCAATTCCAACTTTAGAAATCTGGGTAAGTTCATGTTTAGGAATTTTGATCTTAAACTCAGGACTGCTGATGTCAATCTCTTTGGCACCTTCGTGGCCGGTAACATCGACAGTGTAAGCTGTGACTCTTTTGGTGACTGTGATGGTCCTGCTTTGAGTTCCTTCATGCTCGACTTCTATGCCATCTTCTGATTTAAGGCGAGGTTTAATTTTCGTGGTGTAAATCCGCTGGTACTCTTCGTCATCTCCACTCTGAAAGGGAAAGGAATTGTGTCATCAAACTTTCTGCTCAAATTATTGTGCTTCTACAGGCAATCACCAATAACAATCTGTATCAAAACAACATCCTAAAATGTCTACAGTGACGAGTCTCATCATTTCACTTCAAATATTCTTGCTTAGAACATAAAATAATAGGGTTGGAAGAGATCCTATTGGTCCCATAAAATATGTTGGAAGGGAAGGTTGGAGGTCTTCTGAACAACCAGCTAAATATGAGCCAGCAGTGTGTGGCGGCTGCCAAAAAAGCCAATGCAATCGTAAATTGCATTAACAGAGGGATACAATCAAGATCAAGTGAGGTACTAATACCACTCTATAAAGCCTTAGTAAGACCACACCGAGAATACTGCATCCAGTTTTGGTCACCACACCATAAAAAAGATGTTGAGACTCTAGAAAAAGTACAGAGAAGAGCAACCAGGATGATTTTAGGGGACTGGAGGCTAAAACATGCGATGAACGGCTGCAAGAACTGGGCATGGTTATTCTAGGGAAGAGAAGGACCAGGGGAGACATAATAACATCTTCCAATATTTGAGGGGCTGCCCCAGAGAGGAGGAAGGGGGTCAAGCTATTTTCCAAAGCACCTGAAGGCCAGACAAGGAACAATGGATGGAAACTGAACAAGGAGAGATTCAACCTGGAAATAAGGAGGAATTTTCTGACAGTGAGAACAATTAACCCATGGAACAGGGGTTGCCTTCAGAAGTTGTGGGAGCTTTATCACTGGAAGCTTTCAAGAGACTCCTGCTTGGGCAGGGAGTTGGACTAGATGACCTGCAAGGCCCCTTCCAACTCTGTTAATCTGTAAACCCCTTGCTCAAGCAGGAGACCCTGTACTATTCTGGACAAATGGCTGTCCAGTCTCTACTTGAAAACTTCTAGTGATGGAGCACCCAACAACGTCTGAAGGAAGCCATTCACTGGTTAACTGTACTCACTGTCAGGAAATTCCTCCTTAGTTCTAGGTTGGTTCTCTCCTTGATGGGTTTCCATCCGTTGCTTCTTATCCTGCCTTCTGGTGCTTTGGAGAATAGGTCAACCCCCTCTTCTCTGTGACAGCCCCTCAAATATTGGAAGGCTGTCACCCCAGGCCTTCTAGAGTAGACCCATCCAATTCGTGCAAGCATTCATCATATCTTTAGCCTCCAGTCCCGTAACCATCTTTGTTACTCTTCTCTGCATTTTCTAGTTAGTTCAAATAGGCTTACTTCCTCTGGAATTGTACAATATCAGGACATCCAGCCAAGTGGGATATCTCTGACAATTGTTTGAGATTGTTTTTCTGAGTGGTTTGGATAGAAAACATGAGCGGCTTGGTGGCACAATGTTGCTCAAGACAAGAGGACAATGGCCCACTTCGACAATATGATCAGCCAAGCACTTGAATTTTTTTTTTTCATTCTCTTATTGAAAATTGGAGTCACCCCCACCAATGTATGATTGTGTGTGTGTGTGTGTGCGCGTATAATTCTATGATTCAGCAGTGGAAAAAGCAAGGTTCTACATTTAGGGAAGAAAAACAAAATGCACAGGTACCGCATATGTGGTACCTTGCTCAATAGTAGTAACTGTGAGAGGGACCTTGGAGTCCTAGTGGACAACCACTTAAATAGGAGCCAGCTGTGTGCAGCAGCTGCCAAAAAAGCCAACAGTTCTGGGCTGCATAAACAGAGGGATAGAATCAAGATCACGTGATGTGTTAATACCACTTTATAATGCCTTGGTAAGGCCACACTTGGAATACTGCATTCAGTTTTGGTCGCCACGATGTAAAAAAGATGTTGAGACTCTAGAAAGAGTGCAGAGAAGAGCAACAAAAATGATTAGGGGACTGGAGACTAAAACATATGAAGAACGGTTGCAGGAACTGGGTATGTCTAGTTTAATAAAGAGAAGGACTAGGGGAGACAAGATAGCAGTGTTCCAATATCTCAGGGGTTGCCACAAAGAAGAGAAAGTCAAACTATTCTTCAAAGCACCTGAGGGTAGAACAAGAAGCAATGGGTGGAAACTAATCAAGGAGAGAAGCAACTTAGAACTAAGGAGAAATTTCCTAACAGTGAGGACAATTAAATAGTGGAACAATTTGCCTGCAGACATTGTGAATGCTCCAAAACTGGAATTTTTTAAGAAGATGTTGGATAACCATTTGTCTGAAGTGGTGTAGGGTTTCCTGCCTGGGCAGGGGGTTGGACTAGAAGACCTCCAAGATCCCTTCCAACTCTGTTATTCTATTCTATTCTATTCTATTCTATTCTATTCTATTCTATTCTATTCCCTGAAAATATTGCTCATTTCTTACCTCTACCCACCAATGATCTTACCTTGCACCTAATCTGGAAATATATCATACCTAGATTCAAACAAACATGTGCCACTCAAATCCAGATTAGCAAAATACAAATCAGTTCAAAAATGCTTAATGGCATGAACTGATTCCCACCACAGTAAAAAAAAAACCCTGGAATCCCACAATAGATTACATTTTTAACAATTGTTAAGTCTGGGATGTTGTGTGGCAAGTGCCTGTCCGAATTTTAAATTAAAATAAATAATAAATAAAATAAAATAAAATAATAAATATAATATATTATCGGTAAAATCAAATAAATCAAGTCAAATAAAATAAAATAAAATAAAATAAAATATTGGTAAAATAAAATAAAATAATTAAATTAAATTAAAATAAATAATAAATAATAAATAATAAAATAAAATAATTAAAATAAAGAATAAATAAAATAAAATAATAAAATAAATATAATATATTACCGGTAAAATCAAATCAAGTCAAATAAAATAATATATTGGTAAAATCAAATAAAATAATTAAAATAAATAATAAATAATTAAATAAATAATTAAATTTAATTAAAATAAATAATAAAATAAAAAATAAATAAAATAAATAAAATAAATAAAATAAAAAATAATAAAATAAAATAAAATAAAATAATAAAATAAAATAAAATAAAATAAAATAAAATAAAATAAAATAAAATAAAATGGCTGGAGTTAGCCAGATATTTAGATTGGATTTGGCATTTTTATCCACCTACTGAGTCCTTCCCATGATTGTTATTATTATTTCTCTCCTATCTTCAATTCTTGGCTCCAGCTGAGGGAAACTTTTCCCTCAGGCCGGCTCTCCCTGCCCTGTTTTTTCAGCTGCTGCCTCCTTTCCCGGTTGCCTTTCCTCAGCATGGCTGCCTTTTCCCCTCCCCGGTTTTTCTCTGTATTTTGAACCCTGGGCTTTGGCTCCATTGATCCAGCCTCTTCTTCATGAGGGCTTCGGAGTTGCCAGGCAGCCATTTTGTCTTCCCGCCTCCTCCCCGAAGCCCAACTCAGCTGCTTGACTGACAGCTGCTGTGTGATCAGTAGCTGCTGTTTGATTGGCAGCTGCTGTGTGATTAGTAGCTGCTGTTTGATTGGCAGCTGCTGTGTGATTGGAAGTTGCTGTTTGATTGGCAGATGGGTCATCCTGACAAGGCCGAGGGAAAGGCGGGACCACCGGGACCTGGAGCACAAGGCAATGGACACCCTTTGTCACTATCCTTGTGCAAATTGCGGCAGCTTCTGGCGGCACAGAAGCTGCACACCACTGCATGCTCCTAAGGCCCTGCAACTGGCTTGCCCTCAGTCAGATGATTGTTTGTGCAAGAGAGCTATGAATCGATGTTTGTCAGTAACAATCACCCTAAGAGATTAACAGAATAACAGAGTTGGAAGGGACCTTGTAGGTCATCTAGTCCAACCCCCCCGCCCCGCCCCCCCCGCCCAAGCAGGAGACCTTACACCACTTCTGACAGAAGGCAGTCCAGTCTCTTGAAAGCTTGCTGATCGATCACAGTACTGATCACAGCTAAAAGGAACAATTAAATAAGGAGGAAATGTTCTTTTTTTTTGTTGTTCTCTAAGCTTCTGGGTACTTTTATAAGATTTCTAAAAAGGAAAGAAACTTCATGGGAGGGAGGGGGGAAGGAAAGGAGGGAAGGAAGGAGAAAGAAGGCAGAAAAAAGGAAAAGGGAGGGAGGGAGGGAGAAGGAAGGAGAGATGGGAGGAAGGAAGGGATAAGTTGGAGGAAAGAAGGGGAGGGAGGGGAAGGAAAGGAGAGAGGGAAGGAGAAAGAAAGAAGGCATAAAAAGGAAAAGGAAGGAAGGGAGGGAGGGAAGGAAGGGATAGGTTGGAGGAAAGGAGGGGAGGAAGAAAGAAGGCAGGAAAAGGAAAAGGAAGTAAGGGAGAGAGAAGGAAAGAAGGAGGGAGGGGAGGGAGGGATAGGTTGGAGGGAGGGAGGGAGGGGAAGGAAAGAAGAGAAGGAAGGAGAAAGAAAGAAGGCAGAAAAAAAGGAAAAAGGGAGAGAAGGAGGGAGGGAGGGAAGGAAGAGATAGGATGGAGGAAGGAAAGGAGGGGGAGGGAGGAAAAAGGAAGGAAGGAAAGGAAGGAAGAAAGGAGAGAGAGAGAGAGAAAAGAAGGGAGGGAGGGAGAAAGAAAGAGAAAGAAAGGTTTACATGGGCAAACTATGTTCCTGGCTCCTATCTCGTGCCAATCAGTGCCCCCTCCCCAAATGAGAAAGTGAGCCCCACTTCGGTCCTTTCTCAAGGGCGGGGTCTGAATCGAGGCTCACCAAACCACTGCAGTTCCTGGGACCTGAAATGGCCCCCTGTCAGCTGCA
Organism: Pantherophis guttatus; assembly: GCF_029531705.1. Next base: position 1,466,957 of record NW_026844085.1, on the reverse strand, counting down.
ACCTTATGCTTGCTTGTGCTTGCATGAGAGGGAGGAAGGGAGGGAAACCCACCCCCCTTCATGGAGATGGTCCATCTTCGGCCTGCCTTCCCCAATTAGCTTTTTTCTCTCCCTGATGGTGAAATTGTACCACATGACTTTTTCAATTATTTGCAGGAAGTGAATCAAACTGGGTCTCTAATGCTCTCGCCAATTATACCCTGGCTGCAATAACTGAATAACAGAGTTGGAGGGGACCTTGGAGGTCTTCTAGTCCAACTCCCTACTCAAACAGGAGAACCTATACAGTTCCAGACAAATGGCTGTGCAGTCTTTTCTTAAAAGCCTCCAATGATGGAGCATCCACAACTTCTGGAGGCAACTTCTGTTCCACTGATTAATTGTTCTCATTGTCAGGAAATTTATCCTTAGTTCTAGTCACTGGTGGGATTCAGCCAGTTCGCACCTATTCGGAAGAACCGGTTGTTAACTTTCTAAGCAGTTCGGAGAACCGGTTGTTGGGAGAAATCTTATTTTATTTTTATTTCACTTTATAGGGCTAATCCTGTAAGGAATTACAACATTCTGATGTTGTTTCTAGCCTAATCTTTCTTGCCCTGCTTACAGAAACTGCCTCTCTGGTTAACCCTCATTACATTGTAACAGCTAAGGCGAAGTGCCCATCGATGTGAGTGATGTCGAGTTGGTCACGCCCACACGGTCACATGACCATCGAGCCATGCCTACCCAGATGGTCATTAGGGCAGAAAACCAGTTGTTAAATTATTTGAATCCCACCACTGGTTCTAGTTCAATCTCAAACTTGAGCACCCTTGACCTAGAATGAAGTAAGGCACTTAAGGAAAAGTGGCTTGTTGTGTTCCTTAAAGATTCCACACATACACACTTCTTCCATTCTTCTTCTTTTTCACACTTACTCACCAAAACAACTTCTGGGCTCCTTGGAGGAAACACGTCGTAGGAACCAGACTGCCCTGGCAACGGGGAGCGGTCTCCTTTCCTCTGTAGCCGCAGGCCCACTGTGTGATGACCTACATTTTTAAGGAGCTCCGAGACCTCCCCTGAGTGCACATTGTCAAAATAGATGGTGGCGCTCACAATCTGGTCACCTGCAGAACGAGAAAAGCAAGGATTCAGTTGTTAGATTAGGAAGAGCTCAAGGAGACATCAAGATAATAGAATAACAGAGTTGGAAGGGATCTTGGAGAGCTTCTAGTCCAGGGGTCTCCAATCTTGGCAATGTTAAGCCTGAAGGAGAGAAGCAATCTAAGGTAGAAGCAGGGGTGGGCTTCAAAAATTTTAGCAAAGGGTTCTCTGCCCGGTTGCTGGGTGGGTGTGGCTATGGTGGGCCTAGCCACACCCTAGTTGGCCTCCTGCACCATGGTGGGGGAAGGCATTTTTGCCCTCCCTGGGCTCCGGAGGCTTTAATTGAGCCTCCGGGAGGGTGAAAACAGCCTCCCCAGGCTCCAGAGGCCCTCTGGAGGCCAGAAATGTGCCTTCCCAAACTTCCAATAGGCCCGTTTTTTGTCCTCCCTAAGCCTCCGTGCATACCCTGCACTTACCTGCATCCAAAATGGGCCGTGTGGGGACTCAGGGGAGGCGAGGGGAGGGGTGGGCGGGGCCAATCAGGAGTGGGATTTGGGGGTTCAACGAACTGCACAGAATCTTAGCTAGAGGTTTTCCTGAACCCCTACCAACCTCCAGCAGCCCACCCCTGGGTAGAAGTAACATTTGTCCAGAATGGTATAGAGCCATGATGGTGAACCTGTGGCACACGGAGCCATATCTGTGGGCACGTGAGCGTTGCCCTAGCTCTGCTCCAGTGTGCATGTGTTCGCCAGCCAGCCAGCTGATTTTTGGGCCTTCCAGGCTCACTGGAAGTCAGGAAATGGTCTGTTCCCAGCCTCCGGAGGGCCTCTGGTGGGGTGGGGAAGGCTGTTTTCGCCCTCCCCAAGCTCCTAGAAAGCCTCTGGAGCTTGGGAGAGTGAAAAATGGGCCTTCTGGGCCCACTGGAAGTTGGGAAACGGGCCATTTCCGGCCTCAGGAGAGCCTCTGGTGGGATGGGGAAGGCTGTTTTCACCCTCCCCAGGCTCCAAGAAAGCCAAAAGCAGGGGGAGCACGGGGGTCGCGCGTGCATGCGCAGGGGGGCGGGGGTGTGAGTACATTCTGTGTGCTACCCTCCACACTCCCCCTGCTTTTGGCAGACGACGGCAAAAAGGTTAGCCATCACTGGTATAGAGTCTTGTGGAGATGGTTGGACTAGAAGACCTCCAAGATGCCTTCCAACTTTGTTATTCTGTAGTGGCCCCAAGATAGTTTCACTAACCTTCCTGTACAATTCCTGTCTTGGCGACTGGCGAGTCGTGTTGGATCTGCTTCACGAAGACGCCTTCATCCGTCTCTTTGATGGTAATACCATGAGCGCTGTCTTGCCAATCAGGGAGTAGGATCTCCCGCGTACTCTCTTCTTCCTTGTCCATCTTAGGCACAGAAACAAGAAGCTGTAAATCTCTCAAGGCTTAAAACATAAAAATAAGGGGAAATCCTATTCGAGATATATTCAAATTGTACGGTTCTGAAAACTGATCTGATGCTACCGTAGAAGTGTAATGGTTTATATGTAGAATATTTTTATTTTTTTGGTCCTATTTTCTCACCAAGGATCTCGTGTGGATGCAAGTAGAAATGAGACCTCACCCTGATGAGCTTTTGTGGTGTCGACCCTGAAGCTGACCTGACCAAAGCCATCTTGGAAGCTTCACAAAGCTTGTGAAGTTGCCACACTGGAGCTGAGGGATAGGGAGGATGGATTAGAGATAGCTGGGGTTGTGTAGTCAAAACAAGACACTTTCTTTTGGGAACCAAGGACATTCTCACACCTGGTCGGAGGAAGACGGAGTGATGTCACCAGACAACGCCGTAATTGGACTATGCGGCTGATTGTTTTGAGAAAGTGACAAACTTTTACTTTTAATTAGGTAAAAACCGCAGGAACCTTCAGAGTCGGTTTTCACCAGATCTGTGCCAATATGATCTATCCAATAAAGCTATTCTTTGAGGAATCTACCTGGCTCAGAGTTTTGCTTGCTATGCGTCTTGAAACCCTGACAATCTGGATCAACCAATCTGAATTGTCCCGCAAACTTATCCACAAAAGGCATCAATGGAAAAGCATAGAAAATTAAATCCATTAAAGTAGAAATTACAATTTGGCAGGGTGATGTATTACCCAATACTAAGAGATATTCTAATCCAGCGTTTTTTCAGCTTGGCCACTATGCTGGCCAGGGGATTCTGGGAGTTGTAGTCCACCCATCTTAAGGCGGTCATGTTGAGATATGCTGCTTAAATCTATCATCTCGACAAGCAAAGTCAACAGGGGAAAACAGATTGACTGAAGCAGAGGTGGTATTCTGCAAGCGAACTGGTAGCGGCGATCGGGGATGGGCCTGCCCACCTGCCCCGGCTCCAAGTCATGCTATTTAGGCACGTTTTCGAGGCTGGGCACATATGCGGGAGGCGTGCGAGTGAGCAAAGCCCATATGTGTAAGGCGGGGCGCATGCACCGACAGGCCACGCGCGAAGCGAGCGTGCGCACACACAGACGAACCGGTGGTAAAGGTAAGTCAAACCCACCCCTGCACTGAAGGAGCACATGATTCACTGAACAGCTGCAATGATTTGTTTAACGAACAACCGTGGCACAAAAGGTCATAAAATTGAATCACGTGGTCCTTCAGTGAATCGGTTTTCCTCCTATTGACTTGTCGAGACGATGGATTTGAGCAGCGTTTCTCAATGTGGCTGCTTTAAGAAGCCCAACTCACAACTCGCTCCTTGCTTAGCAACGGGAATTCTATTGTTCCTAATCGTGGTCATATGTCGAGGACTACCGTGTTTCCCTGAAAATAAGACCCTGTCTTATATTTTTTTGAACCCTGAAATAAGCACCTGGCCTTATTTTCAGGGAGGTCTTATTATTTTGGGGCGTGTGGAGCAAGACAGGGCTTCTCTTGCCGTCTTACCTGATTTTCCAGTTCTGTTTCCCTAACCCTAACCAGAGGAAACGACGGGAACTGGCTGCACATGTGGTTAAATATTTTCAAGGAGGGCTTATTTTTGGGCAGGGCTTATTATCAGGGAATGTCTTATTTTCGGGGAAACAGAGTAGCTCTGCTGCTGTTTCTAAAACATAGAGGGAAATATGAGTCGCCGTGCAGTCTCCCACCTTTCTAGGACTTTGCTCCAGGTAGGATCCGCCCCAGGAATTCAGTACTTCTCACTTGCTGATCCTTTTGGTAATGTTCGTTCCAACTTCACAACCTAGGAAAGAGATTAAAACTTCCGGTGAATAAAAGTGATTAAAACTTCCGGTGAATAAAATCATGCTCAATTTTTCCTGAAAATTCGAATGTCAGAATTTTACCAAGCACACAACTTGGCAGCCTGTCATGCCAGCTTTATTTAACTCTACTTTTAATATTTTAATTTTTTTTAATTTTATCATTTTACTTATTACATTTTTATGGCGCCAATACACTCCTTAAGGTGACAGCTTAATTCAGGGGTGAAATCCAGCAGGTTCTGACAGGTTCTGGAGAACCGGTAGCGGAAATTTTGAGCAGTTCGGAGAACTGGGAAATACCACCTCTCGCTGGCTCCAGAGTGGGATGGGAATGGAGATTTTGCAATATCCTTCCCCCAGGAGTGGGGAGGGCATGGGGATTTTGCAGTATCCTTCCCCTGCCACACCCACCAAGCCATGCCCACCAAGCCACACAGAACTGGTAGTAAAAAAAATTGGATTTCACCACTGTGTTAATTCCTAATTCCTTCCACGTCTTTCTTTTTTCTATTAAAAGCATAAACATTTCCCCCATTTCTGCACAAATAAGCTTTAAGTGTAGCAAGATTTCCTCATGAAATCTCCACAGACAACCTGACAGGTTTTGGGTTTTTTTTCCCCCAAGATAGGAAAAGACACAAAAGGTTTTTATAAGTGGCAGCTTTTGCAATCGGCTTGACAAAGCGTGCTGTGAGGTTCGAAAGCTTGCACACTCCTCGCTAAAACCAGTTGGCTGCACAAAAAACACTTTTAATTCCCGATGGGCCTGGTTAGCCTTCTCCCCAAGAAAATACCTCTACAGCTAATGTTTACATGTCGCAAGAGTGAATTTGTCAGCACAAATCTCTCCATTCAAAAAAAGTCTCCTATATATTCCTATCAAGCAATTATTAATCATTAATATCGGATAAGGATTCTGAAGTTTACAGGTCATAAGGAACATGAGTTTACTGTTTGCATCGATTCATAGGGTCCAAAAAGCCACATCAAATTGACATATGCTGTGTACAGAGGTGGTATTCAGACAGTTCGTACTGGTTTTGGCGAACTGGTAGCGGAGATTGTGGGTGGCTCTATGCTGTCTTATTTAGGCACAGTTTTGAGGCCGTGTGCATGCATGGAAGAGGTGTGCACGAGCAAAGCGTGTGCATGGAAGGTGCACGCGCAAAGCAAGCGGGCGCGCGGGTGGCAAAAGGGTGCACGGGGGGCAAACGGGCGCACGGGGGGCGAACCCGTAGCAACACAATGTGAAACCCACCACTAGCTGTGTAGAAAAGGAGAGATTTGTGGCTACAGGATAATTTCAGTTGACTTTATTAGAATATAGTTTCCAATACAGGTCGCCCTCGGCTTACGAACGAGAACCGAGTCCACAATTTCTGTTGCTAAGGGAGACAGTGGTTAAGTCAGTTTTGGCCCATTTTATGGCCTTTTCTTGCCACAGTTGTTAAGTGAATCAATGCAGTTTTGTTAAGTTAGTAACACGGTTGTTAAGTGAATCTGACTGTCGTTGGCTTTGCTTGTCAGAAGGTCGCAAAAGGGAATCGCGTGACTCCGGTATACTGCGATCGTCTTAAATAAGAGCCAGTTGCCAAGCATCTGAATTTTGATCACGTGATGATCAAAATGATCATCAAAATGATCACAGATGCTGCAATGGTCATAAATGTGAAAAACGGTCGTAAGTCACTCTTTTTAGCACCGTTGTAACTTTGAACAGTCATTAAACAAACTGTTGTAAGTCGAGAACTACCTATACTATTCATAAAGGTCAAAATGGATTTTTTTCCCTACCAAATTTACCACACGGGTAAATTTGTTCTCTCAAGTACAGTGTTTTTTAACCTTTTGGCAGCTTGAAGACAGGCGGACTTCAACTCCCAGAATTCCCCAGGCTGGCGGGGGAATTGTGGGAGTTGAAGTCCCCCTGGCCAAGGTTGAGAAACATTGTTCAAGACACTTAAAATCTCAAGAGAGATTGAATGAGTGTAAGTCACAAAACGTACGTGTTAAAACTAAGTTTAGTTTGCAGGGTTCGTATGTGCTGTGAATGCCCTTTTAGTTTGGTTACTTGACGATTCGATATACAACGCAAAGCCGGAAAGTGGGATAATTCAGAAAATTAATTTAAGCAGGTGGTGTGGAGGGAGGAGGCTCGGGCAGTAGTGGGATTCAACCAGTTCTATCCGGTTCGCGTGAACCGGTAGCTGCGGCTATGAGAGGCTCCGCCCACCAGCCCGGATGTCATCACGTCCCGTTTTTTGACGCTCTACACATGCGCAGAAGGTCCTGCGCAGGCATGGAGGTAGCGCGTGAGCTCACATTTGCGAACTGGTAGCAAAGGTAAGCGAATACCACTCCTGGGCTCAGGTTATTTCTCTGTTTGCTCTCACCAATCTGAAGCAAAGTGTTCCTAACCCCAAATCCTTAAATCCTTTCTTTGCAGAAAAATATGTAGCAATCAAACAATAATATTTGCTCATTTCCAGCAGAGGACTCTGGTGCCAAACCGAGAATATTTTTACCGCTTAGTTGCCGAGATCTCGTGTTTTCATTGCTGTTATTACTATAATGCCAGGATTAGATAACAGCTTTTCCTGGCTCGCTGCAAAAGTTGATAATGGCATTTGCGTTTGAAAACTCAATTCACACACAAAAGAAGTGCTTTTACACAACCCCGTTAGCCCCGGAACAAAACAAAACCCCTAATCCAGTTTGAAACTCACCAAATTCACGCTATTGTGAGAACGTGGCCCCTGGATTGTAAGTGACACGGTTAAAGCATGTTGGGCGTTAAACAGAGCTGAGTTTTAACGTGGCTTGCAAGACACCAGAAAATTTGCACGGGGAAAAATACTGAAGCTCCCTCCCCTTTGGGTCCTGGGTGATTTTCTAAATTGTTGAGCAGTCACTGTTTCTAGAGGATGAGCATCAGTGGTGAGTTGCTCCCGGTTCGGTCCGGTTCTTGCGAACCGGTAGTAAAAGCGGCAGGAGGCTCCGCCCACTTGTCCGGACGTCATAATGGACGATCTGTGCATGCGAAGAAGTGTGTGCGCGCATGCGAGCGAAGCAAATAGTAAAGGTAAGTAGAACCCAAACCTGATGAGCATGCTAGTATGCCAGTATGGTACAAATGCCCAAGGAAAGCTTGCATTTTTAAAAAAAAATTTGATTTATATGCCGCCCTTCTCCGGAGACTCAGGGCGGCTTACAGTGCGTTAAGCAATAGCCTTCACACTTTTGTATATTTATACAAAGTCAGCTTATTGCCCCCACAAACTGGGTCCTCATTTAACCTACCTTAGAAAGGATGGAAGGCTGAGTCAACCTTGAGCCTGGTAAGATTCGAACCTGCAGAAATTGCAGGCAGCTGTGTTAATTACAGGGTGCATTAAACCACTCTACTACCAAGGCTCTTTGGGCCTGCCTCTGCAGAACGGGCTGTCCAGAACAAGCAACTTCAATGAGTAAAGAATTAATGGCGGCAATTCACACGTCGTCCAAAGCTGGGGTTGGTTTGAATTAGAATTAGAATTAGAATTAGAATTAGAATAATTAGAATTAGAATTCTTTATTGGCCAAGCGTGATTAGACACACAAGGAATTTGTCTCCGGTGCATAAGCCACAATTGGCTGGAAAAGCACCAAAATGCTCAACCATCGCCATAGTTTATCTACCACAAGGTTTGGCTTCCTAACCGCCCATCTCCGTACAGGTAATCCTTATTTAGCGACTGCCTCATTTAACGCACATCTTCAGCCACAACAGTGATGAAAAAGTAATCCTGCGCCCGAAAAGATTCACGTTTATGATCTTTGCGGGTCTGCAGAGCAGCAGAAAGCCGAAGTCCGATCACGAGCATGGGGGTAAATTCACTGAGTGACTACTTGGTTTAACAACCGAGTTGTTGTTTGGCCCCAATTGTGGTCGCTAAATGAGGACAGCTTGAATGGCTGTAAGCAGAGAGAGACAAACAGGAGAAGAGGAAGAGCGATATCGCCCTTTCGCAGGCAAATATTCTTAAATATAAGTAATCCTTGACCTACGTCCAGTCGCTTAGCATCCGTACAAAGATATGATGAATTTTCCCAAGGCTACTTCAAAATTCTGACAGCCACCTTCTTCCTGTGATAATGTGATCACATTTTGGATTTATGCCATTTATGGCTGTTTGTAGCATCCCGCAGCCACATGGCTGTGATTTAAGACGGTTTTGCCCAAAACTGGCTTTGACTTTCCAGCAAAAAAAAAAAACCCACAGAGGACAACAGATTCGTTTCATGACTGCAACGTTCACTGCATTCGCTTAAGGACGACTGAATGGTCGCTTCTTATCCAAGAAGCTGAAGAAGCTTCTTGGATGAGAAGTGAAACCTCTTCAAAGAAAAACCAGAAAGTCCACTTGCCTCTTGAAAAGAAGCATCTTTGGGACAACCATGACCTGGATGATACTTGTAAGGTGGAAGCAAGTTGATAACTCCACCAAATACTCTAACTACCGTCTTTCCCTGAAAATAAGACCCTGCCTTATATTTTTTTGAACCCTGAAATAAGCGCTTGGCCTTATTGCCATGCACTCAAAAGCCTGATTGGGCTTATTATCAGGGGATGCCTTATTTTGGGGAAAACAGGGTAACATTTTGGGGAATTTTAGTACAGGGTTAGTACAGGTTTAGTACGGGAAGAGCCTGGTGGTGCAGCAGACTAATAGCCTGTTATTAACATTCAGCTGCCTGCAATTACTGCAAGTTCGAATCTCTCCAAGGCTCAAGGTTGACTCAGCCTTCCATCCTTTCTAAGGTAGGTAAATTGAGGACCCAGTTTGTGGGGGCAATAAGCTGACTTTGTATTAATATACAAAAGTATGAAGGCTATTGCTTAACGCATTGTAAGCCGCCCTGAGTCTCCGGAGAAGGGCGGCATATAAGTCAAATTAAAAATAAAAAAAAATCTTGTCTACTTTTAAGACTTGTGGACTTCCAGCACCCAGAATTCCCCAGCCAGAATTCTGGGAAGTCCACAAGTCTTAAAAGTTGCCAAGGTTGGACATCCCTGTTTTCAATGGATGCCACCAGGCGGCAGTGCTGCGCTCACCATCTATGTTTTCCAGGCGCTTGGCTGGCACCTTCCCCAGCTCCCAACCCCACCTCTCCTGTTGTGCCAATTTCCCAAGTCTTCGAGAAAGTTTTCCATTTCCAAGTAGTTGGGGATTATGCGCAGGGCTGAAAGCCGGAGGAGGAGGGGGAGGAGGAGGAGAAGGAGGAGAAGGAAGAAGAGGAGAAGGAGAAGGAGAAGGAGAAGGAGAAGGAGAAGGAGAAGGAGAAGGAGGAGGAAGAGGAGAAGGAGAAGGAGGAGGAAGAGGAGAAGGAGAAGGAGAAGGAGGAGAAGAGGAGGAAGAGGAGAAGGAGAAGGAGAAGGAGGAGAAGGAGAAGGAGAAGGAGGAGGAAGAGGAGAAGGAGAAGGAGGAGAAAGAGGAGAAGGAGAAGGAGGAGGAGGAGGAAGAGAAGGAGGAGGAGGAGGAGGAAGAGGAGAAGGAGGAGAAGGAGAAGGAGAAGGAGGAGAAGGAGAAGGAGAAGGAGGAGGAGAAGGAGAAGAAGGAGAAGGAGAAGGAGAAGAAGGCAAGGCTTTACAAAGTCTCAGCTGACATCATTTCGGCCTGTTTGATCTGGATGAGCTTCAAGAGTTGAGATCTGAAGCAGAACACGACGACAAGAACAACTCTGCAAAGGTGGCAGAGAAAAGCCCAGAACTACTGGCTTTGCAGCTTTCCTTCCTGTCTTTTTTGCAAAGCTTCCGAGATTTCGGAGTTACAGACAAAGGACGTTTGTGTGTCTTTGCGGCACAGAATTCTTAAGAGAGGGTAAAGAAAGTAAAATGGTGTTTTGTTTTGGGTTTTTTTTTTTTTTTTTGCGGTTCCAATTCCTCGCCAAGTTGAAATCCGGGCGGGTTGGTGGTTTGGTATGACTCCACGGCTGGAATGTGTCATCAAGAGTCCACGGGTTGTTGATAAGCACCCCGGATATCTTGCCCTTACACAAAATATCCCTCTCTTGTCTGCCTTTCCCACACTACCTTTCACTGAGTCATTTGCACAATATGCTTTATTTGTTCTAGCTTACTTCTTTTGTTGCATTCGTTCGGATCAATCCATTGAGCAAAGCGAGAAAGTACAGCAAACAGCAATCGAGTGAAGGGGAACTTACCAAATTTGCAGATGACAACAAGCTGGCAGGAATAGCCAACACCCTAGATGATTGACTCAAGATCCAGATGGATCTTGACAGACTTGAACTCTGGGCCCTATCTAACAAAATGAAATTCAATGTAGAGAAAAGGAAAGTCTTACACTTAGGCAGGGATGAAATGCTCCCGGATCGGACCGGATCGCCCAATCCGGTAGCGATTTTTCCCTGTGGTTTGGCGATCTGGTAGTGATCGCTGCCTGGGTGTCATTACTTTCTGGTTTTAATGTTTTTTTACCTTCTGCACATGTGCGGAAGGTGTGCGCATGTGCGCTTCCGAACCGGTAAGGAAGGTAAGTAGATTTCACCCCTGCACTTAGGTAAGAAAAACCCAAAGTACACATATAGATTGGGAGAAACCAGGCTTAAGAGCAGTGAATGTGAGACGGATCTTGGAGTCTTAGTGGACAACCAACTAAATATGAGCCAACAGTGTGTGGTGGCAGCCAAAAAAGCCAATGCAATCCTAAACTGCATTAACAAAGAGATGCAATCAAGATTAAGTGAAGTACTAATACCACTTAGTAAGACCACACCTAGAGTACTGCATCCAGTTTTGGTTACCACACTATCAAAAAAGATGTTGAGACTCTAGAAAGAGTGCAGAGAAGAGCAACCAGGATGATGAGGGGACTGGAGGCTCAAACATACGATGAAGGGTTGCAGGAACTGGGCCTGGCTAGTCTAGTGAAGAGAAGGACCAGAGGAGACATGAGAGCATCTTCCAATATTTGGGGGGCTGCCCCAGAGAGGATGAAGGGGGTCAAGCTATTTTCCAAAGCACCCGAAGGCCAGACAAGGAACAATGGATGGAAAGTGATCAAGCAGAGATTCAGCCTGGAAATGAGAAGACATTTTCTGACAGAGAGGACAATCAACCGATGGAACAGAAGTTGCCTTCAGAAGTTGTGGGAGCTTCATCACTGGAGGCTTTCAAGAAGAGATCTGTCAGAAATGGTGCAGAGTTTCCTGCTTTGGTGTGGGGTTGGACTAGATGACCTACAAAGTCCCTTCCAACTCTGTTAATCTATTAATTAATTTAAGGAACGTCTTATGTGCAAACTTCACCTTTGCAGCTAAGTCCTCAATCATAATCGGGACTTAGAATTTCCATTGCTATGAAGACTGAGCTAAATTAACTGAGTCGTGTCAGGTGTTACTACCTTTTTTTTTTTTGCCACGTTTGTTAGGAAAATCATCGTTAAGTGAATCATGCACTTACGACCTTCCTTGCCACAGTTGTTCAGTGAATCACTGCAGTGGTTCAGTGAGTAACCCGGTTGTTAAGTGAATCTGACTTCCCTGTTGGCTTTGCTTGTCAGGAGGTCGCCAAAATGGGATTGTGTGATCCCGGGACGCTTCAACCGTCATAATTCGTGTCCATATGTTGCTCATGTGACCATGAAGATCCCGCAAAAGTCATAGGTATGGAAAAAACAGTCATGTCACTTTTTAAAGCGCTGCTGTAACGGTCACTAAAAGGACTGTTGTAAGTCAAGGACTGTGTATATTTCTTCTCGTGTGTGAACATCTGCAGTAGGAGGCTTTCCTACATTTTACTAATCAAACGTTGTGTAACCATCGGCCTTTTAAATACTGACATGACTTTTAGACTAGTGCTTAAAATCTGGTGTTTTTTAGCGTGTCTGTAGATGTATCTTGGCGTAAAGCCTCATGCCAATTCATGCGTGAGCTCTTTGGAAAGAAGAAACAAGTCAGCCTGCATGTTACTACAGGTTCCTCCCAACTATTGCCACAAAGAATAGGGACTTAGAGACTTGCTTGGGAAAATAATACAAACAATTGTAGCCAAATGTAGGCACCATGAGAATATTATCTGCCGGACAAAACTCCTCATTGGAGACAGGAAAGGCATCCGGCCATTTAAACACTCTGCTAGCTCCATTCAGACTCCACTCCGCAAGGGATTATATGGGTTCGTTAAAAGATGATGATGATGAATTGTAGCCAGATAATTTCTACCAGGAGCTCCCAACTAATACTTAACATTCTACAAAGGCAGTGGTAAGCTGCTGCTGCCGGTTCCTACCAGTTCGGGGAAACTGGTAGTTGTGCCCTGCAGGTGGCCCACCTGGGCCCACCCGCTCACCCGGGGGCAATCCCGTCCGATATCGCTGTGTTTTTTGACGCCGCACACATGTCCGGAAGACATGCGTGAGCGAATTGCCGTGTTTTTTGATGCCGCACGCATGTGTGAACTGCACACGCGAGCAAATTTTGTGTACGCTCACATTTCCAGTGTTGGGCAAACTGGTTGTTACAGTATGTGACGCCACCACTGTAGAAAGGGAGAATTTTTCTCTGGATACAGAGAGAAATTATATCACAAAGGATATGAAGCCGATGAAACCTCTGCATGCAGAGAGAAATAACATTTGTTCTCTCGTATAATGCCAAGGATTTATTATTTTATTTTATTTTTGTTTATTCAACATTGTATTTAGAGACCACTTATCTTCCTCATACGACAGCGTTCAAACAGACATAAAAACATACAACAACTGTGACTGCAGATAGCCGTTGACTTAGAACAGTTTGTTTAGTGACCATTCAAAGTTATAACGGCCCTGAAAAAAAGTGCCTTATTTTTCACACTGTTGCAGCATCTGTGCAGATTGTCACATGATCAAATTTCAGGCTCATGGCCACTGACTCGTACTTATGATGGTTGCAGCGTCCCCCAGGGTCACGTGATTCCCCCTTGTGCGACCTTCTGACAAGCAAAGTCAAAAGCCAGATGGACTTAACAACCGTCTTACTAAGTGAATTAACTGTCGTCATTCACTTAATATCCATGCCAAGGAAGGTACTTAAGGTACGTCTCGCTATGCGACAGGAAAGCTTGGGCTCCATTGTGGTCGTAAGTCGAGGACTGCCTGTATTATAATAACAGTTAAAAGCAAGAATAAAATCGTGAACTCTCAGAAATGAAAATTATTATTATCAATAAAGGGGAATATGTGTAGCTGAGGGTTAAAACGGAGGGTCCCTGGTGCTCTCTGAGTTTGTTGTTAGCCAAACTAGTGCTGGTAAGGTGCTTACTCCTTACTCCCTACTAGCACTGATTATGTTACTTAGTTGGGTAATGAAACGTCTAAAAGAAAACAAGCAAGCTCAGAGAGAACCAAGGACCCCTCAAATATAGTCCTAGAGTAGTATTATAAAAGCTAACTTGAAACATTAACTCGGGGCTTCCCAAACCAGGGGAAATTATCCAAATTTAAAAAGTAGTTTTTCTTTCGGTATAACATAAACATAACCCAATCCCAATAGGGACATTTGGATTCACCAGAAGTGAATTTGTTAACCCGATTTACCTACATCGGGTTAAAAAAAAAAAAAAGATAAGCTGTTTTGGAAATGAAGTAAACCGTTGGGGAAGCATTGCATTAACTCAGGGGTCAGCAACCTGCGGCTCTGGAGCCGCATGTGGCTCTTTCACCCCTCTGCTGCGGCTCCGTCATTCAAAATATGCGTCATTGAGCTTTTCAACCCCCGGTAGGCCAACCATCGATAAATCCAAGAAAAGAAAAGTTTCAGAAGAAAACAGAATGTTTACTTCAATTACATATGCTAGTTTTGTGGCCGCTCGAGAAATCGGCAGGCACGGGAAAGGTTTTGTGGCTCCCGGTGGTTTTTTTTCTGTGGGAAACGGGTCCAAATGGCTCTTTTGAGTGTTTAAGGTTGCAGACCCCTGCATTAACTCAACAATCTCTCCCGGCCTCAAAAGCTCTACAAAAAAAATAATAAAAATCTCTGGTATATTTTTGTTGATTTAGACCTGTGTTTATTTACAACTAGTTTCTGTTGATGTTTCTACCCAGCTAACTCAAGACGTTTCCAAAATGTTGATCCAGGACACGCTGCATGAAAAATATAATGCTCCACAAAATAAACTCTTAAATCCGTTCGGAATATGAACGCATGTAGGAAAATACCCTGCATGTTTTCTTCCAAAAAAAAAAAAAAAACCCTCTTTTTGACACTTCTGTTGTTTAGATCAGTGTTTCTCAACTATTGGCAACTTTAAGACCGGTGGACTTCAACTCCCAGAATTCCCCAGCCAGTCGTGCATTTGTCAGAAATGGTGTAGGACAGTGATGGTTTAACCTTTTTGCCGTCGCGTGCCAAAAGCAGGGGGAGCATGGGGGGAGGGTCGTGCACACGCGTGCCCACACCCGTAATTCAATGTGCCCTGCCCCCCGCGCATGCTTGCGCAACCCCCCCACAGGCTCCCCCCTCTTTTGGCACGGTGGGCCCCATAGGCCCATTTTTTACTCTCCCCAGGCTCCAGAGGCTTTCTTGGAGCCTGGGGAGGGCACAAACAGCCTTCCCCACCCTCCTGGAAGCCCTCCGGAGGCCGGAAACAGCCCATTTCCCGACTTCTAGCGGGTCCGGAAGACCCAAAAATAAGCTGGCTGGCGCGCACAAGCGTGCTGGAGCTGACCTAGGGCAAAGCTCGCATACCCACAGATATAGTTCCACCTGCCACCTGTGGCACGCGTGCCATAAATTCGCCATCATGGGTGTAGGATCTCCTGCTTGGGCTGGGGGGGGTTGGACTAGATGACCTACAAGGTCCCTTCCAACTCTGTTAATCTCTAATCTAATCAACATTGGCAATTTGAAGAGGTCCAAGGATGAGAGACACTGGTGTACATTTTTTAATCCCATTTTTGTGTACCATTGCTAGATTTCACAGACTTCTGAAATTAATGCAATGCCCACCATTTTCAAAATCACTGGGAGAAAACACCCGTGCGTTTGATTCATCCCAAAGTAATTTTACCTGCGCAGTATCTTTACGGTGATATAATTATCTGTACCTCTTTTTCCACCTGTCTCCTCCCTGTTAACGACTAGATTTTCTGAAGTTTGGCTAAAATTAAAATAATAATAATAATAAGCTTGGGCCCGTCCCAACCACAACATTATTTCCTGCCGAAATGCCTTTCTGGTCCATTTTGTAAACGCTGATGATTTTGCAAAATTATTTCAGGAATCTAGTTAGGCAGCTGAGTTCTGCGGTTTGCTAAGCAGAAATGGGACACGCCCTGGAAATTTATTTAAGAAACTCACTGATAGGGATAGGGGTGTGTGAGGAAAGCGGTTTACACCCTGGGAATGAATATTTGCCATGCCGTAGTGCTGTGTTTCCCAACCATGGCAACCGGAAGATGTAGGGACTTCAACTCCCAGAATTCCCCAGGCAGCCAAGAATTCTGGGAGTTGAAGTCCACACATCTTCAAATTGCCAATGTTGATTAGATTAGATTAACAGAGTTGGGAGGGACCTTGTAGGTCATCTAGTCCAACCCTCTACCCAACTAGGAGACCCTACACCACTTCTGACAAGATGGCAGTCCAGTCTCTTCTTGAAAGACTCCAGTGATGAAGCTCCCACAACTTCTGAAGGCAACTTTGGTTGATTGTTCTCACTGTCAGAAAATTCCTCCTTATTTCCAGGTTGAATCTCTCGTTGATCAGTTTCCATCCATTCTTCCTTCTCTGGCCTTTGGGTGCCTTGGAAAATAGCCTGACCCCCTTCCTCCTCTCTGGGGCAGCCCCTCAAATACTGGAAGATGCTCTCCTGTTCTCCCCTGGTCCTTCTCTTCTCTTCACTTGACTAGACATAACTTAGTTCCTGCAACAATTATAATTCTTTTTTAGGTAACCAAAGTGGGTTGCATGCCACCTGGCTGGCAAGACACCTTCAGAGCACTGTCAAAAATCATTCATTTACTTATTTCATGCCCTCTCCTTCCCTCGCCAGCGATCCGCATGTCGTTCATCAGGAGCTGCCCGGTTTTTTTGCAGCCGTCCAACGTGATTTGCAGCCAGCCCCCCAGGCAGGGGGTGGGGCAGGCCGGCCTCGGTTGGGGGGGGGGGGGGGGGGGGAATATTAGCAGCAGGCGAGGTTGCTATTCCAAATATTTCACCTTTGGCATTCAGAGGCTGAAGGCCTAGTTTGTCTTCTGCAAAACATCGAGGGGCGGCTGGGATTAGAAGAATGTTCTTGGCCTGGATAATTAAAGGGGCCCCGATAAGATGTTTTTTCTAGAGATATTCCAGCTGTGGGACAAGGCTGCCCTCCTGTCCCATTCAGAGACAGACAAGCAACCCCTAAAAAAAGGGAAGGACCCAGAGATGCTTTAGAGCAGGGGGTCTCCAACCTTGGCAACTTTAAGACTTGTGGACTTCAACTCCCAGAATTTGCTGGCTGAGGAATTCTGGGAGTTGAAGTCCACAAGTCTTAAAGTTGCCAAGGTTGGAGACCCCTACACTAGACCACTGTTTCTTACCTCAGCTACTTTAAGAGCAGACTTCAATTCCCAGAATTCCAAGAGGCTGACTGGGGAATTCTGGGAGTTACAATCTACACACTTAAAGCATTCTGGCTGGGGAATTCTGGGACTAGAAGTCCACCCCTCTTAAAACATCCTGGTTGGGGAATTCTGGGAGTTGAAGTCCACCCATTTTAAAGCATGCTGCCTAGGGAATTCTGGGAATGGATGCCCACCCCCCCCTTAAAATATGCTGGCTGGGGAATTCTGGGACTAGAAGTCAATCCATTCTTAAAACATGCTGGCTGGGGAATTCTGGGAATTGAAGTTCACCCCTCTTAAAACATGCTGGTTGGGGAATTCTGGGAGTTGAAGTCCACCCATCTTAAAGCATGCTACCTAGGGAATTCTGGGAATGGACGCCCACCCCTCTTAAAACATGCTGGCTGGGGAATTCTGGGAGCTGAAGTCCACCCATCTTAAAACATGCTGGTTGGGGAATTCTGGGAGTTGAAGTCCACCCATCTTAAAGCATGCTACCTAGGGAATTCTGGGAATGGACGCCCACCCCTCTTAAAACATGCTGGCTGGGGAATTCTGGGAGCTGAAGTCTACATACTTAAAGCATGCCGGCTGAGGAATTCTGGGAATAGAAGTCAATCCATCTAAGCATGCTGCCTGGAGAATTCTGGGAATTGAAGTCCACCCATCTTAAAATATGCTGGCTGGGGAATTCTGGTAATGGACGTCTCTCTTAAAATTGCTGGCTGGGGAATTCTGGGACTAGAAGTCAATCCATCTTAAAACACGCTGGCTGGGGAATTCTGGGAGTTGGAGTCTACCAAGGTGGAAAAACCCTGGTTTAGCAGCTCTCTGAAGGTTCCTTACCTTCTAGGATCCTCTTAACAGGATGCAATCCTACTGAATTTATGAGATCTACTTCTGAGGGAAGAAGTGAAATGAAAGGAGCTGTTGGTTTCAATTCCCCAAAGATATTTTAAGATCTGTTCTCCTCCTTCCCTAATATCCGTTCCTCAACCGCTTCGATTGGGGTTTCCCCGCCTTCTTTCTTGGGGGGGGGGGGGGCTTTAGA
The DNA here is from genome assembly GCF_029531705.1 of Pantherophis guttatus. Next base: position 1,448,971 of record NW_026844085.1, on the reverse strand, counting down.
TTCTTCTCCAACTTTTAAAAGTAGCTTTCTTTTTTTTAAGTCCATGCAACCACAGCTCTTCTCTTCACCTAACTTCAGGTTCACCAACCCCAAACGTTCAACTATTTGACCCAAATGCCAGCTTCTTTCCGTATGCTATGCTGCAAAAAAAAAAAAAAAAAAAAAAATCTAACCAGGTTTCCAGCTATTTAAGTTTTACACGTCGCGTCCATCTGCTACCACGCTTCTCACTAACTTGGCTTAATTAGGGTTTAATTAACTTTTTAAGGCTCTCGGGCCCTAAAAGCAAGGCTAATTCAATCTAAATAAAGTCGGTAATAACAGCGTGCTGTGTGTAAAACAGGCGTGTCCAACAACCTTGGCCACTTTAAAATCTGTATGGCCGGCTGGGGGATTCTGGGAGTTGAAGTCCACAGGTCTTAAAAGTGGCCAAGGTTGGATATCTCTGGTGTAAAAGAAAACAAGGCCCTATTTTTTCGTCCGAATTCGACGATAATTCCGTGGTGGAGAAATAAACAAAGGTTTTCTTGCAACGTATTAAAAAAAAAATTAAAATTTTTATAATTGGTTAGGTAAGAGGAAGAATGCCAAAAACAAGGGATAACGAATGTCTGGAAATGTATATATCAATGTATATCAATGTATCAATGTATATTGATTTTGCCAATGTAATATAGGTTTATTATATACATACATAGTTGTTTAGGAAGTAAAATACGGTATACTTGATATATAATGAAATAGGATATATGTAAATTTGTATATAGATCAAGGAATAGATTACTTATTAACTTGATTTAGATGCAAATGTTAGAAACCAGAGACGCTGAGCAATGTCCATTGTTTTACTTTTTAAAACTAATGAAATATTTTTATTTATTTTTTTAAATTTGATTTATATGCCCCCCTTCTCCGGAGACTCAGGGCGGCTTACAATGCGTTAAGCAATAGCCTTCATACTTTTGTATATTTTTACAAAATCAGCTTATTGCCCCCACAAACTGGGTCCTCAATTTACCTACCTTAGAAAGGATGGAAGGCTGAGTCGACCTTGAGCCTGGCAAGATTCGAACTTACTAATTGCAGACAGATGGAATTAAATTACAACGCATTAGTCTGCTGAGCTATCCAGGCTCCTTTTAAATTAAAATTTAATTTAAAAAAAATTAAAAAGTTATTTTCCTGCGATTTGCAAAAAAGGGTAGAGAAAGAAAGGGGAAGCCAAACTGTAAAGGAAAAGAAGATGCAAACAGGTCAAATCTGCCCTAATGGGAGGTTTACCCTTGGAAGGAAGCCAAGCCAGGAAAAGATCAATATGCAAAGCAAGAGGTTGTGTGTGTGGCATTGTTGAACAACAAACGTGGCGTGCATACACACCCCACAAGGTAAATAGAAAAGTTGCGATAAACGAAAGTGCTTCCAAGCCGCAAGAGAACCAGGAACTAAATATCTGTATGCACAAGGTGTACAATAGGCTTTGTTAATGCCCGCCCCAAATAGCCCGTTTTCCCCAAAGGATGGTGTGGCTACCACACTTGGAAGTGAGCCCGATGTTGCATCATCAGGAAATAGGTCCATATTGGTTAAGAATCAGAGTTGGAAGGATTCCCAGAAGGCATCTAGTCCAACTTCTGTGCTCATGGCATCACAGTGTCTCTGCTAGATGGACATCTTGCTGATGACCTCATACCGAGTCCAGTTTTGGTCACCACGGCACAAAAATGAGGTTTAGATTCTCAAGTGGCTCAGGTTGAGAAACGAAGGAATTCTGGGAGCTGAAGTCCACCTATCTTCAAGTTGAGAAACGGAGGAATTCTGGGAGTTGAAGTCCATCTATCTTCAAGTTGAGAAACGGAGGAATTCTGGGAGTTGAAGTCCACCCATCTTCAAACTGCCCAGGTTGAGAAACGGAGGAATTCTGGGAGTTGAAGTCCATCTAACTTCAAGCTGTCCAGGTTGAGAAATGGAGGAATTCTGGGAGCTGAAGTCCACCCATCTTCAAACTGCCCAGGTTGAGAAACGGAGGAATTCTGGGAATTGAAGTCCATCTATCTTCAAGCTGTCCAGGTTGAGAAATGGAGGAATTCTGGGAGTTGAAGTCCACCTATCTTCAAGCTGCCCAGGTTGAGAAACGAGGAATTCTGGGAGTTGAAGTCCACCTATTTTCAAGTGGTCCAGGTTGAGAAACACTTGATTGCATGTTGACCAGTGCTTAAAGGCTGATTACCCCATATCCATTCAGACAGTATTTCAAGACCGCTTGAAGATGTCTGGACTTCAATTCCCAGGATGCTTTTCAAGAAAGAGCAAGTTCTATTATAATTTATCCTCGCAGAAATATTTGACTGTCCACATTCCGGTGTCAGGCACGATTTATGGCTTTCTATCTAAGCTTGAATCTGTCTGGTTCGGGATGGGCCCGGCTTCTATGCGACAGAGAATATTTAAAATATCCCCATTGCTTAAGAAAGGGTTTACGAAAGTTTGCAGTGCAAACTATGTATGAATAAAGGGGAAATCTGCCTGGATTGGAACAAGGCTTCTCACGGGTTCGACTGTCAGTCTGGAACCCTTTATATTTATTTAAGCTGTTTGTATATCTACATTTTATATTTACGCTTTGCAAAATGAATCCCGGGTGATAAAAATATGAGTTTTCCCGTCCGTTTAATCCTGATGCACAAGCTTTCAAATACAGAAAGATTTCCACCGTCTGTTTAGCGATAGTTCTAAGTTATACCAACACTGAAAAAAGTGACTTATGACCACCAGTCCTCAGACTTGTGACCGTCACAATGTGGGCGCTTGATCATCAGAATGTATATGTGACAGTTCCGGCCACGTGATCTGCACTTGCAACTTTCCCAGCCGGCTTCTGACAAGCCAAGTCAATGAGGCAAGCCGGCTTCATTTAACGACGGCGTGGTTCGCTTAACAGCTGCAGGGAATCACGTCATAACCACAGTTGCAAAATCGGGCATGACTCTCTGTGACAACTGTCTTGCTTAGCAGCAGCAAGCCTGATCTCAATAAATCAAGGACCTGTCCCTAAAATATTCTCCAAGGGTGCTGATCTCCAAGGAGAATCTCTTCGGCAGGATTGCAAATTAACCCACGGTCCTCGACTTGCGACTAGAATTGAGTCCAAAATTTTTGCCGCTAAACGAAACGTGTTAAGTGAATTTTGCCTCATTTTACGACCTTTCATGCCATAATTGTTAAGTGAACCACTGCAGTTAAGTTAGCAGTACGGTTTCTGATCATAGTGATAATTTCTCTATATCTCATTTTTTCTACGGTGATCAGTTTTGTATATCTCGTTTTGTCTACGTGTTTTCACTTTGCTTCTTTATACTGTAACTGCTATTCTAATAGCAAATCCTTCACCAAAATTATTGCATTACCTTCTTGTTTATATTATCTTTCCATTGATATATAATTTTATGGTACTACTCCAAAAAAAACACTTTCCCCAAAAGGTTTCCAACAATTTTGGCCACTGCTGTATTCCTTTCCTCTTCTCCCCTCCTCCAGATTCCTTTTATATCGGTGTTTCTCAACCTTGGAAGCTTGAAGATGGGTGGACTTCAACTCCCAGAATCCCCTAGCCAGCAACGTGTTGCTGGCTGGGGGATTCTGGGAGTTGAAGTCCACCCATCTTCAAGCTACCAAGGTTGAGAAACACTGTTTTATACTGTGACTTTTTGGTCTGTCCCTAAAAGACCAACTCCACAGCCATTGCATGCCATCGTGGGCTTCTTCACGCCATAAACCCCCCCCCCAAGTATTTCTGATTTGAGGGTACACACAGACACAGGAAACACCCCCATCCCCCCAAAAAAAGACTGCAATTGTTCTGTTGTTGTGGCAACTCTTGGGAAAAAAGTGGAGACAAAAAGCACCACACCCAACTTTGTTCAACTGGAAAGAAGCCTCTGGCCAGGGTGGGGACGCCTGCCGGGATGACTCACAACCTACACACACACACACACACACACAAGAGGGAGCCTGAATCGATGGGGGTTTTTTTTGTTTTTTTTTTCAACCGCAAATCAAAAAAAGAAAAAAAAAAAAAAAAAAAAGAATCATCGGAAAAAAATAGAACCTGCAATTATTCCTGCTTTTGTTGCTATGTATCATGATTGTGTTTACTTAGCTGTTAACATTTCTATTGTGCCCTTGTCTTTCTTAAGCTGATTAATATAGGCAGGAGTTGACAAATGAACAGAGTCGGAAGGGACCTCGGAGGTCATCTAGTCCAACCCCCCTGTCTAAGCAGGAGACCCTACACCATTTCTGACAGATGGCAGTCCAATCTCTTCTTTAAAGCCTCCAGGGATGAAGCTCCCAGAACTTCTGAAGGCAACTTCTGCTCCATGGGTTGATTGTTCTCACTGTCAGGAAATTTCTCATTTCCAGGTTGAATCTCTCCTGGATCAGGTTTTTTTTAAAAAAAAATTTGATTTATATGCCGCCCTTCTCCGGACACTCAGGGCGGCTTACAATGCGTTAAGCAATAGCCTTCATACTTTTGTATATATTTATACAAAGTCATCTTATTGCCCCCACAAACCGGGTCCTCATTTTACCTACCTTAGAAAGGATGGAAGGCTGAGTCAACCTTGAGCCTGGTGAGATTCGAACTTACAGTAATTGCAGACAGCTGGTGTTAATCACAATGCTATTAGTCTGCTGAGCTACCAGGCCCAGTTTCCATCCATTCTTCCTTCTCTGGCCTTCAGGTGCTTTGGAAACTAGCTTGACCCCCTTTCCTCCTCTCTGTGGTAGCCCCCAAAATATTGGAAGGCTGCTATCATAGTGTCTATCGGTGGCAATTTTAAGAGCTGCGGACTTTAACTCTGACTGGGGAATTCTGGGAATTGAAGTCCACAGGTCTTAAAAGTTGAGAAGGTAGGACACACGAACACACACCCTGGTGTAAAAAAAAAACAATGCCCCATTTTTCCATCTGAATTCATAAATAATTTCAGTGGGGGGAGAAATAACGAAGGTTTTCTTGCAACTCGTTTGGAAAAAAAATATGTATTTTCCTGGCTGGGGAATTCTGGGAGTTGAAGTCCACAGGCCCTTAAAAGTTGCCAAGGTGGGACACATATGCCCCTGCTCCCAGGTGTAAAAGAAAACAATGCCCCATTTTTCCATCTGAATTCATAGTGGTGGAGAAATGATGTCGATCTTATTGCAACCATTCCCTGGGGAGAATGGATTTTCCTGGGATTTGCATCGCTGGCTGGGGGGATTCTGGGAGTTGAAGTCTTAAAAAGCTGCCCAAATCGGACACTCCTGGCTTTTTAAAAAAAAATCCTATTTCTTCTCACAACATTCCTGCAAGTTTGGTTAGAGACTCTGCCTGTTGGTTTGTCCTTTGAATCTTCGCATGAAGGGTTAAGCCTTAATATTTGCATTCGTTCACTTTCCCTGGGACTCGCCTAAGGCTCCTGCTCGTAAAATAAAACCCAGAAGGAGTAACCGCCTACCTTCCTTCCTTCCTTGCTAGAAATTCCTTCCCTCTCACTATTTGCCCATAATAAATCACCCCTCTGGGTACCGCTTTCCCTCCCCGCTCCCCACTTCCACTGGGAAAGAGCCAGCTCACACAATGACTCATGCAGAGTTGCGACACAGGAGGAGCGTTCTCTGCAAATCGGTCGAAGGAGAATTACTGGCCTCCTCCCTTCCCCGGATCGGGAGAAAACTGAAGGGTAGGGAATGCCAGAGATGTGATTCACACCCGATTTGCAACGGTCAGCCTCCAACCCGAATCCGGAATTCTTTTCCAAACGGATTTCTCGCGCCTCGTAAAGCTATCAACCAGAATAGACCTGGAAGGGGCCTTGGAGGTCTTCTAGTCCAGCCCCCTGCTCAAACAGGAGACCCCATACCATTTCAGACAGGTGGCTGTCCAGTCTCTTCTTAAAAGTCTCCAGTGATGGGGCACTCACAATTTCTGGTGGCAAGCTGTTCCACTGGTTAAATTGTTCCCACTGTTAGGAAGTTTCTCCTTCATTCCAGGTTGCTTCTCTCCTGGATGAGTTTCCATCCGTTGCTTCTTGTCCTGCCTTCTGGTGCTTTGGGAAATAAGTTGACCCCTTCCTCTTCTTTGGGGCAGCCCCTCAAATATTGAAATACTTCTGTCAGGTACCCCCTATTCCTTCTTTTCTCTACACTCGCTAAACCCAATTCCTGCAACCGTTCTTCGTATGTTTTAGTCTCCAGGCCTTTTAATCATCTTAGTTGCTCTTCTCTGCACTTTTTCCAAAGTCTCAACATCTTTTTTGTAATGTGGGGACCAAAACTGGATGCAGAATTCCAGGTGTGGCCCTTACTAAGGCTTTATAAAGCAGTATTTATTTATTTATTTATTTATTTATTTATTTATTTATTTATTTATCATTCATTCATTCATTCATTCATTCATTCATTTATTTATTTTTAAATTTGTATACCGCCCTTCTCCCTGAGGACTCAGGGCGGTGAACAGCCAAAATAAAAACATAAACTACAAACATCAAAATACAATTAAAAAGATATATTAATACTTCACACGATTTTGATTCTATGCCTCTGTTTATACAATCAAGGATTGTATTCGAATTTTTGGCTGCTGCCGCACACGGCTGGCTCGTGTTTAAGTGATCGCAAAGGGGGATCGCTTGATCCCAGGACACTGAAACGGTCATAAATATGAGTCAGTTGCCGAGTGTCTGACTTTTGATCACGTGACTATGGGGATGCTGCAATGGTTGTAAGTGTGAAACACGGTCATAAGTCACCTTTTTCCAGTGCTGCTGTGCCTTCGAACAGTCACTAAATGAACTAGTTGAAAGTTGAGGATGTTATTTTACATTATTTCTGCCGTTTCTCGTGTTTGGCTACGTTTCTCTTCTGGTTTTCACCGTTAGCTGCCAAGAGGCATGGCTCTCGAGAATGGCAGATGTAAAAAGGTGTTAAATCAATACATAATAAATTAATAATCTAATGCAATGCGTAATGTAATTAATATAATATATTAAACTAATATAATACATAACGAATTAATAAATAAATGCATAAGCAACACCTGCATCCAGTTTTCGTTGCCACATTACAAAAAAGATGTTGGGACTTTGGAAAAAGTTCAGAGAAGAGCAACTAAGATGATTAAAAGGCCTGGAGACTAAAACATACAAAGAACGATTGCAGGATTTGGGTCTGGCCAATCTAGAGAAAAGAAGAATTAGGGGTGACATGATAGCAGTCTTCCGATATTTGAGGGGCTGCCCCAAAGAAGAGGAAGGGGGTAAAATTATTCTCCAAAGCACAAGAAGGCAGGAGAAAAAACAATGGTTGGAAACTAATCAAAGAGAGAAGCAATCTGGAATTAAGGAGAAACTTCCTGACAGCGAGGACAATTAACCAGTGGAACTGCTTGCCACCAGAAGTTGTGGGTGCTTCATCCCTGGAGGTTTTTAAGAAAAGGCTTGGACAGTCACCTGTCTGGAATTATGTAGGGCAGTGGATGGCTAACCTTTTTGCCGTCATGTGTCAAAAACGGGAGGAGCGCATGTGCGTGCATGCCCACACCCATAATTTAATGTGCCCCATCCCCCCACGCATGCGCGCGCGACCCCTCGCGTTCTCCCTGCTTTTGGCACATGATGGTCCGGTGGTCCCGGTAGGCCTGTTTTTAGCCCTCCCCAGGCTCCACAGCCTTTCTTGGAGCCTGCGGAGGGTGAAAACGGCCTTCTCCACTCTCCCGGAGGCCCTCTGGAGACCGGAAACGGCTCATTTGCCAACTTCTGGTGGGCCCATAAATCAGCTGGCCGGTGCATGTATGTGTGCCGGAGCTGAGCTAGGGCAATGTTCGCGCGCCCATCAATATGGCTCTATGTGCCACGTGGGCCGTAGGTTCGCCATCACAGATGTAGGGCCTCCTGTTTGAGCAGGGGTTGACTAGAAGACCTCCAAGGTCCCTTCCAGCTCTATTCTGATTGAAATGGCCTTCTGCAGATTATCAAATTCCAATTTTACCAAAGTCCATCGCACGCGGTGGTCAACCAAGGCACGCTCCCAGGGAGTGCCTGCCAAGCTGCGTGCCACAGCAACAACCAACAAACCCCACAGAAACTACCAGAAGACGTCAAGGGCATCCTACAAGTTTAACCGTCTGCAGAAACTTCCTCCCAGCTATCGTTCAAAGAGGCAGCCTCTCTCTCTCTCTACGCCTTAACCAAGATTGCTAACCACGTTTTGAAGCCATTTCCATGCACCTTAAGCGCAAAGAGGTCACAATTGCAAATAGAAAGAAGGGAGAGAGAGGCACAGAAGATACCGAATAATAGAATTGGAAGGGGCCTTCTAAGTCCAACCCCCTAATCAAACAGGAGACCGTATACCATTTTGGACCAATGGTTCTCTTCTTAAAAACTTCCAGCGATGGAGCACCTACAACTTCTGGTGGCAAGCTGTTCCACTGGCTAATGGTCCTCACTGTTAGGAAGTTTCTCCTTAATTCCAGGTTGTTTCTCTCCTCGATCCTCCTTTGATTTATGTTGGGCTTCAACTCCCATAATCCTTAGCCAGAGCATCCCATGGAGATGTGGGCAAGAGGAAACAGCTGGACTCGACAAGAAAACTCCAGCTGGAAGGTTGACTGATTTTTAGACACAGGTTCCTCCTTTTCTTATAAGTCACCTTGTCCCATTCTCCACCTCCCACCGATCTGAAAAGGCTCACTTTTTGGGGAAAATACAGGTAGTCCTCGAGTTACGACCACAATTGAGCCCAAAAATGTACAGTATGTGGCTAAGTAAAACATTCGTGAAGTGAGTTTTGCCCCATCGCACGACTTTTGTTGCCACAGTTGTTAAGAGAATCACTTGCAGTTGTTCAGTTAGTTCCACGGTTGTTAAGTGGATCCGGTTATTTTGCTTGTCAGAAGGTCGCAAAAGGGAATCACATGACCCCTGGACGCTACCACCGTCATAAAGATGAGTCCGTGGCCAAAGCGTCTGAATTTTGATCACGTGACCGCGGGGGAATGCTGTAACGGTCGTTAAGTGTGAAAGACGGCCATTAAGTCACTTTTTTCAGTGCTCTTGTAACTCTGAACCGTCACTAAATGAACTGTTGTAAGTCAAGGACTGCAGTAGTGCCCAAAATTGTGGAAACCTTTTGGGAAAAGTGTATTTTCTAAAACTTAGCTAATAACATCACTTTTTTTGGAGTAGTACCATAAAATTACATATCAATGGAAAGATAATTTAATCGAAAATGTAATGCAATAACTTTGATGAAGGATTTGCTATCAGAATAGCAGTTACCGTATAAAGAAGAAAAGTGAAAGACAGAAAAAACGAAATATACAAAAATGATCACCAGAGAAAAAACGAGATATGCAAAAATTATCCCCATGTCAGTTAATACTTAGTTGGGTAACCTAAGTGATTCACTTAGCAACTGCAATGACTGTGATACGCTTAACCACCATGGCCAAAAATGCAGTAAGACTCAGGCACTTAACGATGGCCTTGCTTCGTGGTGGAAATCCTGACCTCAATCCGATCTGATTTCCCTGGTCGTAAATCGAGGACTGTCTGTAAGAATCATTCTCCAGCATTTGAGCCCCTCCTGAACTGCAAATTTTTAATTCTTTCCTGGGTTTTCCCTTCTAACTGAAATATGGGGGAGGCTGCTAATTTTTGGAGAGAAGATGCTTACAGAGGTTTGGCTCTGATTAAGTCCAAGTCTGTTTGCCCACCGAACGGGAGAATGTCGCTAACATTTTCTATCATTTGGAAAACATTTTTGAAAGATTTTGCTCATTTTCTGCTAAGGGAAAAAAATGCAGAGAAATTCCCCACCCCCCACCCCAGGTTTCATCTAGAGGTAGTCCTCGACTTACAACGGTTCATTTAGTGACCATTCAAAGTCATGCACCCCCACCCCACCCCATGCAGACTTCCAAAATATGCTCAGCCAACCTGTTACACACGGGAAATCAGGAGTTGAAGTGGTTCAGACCAATACAGGTAGTCCTGGACTTACAATTGTTCGTTTAGTGACCGTTCGAAACGGCACTGAAAAAAGTGACTTAGGGCCATTTCTCACACTTACGACCGTTGCAGCATCCCCACGGACACGTGATCAAAATTCAGATGCTTGATCACTGACTCACATTTATGACCGTTGCAGGGTCACGTGATCCCCTTTTGCGACCTCCGGACGCAAAAAGTCAGCGGGGAAGCCAGATTCACATAACAACCAGGTTATTAGCGTGTCAGTTGCAGCGATTCACTTAACAACTGCGGCAAAGAAAGGTCGCAAAACGGGCCAAAGCTCACTTAAGGAGCGTCTTCTGTTGCTTAGCAACAGAAATTTCGGGCTCCATTATTGTCGTAAGTCGAGGACTACCTGTGTAATAGCTGCAGGCACAATAATCATATAATTTCCCCCTCCCGCCCCATCCAGAGTTTTAACAGATTAACAGAGTTGGAAGGGACCTTGTAGGTCATCTAGTCCAACCCCCCAAAGTTATGACTTTGGAGTTTCGTGCCAGCTGATGCCCGGCCTTGGCAGCAGGGAGCCCGTTTAGCGAAGTCCGATCCTGGGAAATATTTGTTTGCGCCCAGCCAGTGAAAGAGGAGACGGACTACGCCAGGCAGCCCTGTCAATCACCCGGGCTTTGTGCCTCTCGCTGCTATTCAGCAGCCCAGCGGGCACGTGGTTGGCCTGCCTTGTATTTTTAGAAGCATTCCCTCTGCCTGGCAAGTTGGGAAGCGGGCAGGTTTTCTGGGAGAGAGATGATGAAGGCTTACCGGGAAAAAAAATGAGAACAAGCAAAACTTTGGGATCTCTGAATTGCCAAGGGATCCGGGAGCAAGAGAGAAAGAGAGATTCCAGGCAACATGATCCCTTATCTGGCCCTTTGCAAAAAAAAGGAGCTCATTTCCAGTATCTCAGGGGCTGCCCCAAAGAAGAGGGAGTCAAGCTATTCTCCAAAGCCCCTGAGGGCAGGACAAGAAGCAATGGGTGGAAATTAATCAAGGAGAGAAGCAACTTAGAACTAAGGAGAAATTTCCTGACATTTAAAACAATTAATAAGTGGAACAACTTGCCTCCAGAAGTTGTAAATGCTCCAACACTGGAAGTTTTTAAGATGATGTTGGATAACCGTTTGTCTGAAGTGGTGTAAGGTTTCCTGCCTAAGCAGGGGGTTGGACTAGAAGACCTCCAAGGTCCCTTCCAACTCTGTGATTCCATTCTTCTGTGTTTGCAAGATGCGAGGAAGAACGGGTTGCGGGAATTTAGGTATGTCTCATTTACTGAAAAGAAGGACTAGGGGTGACATGATGGCAGTGTTCGAATATTTGAGGGGCTGCCCCAAAGAAGAGGGGAGGGTCAACTTATTTTCCAAAGCACCGGAAGGCAGGACAAGAAGAAGCAACGGGTGGCAACTAATCAAGGAGAGAAGCAACCTGGAATTAAGGAGAAATTTCCTGAGAGTGAGAACAATTAACCGGTGGAACAGCTTGCCACCAGAAGTTGTGGGTGCCCCCATCACTGGAGGCTTTTAAGAAAAGATTTGTCTGGAATGGTATAGACTAGATTTCAGTTCTATTATTTTGTTCTGTTCAATGGGAAAACTTCACACATATATACACACAGAGAGAGACATACAGTATGCCCCCTCTCCATAAACTCTCTCTTTCTTTCCGTCTCTTTCTCTTTCCCTGCCTTCTCTCTCTCTCTCTCTCTCTCACTCACACAAACAATGTCTAACCCGGTGCCCTTCGAATGGGCCAGGTGAAAATGTGTGGACTTCAGCTCCCAGAATTCCCCAGCCATAGTGGAGAATTCTGGGAATTGAAGTGCACACATCTGGAATTGCCCCATTGGGAAAAAAACACTTTGATTTAGACCAGTGTTTCTCAACCTTACTCGTTTTAAAATGTGTGGTTTTCATGGCCAGTTGGGGAATTATGGAATTTCTAGTCCATCCATCTTAAAGCATGCTGGCTAGGGATTCTGGGAGTTGAAATCCAGCCATCCCAAATTATGCTGGCTGGGGGATTCTGGGAGTCTGTCCGTCCATCTTAATACATTCTGGCTGGGGAATTCTGGGAGCTGAAGTTCATCCATCTGAAAGCATGCTGGCTAGGGATTCTGGGAGTTGAAATCCAGCCATCCCAAATTATGCTGGCTAGCATAATTTAACTCTGGAGTTAAAGTCCACCTATCTTAAAGCATGCTGGTTAGGAGACTCTGAGAGTTGAAATCTGTCCCAAATTATGCTAACTGGGGGATTCTGGGAGTTAGTCCACCCATCTTAAAGCATGCTGGCTGGGGAATTCTGGGAGCTGAAGTCCACCGATCACAAAGCATGCTGGCTCGGGAATTCTGGGAGTTGAAATCCAAACCACTGTTTTTTACGTCAGCTACTTTAAGAGGTGCGGACTTCAACTCCCAGAATTCCAGGAGGCTGACTGGGGAATTCTGGGAGTTAAAATTCACACACTTAAAGCATTCTGGCTGGGGAATTCTGGGACTAGAAGTCAATCCATCTTAAAGCATGCTGGCCTGGGGATTTCTGGGAGCTGAAGTCTATATACTTAAAGCATGCCGGCTGGGGAATTCTGGGAATAGAAGTCAATCCATCTAAGCATGCCGGCTGGAGAATTCTGGGACTTGAAGTCCACCCATCTTAAAGCATGCTGGCTGGGGAATTCTGGGAGCTGAAGTCCACCGATCTCGAAGCTTGCTGGCTGGGGGATTCTGGGAGTCCGTCCATCCATCTTTAAGTTGTCACGGCCGAGAAACATTGCATTCTGGAACCCCACTTTTGCCAAGGCTACAGAGAAGGTGCACATATCAGTGGTTGGGGTATCTGGGTTAGAGTCTGCAGGCACTATCACCAGGTGAAAGCAAGCATCTCTTGATCCCAGCAGGACATCTGCCATTGTTTGTGCGTACCGTGTGACGACAGACAGAGAAAACTGCCCTCCAGAAAGGACACAATAGGCAAGGATGCGCCGAGCGGAAAAAGGTTGGCGTTCCAGTTAATTCTCCATGATCAGCAGCGCTCCCGGGGACCCAGCGCAAAAACAGCGGGATCAGGTCACCGAGGCAAGGGGGGGCGGCGGGCGGGAGGAAAGATGCAGGGAAAATGGCTGAAACGGGACATTTGCAAATGCTGGTTGCCTTTTTTCCCAGGAAGGTGGTGAAGAGAGAAATAATCTTTCCTAGATTGAGCGCACGGAGAAGATTTCGGCTCGCCCCTGTGCAAGCATGCGAGGGCTTCTGCGCGAAACGTTACAGGTGGTCCTGGACTTACAACCGCTCGTTTAATGACCGTTCGAATTTGCAACAGCACTGAAAAAAATTATAACCAGTTTTTATACTTCTTATGACCGTTGCAGCATTCCCCACGATCAAAATTGGGACCCTGGGCAAACCGACTCATATTTATGACAGTCGCAGTAACCTTCTGACAAGCATGGGGAAGCCCCGTACGCTTCAACAACTCTGTTCCTAACTTAATCACGGCGGTGATTCACTTAACAACGGTGGCAAGAAAGGTGGCAAAACGGGGCCAAATTCACTTAACAACAGTCTCGTTAGCAATGGAAATTTTGGGCCTGTATTGTTGTCGTAAATCGAGGACTACCTGAAGTCTACATTTTGGAAATGTCTTCAAGTGTAGTGACTAGTAAAGTGTGCAGATGAGACAGTTTATCAAGATTAGCTTTGCAGGTAAAAAGAAAATCGCATGGATTGCATTCATACAACCCACTCGGCTTGGCTGGAAGATTTACATTTTGACTCTTGTAGGAACCATTCTCTTGCTTGGTAAACATTGTGCAAAACACTCTGTTAAGTGTGGCTTATCTATTTAGGCATTGCGTGTTGTGCGAATGCAGCTAAGGTGGTTTGCTCAAGGTTTAACCTTGCCTGTTGTTAAACCAAGGTCTCTCAATACGTTTAAGACAGTATTTCTCCATCTGGGCACTTCTAACATGCGTGGGCTTCGATTCCCAGAATTCCCTAGCCAGGATGATATAAGCTTCGAGCAAGCATGCTTGAAGTCTAGGGAAGAGAAGGACCAGGGGAGACAGGAGAGCATCTTCCAATATTTGAGGGGCTGCTACAGAGAGGAGGAAGGGGGTCAAGCTATTCTCCAAAGCACCTGAAGGCCAGAGAAGGAGCAATGGATGGAAACTGACCAAGGAGAGATTCAACCTAGAAATAAGGAGAACTTTTCTGACAGTGAGAACAATCAACCCATGGAACAGAAGTTGCCTTCGGAAGTTGTGGGAGCTTCATCCCTGGAAGCTTTCAAGAAGAGGCTGGGGACCTGTCAGAAATGGTGTAGGGTTTCCTGCTTGGGCGGGGGGTTGGACTAGATGACCTACAAGGTCCCTTCCAACTCTGTTAATCTGTCAAAGACGGGTGGACTTCAACTCCCAGCATGGCTGGCTGGGAAAATCTGGGAGTTGATTCAGAGATCTTAAAGCATGCTGGCTGGGGAATTCTGGGAAGTGAAATCCACCACCTTAAGAGTTGCCCAGGTTGAGAAATACCAGTTTTTAAAGAGTCAAGAATAGCAAAATATACCTTTCTCGTCCTGACACATAACTACATGAACAAACCAAACGCACTTTTATTTCTCCCGTTGCCCAAAGCCAAGATGGGGCCTCCAATTCTGGCTTTTGATCTTGGCTTGTATAGAAAGCCACATGCCAAAGTGCTGATTCAACAGCATTGCTATTTTAAATTTTAATTAATTGAATGTGCTGAATTTGTAAGGCCACCTACTCGTTCAACAACTCAAGGCAGCGGTACGGGGAAAGTCAAAACGGTTACGACAGGTTAACCCACCCTAATTTTCAAGGTGACAAAGCAGAAAAGTGATTCGGTCTACCAAAGATTCATATCTGAGCTGCGTTTTAATGAATTTAAGGTGGCGTACATTTAATATGAATTGAATCCTCCTGAGATTTTTCTGCCCTGGTGTCATCTGAAGTTCTGGATGAGCCACGCTCCCAGCTGAAAAAACAGCTTTGCTGCACTTTTTCAGCATCAAATCCTGCCTTGTGAGCTGCCTGTGGTCCATTCACACATGCCTGCTTCGACAGAGAGCAAAATTCTCTTAAGATTCTGGCTTATTGTGCTGTATGAGTGTGAATGGCTCTAATGGTTAAGGCACTAGGCTAGAAACTGGGAGACCATGAGTTCTAGTTCCGCCTTTAGCCATGAACGTCAGCTAACTAACTTTCGGCCAATCACCAGGAGACGGTGAGTTCTAGTCCTACTTCAGCATGAAAGCTGGCTGGATGCCTTTGGGTCAATCACCAGGAGACCATGAGTTCTAGTCCCATCTAGATAGTGAGTTCTAGTCCCATCTTAGCCATGAAAACCGGCTGAGTAACTTTGGACCGATCACCAGGTGACGGTGAGTTCTAGTCCTGCTTATCTATAAAAGCCACCTGGGTGACTTTGGGCCAATCACCAGGAGACAGTGAGTTCTAGTCCTACTTCAGCATGAAAGCTGGCTGGATGCCTTTGGGCCAATCACCAGGAGACCATGAGTTCTAGTCCCATCTAGATAGTGAGTTCTAGTCCCATCTTAGCCATGAAAGCTAGCTAACTAACTTTCGGCCAATCACCAGGAGACGGTGAGTTCTAGTCCTACTTCAGGCATGAAATCTGGCTGGATGACTTTGGGCCAATCACCAGGAGACCATGAGTTCTAGTCCCATCTAGACAGTGAGTTCTAGTCCCATTTTAGCCATGAAAGCCGGCTGAGTAACTTTGGACCGATCACCAGGTGACGGTGAGTTCTAGTCCTGCCTTATCTATAAAAACCACCTGGATGAATTTGGGCCAATCATCAGGAGACAGTGAGTTCTAGTCCTATCTCAGCCATGAAAGCTGACTGAGTAACTTTGGGCAATCACCAGGTGACAGTGAGTTCTAGTCCTGCCTTATCTATGAAAACCAACTGGGTGACTTTTTAAGCCAATCACTCTCTTTCAAGCCCAGCTCACCTCACAGGGTGGTTGTTGTGGGAAAAACAGGAAAAGGAAGGCGCGTTGAATACGTTCGCTGCCTTCAATCCTCTGTCAAAATAAACATGGCTGGCTGCAAATAAATAAAAACTGTATACCCACGACGGCATTTTCTGCTGGAAAAAAAAATTCAAAGGTGGGTGAACAACTGAATCCCATGCAGCAGCCTATCCCCCAGTTTACAACTCCAAAAAATGTGGATTTTTCCCCTCCCTCCTTTTTTCTGCCAGTAGAAACCCCCGCCATTAAAGCTTGCCTTGTCGTTGCAACCTCCTATTTACAACCCCGTGGGATCTGCTCCGTTTGGACGCCCTGCAGGATAAGGCTAAAAAATATATTAAAAAAATTCCCACCCAGGCTGCAATCTGGTTTTAAGCAGCCGGTTTTCAGCAGCAGCAGGCAGCCGGTGGTGGTGACGTGAGTGGAAGGGAATGTCAGCATTTTTGGCAAAGGGTGGGTTTTCAAACGGGGTGGGGCAGCGCAGGGAGGGGTTAAGAGAGGGTGACATAGAGGAGAAGACCAGGGAGGGAACAGCTGGATTCTTAAGCTTGGTGAACGGCTTCACGCAATCCATTAAATCTGTGTTTTTCAAACTTGATCCCTTTTAAGATGGGGAGGACCACTGGTGGGATTCAGCCAGTTCGCACCGATTCGGGAGAACCGGTTGTTAACTTTCTAAGCAGTTCGAAGAACCGGTTGTTGGGAGAAATCTTATTTTGGGTTTTTTCCACTTTACAGGGCTAATCCTGTAAGGAATTACAACATCCTGGTGTTGTTTCTAGCCTAATCTTTATTGCCCTGCTTACAGAAACTGCCTCTCTGGTTAACCCTTATTACATTGTAACAGCTAAGACGAAGCACCCATCGATGTGAGTGATGTCGAGTTGGCCATGCCCACACGGTCACATGATCACCAAGCCACGCCTACCCAGATGGTCATTAGGGCAGAGAACCAGTTGTTAAATTATTTGAATCCCACCACTGGGGAGGACTACAACTCCCAGAATTCCCCAGCCACTGCAACCGTCATAACACTACAACCGCAACTGACCCCCAAATTTATGTTGCTAAGTTACGTTAAATGAGTTTGCCCCATTTTATGACTTTCCTTGCCACAATTGTTAAGTGAATTGCTGCATTTGTTAAGTGAGTCACACACGGTCATGAAGCGAATCGGGCGATCAGAAGGTCGCAAAAAAGGGATCCCATGACCTCCAGGACACTTCGACCGCCATAAATACTGAGTCTGTTGCCAAGCCTCTCAATTTTGATCCCTTGACCACAGGGGTGCTGCAACAGTCGTAAATGTGAAAAACAGTCATAAGTCACTTTTTTTCAGGGCCATTGTAGTTTCGAACGGTCACTAAATGAGCTCTTGTAAATCGAGGATTGCCTGTACACATCTAAGCACAGGTAGTTCTCAACGTACGATCACAATTGAGCCCAGAATTTAGGTGAAGTGAGACATCTGTTAAGTGAGTTTGCTCCGTTTTGTGACGTTAAGTGAATCACTGCAGTTCTTCAATTAGTAACCTGGTTGTTAAGTGAATCTGGTTTCCCCTGTTGACTTGGAAGGGGATCATGTGACTCTGGACACTGCAACAATCATAAATGTGAATCAGTTGTCAAGCATCCGAATGTAAATCACGAGACCCTGGGGGATGCTGCAACGGTCATAAGTGTGAAAAATGGTCGTAAGTCACTTTTTTAAAGTGCCGTTGTAACTTAGAATGGCCACTAAATGAACTGTTGTAAGTCGAGGGCTAAATAGCAATAGAAGTATGAGCCGTGGTGGCGCAGTGGTTAGAGTGCAGTATTGCAGGCTAACTCTGCCCATTCCCAGCAGTTCAATCCTGACCGGCTCAAGGTTGATTCAGCCTTCCATCCGTCTGAAGTCGGTAAAATGAGGACCCAGATTGTTGGGGGCAAAGAGGCTGACTCTGTAAACCACTTAGAGAGAGCTGAAAAGCTCTGTGAAGTGGGATACAAGTGCTAGTACTAATGCTTCCTTCCTTCCTTCCTTCCTTCCTTCCTTCCTTCCTTCCTTCCTTCCTTCTTTCTTTTTTGATTCACAGAGAAACAGCTTCCCTGAAGATTTCGGGTTGAAAGAGAAATATCTCAAACATCCAGCTCCACCTTCCAGCTCTGGGCTACTAAACCGGCTGAGGAAGATTCCTGGCCGATCCCGGAAGACAAGATGGTGACTCCCCCAACCCAGCTGATATTGCCAGCTCTGACTGGCAGGTGTGCATCTCTCCCATCGCCTGATTATCGACATAGAATAACCGAGTGGCAAGGGACCTTGTAGGTCATCTAGTCCAACCCCCATCTCCTGCAGGAGACGGTATACCATTTCGGATAAGTGGTTGTCCAGTCTATTCTTAAAAACCTCCAGCGATGAAGCACCCACAACGTCTGGTGGCAAGATGTTCCATTGGTTGATTGTTCTCACTGTCAGAAATTTCTCCTTATTTCCAGGTTGAATCTCTCCTTGGTCAGTTTCCATCCATTATTCCTTGTCTGGCCTTCAGGTGCTTTGGAGAATAGCTGGACCCCCTTCCTTCTCTCTGGGGCAGCCCCTCAAGTATTGGAAGATGCTCTCCTGTCTCCCCTGGTCCTTCTCTTCCCTAGACTAGCCAGGCCCAGTTCCTGCAGCCGTCCATCGTAGGTTTTATCCTCCAGTCCCCTCATCATCCTGCTTGCTCTTCTCTGCACTTTTTCTAGTCTCAACATCTTTTTCTTTCTTTCTTTCTTTCTTTCTTTCTTTCTTTCTTTCTTTCTTTCTTTCTTTCTTTCTTTCTTTCTTTCTTTTCTCCTTTCTCTTTTTCTCTTCCACTCTAACCTTTACCTATCTCTCCTCCCTCCCTCCCTCCTTCCCTCTTTGATTTGCTAGCCAGCAACTTCTGTTCCATCCGTTGATTGTTCTCACTGTCAGAAAATTTCTCCTTAGTTCTAGATTGCTTCTCTCCTTGTTCAGTTTCCATTCATTCTTCCTTGTCTGTCCTTCGGGTGCTTTGGAGAATAGCTGGACCCCCTTCCTCCTCTCTGGGGCAGCCCCTCAAATATTGGAAGATGCTCTCCTGTCTCCCCTGGTCCTTCTCTTCCCTAGACTAGCCATGCCCAGTTCCTGCAACCGTTCATCGTATGTTTGAGCCTCCAGTCCCCTCATCATCCTGGTTGCTCTTCTTTGCACTTTTTCTAGAGTCTCCACATCTTTTTTATCGTATGGTGACCAAAACTGGATGCAAGTACTCTAGGTGTGGTCTTACTAGGGCTTTATAGAGTGGTATTAGTACCTCACGTGACTTTGATTCAATCCCTCTGTTAATGCAATTTAGGAATGCATTGGCTTTTTTGGCTGCCGCCGCACACAGCTGGCTCATATTTAATGGATTGTCCACTAGGACTCCCAAGATTCTTCTCTCAGTTATCCGACACCTGTCATGCTAGGAACCCAACACAAGGGCAGAACCATAATTGAACCCCAAATTTTCCTCACTAAGCAAAGCTCAGTGAGTTTTGCTCCACTTTACGACCATTCCTGCCACTGTTGTTAAGTGAGTCGCTTGCGGCTGTTCAGTTCGTAACACGGCTGCTATGTAAAGCTGGCTTCCCATTGATTCGGCTTGGAATCATAGGGTTGGAAGGGTTTTATATTTCAATATTTATATTGTCATTCCCTGGTCAAATCTACACTGTGGTTTTTTAGCCTTACAGACTCCGGAATAACAAAGAGTTGGGAAGGAACCTCGGGAGGTCATCTAGCCCAACCCTCTGCTCAAGGCAGGAGTCCTTATACCAACCCGCTCAAATGTCCGAGTCCAAGTCTACTTTTGAAAACCTCAAGTGATGGAGCACCCACAAGAGATGTTGAGAGAAATGTTAAGTTTCTTCTCTTTGGATAATGTATTTAACTGGGTCAGTCCAAAACTGCATTTAGTCAACGTTCAAAGGGTGGGTTGGTTTTTGACCGGGTTTGTTGCTGTGGCTTGGTCCCTCAGCCTCTTGGTTAGATAAGGGGTCAGCAACCTGCGGCTCTGGAGCTGCATGTGGCTCTTTCAGCCCTCTGCTGCGGCTCCCTGTCACTCAAAATATGCGTCAGAACCGCCAATGTGCAACACCCGCCGGCACGTGATTTATTAAGCTTTTCAACCCCCAGTAGGTCAACCATGGATAAATCCAAGAAAAGAAAAGTTTCAGAAGAAAACAGAACATTTAATTCAACTACATATGCTAGTTTTGTGGCCGCTCAAGAAATCGTCAGGCACGGGAAGGTTTTTGTGGCTCCCGGTGTTTTCTTTTCTGTGGGAAACGGGTCCAAATGGCTCTTTGAGGGTTTAACGTTGCAGACCCCTGGGTTAGATTATGCTCCAATGTCCTGCGCAAATCAACCATGTAAGGACGGGCATGGTTATCAGCAGAAGCTGACAACGCAGGCGGTGACCGGATTATAGTCTTTACGGATGGCAGTTTCGCTGAAATGCTTGATTATGCCTTTTTTTTGCTTTTTGTACTGTGAAGCCCTCCATTCATCAGGCGGAGATAAATCCAACCCGTCCATCCGTCCGTGAGTTGTACACGCTTGGACTATCACATTTTTGCAAGGTTTGCGTGTACAAAAGACATCCAATCGTTTGTATTTTTGTTTCCAAAATACAGTTTCACTAGCGTTTTCTCAAAGTATAACCCATTTCTGTGTACGATCTACATGCAGCCAAGGCATTCGTTTAAAAAAAAAAAACAACCACCATAATATTGTCGAATGGCACTCAAAATTACTCCGAGAATTACTTTGAACATGTCAAAGGATAACCAAGGTTCAGTTTTGTAGTTTGGGAATTGAAAATAGATCAGAGGAAATCGATTCCTCGACCTACGACCATTATTTGACCGTTTGAAGTTACAACGGGGTTGGAAAAAAATCCTCAAAGTTATGACTGTCGGACCACTTGGCAACCAGCTCACACTTACGACGGTTGCCAAGTCCTCCGGTCATGTGATCCATGATCTATGACCCTTCCAGCCATCTTCTGGCCATCAAAATCAATGGAGAAAGCGAGATTTGTTTAACAACTGCAGTGATTTGCTTAACGACCACGATAAAAATGGTCATGAAATTAGATCCAGTCATGTGATGCCTCATTTAATGACTGCATTGCTTAGTGACCGGAATCCCAATTCCAATGGTGGTTGTGAGTCGAGGATTATCTATATTAACAAAAAGAATTTGAGAGTTGCTTCTCAAACCACGCATGAAAATATATAAGCAGGACTCATCTCACATATGCAAAATGTTTAAAGCAGGGGTCTCCAAACTTGGCAACTTTAAGACTTCTGGACTACAATTCCCAGAATTCCCCAGCCAGCATGGGGAATTCTGGGAATTGAAGTCCGCAAGTCTTAAGGTTGCCAACTTTGGAGAAACTTGCTTTAAACCTTATTTTTTGGAACCACACTATGGCTCTGTGCAACAAACGCGGTCTGCTGGAACCAACAAACCACATTCTAGCTTTGCATCATAGCCAAGATTGCCAATTCAGACAAAACCTGGTTGGTATGTCTGGTCGGAGGCCCTTGCAAGCCAAAATTGTGAGCCTAAGCCTAAGCAATCATAGAGTAGGAGCCAGATCGGCCTTATCAGTCCTCCAAGGAAGAGAGTCAGATGGATAGAGTGGCTTAAAGAAAACAACAACAACACAAGGTTCTCTATGAGAGAAGTCACCGCCAGACTTGGCCGTGTGGATGAAGCAACTCCCCAAAGCTGATTGGCTGCTGTACCACAGCCACGCCCACTCCTGGGCCAGCTTGGCCAATGGGGACAGAGCCATTGACATAATGAAGCTTTGCGGCCAGAAGATTGATGGAAGTTATTATAATGGACACGTTGGCAAGAAGGGCTCTGCTGGTGGAGGAGCCCAGATTTGGGGGAAGGAAAGCGGGACAAAAATAAAAGCGTGTCCATTTTTTAAATGCAAAGTTTAAAAAGAAAAATAAGTTAAAAACGAGTCCCACAAACTGAATTTGGTGCATTGGAAAAGACATTGGAAAAAAACCCAAAGAAACAGATGAAGAATTTTCAGATCCCAATTGAATGTCTGCTCCTGATTTTGCAAAATATGGTTGCTGGTTTAGGAGAATGCATTTCCCATCCCTCCCCTGTAAAAGCCAGAGTTGCCTGATAAGCCAGAGTTCAACCCAAATCAAACAGACCAAGAAACTAAGCTAAGCTAAACTGAATTTCCTTTTCCTTTCCTTTCCTCCCTTTCCCTTCCTTTCCTTTTCTTTCGTTTCCTCCTTTCCCTTTCCCTTCCCTTCTTCCTTTCCTTTCCTCCCTTTCCCTTCCTTTCTTTTCCTTTCCTCCTTCCTTTCTCCTATTCCCTTCCTTTCCTTTCTTTTCCTCCTTTCCTTTCCTTCCTTTCCCTTCCTCCTTTCCCTTCCCTTCCTTTCCTTTCCTCCTTTCCTTCCCCCCTTCTTCCTTTCCTTTCCTCCTTTCCCTTCCCTTTTCCCTTTCCTTCCTCCTTCCCTTCTTCCTTTCCTGTCCTTTTCTCCTTTCCCTTCCTTTCCTTTCTTTTCTTTCCTCCTTTCCCTTCCCTTCCCCTTTTCCTTCCTCCTTTCCTTTCCCTTCCCTTCTTTCTTTCCTTCCCTTCTTCCTTTCCTGTCCTTTTCTCCTTCCCTTCCTTTCCTTTCTTTTCCTTCCTTTCCCTTCCCTTCTTCCTTTCCTTTCCTCCTTTCCCTTCCCTTTTCCCTTTCCTTTCCTCCTTCCCTTCTTCCTTTCCTGTCCTTTCCTCCTTTCCTTTCTTTTCCTTTCCTCCTTTCCCTTCTCTTCTTCCTTTCCTCTCCTTTCCTCCTTTCCCTTCCTTTCCTTTCCTCTTTCTCTTCCCTTCTTTCTTCTTTCCTTTCCTCTCTTCCTTTCCCCTTCCTCCCTTCCTCCCTTCCCTCCCTCCCTCCCTCCCTCAAAATGTCTTAAGTGATTGACAGGCTAAGAAGATCCTTCTGCTGTCCATCTCCTAATCGTCTTTTCATCTAGTTTTACATTTTTAATTTACGTAGCTTGACTATTTAAATACGGTTTCTGCTTTTATAATGTATAAGCATGGCCAGAGGCGTCTTATAGGGGAAACGGATGGCATAAACATTTCATAAATCAATAAAATAAAAACCTCACTCATCGCCAATCACAAGGGCACCTTCAGGGAGGCACACCCTGTCTTCTCTCCTGCCGCACTCCCAGCAAAATATCTGGCCACCTACCGTGCAATTAATCACCAATTAATGGGCCTCTATTTCTATTATTGCAAAAATTATGAAAGAAAACACGAAGAAGAGAGTGGAGAGAAGGAACTGGACAGCCATCTGTCAGAAATGATATAGAATCCCCTGCTTGAACAGAGGGTTGGACTAGATGACCTACAAGGAGCCCTTCCAACTCTGTGATTCTATTCTATTCTAAGTCCAAAGCAATGCTTCTCAATCTGTTTTCCCTTCATAACCCCAAACCATTCATCAAACTTATCTGATTCTAAGGACTGGTCATAAATCTCTACTTTGATTACCATCGTAGCTCCGAAGGGTCATTGAACAAACAGTCCTAACCTGTATTTTGAAAAGAATTATCACTGCGTGATCCTTTCAACAAATGACCACTGACAATTTCATTTATTTGAATGAATACTTTGGGAAACGTTTGAATATTGTCAGCGCTTCGACGCTGGCATAGAGAGCAGAGGAGAGAGAGAGAGATAAGCTCTGAACTTTTGCCTGCTAAATCCCTTTGAAGTCGGGTTGTCGTGGAAATGAAAGGGGGGGAGACATTCCTGGGAAATGACGAGACAAGAAGTCTGAAGAATGACTTGGGAGATAGCCAATGAGAAGCAGAGATTTGGGGATCGGAAAGGGAGGGATTGGGGGGCAAAAGGTCAGTCTTGTCCGCATCGAGTCATGATCCGGTGGCAGTGCTCAATTAAAGAAAAGATTTCCTTAAACATTGGCAGTTTGGAAATTCATTTATTTTGAGATAGCATCGAAGTCTGACGAATATATTTTACTGTACAGGAGTGGCCAAAATTGTGGAAACCTTTTGGGAAAAGTGTATTTTTGAGGTTTGATGGCTAATAACACCACTTTTTTTTTTGTTTGGAGTTTCAAGATAATCCTATTCCACTGCTGGGAATAGCCCAGACCTTCACCCCATTGAAAATCTATGGAGCCGACTAAAGAAACTGGTTAGTCAGAAGTGACCCAGCAATAAAACCCAGTTAATAGAAGCCATCATTCAATCTTGGTTTCACATGATAACAGTTGCAGAACTCAAAGACTTGGTTCCCTCCATGGGAAGACATCGTAAGGCCGTCATTCATGCTAAAGGTTACCCAATGAAGTATTAACTGACATGGTGATAATTTTTATATATCTCAATTTTTTTACGGTGATCATTTTTGTATATCTCGTTTTTTTCTATGTGTCTCACTTTTGTTCTTTACACTGTCACTGCTATTCTAATAGCAAATCCTTCATCAAAGTTATTCTTGATTAAATTATCTTTCCATTGATATGTAATTTTATGGTACTACTCCCAAAAGAAGTGATGCTACCCTGTTTACCTGAAAATAAGACCTCCCCTGATAATAAGCCCAATCAGGCTTTGGAGTGCATGCGCTAAAATAATCCTCCCCTCCGAAAATAAGCCCTCCCTGAAAATATTTAAACGCAGAGCTGGAAATCAGGTAAGACGGCAAGAGGAACCCCACCTTGCTCCAGGCGCCCCAAAATAATAAGACCTCCCCGAAAATAAGGCCAAGCGCTTATTTCAGGGTTCAAAAAAATATAAGACAGGGTCTTATTTTCGGAGAAAGATGGTATTAGCTAGTTTTAGAAAATACATTTTTCCCCAAAGGTTTCCATCATTTTGACCACTACTGTATTGTGGCAATCCTTAAGTCAATTTAAATGTCCTTGTGGTAACAAAGGCTCTGGGTTCAGGTGTCAGTAGACTTTTACCCAATGTGGGGTAATTTACTCAGGTTTGGGAAATGCTGGTTTGAAGGATGGTAAAAAGCAACAAAGCTCTTCAGATTGCACAGAGCAAAACGGTAGTCCAGCTTTAAAACTACACGCATGCATTTTCTGGTCTGAAACACCAACACAAAATATAGGTACTCCTTGACTTATAGCCATTTGTTTAATGGCCGTTTGAAGTTGCAGCGGCCCTGAAAAAAGGGACTTACGGCCATTTTTCACATTTATGACTGTTGCAGCATCCCCATGCTCGCCTGATTTACATTCGGATGCTTGATGACCGGTTCATATTTATGACGGTTTCAGTCAGCGGTGGGTTTCTACATATTCTTACTACTGGTTTGCCCCGCGTATGCACTTTGCTCACTCGCGCGTCTTCCGGTCTTGAAAACATGGCTAAATAGGATGGCATTACATCCTGGCGTGTGGGTGGGCCCAGTCGCCGCTACCAGTTTTCCCGAACCAGCTGAATGCCACCTCTGATTGCAGTGTCTCAGGTTCACGTGATTCCTTTTGTGACTTTCCAGCAAAGGTTTCCAACTGGGTTATTCGTTTAAAACAACTGAAGTGATTCACTGAACAAACGGGGCAAGAAGAGTCGTAAAACGATGCAAAACGCACTTAGCCAATGTCTCGCTTGGCGGCAATATAAAATTTCTGGGCTCAGTTGGCGGTCGTAAGCCGAGGACAGCCTGTAGTTCAGCACAGAACTGGTTGATTTCGACAGAGAACGATCGCGGAAGCCGAAGCTGTGTGTGGGAAGAGCCAAGATTTTGTTTCTTTCCCTGCCTCGACAGGTTTCTTTGGAAGGATTTAAGAGCCAGAAATTCTGGAACCGCTTCCGAGATTGCGGCATGGAGCATGGAGGAATTGCTACCCTCTTGGTCGCTCTCCAAAACAGACCAGAATTTCGACTCCAGGTTCCCAGGAGGGAATCCAACCCACACACGGAGGGCAGATTCGGGAAGGGTACCTTCATTGCCAAATCAAAGTCCCACCTCTGTGCAAAAGGTGAAGACACCAGGGCCACGCCCCACCGAGGAGAAACCTTGCATCATTTCTATTATTTTTGTATTCTTTTTCTATTTCATTTTATTTTTTAAAATCCCTTCAAAGGGGTCCAATTCTCGGAGTTCCCTTGGCAAGGTTTTTCCAGAAGTGGTTTGCCATTGTCTCCTTCTCAGAGCTGGGAGAAAGTGGCTGGCCCAAGGTCACCCAGCCGGCTCGGTGCCTAAGGTAGGACTAGAACTCAGGACCTCCCGGTTTCTGGGCTTAACCCATGGCACCCATTTGTCCTAGAAGGCGACCCAGGTTATAAGCCTTGTAATTTCCAATCTGCCCATGAAAAAAACAACAACCACAGGCCTGCGGTATCTGAAGATTAACAGAGTTGGAAGGGACCTTGGAGATCATCTAGTCCAACCTCCTGCCCAAGCAGGAGACCCTACACCATTTCTGACAGATAGCAGTCCAGTCTCTTCTTGAAAGCTTCCAGTGATGAAGCTCCCACAACTTCTGAAGGCAACTTCTGTTCCATGGGTCGATTGTTCTCACTGTCAGAATATATTTCCTTATTACTAGGTTGTCCTTGATCAATTTCCATCCATTATTCCTTTTCTGGCTTTTAGGAGCTTTGGAGAATAGCTTGGCCCCCTTCCTCCTCTCTGCAAAAGCCCCTCAAGTATTGGAAGATGCTCTCCTGTCTCCCCTGGTCCTTCTCTTCACTAGACTAGCCATAACTCAGTTCCTGCAACCGTCCATCGTCTGTTTGAGCCTCCAGTCCCCTCATCATCCTGGTTGCTCTTCTCTGCACTTTTTCTAGAGTCTCCACCTCTTTTTTTATAGTGTGGGGACCAAAACTGGATGCAGGATTCTAGGTTGGTCTTGTACGTGCACAGTCACACACCCAGCTTTGCACACTACTCGCCGCACCGAAGGGGAAGGGGGCAGTAATCTCATTTCAGAAGAATGGACTGCAAGCCATAAGGCCACCTCGGGCTCTGCTCTTCACTCCTGGTGTTAAGATGAAGATTGTGCTCAGTCCTTCCTCCCCCAGTGAGCCCAGGCACACACAAACACACCTTTGCACGTCTTTGCAAGCCTCTGGGCAGGAGCCGAGAACCTGACCAGACCTATCCCGCTGCCTTTGTTGCAAAAACCTGCCCTGGCTTGTTCCTGGCTGTGAGGGTGGCAGCTTCTTTCCAACGGGAACAAGATTTCGAATCCGTGCCTGCCTCTCTCACACCCACTTAGGAATGGAATGAGACAGGCTGATCAGGTCGATAAGAGGCTCACCTCCACGCCAGGGCTATGCAAGTGGGGGGGGGGTCCTAGCACCCCCCCAAAAGCGTTCCACCTGGTCTTCTTGTACCACCAAATTCTCACTGTTATCTCCCCCGCCCATCCATGCATCATCCCGCCTTTCCCCCCCCCATATTCAGTGGGTCTTCCCACCCTTGC
This sequence comes from Pantherophis guttatus, assembly GCF_029531705.1. The sequence continues at coordinate 1,421,429 of NW_026844085.1, read as the reverse complement.
AAACGTTTTCCAAGCTCCTTCCCTCCTCCCCCCCCCCCCGATCTCTTTAAGATTCTGCTGGAGGCATCTTCTCCTGGGCCTCCATATTTGGGCAAAAAAACTTTCCCAAAGAAATCTTGCCAGATCTGAAGGGTTCCTGGTGAGGAAGAGCACTGAAGCGCAGCTTTAAAGGTGTTAGGGAGGGGAGGGGAGGGGAGGGGAGAGGGGAAGGGAAGGGAACAGGGAAAAGGAAGGGAAGAGGGAAGGGAAGGGAAGGGAAGAGAGAAGGAAAGGGAAGAGGGAAGGGAAGAGAGGAGAAGAGGGAAGGGGAAGGGAAGAGGGAAGAGAAGGGAAGGGAAGAGGGAAGGGAAGGGAAGAGGGAAGGGGAAGGGAGGAGAACAGAGAAGGAAAGGGAAGGGAAGGGAAGAGGGAAGGGAAGGGAAGGGAAGGGAAGGGAAGAGAAGAGAAGAGAAGAGAAGAGAAGAGAAGAGAAGAGAAGAGAAGAGAAGAGAAGAGAAGAGAAGAGAAGAGAAGAGAAGAGAAGAGAAGAGAAGAGAAGAGGAGAGAAGAGAAGAGGAAGAGAAAGGGAAGAAAACTAGACCAGAACACCAGAACAACTAGACACAAGGACAGTTTTTCCCCGAACGCCATCACTCTGCTAAACAAATAATTCCCTCAACACTGTCAAACTATTCACTGTCTGCACTACTATTAATCTTCTCATCGTTCCCACTACCCATCTCCTCCCACTTATGACTGCATGACTGTAATTTTGATGCCTGTATCATTTGTACCCTATGACTATCATTAAGTGTTGTACCTTATGATTCTTGATGAATGTATTTTATTCTACTTATGTACACTGAGAGCGTATGCACCAAAGACAAATTCCTTGCGTATCCAATCACACTTGGCCAATAAAGAATTCTATTCTAAAAGAGAAGGGACAGGTACAGAAGAGAAGAGAAAAGAGACGGAGAGGAGAGGAGAGGGAGGGAGGGAGGGAGGGAGGGAGGGAGGGAGGGAGGGAAGGAAGGAAGGAAGGAAGGAAGGAAGGAAGGAAGGAAGGAAGGAAGGAAGGAGAGGAGAAGAGAGGAAGGAAGGAGAGGAGAGGAGAGGAGAGGAAGGAAGGAAGGAAGGAGAGGAGAAGAGAGGAAGGAAGGAGAGGAGAGGAGAGGAGAGGAGAGGAGAGGAGAGGAGAGGAGAGGAGAGGAGAGGAAAGGAAGGAAGGAAGGAAGGAAGGAAGGAAGGGAAGGAAGGAAGGAAGGAAGGAAAGGAAGGCAGACTACATGATAACCAAGACGTCAGATTTTCCAGGAACTAACCAGATGACCCCCCATTTCTGCCTTTGATGTCCTAAAACAGAGGAAGAACAATCTTCTCCAACTACCATACAGGGAAAAAAAACCTGTTTTAGGTCCAAACCGAGCGATTTGCATTCACACATTCCAAAGGGCTCTGTTTTACTGGAATGCCTGCAATCCAAAGTTTACAGGACCAATGGCCCTAGGAGAAGCAAGCATTTATTCATTCATTATTTTTTTTAAATTTGATTTATATGCCGCCCTTCTCCGGAGACTCAGGGCGGCTTACAATGCGCTAAGCAATAGCCTTCATCCTTTTGTATATTTTATACAAAGTCAGCTTATTGCCCCCACAAACCGGGTCCTCATTTTACCCACCTTAGAAAGGATGGAAGGCTGAGTCAACCTTGAGCCTTGGAGAGATTCGAACCCTGCAGAAATTGCAGGCAGCTGTTCTTAATAACAGGGTGCTTTAGACCACTGTACTACCAAAATAAATGTATTTATTTATTAACCCCGATAACATCTAAATCTCCAGCCACAGCAAGGCCTGGCCTGGGAGATTCACATTCTTGCTATAGATGTATTTTTGGGGAGGGGGATGCGGGGGGAAGGTCCTGCAAAGCCAGCAAAGACCCCGAACAGGAATGTTGTAACCCAGTTTAAAACATGCCGGCTTGGGGGGGGGGAATTCTGGGAGTTGAAGTCCACTCACCTCCAAGTTCGAGAAACGTTGCGCGTTTCAAACAGAAGTTTCCCCTTCCTCCAAAATAAATATATCCACCTCCAGCTTCCTGCATTCCGTTTCAGAGCCACCTCTGAGAAAACGAGAGGATTTCGGAAAGCTGTATAATTTTGCCCACAACTGGGCGAGGTGGGGGGGGGGGTTCAGGAGGAACTGGTTCAGCTGGTTACGTGGGGCAGGGCGTGAAAATTATGCACACCGAGGATGATGCTGCCTCGGCGATAGGCAATCTTATCTCCGCCAAGGACGTTTCCAAAAGCTTTTGAGACTTTAGCAAGCATTTCACCCAAAGGGTTCCAAATCTACAATGGGAACCATGAGGACTAGGAACCTGCGATGAGAAAAAGAAACACCAAAGCCGGATTTCTTTCTTTTTCTTTGCGGATAGAGTGACTAGGCGGCTCGGCGGCTAAGACGCTGAGCTTGTCGATCAGAAAGGTCGGCAGTGCGGCGGTTCGAATCTCTAGGACAGGTCTCCTGCGTAAGCAGGGGGTTGGACAGATGATCTCCAAGGCCCCTTCCAACTTTGTTACTGTTGTTACTGCATATTTATATATAATATACTCAGGATCTAACAGGAATTTGAAAGCTAAGCCTAGATCTGAGCTTTACCCTTTCAGATTTTGAGTGGCAGGGTTTTACTGGCTGGCACAAACGCTCCTGGTTGTCTGAATAGGCACTGAATGAGTTTCATCAGCTCCGTTTCACCTCATTTCTTCCTTTCTTCACTTATTCCTACAGTTCAGGAAGGGCCTGTAGAGGTAATCCTCAACTTACAACACTCATTCGTTTAGTGACTGGAGTGACAATGCTGAAAAGAGTGACTTAGAACTAGTCCTTGAACTTATGACCAACGCAAGGGGTCGTCACAGTCACAGGGTCAAAAGCAACTGCCCAGAGACCCTCTCTGAGAGAGACGGGTGATTAAGAAGTCATCCTCCTCCTCCTCATTTAACGACCCCATAATCACCTCCTGTGTGGAATCTGGGCAACTGAATGGAGTGGAGTATTTACTGTCCGGATGCCCTTCCTGTTGTGAGTGCTGAGTTTTGTTCGGCAGATATATTCTCAGTGTGCCCAGAGAGAGAGAAATATCTGCCTCTCCCTAGGATCGAACTCACAGCCTCCTGATTGTGAGGCGAGAAATCCAACGGGTGATTAAGAAGTACGAAATATAAACAGGCAAACACGCAAACAAATAAACCAGCTTGAATTAACCACGATTGCAGTGTCCCGCTGTCCCATGACCATAATTTGTAATCTTCCCTGAGGGCTTTGGAGCAGTGAAGTCCGTGGGGAAGCTGGATTTGCTTAATGACGGTGACAAAAAAAAACACCATCATAAAAGCGAGCACGATTCACTGAACAACTGCATCCTTACCGATGGATGTTGTGGTCATAAGTTGAGGACTACCTACATTCAAGTGACCATGTCTTGGTTGGGATGGGAGACCAGTAAGAGATCTCAGGAATGAGGGCAAAACTGAGCAATGAAAAAACTAGCAAAGACAGTAACAGTAACAGAGTTGGAAGGGACCTTGGAGGTCATTTAGTCCAACCCCCTGCTTACACAGGAGACAGGTACTAGGGATTCGAACTGCTGAACTGCCAACCTTTCTGATTGATAAGCTCAGTGTCTTAGCTGCTGAGCCACCTAGTCAGGCTAGAGTAGAGTAGAGTAGAGTAGAGTAGAGTAGGAGCTGGAAGAGATCTTGGAAGGTCTTGTAGTCCAGCCCCCTACTCAAGCAGGAGATCCTATACCATTTTCGATAAGCGACTGTCCAGTCTCTTCTTAAAAACCTCCAGTGATGGAGCACCCACGATTTCTGGTGGCAAGTTGTTCCACTGGTTACATTCTCTTAAGAATGTAAGTTTCTCCTTAATTCCAGGTTGCTTCTCTCTTTGATTAGTTTCCAACCATTGTTTTTTCTCCTGCCTTCTTGTGCTTTGGAGAATAATTTGACCCCCTCCTCTTCTTTGGGGCAGCCCCTCAAATACTGGAAGATGTTATCATGTCACCCCTAGTCCTTCTTTTCTCTAGACTAGCCAGACCCAAATCCTGCAGCCCTTCTTCGTACATTTTAGTCTCCAGGTACTTTAATCATCTTAGCTGCTCTTCTCTGCACTTTTTCCAAAAGTCTCAACATCTTTTTTGTAGTCTGGTGACCAAAATTGGTTGCAGGATTCCAGATGTGGCCTTACTAAGGCTTTGCAAAGTGGTACTAATACTTTACGTGACAGAACCTTTCCGTCACGGTGCCAAAGGAAACCTCAGTTGGTGTCGATAAAATTCAAAGAATCAGCTCAGAAATATGGGCACTGAATTGCCATCCCAGTGTTGAATTTCGGAACTGGTCCTCCGCTTACAACTATTAGTTTAATGTAATCGTTTGACGTTATAATGGTATTGAAAAAAGTGATTCGTTGGCACTTAGCTCCAGCAAGGCTGGCTAAAATGTACCCAAATCTAAGCCCCAAATGCTGGAAATGTAACCCGCACCATGGTACCTTCTTTCATACCTGGTGGCCATGTCCCAAAAAAGTATTGGACCAAGATACAAAATTGGCTACAAGACTTAATAAATTGTCAAACTGAGCTAAATCCGGAAACATTTCTCCTGGGAATATTCAAAACTAAATATGATTTTTTTTAAAAAAATAAGATATTTGATCCTACATATACTAACAGCAGCAAGAATTGTGTTCGCACAATATTGGAAGGAATGTAACTTGCCACCAGAGGGATTGATTATGCGGAAAATATATGAATGTGCTGAAATGAATAATTAGAATTAAAAGAATTAAAAGATGATTCGGGATATTATGTGGTTTGGGAAAAATGATATAGGTCAGTGATGCCTATACCATCACGTGCCAAAAGCAGATGAAGCGCAGGGGGTTTTCGTGTATGTGGGTGCCCACACTCATAATTCAATGCACACCGTCCCTGCACATGTATGCGTGACACCCACCCACCCCCGCGCTTCCCTCGCTTTTGGCATGTGATGGCATGGCAGGCCCAGTAGGCCCGTTTTTCGCCCTCCCCAGGCTCCAGAGCCTTTCTAGGAGCCTGGGGAGAGCGAAAATGACCTTCTCCACCTCCCTGGAGGCTCTCTGGAGGCCGGAAATGGCCTGTTTGCCGACTTCCAGTGGGCCCGGAAGGCCCGAAAATCAGCTGGCCGTTGCACGCATGTGTGCCGGAGCTGAACTCGCGTGCCCACCAATATGGCTCCACATGCCCCCTGTGGCACGCGTGCCATAGGTTCGCCATCACGGGTATAGGTGGATAGACAACAGAAACAAAAATAGGTAATATACACAAGGAAGTTGAGGATGTATATCTCCCACCCAATCAGTTCACACCCCCACTGGCAGTTAAAAGGAAGAAACAGCTGCGATCACACACATTGCTCCTAGAAGCACGAAGCCGAAAACACCAACCTGAAGATGACGAATGAGACTTCGTCGAAATGTTGCCAAGACACCTCCAATTTTATGTGGAAGAAAACCCGAATAACCGAAGACCTATATATGTATATAATGTATATATTATATGAACTGTTAATCCAAAGTATATTAAAATGACACTGTTTTGACTGTGTACTAGAGTTATTTTTTTTCCACAGAACGGTTGCAGCATCTGTACAGATACGTGATCATAATTCGGGCGCTTGGCAACCGCCACGGATTTAGGATCTTCCCAGCCTCCTGGGATCACATGATCTCCATTTGTAACCTTCCTGGCTGCTTCCCGACAAGCAAAATCATTGGGGGAACTCAGCAGATTCGCTGAAGGAACACAGTGATTCGCTTAGCAACGGTGGCCAAAAAAAGGTATACAACTGATTTAACAAGTGTCTTGCTTAGCAACCCAAAAATTGGGGGGTTCTATTGTGGTCGTCAATCGAGGACAACCTAGTGCTCGACTTACAGCCATTCATTTAGTGACCTCAAGTTATGTCCAGTTCTCTATAGCCAGTCTTTGAAGTTCAGATGGACTTAGCTCAGGGGGTACAGATAGTCCTCTACTTGCAACGGCCTGTTTAATGACTGCTCAAAGTTACAACCGCACTGAAAAAAGTGACTCAGGACCGTTTTTCACACTTACGACCGTGTGACTCACCTAACAAATGCAGCGGTTCACTTAACAACAGTGGCAAGGAAAGTCGTAAAATGGGGCAAGCAAACTCATTTAACATGCGTTTCACTTAGCGACATAAATTCGGGGGGGTCCATTGTGATCGTAACTCAAGGACTACCTGTAACCTCTACTTTCAGGCGGGGACTTCCTGCAAAGCAGCTGGCATGGTTCAGAAAAAGAGGAAATATAATTTGAATTGGAAGAATTATTCAAACCAATCCCAGTTTGTGTAAGAAAAACAATATTTATCATGCAAAGAATTATGCAATTAAGTGTATTGGGGGAGGAAAACTGCCGCATTCTTTCCTGAGCTGCTACCTAGCTTTTGTAACAGTAACAGAGTTGGAAGGGACCTTGGAGGTCATCTAGTCCAATCCCCTAGGAGACTTGTACTAGGGATTCGAACCGCCAAACTGCCGACCTCTCTGATCGACAAGCTCAGTGTCTTAGCCACTTGAGCCACCTAGTCGGGCTTTCTAATAGGTAGTCCTCGAGTTAACGACCACGATTGAGCCCAAAAACTTCTCCTGCTAAGTGAGAGACTGCCCCATTTTACAACTTTTCTTGCCACCGTCGTTAAATGAATCACTGTGGCGGTTAAGGGGGCAATCCGGTTGTTAAGTCAAGCTGGCTTCCCCCCTTGACTTTGCTGGTCACAAAAAGGGGATCGTGTGACCTCAGAACCGTCGTTAAGTAGGAACCAGCTGCCGACTGTACGATCGTGGGAAGGCTTCAAAGGCTTTTAACTGAAAAAAATGAGGATGTCGCGTTTTTTTCAGGGCCGTTGCAGCTTTGGACGGTCACTAAATGAAATCTCGTAAGTCGAAGACTTCCTGGAGATGCAGAGGTAGAATTCCAAGATGCATTTTATTTGTTCTCGATGCAAAAGACGTCTATCCTCGGTTCTCCCACCCTTCGACACAGGTGACCGAGGCAAAGAAAAGCCATTATATTTCACAACTTAATATCAAGAAAAATGGGTGGGTTTGTTTTTTTTTTGTCATTGTTGATATGCCCATTAAAAAAAAGAAGAGAAAGCCATTATGTAGGCCATAGTTCTTTTTACACACCTTGTGTCAATTTGTAAAGCTTGAGGAAATACCCCGAGAGAATGGCTTCCTTTTTAAGCCATCCTTACAAATTCCTTTTTAAGGAACACACCGTCTGCAAAAATGCAACTTGGCTCAGCAAATTCATTCACCCCGAGATTCTTCTTTGCGTTGTTGTTGTTTTTTGTTTTCGTCAAGTTTCTGGTCCTCATGGTTGCAGTATATGACCCGCAGGAAGCCACAGCAATGCAAACATATCCTTTACACCGGAGCTTAGAAAAAGGTGCGGAATAAGATTCTTTGTTGTCTGTGGGAGGTGGGGGGATCTGGGTGGCAGTCAGTCAAAGCTAGGAAAATCCTAATATAGCTGGTTCTCGACTTACGACTGGTTTGTTTAGTGGCTGAAGTTGCAACCGCGCTGAGAAAAAGAGGATTTAGGACCGTACTTCACACTTAAGACCGTTGCAGCATTTTCCCCATGGTTATGGGATCAAAATTTGGACATTTGACAACTGATTCATATTTACAGTAGTGGCCAAAATTGTGGGAACCTTTTGGGAAAAGTATATTTTTTGAGGTTTGATGGCTAATAACACCACTTTTATTTTGGAGTTTCAAGATAATCCTATTCCACTGCTGGAATGGCCTGGGAATAGCCCAGACCTTCACCCAATTGTAAATCTATGGAGCCGACTAAAGAAACTGGTAAGTCAGAAGTGACCCAGCAATAAAACCCAGTTAATAGAAGCCATCATTCAATCTTGGTTTCACATTAGAACAGCTGCAGAACTCAAAGACTTGGTTCCCTCCATGGGAAGACGTTGTAAGGCCGTCATTCATGCTAAAGGTGACCCAACTAAGGATTAACTGACATGGGGATCATTTTTGCATATCTCGTTTTTTCTATGGGGATCATTTTTCTATCTCTCGTTTTTTCTATTGTGTTTCACTTTTCTTCTTTATACTGTAACTGCTATTCTAATAGCAAATCCTTCATAAAAGTTATTGCATTACATTCTCGATTAAATTATCTTTCCATTGATATATAATTTTATGGTGCTACTCCAAAAAAAAGTGGTGTTCTTAGCTAGTTTTAGAAAATACACTTTTCCCAAAAGGTTTCCACAATTTTGGCCACTGGTCTATGACGGTTACCATGTCTCCCTTTTGCGACCTCTGACAAGCAAAGTCATTGGGGAAGTCAGATTCATTTAACAACCGTAACTAATTTAGCAACTGCTGCAATGGTGGGATTCAAGTAAGTTAACAACCGGTTCTCTGCCCTAATGATTTCTTCCAACAACCAGTTTGCCAAACTGCTCAGAAAGTTAACAACCACTTGTGGTGCGAACCGGCTGAGTCCCACCACTGAACCGTTGTCATTCACTTCACAACGGTGGCAAGAAGGATAGTAAAACAGAGCAAAATTCACTTAACAGTTGTCTCGTTTAGCAACAGAAATTTTCAGCCCAATTGTAAATCGAGGATTATCCGTAATGCCTTTTTTATTTAAAAAAAACAAAATACAACAAATCGTGAATGCAACTTTTGCAAATTCCCGAACGGGACATGAACCACCTTCTGAATGTCCTGCAAACAGAACACTACTACTACTCACAGTACTATTATTACTACTACTGCTGCTACTACTACTATTATTATCCTTATTTTTTTAAAAAAAAAACTGGCAAGCTTTTCTGCAAAGCAACATCGACAAAAATCTTGGACGAGGATCCCGGAAAAAAAGAATCACAATTTTGCAGCGTTTTCGGAATCTGTTCCTGGCCTCCCTCACGTGGGGCAACCTCGTGCCTCGCGAGGCTCCCCCCCTGTCCCGCTTTGGATGGAAGGACGGACAGATGGACGAATGCCGGTGGTATATCAAAAGCTTTTTAGAGCATTTTCTGCAACCCTGAAATTGTGGGGGGGGGGGTCTCTAACTACTGAACCCAACTACCTTTTTTTCATTTTTAGGGAAGGCAAACCAGGAAAGCATCATGTGAGAAGGAAGCTGAGGGCATTTTGAGTAAGGTGGGATCAGGAGAGGAAGATCATTTTGTTTTCGAAAAGGATGCCAGCGTACGATGCGCCTCGTTTGACCGCAAACTAATGTAACCTCCTTTCCCTGCCTTCTTTTTCGGAGCAAACCCGTCACGGCAGAAAAGGAGCGACAGCTGAGAGGCAAATTAGACCAGCATATTTGGAAGAGCAGAGTGAAGACCAGAAACTAACTTAGGTTTATATATATATATATATATGTATATCTTTTTCTTTTTCGTAGGCTTTTATGTGCATATTCTTTCTAGCCAGGTTTTACCTACGTAAGCTAAGTAACCAGGGCTGTAGAACATCTTAGCTTACATAGGTAAAACCTGGCTAGAAAGAATATGCATACATATATATATATATATATACACATATATAAGATATGGGTGTGGCCTACTGATGAAAGCAAACGAGCTAGAAATAGATCTATTTAGGTCTCCCACCTAGCAGGAAGAGCTTGCTAGCTGTTGGAAAAAAAAGAAAGAAAAGAAAAGAAAAGAAAAAAGCCCAGAATCGAGTGGATGTGATTCTACTGAGCTGGTGCTGCAGAAAAATCTTGGTTACGTAGGGAAAACCTGGCTAGAAGAAAAACATATATATATATATATACACACATATATATATATACCCCAAACCTCTGCAGATTTTTGCAAGCCGAGAAGATGGGGGGCTTCTAAAAGGACTACTGCGGGAGCAAAATAAAAATAAAAAGAAACAAAACAGGCAAAAATCTACATGCAAAAAATAATAATAACAATAATAAAAGAAAGAATGCACAGGGAAGGGGAAGAAATGGATACAGAACGTCTTCGACTTACGACCGCAATGGAGCCCAAAATTTCCACTGCTAAGCAAGTTCAGTTCAGTCGCTAAGCGGGTTTTACGACTTTTCTCGGCACGGTGGTTAAGGGAATCACCGCAGTTGTTAAGTTAGCCACACGTTGTTAAGTGAATCTGGTTTCCCCATTGACTTTGTCAAGAGGGTCGCAAAAGGGGATCAAGTGACTCCGAGGGGGGACACAGCGACGGTCAGTGGCCAAACATCTGAATTTTGATCACATATGACCGTGTGGTTGGGTGAAACATGGCTATCATCAGTTACTTTCTCAGTGCTGTAGTAACTTTGGATGGTCACTAAATGGATGGTTGTAAGTCGAGGACTTTAGGGGAGGAAAAAAATGGCCCCTAAAACGTGCATGAAACAAACTAAGAATAGAATAGAATAGAATAGAATAGAATAGAATAGAATAGAATAGAATGGAATGGAATGGAATGGAATGGAACGGAACGGAACGGAAAATGAAAGAGAGAAGAAGAGAGGAGAAAATAAAAGAATAGAATATAAAATATGGAATGGAATGGAATATAGAATAGAATAGAATAGAATAGAATGGAATGGAATGGAAAGGAAAGGAATGGAATGGAATGGAATAGAATAGAAAATGAAAGAGGAGGGAAGACAGGAGAAAATAAAAGAATAGAATATAAAATATGGAATGGAATGGAATATAGAATAGAATGGAATGGAATGGAATGGAATAGAAAATGAAAGAGAGGAGAAGAGAGGAGAAAATAAAAGAATAGAATAGAATAGAAAATATGGAATGGAATGGAATATAGAATAGAATAGAATAGAGTAGAATGGAATGGAATGGAATAGGAAATGAAAGAGAAGAGAAGAGAAGAGAAGAGAAGAGAAGAGAAGAGAAGAGAAGAGAAGAGAAAATAAAAGAATAGAATAGAATAGAATAGAATAGAATAGAATAGAATAGAATAGAATAGAATAGAATAGAATAGAATAGAAAATATGGAATGGAATGAAATGGAATATAGAATAGAAATAATAGAAATAGAAATAAAAATAGAATACAATACAATAGATGAAGTGGAGTGGAGTAGAGAATATAGACTAGGGTAGAGTAGACTAGAATAAGTTTGTTAATTGATTAGAATAGAATAGAATAGAACCTTATCAATAATACAAAAAGAAAAATAGAACACACCATCCGGTTCCCGGATTAAAATAAATGGAAAGTTAAATGCAGCGATCCTAGACCCTGTGATCCTACAAGCAGGGCAGCCATCAGAGAAGTGAATCTTCCTTGCAGGATACCCCTAATTCGTCCAGGTCCTTATCTCAGCTGCCTTAATTAAAAACTCAGCACTTCTGTTGACATTGCAATACATTACAATAACGAGGAGCTGCCTGCAAAAAAATGAGAGGGGCAAGGCAAGACTTCCATCTAGCCTTCCAGAGGTGCTCGATTGGTGAGACGGCTGGCTCCTTAAATGCCATAAATAAAAATAAATGCATAACTCGGTGCAAAAGGAGCCCCTTTTTTTGGGGGGGCTCTTCTGTTCCACTTTTTGTACCCGCCCCGTGCATGGAAAAGCAGTCCGTTAAAGTTGCTCTTTCACGTTTTCTCCCACGTGCCAGTTTTCTGCCTGGGGTGGCTTAAGCGGAAGGCGATGCAAAACCCAGGGCCGACGAAGCCTACACCAATCAGAAGGCCTCACTGAAGCTGAAAACAATAAATAAAATAATAAAATAAAAACAAGGACCAACAGGCTGAAAAACAGCTTTTATCCCAGAGCGGAAACTATAGTGAATTCTACTGCATATAGTGCAATATGAATGCAATATCAGAGGTTTTTTTAAATTCACTTGTATAGAATGTGATGGTGCTTCTGTTTTATTTTTATAGTGTTTTTTTATAGTTTGCTTATGCATAATCAGAAGTGGGTTTCAGCAGGTTCTGACCAGTTCTGGAGAGCCGATAGCGGAAATTTTGAGTAGTTCGGAGAACCGGTAATAAAAATTCTGACTGGTCCCGTCCGCATCTATTCTCTGCCTCCCGAGTCCCAGCTGATTGGGAGGAAATGGGGATTTTGCAGTAACTTTCCCCTGGATTGGGGAGGGAATGGAGATTTTACAGTATTCTTCCCCTGCCACGCCCACCATGCCACACCCACCATGCCACACCCACCGTAGTAAAAAAAATTGAAACCCACCACTGTGCATAATGTACACTGAAGATGGCCTTTCATTGTACGAGGTGCAATGACAATAAAGTAAAAAGTAAAAAGTAAAGTAAAAAGTAGTAAAGTAAAAAGTAAAAAGTTAAAGTTAAAGTTAAAGTGGTGTAGGGTTTCCTGCCTAAGCAGGGGGTTGGACTAGAAGACCTCCAAGGTCCCTTCCAACTCTGTTATTCTTTTCTAAATCGTCCAGTTTCTGTCTCCTCTCCTTTTGGGTCAAAATTTGGGCGTCTCGGCCTTCTGGCGCCAACCCTCAATTTCATCATTTTGGAACAAAGCAAGAACCTTCATCCCATCCCTTCTCTCTCTCGGGCAGAGCAAGACCGAATAAAAAGAACGAGGGGGGGGGTGTTTATGGGAACAGGCCCGAGGCGTCTGCCCACCCATCCCGTCCGGCCCCCCCCCGTTTCATGGGCAGCCATTCCGACCGAGTGGAAAGCCGAAAACCTGGCAACGTCCCTCCGTGCCAGCCAGCCCGGAGAAACAGAATGCAAGACAAGCAGGCAGTGAATTCAACGCAAGGCAGCAGCGTTCAAAACATTCAGTTCCAGCTTTTGTGGCATCAGCAGAAAGCGGCAATGGAGTTGGCGGGCCCAGGGCCCAGAGAGAGTGTCAGGCAGCTCCAGGCCCGGCGGTGGGAAACTGGACTGCGGAAGGGGGGGGGGAGGAACCAGACTCTTCCAGTCTGTCCCAGTTAAAAAAAAAAGAGATTATTTATTTAGCATAGGGCGGTTGAAAAGAGAGCAATTTCCCAGGTAGCAAATGCAGAAGGAAATGTGGCATTCACGGACAAGGTTGGAAAATGGAGCTAACTAGAGCAATTTTTCAGGGTGCGAAAAATCTGACCCGCCTCTTGCCAATCTGGACTCCAGCATCCATAATCCCCAGCCCAACGGCCCTCCTGGGCCAAAGAACTGAGGATACTTGATTGAAATCCATTCCATTCCGCTGCTGTTGTGCCGCCGTAAATATTTGGGGCGTCGCTGCCCCCACTTCAAGAACACCCCAATCTCATTGCTACGCACACCCATTCCGTAAAAGTCACACACACACACATACCCTCTTCTCCTTCTCGGAAGAGGTTTTGGCAAGCCACACAACAACTCACCCTGCAGAGTAGGCCCACAGTCTATAGCAAACTTATTTTACGGTCTTGAAGAGCAAGGCAAAAAAAAAATCCTGTCCCGGGAGGTGAGTCACAGATTGGGAAAAGAAGAATGGAAGGAAAAAGAGCAAAAAGAAGACAAAACTCAGATTAAGTTTGCACGACACGCTAATCTAGGTTAAAGATAGACCACTGAAAACTCGTTTCTTTAAGTAACTTTGAAAACGGCACTGAAAAAAAGTGACAGAGGATCGTTTTTCACACTTATGACGGTGGCAGCATCCCTTAACAGACCCGCGATTCGCACGCCTGGCAAACAGGCTCGTATTTATGACGGCTGCAGCGTACCCCAGGCTCCCGTGATCCCATTTTGCGACGGGAAGCCAACTGTGTGACTAATTGAACAACTACAGCGAGTGAGTCACTTAACAAATATGGCAGGAAAGATCGTAAAATGGAGGGGAGGGGGCAAGCCTCAGGGTAAATCATGGTCTCGCTTAGCGACGGACGATTTTGGGCTCGGTTTGAAGTTGTCCCAAATTCCAAGGGTTTTGTCGGAATCCGGCTGTTCTGTTCGGACGAAACAGGGTGGGTGAAATTGGAGAGTTTGTCTCAGCTTGGAGCCCATCCAAATTCTACATTGTGCAACTTCGGTTTCGAAAGCTTCCATGACAATTGTGTGAATTCGACTGATTTTGGGAGCTGCCCCGCCACCCCCACAAAACACTTGCAAGGGGTCTCCCTGTCTGCAACTGGACACCGAACCCCCTCTTCCCTCCCAAACATAAAACCCATGGATTCCTCAAATGCTCCGTGACCCCCTCGGGCAACCAAAACAAACCCATCCATTCAAAATATCGTCGCCCCGAATCTTTCCGGACTCCTCCTCACAGCACCTCTGCACCGTTTCCAACCCCTTTTGATCCCAAAGCCTTCGCCCTAGCAGGCTACTCTTAACTAAGGACGTCAAAAATATATAGGGAGAGAAGCACATCAAGTGGCAGGGAGTTCCACGGCCTAACTTTTGCACCCCGAGGTATTTTGTAGTACTTCGATGCTGACCAAGACCAACCAGACTCTATGCCAGCCCTGCAGATCAAAAGATTCCTATCGGCTGAGTTCACACAACTCCTCAGTTAAAGCAGGGGGAAAAAAGATTTCTGGTTGGGGGAGGTTGTGAGGTTGCCTCCTCTTAAGCAATTCCTGGCTTCTGGAAAAATCTCTCCCCCTGCAAGATCTGTGTAGCCCCCACCCTTGGGGTTATCAAAATCTAGTGGCTCTCTTCAGATCTTCTGAACTGGGTGATTGCAAAAGCCCCTTTTTATTCTTCCCTTGTTTGAACTTCGGTTTGTGCAACTCTTTGAATTTAGAATAGAATAGAAGCTGCAAAGGGACCTTGGAGGTCTTCTAGTCCAGCCCCCTGCTGAAGCAGGAGGCCCTATACTATTTCAGACATGTGACTGCCTAGTAGTTTCTTTTTAAAAACCTCCAGTGATGGAGCGCCCACGGTTTCTGGTGGCAAGCTGTTCCACTGGTGAATTGTCCTCTCTGTTAGGAAATTCCTCCTTAATTCCAGCGTGCTTCTCTCTCTCTTCGATTCGTTTCCAATCATTTTTTTTTTCTTTATCCTGCTTTCCGGTGCTTTGGGAAATAAATTGTCCCCCCCTCCCTCTTTGGAGCAGCCCCTCGAATCCTGGAATACTGCTATCACGTCCCCCCCTAATTCTTTTAGCTTTTACACTGCATCTCTCCGGCCTCTAAATCACATCAATAAAAATAGATCAATGAAAATAAACCCAGCCAGGGTGTCCTGTTAACTCTGGGAGGGGTCCAACGTCTTATGCAATCCCAGCTTTCTTTCTTTTTTTTTCTTCCTAACGCGTTCCTTTCTTTCTCTCCTTCCTTTTCGTTGATTTTGCACCCCCTGTTTGGGTTTCGGGGGGCGTGTGAATCCGCGCTGGCCGATTTCTGGCTCGTCCCTCCTTTCTTGGGGATTCCCTGGGCTTCTGCTCTCCCCCCCCCCACTCGCCCCCTCCCTCTCCCTAGATCAGAGCCCCCCCCCCCCTCCCCAAGCCTTTTTTTTTTACGATGGGCTTGGCCCTTCCCCTGCAAGCGAGCGTGGCTGGCCTTCGTCAGTCTTTCCACCCAGCGCATTCCAGAGGGCTGGCGGGGGCCCAAGGGCGGGGAGGGGAGGGAAGGGAAGGGGGAGAGGGGGGGAGTGCTTCCACGCCCAGAGGGGGCCCAGCCCCAGCCAAGGAGCCAGCCCCCGCCCCGCAATCCACATTCAGGCCAGTTGCAATAAGCAAAGGGGTGAAAAAAGAAAGAAAGAGAGAAACAAACTTGCAGAAGAAAAAATGAAGGCGTGAATGGGTGGCTGGGGTGGGGTGGGGAGGGGAGGGGAGGGGAAGGGAAGGGGGTGGGTAGGGTGGGGCCGCTGGGCTTCCCACGAGACCAAACATCTCTCTCTCTCTCTCTCTCCCAAAAGTGCTTTTTGGGGGGGGGGTTTTCAGGAGACAACTGGACTTTCTTGGGGTTTTTTTTCCTTTTGAAGACATTTTGCTTCTCATCCAAGAAGCTTCTTCAGCTCTGACCGGATAGTGGGGAATGGAGGATAGTGGGGAGTGGGGATCTGTCTCTCTCTTTCTTTCTCTCTCTTTCTCTCTCTCTTCTTTCTCTCTTTTTCTCTTTCTCTTCTTTCTCTCTTTCTTTCTCTTCTTTCTCTTTCTCTTCTTTCTCTCTCTCTCTTTCTCTCTCTTTCTCTTCTTTCTCTCTCTCCTTCTCTCCTTTCTCTCTCTCTCTCTCTCTCTTTCTCTCTTTCTCTTCTTTCTCTCTGTTTCTCTTTTTCTCTTTCTCTCTTTCTCTTCTTTCTCTCTCTCTTTCTCTTCTTTCTCTCTCTCTTTCTCTTCTTTCTCTCTCTCTCTCTTCTTTCTCTCTCTCTTTCTCTTCTTTCTCTCTCTCTCTTTCTCTCTCTCTTTCTTTCTCTCTCTCTCTCTCTCCGTCTCTCGACGCGGCTCTTCCAAAGCAAAGTCGGAGCGGAGTCACTCCGGCAAAAAAAAAACCAGAGCTTTTTGGGGTGGGGGTGAGGGTTGGGGGCTTTTCAAAAGAAAAGGAGGTGGGGGGTTCCAGCCCGTTCGCAGCCCCCCTTCCCCCCCTCCCAAACTCCTTTGGCTCTGGCTCTTCGGGCACAGCTGCCAACCTGCGGCCGCCCCGTTCCGCAACTCCGGGGCGAAGGCTAAACCCGGAGCCGCGCCCTGTCCCGAAGTGCACACGCGGAAAAAAGGAACGCCAGTCCCGAGAGAGAGAGAGAGAGAGAGAGAGAGAGAGGGTGGAATTTTCCCTTCCTGGCCCAAGCTCATGTTTTCTTCCTGTATATTTTCCTGAAGACCATTTCTGACCTTCTCTAGATGATCCCCTAACAAGACCATGTGTGTCGGGGGCTAATCTAACTCCCTCGTGAACAATTAACCCAGTTTCCTTGTTTGCATAACAGGCTAACATTCTCCTCTTCTTGCCCTACTTAAGTACCTTACGCAAACATGACTGTGCTGAATTATTGACTGCAAGCCCCACAGATTAATTTTGTACTTTATAAATAGTTCTGCAGAGTATTCACATAATATTAGTACAGTGGAACTGAAATAGACAGGATCCCCCCCCCCCCCACACACACACACAAAATTTTCTATATTTCGGTCCAGCCTAGATTCAGGAGCAAGAATTTGTGTAAAAAATGGAGAATTATGCGTGATCCTAAGTCGAGGACTACCTGTACAGATAATCTTTGACTTACCATCATAATTGGGAGCAGAGTTTCTGATGCTAAGCAAGATGACAGTTGAGTGAGTTTTGTCTGATTTTGCAACCTTTTTATGCCACAGTTGTTAATGGCATAACTGCAGTTGTTAAGTGAATCACCAGGTCGTAAAGCAAATCCACCTGCCACCCTTTATTTATTTATTATTTATTTATTTATTTATTTATTTATTTATTTATTTATTTATTTATTTATTTATTTATTTATTTATTTATTTATTTATTTATGGTTCGATTTATATGCCGCCCTTTTCCGGAGACTCAGGGCGGCTTACAATGCGTCAAGCAATAGCCTTCATACTTTTGTATATACCTGCTTAGTAGGGCTTTCGGGGGCTCCTAAACGGTGTTCTTTTTTATACGAAGTCAGCTTATTGCCCCCACAAACCGGGTCCTCATTTTACCTACCTCGAAAGGATGGAAGGCTGAGTCAACCTTGAGCCTGGTGAGATTTGAACTCGCAGTAATTACCCTTTTAAGATCTGTGGACTTCAACTCCCAGAATTCCCCAGCCAGCGTAGCTACGCTGGCTGGGGAATTCTGGGAGTTGAAGTCCACAGATCTTAAAAGGGCCCTGCCAGGTTGAGAAACTCAATGTTGGAGCTTCTTAAACTGATGTGCTCCCTGGACTATGGAAAATACAAGTAATCCTCAACATACAACGCTTCATTTAGTGACCGTTCAAAGTTATAACGACAGAACTGGGGAAAAGTGACTGATGATCACGTTTCACACTTAACGACCGTTGTGGCATTCCCTGTGTTCAAAATTCAGACAGTTGGCAACTGACTCACATTTATGACGGTTGCAGTGTGCCGGGGTCCTGCGATCCCCTTTTTGCGACTTTCTGACAAGCAATAGGGAAGTCAGATTCACTTAACAACAGGGCTTATTAACTTATCCACTGCAGTGATTTGCTTAGCGGTGATGGCTGGAAAGGTCGTAAAATGGGGCAAAACTCAACTTAAGCAACGTCCCGCTTAGCAACGTAAATGTTGGGCTCAATTGTGGTCATACGTACGTTGAGGATTAGTTGGGCCAGGGGAGGGAAAGGGTGTCTGAGCATATGCAGAATGCACGTTCCCAGATTGAGCTACCAATGAGTTTGGTCAGGCTTGGAATAATTGTACAAAAGATGGCCACAATTGTACAAAATTGTACAAAGACAGCCACGATTGTACAAAATTGTACAAAGACAGCCACGATTGTACAAAATTGTACAAAGAGGGCCACGATTGTACAAAATTGTACAGAGATGGCCACAATTTATAAATCCGTTATACAAGTAGTTCTCGACTTAGGACCATAATTGAGCCCAAAATGTACGTTGTGAAGGGAGGAATGTGTTAAGTCAGTTTTGTCCCATTTTACGACCCTTCTTGTCACGTTTGTTAAACGAATCACTGCAGTTGTTAAATGAGTAACACCGTTGTTAAGTGAGTCTGGCTTCCCACTTGAATTTCCTCATCAGAAGGTCGCAAGAGGGAATCACGTGATCCCTGCCGGCACACGACCACCGTCATAAATACGAGTCAGTTGCCAACTGTCTGAATTTTGATCACACGACCATGGGGATGCTTCAACGGTCGTAAGTGTGAAAAAAATGGTCATAAGTCATGTTTTTCAGTGCTGCTGTAACTTTGGATGGTCACTAAATGAACTGTTTGTAAGTCGAGGATCGTCTGTAAATAGCTGACTGGTTTCTCAACTTGTTATCAAAAACATGAGAGTCTTTGCTATTGAGAAGGTATCAAAGGGGCCCAGAAAGGAGGGATTTTGGTGGGAGAAAAGCTTCAACTTGTTTATTTTAGTTGAAACTTGGAAAAGTTTATTGTTTATTTGAACTAAACTAAGGGTGTGGTGGTTGGCTGGAGAAAGAAGGAAGGAAGGAAGGTGGGAGGAAGAGCGGGAGGGAGAGAGAGGGGGGAGAGGGTAGAGGAAGAAAGGAAGGAAGGAAGAAGGAAAGAAAGAAAGAAAGAAAGAAAGAAAGAAAGAAAGAAAGAAAGAAAGAGAGAGAGAAAGAAAGAAAAGAAAGAAAGAAAGAAAGAAGAAAGAAAGAAAAGAAAGAACAAAAGAAATAGGAGGGGAGGAATTAGGCTGAAGAAAAAGGAAGGGAGGAATAAAGGAAGGGAGGGAGGTGGGAGGGAGAAAAGGAAAGAAGGAAGGAAGGAAGGGACAAAAGAAGGAGAGGAGGAATTAGGCTGAAGAAAAAGGAAGGAAGAAATAAAGGGAGGGAGGGAGGTGGGAGAGAGAAAAGGAAGGAAGGAAGGAAGAGAAGGAGGGTTACTTCTGTAAGACACTGTGAAGTTGGAAAGGACCGCTCAAAGTTACAAAGGCACTGAAAAAAGTCACTTATGACCGTTTTTCACACTTATGACCATTGCAGCATCCCTGTGGTCACATGATCAACATTCAGACCCTTGGCCACTGACTCAGATTTGTGCCCCTGATCCTCTTTTGCGACCTTCTGACCAGCAAAGACAAGGGGGAAGCCAGATTCACTTAACAACCCTGTTACTCACTTAACAACAGCTTTGATTCACTTAACAAATGTGGAAAGAAAGGCCGTAAAATGGGGCAAAACTGACTTAACCATGGTCTCGCTGAGCAGCAGAAATTTTGGGCTCATTTGTGGTCGTAAGTCGAGAACTATCTGTATAAATTTCAGAGAAGCGCAACTAAAATAATTAAAGGGTCTGAAGACTAAAACATAGGAAGAATGGCTGCAGGATTTGGGTCTGGCTAGTCTAAAGAAAAGAAGAATTAGGGATGACATAATAACCGTATTGCAATATTTGAGGGGCTGCCCCAAAGAAGAGGAAGGGGTCAACTTATTCTGCAAAGCACCAGAAGGCAGGACAAGAAGCAACGGATGGAAACTAATCAAGGAGAGAAGCAACCTGGAATTAAGGAGAAACTTCCTAACAGTGAGGACAATTAACCAGTGGAACGGCTTGCCACTAGATTCTAGTGCAGGGGTCAGCAACCTGCGGCTCCAGAGCCGCATGCGGCTCTTTGGGTCTTCTGCTGTGGCTCTCTGTCAGGTGATCCCACCAATGGCTGGCCCTCCCCTCCCAGTCACTCCCGGCCTGGCCTGAGAAGGTAAGGGCGACAGTGGGGAATGGAGAAGCGGCCAGGGCAGAGACAGAGACATAGAGAGATACAGGGAGGGGGGGGGAGATGGGGGAGAGAGGGAGGGAGGGGGGAGAGAGATGTGTCAAAAGGATTTTGTGCTTCCTGGTGTTTTTTAACAACTGGTTCTCTGTCCTAATGATCGGCTGGGTAGGCGTGGCTAAGTGGGTCATGTGACTGGTAGAAGTGAGTGACATAGAGTTGGCCACACCCACCCAGGTTTTGTGGCTCCCGGTGTTTTCTTTTCTGTGGGAAACGGGTCCAATTGGCTCTTTGAGTATTTAAGGTTGCAGACCCCTGTTCTAGTGACTAGAAGATGTGGGCGCTCCATCACTGGGGCTTTTAAGAAGAGACTAGACAGCCACTCCTCTGAAATGGTACAGGTTCTCCTGCTTGAGCGGGGGGCTGGACTAGAAGACCTCCAAGGTCCCTTCCGGCTCATTCATTCTGTAACATTGAAAGGAAGCCTCGGGAAGGCAGCATCGGTGAGCTGGGCGGAGAGGGCAAACAGGTGTGGTATGTGCCGTAAGAGAGAGTCTGTTGTGATATATGAGATCATTGTTCCATAAAGAGGGTGTCAGGTTTCGAGGTCGTCTCAAATAAACTGCATTTCAAATAAAGTCTTTGAAGGAAAACTCCTATTTATTAAGCACGACATTCTAAAATCCGACTCCATCGAAGCCAACACTGACTTCCAGACCCAAAACCCTCCCTTTCCGTTCCCCATTCCCCTGCACTCATTGGCCATCTTCCAAGTCACTCTACCCCTAATCTACTGCTCCAGCTCAAAGGAATTTCCCCCCTCCCATCCCATCTCCTAGGGGATATTATCTCCAGGGAAAATAAGTAGGTGAAAAGTCAAACATCCCTTTCCAGACGCCTCCGCTTCTCCTTCTTATGTCGGCACTAGAGTAAATGCAGCTTGAAGTGCTGACAGAGGGGTTGTTTTTCCCACACAAGGGAACTCTGCCTATGCTCTGTGGTCCACAACCTTGGGGTTGGGGGATGGGTGGGCAGAATTCCTGAAGGCCTGGGCTATTTCCAGACTAGCCAGAGTATAAATATTAGTGGCTTAATTTAAGGACCTCAGATAGGTTGTCTTCTATTTCTAGCTTTCCCTTAAGTGAAAGGATTAGAAGCTCAGGATTGGAAAAGAAACCTGAGCAATTCAAGGAGACGGGAAGATGGATGCCTCAGACCCTGAAGAAGATTTTCAGGACAAACATCGGTAGCTTTGGAATGGCTCCTCCACGTGACCTGGGAGGCTTTAGAAGATACGGGAGGGGGGAAAATCTCATTTCTTGTTCTTGGAGATAGATAGATAGATAGATAGATAGATAGATAGATAGATAGATAGAGATAGAGATAATTAGATAGATGGATAGATAGATAGGGAGAGATACATAGATAGATAGATAGAGATAGATAGAGATAATTAGATAGATGGATGGATAGATAGATAGGGAGAGATAGATAGATAGATAGATAGATAGATAGATAGATAGATAGATAGAGATAGATAGAGATAATTAGATAGATGGATAGATAGGGAAAGATAGATAGAAAGATAGATAGATAGAGATAGATAGAGATAATTAGATAGATAGATGGATAGATAGGGAAAGATAGATAGATAGAAAGATAGATAGATACATAGAGATAGAGATAGATAGAGATAATTAGATAGATAGATGGAGATAGATAAGATAGATAGATAGATAGATAGATAGATAGATAGATAGATAGATAGATAGAGATAATTGATAGATGGATAGATAGGGAGAGATAGATAGATAGATAGAGATAGAGATAGATAGAGATAGATAGAGATAATTAGATAGATAGATGGAGATAGATAGATAGATAGATAGATAGATAGATAGATAGATAGATAGATGATAGATAGATAGAGATAGAGGGTTTTTTTTTGCTTTGATTTATATGCCGCCCTTCTCTGGAGACTCAGGGCGGCTTACAATGCTTAAGCAATAGCCTTCATACTTTTGTATATTTATACAAAGTCAGCTTATTGCCCCCACAAACTGGCTCCTCATTTAACCTACCTAATTATTAGAGATAGATAGATAGATAGATAGATAGATAGAGAGAGAGAGAGAGAGAGAGAGAGAGAGAGATAGATAGATAGATAGATATAAATAGAGATAATTGGATGGATGGATGGATGGATAGATAGATAGATGATAGATAGATAGAGATAGAGATAATTAGATAGATAGATAGATTAGGTAGGTAGAGAGAGAGAGAGAGAGAAATAGATAAGACATAATTATATAGATAGAGATAGATAGAGATAATTAGATAGATGGATAGAGAGATAGATAGAGATAGAGATAGATAGAGATAATGAGAGAGAGAGAGAGAGAGAGATTGATTGATTGATTGATAAATAATCAGGGATCCTGGAATGATCCCTATCAGAGCTCCTTGACTAAAATCTCTGCGTCTTCTCGGTGCGTCATCTTCCCTAGCTGAGCCGAAGGATCTTTGGGATGCCAAAGCTTTGGGGCCAGCCCTGGCGGGATCACGCGGTCAAGTGGCCTTGAAATGGGATCTCTTCGGCCTGGAGATCCCTTCCCTTAATAGGCCGAGAGAGAGAGATGGGGGGGGGGCGCTCCGGTTCTTCCCCTGTGCAGGCCAGACTTTTCATGCCAGCATTTTCTCCTGCAGCAAAAACAGGGAAGGTATTTAAACTATCTTGGCATGGGTCCAGCGGGTGGGAATTGACTGCAGGGGTCTCCTTCCCTCCAATGGATAAAGACAGATATGGGTGGGGGGGCTGACAGCTGGCTGGCCAAGGGGAAAGCAATCGGGGGTCTGGGGTTACAATCCGTCTGTTCCAACCCGCTGGCTGGAATTCCTCAAAAAAGAGGAAATTCCTTTCCTTTTCACGGAAGAAATTTCCTTGTTTTCCCCTAATCGCAAAGTAATCACGAAGTATACAGATAGTTCTCGACTTACAACCGTTTGCTTTTAGGGACTGAAAAAAGGCTGCTTTTCCACAGTTAGGACCTTTGCAGCATCCCCGTCCTCACGTCATCAACATTCAGATGCTTGCTCAGCTGACTCGTATTTATGACGGTCTCAGTGTCCCGGGGAGGTGTCCCGTGATCCCCAGTGGTGGGTTTACAATATTCTTACCACCGGTTCACCCTGCCTGCACACACTTGCTTTGCGCGTGCGTACCAGGGGTGGTTTCTAAATTGTTTTACTACCAGTTCTGTGGGCGTGGCTTGGTAGGGGGTAATGTGACTGGGTGGGCGTGGCCACTTTTTTCTTTTTTAACTTTTAAAAGCATTTTTTTTTTACAACCTTAAGAGTTTGCAGAAAAAAATGCTTTTAGAAGCCTCTGACGATCAGGCAACTCAGCAGTTGATAACTTAGTAACCCGGTTGTTAAGCGAATCTGGCTTCCCCGTTGATTTTGCTTGTCAGAACGTCGCAAAATGGGGTCACGTGACACACACACATCCTCCCTAGGACTCTGCAAGGGTCATAAGTATGAGCCAGTTTGCAAGCATCTGAATTTTGATCATGTGCAAAGGTCGTAACTCTGAAAAACGGTCGTCAGTCCCTTTTTTCACTGCTGTCGTTAACGTTGAAAATGGTCACTCAACGAACTGTTGTAAATCGAGGATTATCTGTACGTAGGTTTTAAATAAAATAAATAAAATCCTAACACCCCAGAGCCACATTAATCTTCTCGATTAATGTGCACCGATGGCATAAAAATCAGGAATCTGGTGGAGGATTTTCCAGCCCACCAATTTTATAAAGAGCTGCAGCTTGGACAAAAATTTCTGCTTTTTTAATAAAATTAATGAGCTGGAAAAAAGTGCCACCCGACCTCTTGGACTAACTCAAACCTCCCTCCAAAATGTGGCTTAAAAATCAGCTACTGTAGTAGCATAAATTAAAATCACACAATCAGGTGCCCCGAAAGGCTGAATTCGCACAACACAATTCAGTGGAAGATTAAACCGGATCCTTTGGCGGGATCTTCAGATAATCCGGAATCAGAGATTTAAAAAGTTACAGGCAGTCCTCAATTTACAACGGTCCACTTAGTGGCCATTCGAAAGGACATTGAAAAAAGCGACTTTTAGGATGGTTATTCGCACTTATGACCCTTGCAACTCACCTACGACCATCATCATCTTTTAACGACGCCATAATCCCTTGCGGGTTGGAGTCTAGGCAACTGAATGGAGCCGAGTAATTACTGGCCGGATGCCTTTCCTGTCGCCGGCGTGGAGCTTTGTTCAGCAGATACATTCTGCAACCTACGCACGATCACATGATCAAAATTCAAACACTTGACAACTGGTAGGTACTTATGACGGTTGCAGCATCCAAAGGGTCACGTGTCCCCCTTTTGCGACCTTCAGCAGTCCACGATTGAGAATTGCTGACTCAGCAAGGTTTGCAAAGCCAGCCTTTCGATGCATTTATGAATGCAGGCTCTGAAAAGGAGACCATGAGTGGCTCAGGATATTGTGTGAACCAGACTCTAGAAAGAGTGCAGAGAAGAGCAACCAGGATGATGAGGGGACTGGAGGCTAAAACATACGATGAACGGTTGCAGGAACTGGGCCTGGCTAGTCTAGAGAGGAGAAGGACCAGGGGAGACAGGAGAGCATCTTCCAATATTTGAGGGGCTGCCCCAGAGAGAAGGAAGGGGGTCAAGTTATTCTCCAAAGCACCCGACAAGGAATAATGGATGGAAAGTGAACAAGGAGAGATTCAACCTGGAAATAAGGAGGAATTTTCTGACAGAGAGAACAATCAACCCACAGAACAGAAGTTGCCTTCTGAAGTTGTGGGAGCTTCATCCCTGGAGGCTTCCAGGAAAAGATTGGACTGCCATCGGTCAGAAATGATGTAGGGTCTCCTGCTTTTGGGGGGTGGGTTGGACTAGATGACCTCCAAGGTCCCTTCCAACTCTGTTAATCTGTAAAGAACAGAAGTTGCCTCAGAAGTTGTGGGAGCTTCATCACTGGAGGCTTCCAAGAAGAGCCTGGACTGCCACCTGTCAGAAATGGTGTAGGATCTCCTGCTTGGAAAGGGGGTTGGGCTAGATGACCTCGAAGGTCCCTTCCAACTCTGTTAATCTGTTAAACACTTGGCATGGCTAGTCTAGTGAAGAGAAGGACCAGGGGAGACAGGATAGCAGTCTTCCAGTATTTGAGGGGCTGCCCCAGAGAGGAGGAAGGGGGTCAAGCTGTTTTCCAAGGCACCCGAAGGCCAGACAAGGAATAATGGATGGAAACTGATCAAGGAGAGATTCAACCTGGAAATAAGGAGAAATTTTCTGACAGTGAGAACAATCTATGAGTGGAACAGAAGTTGCCTTCGGAAGTTGTGGGAGCTTCATCACTAGAGGCTTCCAGGAAGAGATTGGACTGCCATCTGTCAGAAATGGTGTAGGGTCTCCTGCTTGGGAAGGGGGTTGGACTAGATGACCTCCAAGGTCCCTTCCAACTCTGTTAATCTGGACTCTCCGATTTCAAGGACGGTCTTAAGCATCAGGAGGTCACGAGGAAAATAAATCTGCATTTGAATGGGTGGCACATTCTTGGGACCCTGGCACGTTTCCCCCAGCCCGGCCAATTTCTAGTAAAACTACCCCGTGGAATGGCTGAGATTCCAGCCCGACGTTCCCCGGTGACCTTTCGGTGCTGCTATGCCAGAGGGGTGCCAAGCTCTCAGTCCCGGCACGCAGGTTGCGCTGGTCTGCGCATGACATTCAGGAGTGCCCATCTCTTGGGCTCTGCACCTGGCCTACAGCTGCCTGCCACTGAGTGATGTGAAGCTGGAATCGGCGGCGCCATTTTGAGAAGGGGAGCTGGATCCAGGCTGCAGTATTCGAGAAGCCAACAGGTGGCAGCAAAGAGACCTAAACGTTTAACCTGCTGCTGCCATCTAGTGTTCATCTGCAATTTAGCAGCCCAGCTATGAGAGCCCTTAAATAGAGATAGTCCGTTACAACCATTTGTTTAATGACCGTTCAAAGTGACGCCGACACTGGAAAAGGTCTGTTTTTCACAGTTACGACCTTTGCCGGAACCTCACGCGATCCAAATTCAGATACTTGGCAGCTGACTCATACTTATGACGGTCTCAGTGTGCTGGGCTCACATGATCCCCTTTTCCGACCTTCTGACCAGCAAAGTCAATGGGGAAGGCAGATTCACTTAACAACCGGGTTACTAACATCAACTGAGGCGAGTCGCTTAACAACTGAGGGAAGAAAGGTCGTAAAATGGGGCGAAACCCAATTAAATGTCTCACTTAACAACATGCATTGTGGGCTCAATTGTGGTCATAAATTGAGGACTACTGGTATACCATAAAGTAATCCTCAATTTACAAGCTTTCTTTTAAAGACTATTCCAAGCTCCCATGACACCGAAAAACTGACTTACAACGGGTCCTCGCACTTATAACTGTGGCAGCATCCTCATGAACACGTGATCAAAATTTGGGTGTTTGCGCCGTTTCCCAGATCATGTAATCTACATTTGCAACCTTCCCATCTGGCTTCAATGGGGGAAATCCGGATTCATTTAAAGACGGTCGCAAAAGCAGTCATAAAGTCGAGCCCGACTCACTTATCCATTGCCTTGCTTAGCGGCGGGAAATCTCATCCCAGTTGTGGTCGTAAGTTAAGGACTGCCCGTACTACAGCTTGGGTCACATTTGCAAAATGGGGACAATTGTTCCTTTATACCAGGGATCTCCAAACTTGGCAACTTTAAGACTTGTGGACTTCAACTCCCAGAATTCCCCAAAGTCACCAAGTTTGAAGTCTTAAGGTCACCAAGTTTGAAGTCCACAAGTCTTAATGTCACCAAGTTTTGAAGACTACCAAGTTTGAAGACCTTAAAGTCACCATGTTTCTCAACCTCAGCAACTAAGTGCAAACTCCAACTCCCAGAATACTCAAGGCAGACTGGGGAATTCTAGGAATTTTTATTTTTTAAAAAATTTGATTTATATGCCGCCCTTCTCCGGAGACTCAGGGCGGCTTACAATGCGTTAAGCAATAGCCTTCATCCTTTTGTATATTTATACAAAGTCAGCTTATTGCCCCCACAAACTGGGTCCTCAATTTACCTACCTTAGAAAGGATGGAAGGCTGAGTCAACCTTGAGCCTGGCGAGATTCGAACCTGCAGTAATTGCAGGCAGCTGGTCTTAATAACAGGGTGCTTTAGACCACTGTACTACCAAGGCTCTTAATGTATGGAATTGATGTCCATACATCTTAAAGTGGCTGAGGTTGATACCCAATATTGCTTTATACCCAATAATTCCGATACATAACAGTCACCCTGAGTATTTATACCACCCTTTCCAGGAAACCAGATTTTTTTTTCAATAAAGAAAGAGCAGTCTGTCAACAGTGAAACCTCCCTATCAGGAGTAGTCTACCTGCAAATATCAAACAGGGGAGGCCAAAAGGGGAGATATATTGCTCCTTTGCTCGACACGACACGCCAATTGCTTTTGAAGCTGATGTTGTAAATACTTATTACGCAGACGCTGCAAATAAGATTTCATTATAGATTCCGATTGGATTAAAGGGAAGACTCAGCCGCTCGTGGTCCGTTGCCGTAGCAGCCAACGACAACTAACATTTTGGGGGAAGCCCAAAGGGGAAATGTGAGTCACGCCGGGCACATTGGTGGCACATCTGTGCCAGGGCTTCCGTTCCTCCTCCGGTGTTGCTGCAGCAACGGAGACAAAGAAAACCCGGAGTCATCGTGGTCAGGCTGGTGACTCACCCGCGTGGCCCGTGGTGGAGGGGAAACCACGGAGTCACCCGGTTTGCCCCCGGTGAACCATCACTCGCGCCAGCCATTTGGCAGAGCCCTGGGCGGCCCAGTGGGTAACCCTTGGGGAATGCCAGCCTTTGGAGTCGAAACAGGGCTGCAAATTTGCATGGTCTTCTCATCCCCTGACGACAGATCCTGGTTAGTCAGCAGCAGCAATGGCACGACGTAGATATCGCTCCGCCATGTTTCTTTAAGCGGTTTACAAATATCAGCCTCTTGCCCCCCCCCAACAATCTGGGTCCGGGGGGGGTTCACTTACCTGTGCTACCTGTTTGCTCATACATGCGCACTTGCTTCGCTCGCTCGATCGCGCGCCAATTCTGCGCATGTGCAGAAGCTTCTGCTTTTCTTTCTTTCTTTCTTTCTTTCTTTCTTTCTTTCTTTCTTTATTTATTTATTTATTTATTTATTTATTTATTTATTTATTTATTTATTTATTTTATTCAATTTATATCCCGCCCTTCTCCAAGTGGACTCAGGGCGGTGCACAGCCAGAACTAAAACACATACCGAATACAAAATTTAAAATTATTAAAAGAATTAAATAACTGTGGCCCCAAAATATAAAACATTGAAAAACTAAAACCCTTTTGACAATTTAAAAAGCTAAAAAAAAAAAAGGGGGGGGGGGGTCACGCCAGCCCTGCTTGATGGAAAAGGAAAGTTTTCAGGGCACGGCGAAAAACCCGGAGATCCGATATCCTTCGTATCTCCGGGGGCAGATCGTTCCAGAGGGCGGGAGCTGCCACAGAGAAGACCCTCCCCCTGGGGGTCGCCAGCCGACATTGCCTGGCTGATGGCACCCTGTGGAGTCCCTCTCTGTGGGCGCGTACTGGTCGGTGGGAGGCTATCGGCGGCAGAAGGCGGTCACGTAAATACCCAGGTCCCATGCCATGCTTTCTGGAAGTTGAGGCAAAACCAGATCGTATTTGATGACATCCGGGCTGGTGGGCGAACCGGTAGCAACCCACCACTGTCTGGGTCCTCATTTTACCGACCTGGGAAGGACGGAAGGCTGAGTCAACCTTGAGCCGGTCAGGATCAAACTGGCACATCATAACTTCACACCATTGCTGGTATAATCATACTTTTCGAAAAGAAGGTAATCTTCCAATATTTGAGGGGTTGCCACAGAGAGGAGGAAGGGGGTCAACTTATTTTCCAAAGCCCCAGAAGGCATATTTTTAATAAATATTTAAAATATTTTTAAATATTTTAATTGGTTTGTCATTTTAAACTGGGGCCAAATTAATATATATTCTTTTAATTGTTTTTAATGTTTGTATTGTATGTTTTTATCTGGCTGTACACCGCCCTGGGTCCCTCGGGAGAAGGTGCGGTATATAAATTCGAAATAAAATAAAAAAATAAATAAATAAAAAGGCAGGACAGGAAGCAACGGATGGAAACTAATCAAGGAGAGAAGCAACCTGGGATTAAGGAGAAATTTCCTGACAGTGAGGACAATTAACCAGTGGAACAGCTTGCCACCAGAAATTGTGGGTGCTTCATCACTGGAGGTTTCTAAGAAGAGATTGGACAGCTATTCTCCAAAGCACCCGAAGGCGAGACAAGGAAGAATGGATGGAAACTGAACAAGGAAGAGATTCAACCTGGAAATAAGGAGGAATTTTCTGGCAGTGAGAACAATCAACTGATGGAACAGAAGTTGCCTTCGGAAGTTGTGGGAGCTTCATCACTGGAGGCTTTCAAGAGGAGACAGGACATCTGTCAGAAATGATGCAGGGTCTCCTGCTTGGACAGGGGGTTGGACTAGATGACCTCCAAGGTCCCTTCCAACTCTGTTCATCTATATCTGTATTCGCCTACCTAGTTCAATGCGTTGTGTGAATCAAACCAACGTCCAAGAGAAGTTTGAACGGGCTCAGGAGAGGCTGCTTCGGCATGTCACTTGTATTGTATATCAGAACAAGATATCTTCATTTATCTGGTATCTCACGATTCAACCCTTGCATAGAAATGTCCTTGCCATCTGTTTACCAATTCTCCCCTTCTTCCAGACCTCCTTCGCTTTGATTTTTTTAAAACAATAAAGATGCAGTGAGTGAGAAACCAGGGGTAACAGATAAAAAACAATAAAGCCACAGTTTGATCTCTCACAGTTATCTGTCAAAGCAGCGAAGATGATTAGGGGCCTGCAAGCTAAAACATACGAAGAACAATTGCAGGAATTGGCTATGGACCGTCTAGAAAAGGTGTGTGTGTGTGTATGATAGTAGTATTCCAATATTTGAGGGGCTGCCCCAAAGAAGAAGAAGGGGTCAACTTATTCTCCAAAGCCCCTGAGGGCAGGACAAGAAGCAACGGATGGAAACTAATCAAAGAGAGAAGCAACCTAAGAATAAATTTCCTGACAGTGAGGACAATTAACCAGTGGAACAACTTGCCACTGGAAGGTTTGTGGGTTCTCCATCACTGGAGGTTATTAGAAGAGACTGGACAGCCATTTGTCTGAAAAGGTATAGGGCCGTGATGGCAAACCTATGGCACGTTCGCCACAGGTGGCACGTGGAGCCATATCAGTGGGCACGTGAGCGTTGCCCTAGCTCAGGCCCGGCGCACATGCGCGCACTGGCCAGCTGATTTTCAGGCCTTCTGGGCCTACCAGAAGTCAGGAAACAGGCTGTTTCTGGCCTCTGGAGGGCCTCCAGGGGGGTAGGGAAGGCTGTTTTTGCCCTCCCCAGGCTCCCAGAAAGGCTCTGGAGCCTGGGGAGGGCGAAAAACTGTCCTACTGTGCCATTGCATGCCAAAAGCAGGGGGGATTTCCACCAAAATAAGCTCCTTTTGCAAAAACACTTTATTTTTAATTTTTTCCTCTTCTCATTTTCAGCCTGAAGCTCTTTCTGATTTTAGCCGCTGTTAGCAACAAGCGTGCAAATAAACCCGCCACCTTGGCACACCCACCAGCTGAACTTGTAAAAAATTACAAGTTCTACCACTTGTTTCAAAAGCACAAAAAATATGTCTATAAAACGATTGGGAATTTTCTGACCGCTTGGCAGTTGGTATTTATTTAATATTTCAAAACACACCATGGCAGGTTAATGTACTGTGTACTCCTTTTTAAAAAATGGGGGATGGGGGGGGGAATCTGTTTGGAATAATTCTGAATATTGTGGTAGATTTTATATAGCTTCCGATAGTTTGAAAATAAGATTTTGCTTCTTTTTCTGCATAGGTTTTTCTGCGTTCTGTTCTGTTCTGTTCTGTTCTGTTCCGTTCCGTTCCGTTCCGTTCCGTTCCACTCCACTCCACTCCACTCCACTCCACTCTACATTCTATTCCCGTGATGCGAACCTATGGCACACGTGCCACAGGTGGCACGCAGGGCCATATCGGTGGGCACACGAGCTCAGCTTTGGCGCGCATATGTATGCTGGCCAGCTGATTTTCGGGCCTTTTCTGCCCACCAGAAGTAGGGAAACAGGCTGTTTTCGGCCTCCGGAGAGCCTCCGGGGTGGAGTAGGGAAGCCTGTTTTCACCCTTCCCAGGCTCCTAGAGAGGCTCTGGAGCCTGGGGACAGCAAAAAACAGGCCTACCGGGCACAATATGCCATTGCATGCCAAAAGCGGGGGGAGCACGGGGGGATCTGCATGCGCGGGGGACAGGGCGCATAGAATTATGGGTGTGGGCACACGCATTTGCGACCTGTCCCACACTCCCCCCGTTTTTGGCATGCGATGGCAAAAAGGTTAGCCATCACTGTCCTATTCTATTCTGAATCCTATTCTGTTCTGTTCTGTTCTGTTCTGTTTTGGTCTAGTCTAGTCTAGTCTAGTCTAGTTTATTCTATTCTAAATCCTATTCTATTCTGAATCCTATTCTACTCTACTCTACTCTACTCTACTCTACTCTATTCTATTCAAAATCCTATTCTATTCTGAATCCTATTCTATTCTGAATCCTATTCTATTCTACTCTACTCTACTCTACTCAACTCTACTCTACTCTACTCTACTCTACTCTACTCTACTCTACTCTATTCTATTCTATTCTATTCTACTCTATTCTACTCTACTCTACTCTACTCTACTCTATATTCTATTTTATTCTATTCTATTCTACTCTACTCTATATTCTATTCTATTCTATTCTATTCTATTCTACTCTACTCTACTCTACTCTACTCTACTCTACTCTACTCTATTCTATTCTATTCTCCAACCGACTAACTGGCTGGCTGGCTGGCTAGTCTAAAAGAAAGAAGGGTTTTAGAATAGAATAGAATAGAATTAGAATAGAATAGAATAGGCTGGACTAGAAGACCTCCAAGGTCCCTTCCAGCTTCTATTCTATTCTATTTTATTCTATTCTATTCTATTCTATTCTATTCTATTCTATTCTATTCTATTCTATTCTATTCTATTCTCTCTTCTCTATATTCTATTCTATTCTATTCTATTCTATTCTATTCTATTCTATTCTATTCTACTCTACTCTACTCTACTCTACTCTACTCTACTCTATATTCTATTCTATTCTATTCTATTCTATTCTACTCTACTCTATATTCTTTCTATTCTATTCTATTCTATTCTACTCTACTCTACTCTACTCTACTCTACTCTACTCTACTCTACTCTACTCTACTCTACTCTACTTTATTCTATTCTACTCTTTAATTCTATTCTATTCTATTCTATTCTACTCTATTCTACTCTACTCTACTCTACTCTACTCTACTCTACTCTACTCTATTCTATTCTATTCTATTCTATTCTATTCTACTCTATTCTATACTCTACTCTACTCTACTCTACTCTACTCTACTCTACTCTATTCTATTCTATTCTATTCTACTCTATTCTACTCTACTCTACTCTACTCTACTCTATATTCTATTTTATTCTATTCTATTCTACTCTACTCTACTCTACTCTACTCTACTCTATTCTATTCTATTCTATTCTACTCTATTCTACTCTACTCTACTCTACTCTACTCTATATTCTATTCTATTCTATTCTATTCTACTCTACTCTACTCTACTCTCTACTCTACTCTACTCTACTCTACTCTACTCTATTCTATTCTATTCTACTCTACTCTACTCTACTCTACTCTATTCTACTCTACTCTATTCTATTCTATTCTATTCTATTCTATTCTATTCTGCCAGAGTGAAAAATCAGATTTCTTTCAGAAACTTATATTCACACAGTCCACAGAACCTGGATACTGACGTCCTCCATCTTAGCAATTATTATGATGACTTGTTAGACTCTTTTAAACCCCGCCTTTATTATTTTCGTGCGTTACTCGGGTAGAGGACGTATCTAATAGTCCTTCTTCCTCTTATTTTCTACACAACAACAATCCTGTGAGGTGGGTTGGGCTGAGAGAGAGAGAGAGAGAGAGAGAGAGAGAGCAAGAGGCCCCATATCACCCAGCTAGCATTCATGGTTAAGCAGGACTAGAATTCACCGTCTCCTGGTGTTTGGCCCAAAGTCACCCAACCGACTTTTATTCCTAAAGTGGAACTAGAAGTCACCATCTCCTAGTGATTGGCCCAAAGGCACCCAGTTGGCTTTCATGCCTTAAGACAGGACTAGAACTCACCGTCTCCTGGTGATTGGACCAAAGTTACCTAGACATCTTTCATGCCTAAGGTGGGACTAGAACTCACTGTCTCCTAGTGATTGACCCAAAGGTACCCAAATGGTTTTCATGGCTAAGCAGGACTAGAATTCACCATCTCCTGGTGATTGACCCAAAGGCACTCAGTTGGCTTTCATGCCTTAAGACAGGACTAGAACTCACCATCTCCTGGTGACCTCCTCTTACCTAGACATCTTTCATGCCTAAGGTGGGACTAGAACTCACTGTCTCCCAGTTTCTATCCTGTGTGCCTTGAGCACTAGACCGAACCGGCTCTCTTCTCATACAATGATAGAGTCGGAAGGGATCATGAAGGTCTTCTAGTCCAACCCTCTGCTGGGCTTGCACCCCTAATCATAGAAATATCCACCTGCAAGCGAAGTCTATCCAAGGCTGAGAACTTCCTCATGAGAAAAATGTATTAAAAATGGAGATTTATTTAAAAAAAAACTGGCCTCCACCATAGCTAACAGGAAACGAGTGGCTGTTTTTTTTTAGCTACGATCTCGTGATCTCTTTCGGTGGATCTCTCTCTCAGGGATTGGCTCGAAACTGGCCTGCAGTGAAGAATGGGGAATTAACCGAAAGAAGAAAAGTACTCCATTACCAATGGTGCTGTCAGGGCAGGGTTTGGTGGAGATGGGTGGGGAGGGAAGCTGCAGAAGACAAGAAGCTGCCCCGTTTTGAAGTGAGAGGATGCCCGCTGACATCTGAGGAAGCCTCTTAAATCCAGTCAAACAAGCATCTCCATTCAACCTTGGAGCCAACCGGAGAGAAGAATTTGCTCGTGTAATCGCGCCTTGATACTGTGGAACTCCCTGCCACAAGAAGATGCAGATGACTGAGGCTTGCGATCCGAATGACTAAAAACAAAAATATTTGAAGTAGGAAGGGCTGCCAACGCCTTTCGGCTACACCAAGGTCTGCCTTGATCACCTTTGCCCGTCTTAAATGCAGCTGAGCAGGGCAGCTCCTTCTCGGAGGCCAGGGGACATGGCCGAGCACCATGGGATGTTTGGTTAGCACCAGCCAGGGTGTTTTTGAAGTGGGTAAAGTGGGAGTTATTATCTCTGTCCATGCTCCCAGGCCAAGCTCCGTTTTCAGCGTGCAAGTCAGGAAAGAAAGGAAGAAAAAAAAAGATAAATGAACGACGAGGGAATTATAGCAACAGCACTTAGACTTATATGCCGCTTTACAGTGCTTTACAGCCCTCTCTAAGCGCCTAACAGAATCAGCCTCTCGCCCCCAACAATCTGGGTCCTCATTTTACCCACCTCAGAAGGATGGAAGGCTGCGTCAACCTGAAGGAAGGAAGGAAGGAAGGAAGGAAGGAAGGAAGGAAGGAAGGAAGGAAGGAAGGAAATAGCAATAGCACTTAAGACCTATATACAACTTCACAGTGCTTTAGAGCCCCTTCTAAGCGGTTCACAGAGTCAGCCTCTTGCCCCCAACAATGTGGGTCCTCTTTTTATCCACCAAGGAAGGAAGGAAGGAAGGAAGGAAGGAAGGAAGGAAGGAAGGAAGGAAGGAAGGAAATAGCAATAGCACTTAAGACTTATATACAAATTCACAGTGCTTTAGAGCCCCTTCTAAGCGGTTCACAGAGTCAGCCTCTTGCCCCCAACAATGTGGGTCCTCTTTTTATCCACCAAGGAAGGAAGGAAGGAAGGAAGGAAGGAAGGAAGGAAGGAAGGAAGGGAAGGAAGGAAGGAAAAGCAGAAAGGGAAGGGAAGGGAGACATAACCATAGAAAAGAAAGGGAAAATTCACAACCACAAAAATTGTTGCAGAAAGAACTGGAGATGCTTGTCTTATACCAGCCAATAACTGAAATAAGTATGATTTATTTATGTTGATTTATCAGATTTGTACACCCAAAACTTTTATTTTTTACAAATATGCTACTGACAGAGTTGTCTTCAAGAGCAAACCCTTTCTGATGGCTGCAGCGCAATCGGGAAGAAGCCGAGAGAGAGAGAGAGAGAGAGAGAGAGAGAGGGAGGGAGGGAGAGAGAGAAAGCAACTTAGAACTAAGGAGAAATTTCCTGACAGTGAGAACAATTAAGCAGTGGATTAATTAACTGTTTGCCTCCAGAAGTTGCAAATGCTTCAACACTGGATGTTGGATAACCATTTATCTGAAGTGGTTTAGGGTTTCCTGCCTGGGTAGGGGGTCCCTTCCAACTCTGTTATTTTATATTCTATAAAGGAAGGAAGGAAGGAAGGAAGGAAGGAAGGAAGGAAGGAAGGAAGGGTGCTAGAGAGAGAGAGACAGAAAAAGAGAGTGCTAGAGAGAGAAAGAGAGAATGCTAGAGAGAGAGAGGAAAAAAAGACAGAGAAAGAGAAGGAGTGCTAGAGAAGGAGACAGAAACACAGAAAGAAAGAGAGAGAGTGCTGGAGAGAGAGAGAGAGAACTGCAGCTGAGGAAGTGTGTGTGTTTGTGTGGGTTTCTCTCTTCAGGGAGGGGTGGGGGGAAAAAAGTTTCTCCAGAACCTGCAAATGTGCAGAGCCTTTCTGGTCCTCCTGACCCAGCAGAATAAATTCCCTTTTATTGGGAGACTGGCAGAAGGGAACACCCAGAGCTCGTGTTCCTTTTCTTCTTCTTCTTCTAAAAAAATAATAAAAATAACTCGAGTTTGGATGAGTCACTGCCAAACCTGTTCTGTTTCTCTCTCTCTCTCTTTCACACACGCACTATAGAAGAATGCAGCTGGGTGGGGCGCCCCCCACGCCCCCCCCAATGCTGGATTCCCAAAAATGAATTCCAGATGTGGGGCCGAGAAGCCAGCTTCCCTCTGGTTTCCCCAGTTGTGCACACTTGGGTGAAAAGTTTCTGGAGTTTTAACTGGTTCCTTCCCAGAGAAGGGCTTCGTTTGTGGGTCAGCCGCGCCCCATAAGCAGGGCCTGGGAGGGCGGAAGAGCTGAGAACTTCAAAGTTTGTGCTGAAGAATTTTTGGAAAGGCGCCCAAATTTCACAGCCAGCCCCCAACTGCACTGCGGCCGAGTTGTTTTCGTTTGAAAGGAACCATCCGGGCGAAGCGTTGATCCAATTTATTCCAACATTTGCAGCTGTTTTATCCTCTCCCCCACCAATCCCCACATCTATTTCTTCGTTTCATTTTTTTTAATTGAGGGATTTGAGCAATGTTTGAAAAAAAACTGCCTGTCTCCCTCGGAGAGGATCATTCGGTCCCCACAAAGAGCAGGGGGCTCTGACTCTGGCAATTTTAAGACTTGGGGACTTCGACTCCCAGAATTCCCCCAGCCAGCATGTGCTGGCTGGGGAATTCTGGGAGTTGAAGTCTATAAGTTGCCAAAGTTGGAGAATGGCTGGGGAATTCTGGGAGTTGAAAGTCCACAAGTCTTAAAAGTTGCCAAGGTTGGAGACCAGCTGGGGAATTCTGGGAGTTGAAGTCCAAAGTTGCCAAGTTTGGAGAATGGCTGGGGAATTCTGGGAGTTGAAGTCCACAAGTCTTAAAAGTTGCCAAGGTTGGAGACCAGCTGGGGAATTCTGGGAGTTGAAGTCCATAAGTTGCCAAGTTTGGAGAACGGCTGGGGAATTCTGGGAGTTGAAGTCCATAAGTTGCCAAAGTTGGAGAATGGCTGGGGAATTCTGGGAGTTGAAGTCCACAAGTCTTAAAAGTTGCCAAGGTTGGAGACCAGCTGGGGAATTCTGGGAGTTGAAGTCCATAGTTGCCAAGTTTGGAGAACGGCTGGGGAATTCTGGGAGTTGAAGTCTATAAGTTGCCAAGGTTGGAGAATGGCTGGGGAATTCTGGGAGTTGAAGTCCACAAGTCTTAAAAGTTGCTAAGGTTGGAGAACGGCGGGGGAATTCTGGGAGTTGAAGTTCTCAAGTTTTAAAGTTGCCAAGGTTGGAGAATTGTTGTTTCTTCTTCTTCTTCTTCTTCTTCTTCTTCTTCTTCTTCTTCTTCTTCTTCTTCTTCTTCCTCTTCCTCTTCCTCTTCCTCTTCCTCTTCTTCTTTTCTTCCTCCTCCTCCCTCCCTCCCCTCCTCTTCTTTCTCCTTAAATTATCTTTCATTCTTTTTCTTGTTCTTCATTGGGAATTTTCCTGCTCCTCCTCCTGGAATTATTCTTCAAAGACATTGAGAACTATCCTCTTCCTCTTTTTCCACATGGCGCCAGGGATATTGGGAATTCCAGCTGCAAAGGAGCAGCTGATCCTGCAGGAGAAGACACCAACCCCCCCAGAAAGGACTTACTCCATTGCACGGGGGTCTTGAAAAGAGCTCAGTGGTTTAAAACCCAGGAAAAAACGGGCAAAAAAAAAAAAGAAAAAGAGAGAGAGAGAAGAATTTTGCAGGGCGGAGTCCATCTCTTCCTCCATCTCTTCGTCCCTCACTCCAATTGGGTTTTTGGCCAGGATATGAAATGCCCCTCCAATCGGTGTCCGAGACTGACCCGCTTAGCAGGATGCAGGGCTGAATCACTCTTGAGGGGGGGAGGGGCAGCCGCCAGATGGAGGCAATTAGTCCTCTTGCCAGCCAACTCCTCCCCTCCCCCCCCCGCCCCATGGCCCTTGTCCCAAAGAAGGGAAGGGCACGGAGGGAAGACAGGAAGGAAGAAAGGGAGGTGGGGAAACAGTCCGGCCAAGCTCACTGTTTGCACTCAGTAGGGGAGTTTCCCTAGTCAGGCTGGGGTTGATGAATGACCTGGCTGCAGATATATTATATTATATTTATATTTATTATATTTCTATACCGCCTTTCTCCCGTAGGACTCAAGGCGGTGTACAGTCAAGAAAAATATAGATACACAAACTTCATAAAATTGCTAATTAAAATTATTATTATAACATAGTTTGGCCCAATTAAATAGAACCTAAAATTAGATAACATTTTAAAAACATTCACATGTTCAATAATAAGGGAGATAAGGGAGTTTGCTGGACTCGTTGTTTCAGAAGTCTCGTGCCGGTTTTCGAGACGTTGAACCTTCTCTGCACGACAGACTGCGGCAGGATGACAGAGTTCCCCAAAATGGCATGGAAAGTCATGCAAATTAAGGTTAATTAATAAAGCTTTTCATTTCATGCGCCTCTGGAGATTTGCCGTCAAGTGAGAAAGATCAGGGCCGCACCTGAAAGTTCAACTCAGCTGCTTTATCGCTAAAAGCCTACGCGCAGGAATCTTCTCAACGGACGGTTAGCGCTTGTTTGGGAGTTAGATAAGAGTCAAAGTCACTCGAGGGACGTTGGGTTTAGTTCGCTTGTGGCTATGTAGGGATTCTAGGCTGATCCCTTTTTTTGACGCCGCCTCTGCCCAGGTTCTCCTCCTCCTACAATTGTGTGCACTAAAGGCCAAGTTTCAAGTCCTGGTGATTTCATGGGGGGTGTAGTTCTTGCCTTACGAGCACAATTGGGCCCCAAATTTCCAATGTACTCCCAGAATGCAATGTTTCTCAACTTCGGCATCTTTAAAAGGGATGGACTTCAACTCCCAGAATGCTGTGTTTCTCAACTCCCAGAATGCTGGGTTTTTCAACTTGAAGAGGGGTAGACTTCAACTCCCAGAATGCAATATTTCTCAACTCCGTCAACTTTAAGAGGGGTGGACTTCAACCCCAGAATGCAGTGTTTCTCAACTTCAGCATCTTTAAGAGGGGTGGACTTCAACTCCCAGAATGCAGTGTTTCTCAACTTCGTCAACTTTAAGAGGGTGGACTTCAACCCCCAGAATGCTGTGTTTCTCAACTCCCAGAATGCTGTGTTTCTCAACTTGAAGAGGGGTAGACTTCAACTCCCAGAATGCAATATTTCTCAACTCCGTCAACTTAAGAGGGGTGGACTTCAACCCCCAGAATGCAGTGTTTCTCAACTTCGGCATCTTTAAGAAGGGTAGACTACAACTCCCAGAATTCCCCAGCCAGCCAAGCTGGCTGAGGAATTCTGGGAGTTGCAATCTACCCGTCTTAAACTTTCCAGGTTGAGAAACAATGGTTTAATATTTGACCTAAAGGGAAAATAACTTACTGACTCATCGTATTACGGCAACTGCCCTTGATCAGTTTAATTTAAATCAATATCTATATTAAATCAAACAAGACTTTTCATTCTGGCCACACCCTCCTCTTTGTCTCAGCCTGTCTAAGTTTGAACACTTCAGAAGTCCACCTCCAAGAAAAACAAGACTCAGAGAGAAAAGGTGAGCTGTCTGGATGCTAGCAAATTAGGGGCTTTATTGCATCCTCCGTTCGTTGGTCTGTAGCAAATTAGGTAACGCCAGTTACGATTTTGGGCTTAGCGTGAATCGAAACCCTGGTTGAGATCCGATTCCCAAGCCGCAGCACTTCCTTTAAAGGCATTTCTTGGAGTTGGAGACCGAACCTTGGTTGACAGGGAGTATTTTGCTCGAGTCTCTTTGAACCTCTGAACCTCTGCGATCTGCCGACGGTTCAGGCAAGCCTAGGAAATTAGATTGAGTCAACCCAGATTAATTTATAGTTAGCCGCATTGTGCAAAAAAAAAAAACACGTTCTGTCTGCAACTGCAATTTTGTTAATAGAATTGCTCAAGGTTGGGGTTGCTTTGCAGGAGCTTTGGCTGCAACCTGGACCTCAGGAACGAATTGGCTCCCATGCAGAATTTAACAAGAATTTAAATAGCAAGAGTTGGAAGGGACCTTGGAGGTCTTCTAGTCCAACCCCCTGCTTAAACAGGAGACCTTACCATTTCAGACAAATGGCTGTCCGATTGCTTCTTAAACACTTCCAGTGTTGGAGCATTCACAACTTCTGAAGGCAAGTTGTTCCTCTGGTTAATTATTCTGTCAGAAAATTCCTCCTTAGTTCCTAGGTGGCTTCTCTGCTTGATTAGTTTCCATCTGTTAGTCACCACACTATAAAAAAGACATTGAGACTCTAGAAAGAGTGCAGAGAAGAGCAATAAAAATGATGAGGGGACTGGAGGCTAAAACAGACGATGAACGGTTGCAGGAACTGGGCCTGGCTAGTCTAGGGAAGAGAAGGACCAGGGGAGACAGGAGAGCATCTTCCAATATTTGAGGGGCTGCCCCAGAGAGGAGGAAGGGGGTCAAGCTATTTTCCAAGGCACCTTTGAAGG
Source organism: Pantherophis guttatus (assembly GCF_029531705.1). Next base: position 1,380,529 of record NW_026844085.1, on the reverse strand, counting down.
CCAGACAAGGAATGATGGATGGAAACCGATCAAGGAGAGATTCAACCTGGAAATAAGGAGGAATTTTCTGACAGTGAGAACAATCAACCAAAGTTGCCTTCAGAAGTTGTGGGAGCTTCATCACTGGAGGCTTTCAAGAAGAGACTGGACTGCCCTCTGTCAGAAATGGTGTAAGGTCTCCTGCTTGGAAGGGGGGTTGGACTAGATGACCTCCAAGGTCCCTTCCAACTCTGTTAATCTTTTAAATCTGTTAAATATTGGAAGATGCTCTCCTGTCTCCCCTGGTCCTTCTCTTCCCTAGACTAGCAATGCCCAGTTCCTGCAACCGTTCATCGTATGTTTTTAGTCTCCAGTCCGCTCATCATCCTGGTTGCTCTTCTCTGCACTCTTTCTAGAGTCTCCACATCTTTTTTATAGTGTGGGGACCAAAACTGGATGCAGGATTCCAAGTGTGGCCTTATCAAGGCATTATAAAGCAGTAGTAAAACTTCACGTGATCTGCACAAACACACTTCGAAGACACGCTCGCTGCAGAGGAAAACGTAGCCCTGACTGCGCAAAGGGACTTCGGGAGATTTGTGGCTGCAGATAAGGGATAGCAATTTCTAATTCTTAATTCCAATCAGTTCTTTGGCGTTCCCTGCCATTTTGGTCCTTTTTTAGTAGATAGTCCTTGACTTATGACCACTTATGACTTATGACTTGGGACTTATAGAGCCCCAAAGTTGCTAAATGAGCTAAATTGCCCCCAAATTGCGACAAATCGTTTTATTTCTCTGTGGCAGGAACATGCACAGGAAATCTCCCGATGTGCTGAGAGCTCCCAGAATCCCCCGTTGCAGGAAAGTCGGCTTCACCCCGATGGGTCGAAGGTCTGAGATAAGGCAGGCCTGACTTTCCAGCTTGTTCAGCTCAGGCTTGAAAGAGGCAAGTGGGTGGGTGGAGATAGATGATGCCGGATTTCATTGCCAGACTGGTTTCTGGATTCCGGTGCCCCATCATCCTGGCTCAATTCTCCGGGGAAGTGGGGAGGTTTGCGTGGTTTCTGGAGAAAGCGCCATCCTCGATTCAAGAGATTTCTGCTTTATCTGAAAGTAAGGTAAAGGTACAGATGTGCTAGATGTTCCCGACTCTAGGGGGCGGTGCTCATATCCGTTTCAAAGCCGAAGAGCCAGCGCTGTCCGAAGACATCTCCGTGGTCATGTGGCCGGCATGACTCAACGCCAAAGGCGCACGGAACGCTGTTCCCTTCCCACCAAAGGGGGTCCCTATTTTTCCACTTGCATTTTTTTTACGTGCTTTCGAACTGTTAGGTTGGCAGAAGCTGGGACAAGTCACGGGAGCTCACCGCATTACGCGGCACTAGGGATTCGAACCGCTGAACTGCCGAGCTTTCGATCGACAAGCTCAGCGTCTTAGCCACTGAGCCACCGTTGTTAGCTAGGACACATTTCCTACATTTCGATTTCTCCTAGAGAGGTCGGTTTCTGCTTTCCTTGGTTTAAACCAGGGATCTCCAAACTTGGCGACTTTTAAGACTTGCGAACTTCAAGTCCCAGAATTCCCTAGACAGCCATGTAGTGCCGGGAGGATGTGAGAGCATAGAGACTTAAAAGAAGGTAGAGATTTTCCTAGAGAGGTCAGTTTCTGCTTTCCTTGGTTTAAAACTGACCTCTCTAGGAGAATCACTACCCTCTTTTAAGTCTTTATGCTTTTGCACCCACCCATCACTGCATGGCCGGCTGGGGAATTCTGGGACTTGAAGTCCCCCAGTCTTAAAGTTGCCAAGTTTGGGAACCCCTGGTCTGGTGGTGAAGGCCAAGCAGCAGGCCCCGAGTTCAAGTCCCGCCTTAGCCACGAAAGCTGGCTGGGTGACTTTAGGCGCCATTCTCTCTCTCTCTCAGTCCAACCTACCTCACAGGGATGTTTTTGTTGTGGGGAAAATAGGAGGAGGAAGGAGCATCGTGTGTGTTCGCTGCCTCCAGTCATTTGTAAAAATAACAAAAGCAAGATACAAATAAAAGAAAATAAATGGAAAAAGTCCCTCCGCTTCCAGGCAGTGACAAAATCTAGCAATTACCTGGGGTTGAGAGGGTGGGAACAGAAACAATGGAAACGACAGCTTATAATTTGCGGCTTGCTTCAGAGCGTTAGAAATACGAGCCAGCTGTTGATTGGCAAAGGGGAAGTTGGCACCCGTCCTGCAGGCACCTTTGCCAAAACAGATGCCGAAGCTCGCCAGGCGCACAAAGGAGCCAGGTGCTGCACAAAACACAGGCAAGCCAACTTTGGCTCCTGCAAAACTTAAAGCAGCTTCACTTCAAACACTGCGGTGGGCGTCGTCCCACCATTGCATGGCAGAGCCCGGCTAGAGAGGCAACTGCACTTAAAAAGGTTGTTTAAAAACCTGTTCGCTATATTTTTTTTCTTTCATAAATATGTTATGACGGGCCAGAATAGCAGAATTTAAGTTTGGAAGGGACATTTGGAGGTCTTCTAGTCCAAGCCCCTGCTCAGGCAGGAGACCCTATACCGGTGATGGCTAACCTTTTTGCCATCGCGTGCCAAAAGTGGGAGGAGCGTGGGGGGGCACACACGTGCGTGCCCACACCCATAATTCAATGTGCCCCCCCACGCATGCACATGCCACCCCTCCTCCCCTGCTCCTTATACTTTTGGCACGGTGGGCCTGGTAGGCCCGTTTTCCACCCTCCCCAGGTTCCAGAGGCTTTTTTGGAGCCCGGGAAGGGCCAAAACAGCCTTCCCCAGCCCTCTGGAGGCCCTCCAGAGGCCGAAAATGGCCCGTTTCCCGACTTCCAGTGGGCCCGGAAGGCCCCCCAAAAATCAGCTGGCCGGCCTGTGCAGTCGTGCCGGAGCTCAGCTAGGGCAACGCTCGCATGCCCACCGATATTTTTTATTTATTTATTTATTATTCAAACTTCTATACCGCCCTTCTCCTTTCAGACTCAGGGTGGTGAACAGCCAAAATAAAAACATTTATACATAACATTACAGTTAAAAATAGATTTAAAATAATTAAATAAATTTGGCCCGTAATTTAAAACTTGTCAATTTAAAATCCATATCAAATTTTAAAACCAACCATAAAATCAAGACAGACCGGCTAACTGAAAAAAATAAGTTTTTAGGGCCCGACGAAAAGTCCGGAGGTCGGAGATCACTCGTATCTCTGGGGGTAGATTGTTCCAAAGGGTAGGTGCCACCACAGAGAAGGCTCTCCTCCTGGGGGTCGCCAGCCAGCATTGTCTGGCCGACGGCACCCTGAGGAGGCCCTCTCTGTGGGAGCGAACCGGCCGGTGGGAGGCAATGGGTGGCAGAAGGCGGTCCCGTAAGTACCCTGGCCCAAAGCCATGGAGCGCTTTAAAGGTGATCACCAACACCTTGAAGTGCACCCGGAAGTCCACTGGAAGCCAATGCAGCTCGCACAGGAGAGGAGTCACATGGGAGCGCCCCGTTGCTCCCATAATCCCCCGCGCGGCCGCATTCTGCACCAGTTGGAGCCTCCGGGTGTACCCCAAGGGGAGCCCCATGTAGAGAGCGTTACAATAGTCCAGACGAGAGGTGACAAGTGCTTGAGTGACCGTGTGTAGGGAGTCCCGGTCCAGAAAGGGGCGCAACTGGCGTATCAGGCGGACCTGATATGGCTCCGGGTGCCACCTGTGCCATAGGTTCGCCATCACGGCCCTATCAGACAAAAGGCCGTCCAATCTCTTCTTAAAAACCTCCGGTGATGGAAGCACCCCACAATTTCAGGAGGCAAAACGAGCCCACTGGTTTAATTGTTCTGGCAGGAAATTTCTCCTTGCTTTTCTCTCTTTGGTTAGTTTCCATCCATTGATTCTCGTCCTGCCTTCTGGGGCTTTGGAGAATAATTTGACCCTCCCCTCTTCTTTGTGGCAGCCCCCCAAATAATATTGGAAGACTGCTATTGTGTCACCCCTGGCCCGTCATTAAACTGGACATACCCGATTCCTGCAACTGTTCTTCATATATTTTTGTCTCCAGGCCCTTAATCCTCTTTGTTGCTCTTCTCTGCACTCTTTCCAAATTATTTTTTATATTATGTCGACCAAAACTAGACGCAGTATTCAAAGTGTGATCCTAGCAAGGCCTTATAAAACTAGAAAACAATTGCTGGCAATCGGCATTTGGACTAGAAATTCCAGTACATCGGGAAATATAGGCGTTATCTTTCTCAAAGGACAGATCTCATTACAATTGGGGTCAGTTGGGTTGCAAATAGAGGGACAAGTTTATCAATTTTGGACCCGTTTGGAAGAAGAGGGGAAGCTATTATTGTTGCAATAGATTTGTCGGTGTTCAACAAGGAAGGATGGATATTTTTTTTTCTTTTGCTTTTGAATTCACGTTTAATGTTTTTGTCTCGTTTGTTATGTCTGGTTTCTTTTGTATTTTCCATCTTCTGAATAAAATAAAATTGTAGAAAAGTTTGTAGCTCTTCAGGGAGCTATGGTCTAAATCAGCGGTGGGTTTCACATGTTACTACCAGTTTACCTTGCGTGCGCACGCTTGCTCCGTGTGCCTGGTTCGCGCGCGCACCTGGCTTCCGCACACGAGCTCGACCTTTTGTGCAGGTGCTTTGTTCGCGCAGGCGCATGGCCTCAAAAATGTGCCTAGATAGGGTGGCATAGAGCCGGGACAGGCCCATCTGCGATTTCCGCTACCAGTTCCAGCAAACCGGCTGAATATACCACCTCTGGTCTACATGGGGAGAAGCCTGCAGTGGGGCACCTCAAGGTTTTTGCTTACTCTTCAACATCTTCCTAAATGATTCGGATGAGAGGACAGAGGTGGAATCCATCAGATTTGCAGATGATTTGCAGATGACACCAAGCTGGGGGGCAGGAATTGCTAAGACTTTGGAAGACAGTCTGTCAAGAAGGATCTTGACAGACTCGAACACTGGGGTCTATCGAACTCAATGCAGTTCCTTGGTGAGAAAAATATGATTCTGCACTCTGGTAGGAAAAGAATAGGTGGTACAGAATAGGTGGTACCTGGCTCAGCAGGAATAAGGAATGTCTTAGTGGACAATTGCTTAAGTATGAGCCAGCAAGTGTGCCGCAGCTGCCAAAAAACCAGGGGTGAAATGTTCCCGGTTCGGACCGGATCGCCCGATCCAGTAGCGATGGCGGCGGGTGGTTCAGAGAACCGGTAGCAAAAATCCCTGTCCCCTTCCTGCATGGCCAGCTGAGCTGCGCGATCATCAGAGGCTTTTTTTTTTTACTTTTAAAAGCATTTTTTTTACCTCTTCGGCCGAAAAAATGCTTTTAAAAGAGAAAAAAAAGCCTCTGATGATCGCGCGGCTCAGCTGGGATCGTCAGAGGCTTTTAAAAGCATTTTTTCTACAACCTCTTCAGCCAGAGGTAGTAGAAAAAAGGCTTTAAAAAGGTTAAAAAAAAGCCTCTGACGATCCCAGCTGAGCAGCGCGATCATCAGAGGCTTTTTTTTCCCTTTTAAAAGCAACCGGTTCAGATTTCACCACTGCAAAAAACCCAATGTAGTTGTTTGTAGCACTGTCTGATAAAACCAGAAGCAAAGGATAAATAGCTGCACGTGTGTGTAGAATAGCGTTTCTCAACATTTAAAGACCGCTGGACTTCAACATCTCAAAATCTCCCACAGCCAGCATCTTTTAAAGATATGTGGATTTCAATTCCTCCTGGAGAATTCTGGGAGTTTTAAGTCTTAAAAACGGCCAAGTTTGAAAACGACTTTGTTTTTCAGTCCACCTAACTGGACGTCGACAAAGGTTCTTGGCTAATATTCATGCAGTAAAAAGGAATCGGGAGTCTGCTAAGAAAAAGAGGAGAAAGCACAGAATTATGTCCTTGTGCCTGCTGACACGCCCTCCACCCCACCCCCAAAACACCTTGCATTTCAAATCATTTCAGCTGGGGACGATGGGTTTTGGCCTCCAAAAAACGTATAAGACTACAAGATGCACTTTTTTCCCTCCTAAGAGGCTGAAAATTGGGGTGCGTCTTATATGCCGAATGTAACCCCGCCCACCCGCTGGCCCCCACCCTTCGGCCTCCGCGCGTCCTCGTCCTGGCTGCAGGGATTGCCAGACAATGGCTTGTGTTTTTGGGCTCCGCGCATCGCGTTTTCAGCCTCCAAACGCTCCGTTTGAGAGGCCTTTAAGACTGTGGGGATTGCCAAAGCACATCACGGTTGATCGCCACCTGAAAACGCGACGTGCGGTGCCCAAAATGGCTACCGGGAACAGCTGCTGCTTTCTCTTACCCCTTCCGCGCTTTGCCTGCTTTAGTCACTGGAGCTCCCTCCGACGATCAGCTGTGTTTCTGAAGCTGTTTTTCAGCCCCAACGCGAGCGAAGCGATCTTCCGTGCTTTGCCTGCTTTTCTAATTGTTGCTCCCTCCCACAATCAGCTGTGCTTTAGAAGCCTGTTTTTTAGCTCCAACCAGCCCCAACTTCAAAACCAGCGAGTGAACTAATGTGCTGAAGCTGACCAGGCTAAGGACTAGTCAGAATACCTGGTAAGCAGAATTCCACCCACCCCCCGCCCCCATTTTCCTCCCCAAAAGCTAAGGTATGTCTTATACTCTGAAAAATACGGTATTTATAGACAGCTTTAGGTTGGGGAAAGGTTGCACTGTGTTTCTCAAGCTTGGGCTCTTTAATACAGGTGGACTTCAACTCCCAGAATTCCCCAGAATTGGTGGCGACTGCAAAGCCCATCATCCTCAGCCCGCACTACCAACAGAATTGTGGGACAGTATTTGCACATGGGTCAGAGTGTGGAATTGTGTTCCCAATCTGGGCAGCTTTAAGACAAGTGGACTTCAACTCCCAGAATTCTCCAGCCATCACAGCAGAGAATTCTGGGAGTTGAAGTCCATCCATCAGCACAGCTGCCTGGGGAATGCTGGGAGTTGAAGTCCACCCTTAAAGGGCCCAAGCTTGAAAAAAACCATTGTAGGGTGAGTTACACTCACTTGTTACACAGAGAAGACATCAGAAATCCCGTCTTTTCTCTCCCACCCATCGCTCTGCAGCCCAGATGAGAAGCCCCCCCCACTTTCCAGCTGCAAGCAGATGCAAAAAATAAATAAATAAATAAAAATAAAACTAGTGCATTCAGGATTTTAATGCACAGCTTAAAATGTCACTGCCTCTCCTGCTGCCCGAGTGGGTGGGGGGGGGTCTTCTGTTTAAATTTTTTTCGTCTTCCTGAACAGCGGCGGTGGTAGCCCCTCTGGAGAGATGTCCCTCATCGTGTCCGTATTTGGGGAGAGGGGGAGGGGGTGGCGTCGGCGTCCTGCCTCCTCATTTGAAGACCTTGCCTTGGTTGAACGCTTTGCCGACGTGCTTGAAGTCGCCTTCCCAAGCAAAATACTCCTGCACCATCGTCTTGCACTCCTCGCTTTCCGGCTCCAGCTTCCGCCAGGTGTAGGATTCGTAATCCACCTGCCAGTCAGGAACCAGCTGACGAAGAAATGGAGGAAAGGGGGGGTGTGAGGAGGGGGTAGAAAGGGGGCTGAGCCCTTTCCGGTCTCACCGAGGACTCTCACAGAGGCAGAAGTGTAACACCAGGAGTCTGCTAACCACACGATGCCAAGGAAGGCGTTTGCCACGTCCCGACGTGCAAATACGGGCAGTTCTCGATTTACGACCATAATTCATCATTATCTTTTAACGACCCCATAATAATCCCTTGGGGGGGTGGAATCTGGGCAACTGAATGGAGCTGAGCGTTTACTAGTCGGATGCCCTTCCTGTCACCAATGCAGAGTTTTGTTCAGCAGATAAATTCTAATAACGCCCAGAGAGAGAAATATCTGCCTCTACCTAGGATCAAACTCACAGCCTCCTGATTGTGAGGCGACAGCTCTACCTCTAGGCCACTGCACCACTCTCATAAAGCCTGGCAATCATCATTTTTTAATGATCCCATAATCCCTTGTGATGGGGTGGAGTCTGGGCAACTGAATGGAGCCGAGTGTTTACTGGCTGAATCCCTTTCCTGTTGCCGGTACGGAGTTTTGTTCAGCAGATATATTTTCATTGTGCCCAGAGTGAGAAATACCTGCCTCTACCTAGGATCGAACTCGCAGCCTCCTGACTGTGAGGAGAGAGCTCCGCCTCTAGGCCACTGCACCACTCCTGACTGATGACCACAATTGAGCCCAACAATTCCACTGCTAAGCGAGAAAGTTGTTGAGTGAGTTTTCCCTTCCTTTTATATAACCTTCCTTGCCGGTTGTTAAGCGGTTCGCTGCTTAATTTAATAGAAATGGTAAACATGGGGACAGGGTCTCTTGCGTGAGCAGGGGGCTGGACTAAATGACCTCCAAGGTCCCTTCCAACTCTTGTTATTCTGTTTGACTTTGTTCTTAAATGAATCGTGCAGTTGTTAAGCGAATCTGGCTTCCACGCTGACTTTGCTGGTCACAAAAGGGGATCCCAGGACACTGAAACCGCCATAACTGTGAGTCAGTTGCCAAGCGACTGAATTTTGATCACGCCACACTGGGGATGCTGCAACAGTCGTACGTGTGGAAAACGGTCCTAAGCCACTTTTTTTCAGTGCCGTTTGAAATTTTGAAAATGGCCACTAAACGAATGGTGGTTAAGTCGAGAACTATCTGTAATTGTTCCTGGTTAATGGTGGGGGTTTGCTTGCAGAGCATTAAGGTTTGATCCTGGCTTAGAAGGGGGAGGAAGATCAACCCCAGGCCTATCGTTTCACTCCTGGCCCCAAAGAGGTGGCTAAGACGCCGAGCTTGTCGATCAGAAAGGTCGGCAGTTCGGCGGTTCGAATCCCTAGTATAGGTTCTCCTGTGTGAGCAGGGGGTTGGACTAGATGACCTCCAAGGTCCCTTCCGACTCTGTTACCGAGGTGAGGGACACTGGCAGAATAGATGCCATGGCTTCCCCAAGAAGCCATGAAGAGTAGCAGCCTGAGAGCCAACATTTTCTGGGAGAGAGGCGGAAGAGAAGGGATTGTCACGGTGTGTGTGAGGAATGGATGCCCTGTGGGGTTGTGCGTGAATGCCTCTTCCGTGGGATAGATGACATCATCCACACCTAGCGCACTCAACCCCTCCCTACCAGCACAGATCCTTGGGGGGAGAGAGAGAGAGAGAGAGCGCATCATGGGCGTTTCATCAATCTCGTAAAGGGCCGCAAACAGCGGATCCCTCTTTTAGGGAAAGCTTAGGCAGCCCCCCCCAGAAACTCTATTCTCCTCGTCTGGTAGAAAAAGCTCTGGTTGCTTGAGTTTATCCTCTAACCCAGGAGTCGGCAACCTGCAGCTCTGGAGCCGCATGTGGCTCTTTTCATCCCTCTGCTGCGGCTCCTTGTTGCCAGTCGGCTCCACAATTGATAGGGCTTTCGGTTAGGACAGGTAGAGAAGAAAAGGACGCCCTGCTAGGAGGAGACTCTATGGTGGAGGGGGGGGATGAGAGGAGGAAAGAGGAAGCAGACTTCCGGTCGGCAGAGGAAAACACCATGCTAGGAGGAGACTCTATGGGGGGGGGGGGGGGGACGGCCGGGAAGAAGGAGGGGGGGGGGGGCTTCTGGTTAGAGGACCTTTGTGGCTTCTTGAGTGTTTAAGAAGGTTGCCGACCCCTGCTCTAACCCAACAGTCCCCAGCCTGTTTGCGACCGGGCCACGTGACCAGTGGGCCGGCACAAAGGGCACGCACAGCCCCAAGCCCCAAGCCCAGAGAGCACCAAGGACCCCTTTTCCTTCTCTCTCTCTCTCCCCCTCTTTCTTTCTTTCCTTCCTTTTTCTATTTTTTTCTTTCTTTCTTTTTCTTTCTTTCTCCTCCTCCTCTCTGCAAACACCTCTCACTTCTAGCACTGATGATGTTCCCTAGTTGGGTCACGAAACGTCTGCCAGAAAACAACCAAGCTCAGAGAGCACCAAGGACCCCGTATTTTTCACCCTACTTCAATGCCACCTTTGCCTCCTCCTCTCCACAAAGCTCCCACTCCCTTCTTGCACTGATGATGTTCCCTACTTGGGTCACAAAACGCCTGCAAGAGAACCACTCAGCTCAAAGAGAACCAAGGACCCCCCTTTCGCTTCTCCTGTTTTTGGCAACAGCTGCGCTTTCCCGGTTTCTCTCTCGCGTGGCCTGTCCGAAGCACCGGGGCGGGGGGGGGGGGGGCAGACCCTCACACACTCACGGGGAAGGCGAGCTCCTGTCCGCGGAAGACCCAGATGCCCGAGATGCTGCTGTCGTTGTTGGCGCCGAAGACGATGACGGAAGCGAAGGCGTTCTTGCGCAGTTTGTCCAAACGTTGGAACATGCCTGAGGGAAGAAGTAGTGAAGAGGGTTGATTAACGGCTGGGCCAAGCTTGTAAGCGTAATAAAAAGAAAATTGGGGGGTGGGTGGGTGTCCGGGGGAGGAAACGAGGTGAGCTTACCGGTGATAAGGTTGCAGCTCATGAAAATCTGAGCCAGCTCCTCCGGAAAGCGGTACTCCGCGTACCAGATGGACCAACCGTCTTTGTCGAAGTGGTCCCAAAAGTGAGGCAGGGCCACTTTCAAGGTGTCTTCGTTGGAATACTTCTGCTTAAATTCGTCCATGCTGAAGGGGCTGGAAGAGAAATAATGAACAAGAGGGTCTCACTCAGATGCAGCACAGAAAAAACGGGAGGGGGAGGGAAAGGGCACAGCTGGTTTCAAGGTCGTCTCAAATAAATTGCATTTCAAACAAAGTCTTTGAAGTAAAACTCCCATTTATTAAGCACATTCTGAATCCGACTCCATCGAAGCCAACACTGACTTCCAGACCCCAAACCCTCCCTTTCCGTTCCCCATTCCCCTGCACTCATTGGCCATCTTCCAAGTCACTCTACCCCTAATCTACTGCTCCAGCTCAAAGGAATTTCCCCCCTCCCATCCCATCCCCTAGGGGATATTATCTCCAGGGAAAATAAGTAGGTGAAAAGTCAAACGTCCCTTTCCAGATGCCTCCATTTCTTCTTCTTATGTCAGCATTAGAGTAAATGCAGCTTGAAGTGCTGACAGCTGGATGGTCTCGCTGCCTTTTCCTATCCCCAGCTTTCAGAGGCAGAAAGGCAGTTATTCTGGCCCGGGGGTGGGGTGGGGGTGAGGGGGGAAGTGGGGGTGGCAGACCAACAAGCTTGGCCCCCTATCTTGGGCAGCCAAGTGCCAATCTGGAGCTAAAATCCTGCTTGATGCCAAACCATCATTGTTGGTATTGTGGCCCGTCAGCGGCCTGTGCAGCTAGTAGCTGATTCCAACAGCGAGGAGGCTGGTGGCAGGAGGCTGGTGCAGCTGGCACTCAAGTCGGACAGTGAGGAGGCTGGAGAAGATGTGGTGCCAGAGGCGGGGAATTCAGCCAGAGCCTTCAGATCCTCCCTTAAGTGAAGAGGAAGAAGAGGAGGAGCCTCTTCTCGATGCACGGGCGCGCAGAGCTGCCAAAAGGCAGGAGTGGCTCCTCAGGAGGAGGTCTCCTCGAGAGTAAGGCTTGGGGCTAATTGGCCACTCCCTTAGCCTATTTAAGGAAGGACGACGACTGAGGCAATTTGCAGGGAACAACTTCGTTCACTCTCCTTCGCATCCTGATCTTAGTTCTCTGCAAATTGCTTCTGGGCTTTCTGCCAACCCTAGTAAGATTATGATTATTTATTCTTTGGATTCTTGTAGGCTGTTAAGAAAGTTAATTAACAGCCTTTGTTTGAAAAAAAAAACTGATTTAAATTAGTAAAACTAAGGTTTGTACAGACTTTGTGTGTGCTGCGTTCTTTGGGGTCCGTAGCTAGGGCAGAACAGTTGGGGAATAGTAAGAGTATTAAATGTTGGAGATGTGATTGTTTAGATGCTACATATTATCATGTTTGGTGGACTTGTAAGGAAGTTAAGGCTTTTTGGATAAAAATTTGGTGGGCTATGCAGAATGTTTTGAAGAAAAAAATTCAATTTTCTCCACAATTGTTTTTACTGGGTATAGTTAAGGGTTTTACACTGGGTGAAACAAAGTTGATATTGTATATGATAACAGCAGCGAGATTATTGATAGGTAAATATTGGAAAAATGAAGCTCTGCCCACTATCGAGGAATGGACTTTGAAGATGGCCAGTTTTGCAGAGATGGCGAAGATTTCAGCATATTTAAAAGATTGTTCACAAGAGACTTATGAATGGGAATGGAAAAAGTGGATAGATTATGTGCAGAACAAATATCAAACCAGGAAGTATCAAATAGCTTTTAATTGAAAATGTTATGTTATATTAAGATAGAAATATTTTAACTTAGTGAAGATGAAAAATTATAGGGGGGATGGAGGGGTTCAAGTTTTATATAAAGGGTTTTTTTTTTTTTTGATGTGAGCATATTCTGTGGAAGTCCGGGGGGAGGGGAGGGTTAGGGAGGATGAGGTTGGGAAGTTTGGGGTGGGTTGAGGGGGGGGGAAATGGGGTGAAAATGTAATTGTAAAACTTTTGCAATAAAAAAAAAAAAGAGTTGGAAGGGACCTTGGAAGCACCAGTTGCGTACGCAAGCTGGCTTCACGTGTCTGTTGTTTAGCGAGGTGTTTGTTAAGTGAGAGTTTTGGCCCACTTTACGATTTTTCTCGCCACGGTTGTTAAGTGAATCTCTCCTCATTAATAACAACCTTTATTGTCACTGCACAACCTAGGTGCAATGCAGTGGTGGGTTCTAATCAAGTTTTACCACCGGTTCGCATCGCGCACGGGCTTTGCGTGCGATGTAGTATGGATTTCGTAACCTTGTAAAAGAATCAGCTATTTTTTTTCTTCCCCCCAGGAAGAGTTGATAAGAGTTTGTCAATAACTATTTGTACGCATTATCTCAATTTAGCATATTAGGTCTTGCAGAGGTTTATTTTGGGACGATGATTTAATCAAACGATTGGATAGTAATATTGATTTTTCTCAGGGGTTGAGATAAAATTTTGGGACGCGTTCGAATCGCCTTTTTAAAAACATGTTTCTGTATATGGTCGTCCTCGCCTTACAACCCCAATTGAGCCCAAAAATGTATGTTGCTAAGAGAGAAATTTGTTAAGTGAGTTTTGCCCCATTTTATGACTTTTTTTTTTTTTTTTTTGGCCACCGTTGTTAAATTAGTCATACGGTTGTTAAGCGAATCCGGCTTCCCCATCGACTTTGCTTGTCAGAAGGTCGCAAAAGAGGATGGATCACATGACTCCAGGACACGGCCACCGTCGTAAATACGAGTCAGTTTTCAAGGATCTGAATATAAATCACATGACCATGGGAATGCTGTAATGGTCGTTAAGTGTGAAATATGGTCGTAAGTCACTTTTTTCAGTGCCGTTGTCATTTCAAACGGTCACTAAACGAATTGTTCTAAGTCGAGGATTACTTGCAGAGCAAAACATCTTTCCAAGGATTGGCACACAAAAAGCTCAAATTCTTCCAAAGTAGAGAAATGTTGCAGCCGGGCTAAGAAGACCCCAGCAAGTGCTTGCAGGGTTTGTCTGTCAAACCAGCCGTCTTACGGACTACAAGACCCATGGTTTTCCAAGCCACTGGAGGGGAACAGGCTAGCAAAACCACTCGCCGACCAGCCCTTTGCAGCCGAGACTGAAAATGCGGCCAGATCACTTTTGACTCACTCCAGGATGAAACGGTGAACAGAAAACGGGTTTATCCAGGAGGGAGAAATTGGGTGGGTGAGACGAGATGTCTACACTGTCAAATAATTTACTAAGACTGTATTACTATTAATTCTTTTCTTCTAGTATCTATCTCTTTCTACTTAGGACTATACCCATGTTGCTTGTATCTTTCAATTTATATTGTTTTTATTTGTTTCCAAGTATGATTTGATAGCTTATTAGTAACCTTGGCTATCACTCAGTGTTGTATCTTTTTATTCTTGATGAATGTATTTTATTCTCCTTATGTACACTGAGAGCGTATGCACCGAAGACAAATTCCTTGTGTGTCCAATCACACTTGGCCAATAAAGAATTCTATTCTATTCTATTCTATTCTATTCTATTCTATTCTATTCTATTCTGTTCTGTTCTGTTCTGTTCTGTTCTGTTCTGTTCTGTTCTATTCTTATTCTATTCTAGAGCACAGAAGCAGCCCTCTTGTTAACTCTCAAGACTCCTTTTTTCCTGCTCTATAATCAAGATGGACTAATATGAAGGTGTATGCAAGTATGTTACCGTATTTTTCGGAGTATAAAACGCGCCTACCTTTTTTGGTGAGGAAAAGAAGAAATCTCCCTCTGCCTCTGAGCAATTGTGCTTCTTTACAGCAAACAGCCTGCTTTACTTTCATTTTCGTTTTCAGCATAGCTTGATTAGCACAAGGGGGAAAAAAAATCTGCTCCAGCAATTTACCTCTTTGCAGCAAGCAGCAGAGGCCAGCGCAAAACAGCTGAGAGCAATTCATCCAATCAACTTGTGCTAATTAGGCTGTGCTGAAGCTGAAAGCAGCTGTTTTTTCTTGCTGTTTGCTTGCAAGGAGGTAACTGCTGCGAGGCACAGGCCAAAGAGTGGGGGCCAGTGGGTGGGCGGGGCTACATTCGGTGTATAAGACCCACCTAAATTTTCACCCCCTTTTAGGGGGGAAAAAGGTGCATCTTATACTCCGAAAAATATGGTATGTGTGTGTGTTTAAATATTTTTATATATTTCTAAATAAAAGTTTTGCTGTCCTTCTGTATAAATTTACACTTTTGGATGTAGATAGATAAACCTCTTGTCATTTTTCTCTGTACACAATGGTATATTAAAATGAAATTACAGTTTGTGTGTGTGAATATATGTTGTTATATTGTATTATTATTGTTATACTGGGGATGATAATAAACATGGTTTAGTGGGTGGCATTTTTTTTTCTTTCAAGAGGGCATTGGAATTTCATTTTAATGTGTGCCATTGTATAGAGAAAAACGACAATAAAGTATATCTGTCAATCTCGTATGATCTATTTGTCCATCGTCTGTCGGTCTATCATCTACCTACCTGATCCATCCATCTCTACCTATCCTTTTATCTACGTACCTACCTACCAATCATTATCTCCCTTATCTACCTATCATCCCTCTCATCTACCTACAGTGTATTTTTGAGGTTTGATGGCTAATAACACCACTTTTTTTTTTTTTTTGAGTTTCAAAAGATAATCCTATTCCACTGCTGGAATGGCCTGGGAATAGCCCAATAGCCTTAACCCAATTGAAAATCTATGGAGCCGACTAAAGAAACTGGTTAGTCAGAAGCGACCCAGCAATAAAACCCAGTTAATCGAAGCCATCATTCAATCTTGGTTTCACATGAGAACAGCTGCAGAACTAAAAGACTCGGTTCACTCCATGGGAAGACGTTGTAAGGCCGTCATTCATGCTAAAGGTTACCCAGCGAAGGATTAAATGACACGGGGATCATTTTTGTATATCTCTTTTTTTTTTATGGTGATCATTTTTGTACATCTCGTTTTTTTCTACGTGTTTCACTTCTCTTCTATAACTGTAACTGCTACTCTAATAGCAAATCCTTCCTAAAAGTTATTGCATTACATTCTGTATTAAATTATCTTTCCATTGATATATAATTTTATGGTACTACTCCCCCCCAAAAAGTGGTGTTATTAGCTAGTTTTAGAAAATACACTTTTCCCAAAAGGTTTCCACAATTTTGGCCACTACTGTACTTTTTTGTCTGTTTATCTACCTACCATATCTACCTACCTAATCTACCTATGTACCATATCTAGGTACATATGGTACACATATCTATATGTGTATATGGATGATAAGTAGGTACCTATCATCCATCTACCATCCCTCTCTCTCATCTATCTATCTTTCTCTCTCTCTTCTGCCTGGTACAGGAGTTTTTTTTGGGGGGGGGGGGGCCAGAGGGAGATTCCTTGCCCGAAAACAAGTCAGCTACTGTGTTGAGCTGATCATGGATCACAGGACAGCTTGCTCGGAGCAACAGCTGAAAGGCCAGGCGGCCAGAATAAATGAAATGCTGCACCTCGGGGTCATCGTGTTTTGCAGAGAAGGGCCTCCACTTCCTCCACCCTCCCCCTTCAAGAATCTGCTCCCGGGCCCCTCCTCCTCCTCCTCTTCCCCCGGAAAGAGGGAAGGACCTCTCCAGTTGCAAGCAGCAGCTGACGCCCCCAAATGGGAGTTCACCCATTTTTAGGGCAGGGAACAAACTTTGCTGGGGCCGGAGAGGGCCTCTCCTGCCCAGCAGCCTCGCCCTCCCTTCCAGAGGGAGGCAGCCCAACCTGGCCCGCTGCCACCTCCAAGCCCGAAAAACAAGATTCTCCCCTCCCTTGTGCCTCCCTGGCTCAGCCGGGCTGGAAGGAAGCCCAAAAGCAGCTGGCCGGCCAGCGTGAGGCTCTACTGCCACCGCGTGGCTCATCCTGGGCAGCCACCGAGTTTCTCTTTGGCACGGCCAGAAAAATGGAGCCAAGGAACAGCTGTCGGGGGGGGGGGGGCCTCAGGGGGTCTTTCCTTAGCTGTGCAGATGAGGTTAGGGCAAGAAGTTGACCACCAGGCCACGAAGCAAATTTACAGAGTGCCACGCTCCCAGGCCCACGTTTTAATCAAAACCACCATTTCTGATGATCACCAAAAAACGGTGCCTACAAGCAAATTGCCGTTTTGTTTAATGACCGCCACAAAAAAAAAAAAAGGATGACAAAATTGGGCCTGTCACTTTTAAGAGTGGTCACAGATTACGACTGCGATGGGCAGGCTCGGTTGTGTTTGGAAGTCAAGGGTTACCTGTAACGCACCACACCTCTTCCGCCTTAACTTTTTTCATTGTCTCTTTTGAAGGGTGGATTTGAATGTGGCTTATCTCTATGTACTTAGCGTTTTATTTGTTTAGATCTTCTCTCTTTATGCCTCTGCTAAATGCAGGAAGCGCTGCGTGTACCCAGCAGACGATAGCATGTAAGATGAGCCGCCCTCAAGAGAAGGGCGAGACGCACAAAATATCCCTTCGCTCATTTGCTGGACGCTCAACAAATCAAACAGACGGAAATGTATGATTAGTCTCTTTCCCCCCTCCCCAATTACGTGTATAGGGATTATTCTCTCTATACAATTTCTGTTGTTTTGTATTTTCTGTTATGGATTGCACCGGGGAGGCTCAATCAATTTCGTTGTATATATTATGTACAATGACAAAAAAGGCTAGGCTATACTATATACCCGTAATGGCGAACCTGTGGCACGCGTGCCACCTGTGGAGCCATATTGGTGGGCACGTGAGCTCAGCTCTGGCACATATGCGCGCACCAGCCAGCTGATTTTCGGGCCTTCTGGGCCCACTGGAAGTTGGCAAACAGGCCATTTCCGGCCTCCAGGGAGGTGGAGGTGGCCATTTTCGCCCTCCCCAGGCTCCTAGAAAGGCT
The DNA here is from genome assembly GCF_029531705.1 of Pantherophis guttatus. Next base: position 1,363,110 of record NW_026844085.1, on the reverse strand, counting down.
CTGGAGCCTGGGGAGGGCGAAAAACGGGCCTACCGGGCCATTACATGCCAAAAGCGAGGGAAGCACGCGGGGGGGTGGTGGTGGTGGTGGTGGTCACTCGTAGAATTATGGGTGTGGACGCACACACACACACACACACGCAACCCCCCTGCGCTCCCCCCGCTTTTAGCACGATTTTAAAGGTTAGCCATCACTGCTATTTACCATACCATACTATACTAATACTATACACTATACTAATACTAAAATACTAATACTATATTAATACTAATAGTAATACTATACTAATACTAATATATTATTAATACTAATACTATTTCTATACTAATACTATACTAACACTAAACTATACTAAATTAATACTATATTAGTACTAATGCTATATTAATACTAATAGTAATACTATACTAATACTACTATACTATAACTATTATACTATAACTATACACTAACACTAAACTATACTAACACTAAGCTAATACTATATTAATACTAATAGTAATACTATACTAATACTAATACTATATTATTACTATTACTAACACTATACTAATACTAACACACACTAAACTAAACTAATACTAAACTAATACTAAACTAATACTAATACTATACTATGCATATTTTTCGGACTATAAGACGCACCGGTGTATAAGACGCACTAAGATTTCAAAGAGGTAAGTAAGAAAAAAAATTTTTTGCCCTCCCCGGCCCCCAGGAGCACTCTGCAGGCCTCCCAAACCCTCTACGTGCCTTATTTTTGTGAAAAACGGGCCCGTTTTTTTGCAAAAATTGGATGAGCAGGGTAGGGCCTCAGGAGGCCAAAAATGGCTGTATTCGGTGTATAAGACACAGCAACATTTCCATCCTCTTTTGTGGGGGGGGGGGGAGTGCGTCTTATCCTCTGAAAAATACGGTATATTTAAAACAGGTTTCCAAAACTAAATTAGTTTTGTCACAGAAAGCACCTCCCTTTTAGATACAGATAGCCTTTGTACAGGTAGTCCTCAAATTACAATAGTTTGTTTAGGGACCGCTTCCAAGTTACAACGGCACTGGAAAAAGTGAGTAATGACCATTTTTCACACTTACGACCGTTTGCAGCATCCCCGTGATCAAAATTCAGAAGCCGGGCAACAGATTCATACTTACGACGGCTGCACGTGATCCCCTTTTGCGAACTTCTGACAAGCAAAGTCAACGGGGAAGCCAGATTCACTTAACAGCCAGGTTACTAACTTATCAACTGCAGTGACTCACTTAGTAACTGTGGTAAGAAAGGTCGTTAACATGGGGCAAAATTCACTTTAACAACTGTCTCACTTAGCAACAGAAGTTTTGGGCACAGTTGTGGACTACCTGTTTAATCTTTCGTTCGTTTGACTGTTCAGAGTTGCGATACGTATGACGTGTTTTTCACACTTATGACCTTTGCAGCATCCCAGTCATGTGATCAAAATTCGGATGCTTGGCCGCTGGCATGTACTCATGACAGTTGCCTTGTCCCAGGGTCACACGACCCCCCTTTTACAACTTTCTGACAAGCAAAATCAACGGGGGAACCAGGTTCTCACTTTAACGACCGTGCTACTAACTTCGTAACTGCGGTGATTCATTTAACGACGGTGGCCAGGAACATCGTTAAAACCGGGGGGGGCCAAACTCACTAAACTGACTTGTTTTAGCAATGGGAAATTGTGGTCGGGAGTCGAAGGGCTGTCTGTAAACATGGAATTGTGTTTTATTTAAAAAGAGGAATTTTGTAGGTTTGATGTACAGCGAGATATGCCTAAAATTATGATGATGGAACTATTTTTTTTCCCCTCCATGTAGCCAAATTCAGTCCTGACTTCCTGGTTGCTTCCACATTTGACTGGAGAACACTGTGGGACATTTTCCAGGTTGTCCCAAACCCCCAGAATGGGAGTCACCCCATTATTTTTGGACTCTGCTGCGCCCCCTCCTACAACCAATTCGGGGGGGGGGTCCCTTACCTTTTGGGGAGCTCAGCAAAGGGATCTATGAATTTGGGCTCAGCTGCCAAGACCTCCTCGCACTCGTCTAATTCCTCTTCCGGTTCTCGCTTCTTCTCTGCTTTCTTCTCCTCCTTCGGCGTTTTCTCCTTCTTGGAGGTTTCTTTCTTAGGTTGGTTCTCTGCAAACTTCTTGCCTGCAAAGCCACAAGAAAGGGGGGGAAAAAAAGAGAGAAATGAACAGGATTTAAGGTTTCAATGCCGAAACGTCAATTTTCTGACCTCTTAAAAGCGCTAACAGCAGCGTTTTCCAACCTTGGCCCTTTTAAGATGGGTGGACTTCAACTCCCAAGATAAAATAACAGATGAACAGAGTTGGAAGGGACCTTGTAGGTCATCTAGTCCAACCCTCCACCCAAGCAGGAGGCCCTACACCATTTCTGATAAATGGCAGTCCAATCTCTTCTTGAAAGCTTCCAGGGATGAAGCTTCCACAACTTCCAAAGGTAACTTCTGTTCCATCAGTTGATGGTTCTCACTGTCAGAAAGTTTCTCCTTATTTCCAGGTTGAATTTCTCCTTGGACAGTTTCCATCCATTTTATTCCTTTTCTGGCCTTCAGGTGCTTTGGAAAATAGCTTGACCCCCTTCCTCCTCTCTGGGGCAGCCCCTGAAATATTGGAAGATGCTCTCCTGTCTCCCCTGGTCCTTCTCTTCCCTAGACTAGCCAGGCCGAGTTCCTGCAACCGTTCATCGCATGTTTTAGTCTCCTAATCATCCTGGTTGCTCTTCTCTGCACTCTTTCTAGAATCTCAACATCTTTTTTATAGTGTGGTGACCAAAACTGGATGCAGGACTCCAAGTGTGGCCTTACTAAGATACCCCCAACATTTTTAGAAGTGGGTTGTCACTGCTTCCTTTCTGGGGCTAAGAGAGATGGCCTAGTTCCGGGGTCAGCAACCCGCGGCTCTGGAGCCGCATGTGGCTCTTTCATCCCTCTGCTGTGGCTCCCTGTTGCTGGTCGGCTCCACAATTGATAGGGGTTTCGGTTAGGACAGGTAACAGGAAAAAGGATGCTGTGCTAGGAGGAGACTCTATGGTGGGGAAACCGACTTCCAGTCGGCAGAGGAAAAAGGATGTCATGCTAGGAGGAAACTCTATGGTGGGGGAACCGGACTTCCAGTCGACTCCAGAATTGGAACGGGGGGGCTTCTGGTTAGGACCTTGGTGGCTCTTTGAATGCTTAAGGTTGCCAAATCCTGGCCTAGTCCAAAGTCACCCAGGTAGTTTTGTGCCTAAGGCAGCACCAGAATTTAATTCATACTGGTTCCTAGCTTGGTGTCTTAAACTACAACAACAAACTGACTACTATACTGTAGTCCATGTATTATTATTTTTTTAATATTAGAAGTGTCAGACAGATTTCCCCTACAGTTTAAGCACGGATGGCTTTAATAGGAGCGGATCTGTTTGTTATCGTACTGCTGTATTCTTTATTGGTTATTTTATTGCTCTATTCTTTTATTTCTGTCCTGGTTACGCTCTTTTCACGGCTTCCTTTTTTATTGTTGTAAGATGCCCCCCAGCGATAGGCAGCAAATAAATTTTAACAAAATAGATAAAGCTGCTAAACGTTCATTCACAAGAACTCAAGAGAGAAAGGGGGGGGGGGGCTCCCAGCTATGAAACGTCTTCACCAACTGGGCGTTTGATCCAGGGTGGATAAAAATAAATGATTTTTTAAAAAAAATCAAAAAAATCAGATTTTTTTGATTTAAATCAGATTTTTTTGATTTTTATCGAATTTATTTATTTATTTTTTATTGAAAAAGTTTTACAAATACAAATTTTCCCATCCCCCCCCTTTCCCTCCCTAACCCTCCCCTCCCCCCATGACTTCCCCAAGATGAAATCCAAATCCAAATCATATTGTATAATACTTTACCGCATTTATTTTAGTAAAAAACTTTTGGGGTAAAAATCTATCGTAAGATAGTTTTCTATTTAAGATACATAAATAATTTAGTTTATTCAGCATGAAACGGAGCTTAGTTCTGTAGCAGGAGGCTGTATATTCTGCAACACTGGGACTATCGGTGAGTCAACAGTGGGTCAAAGGAGTAGCAGAGATGACAGTTGCTCTTTAAAAATTATGATTTAAATCGAGTTGATTTGAATCAAGCCTTTTTACTAGTGATTTAAATCATGATTTAAATTGTGATTTAAATCAACTCGATTTAAATTGTGATTTAAATCAACTCGATTTAAATCAAATCCACCCTTGTTTGATCAAACTGAATTTGCAGAGAAAATAGGAAAACGTTTTCAAAACCAGGGTGGGGCAAGGCTGGCAAGAGGTTGACCCATATAAAGTGCACGGGGCCCCTTCAGAAATGTCTGAACCCATCCCTGAAATAGGATCCTTTTCTACACCGTGTTCTAATTTTAGTCCTGGAAGTTGCAGAGCCAAAGACAGAAACGGACAGTAAAATGCACGCTATTTCTTCCACGGGTTAAGCTAACTTCCATTTTCCTGAGATTGGTGGGCTTTCGATACAGGTGCCGTATTTTGCGGAGTGTAAGATGCACCCTTTCCCCTCCTAAAAGTGGGTGAAAATTTAGGTGCGTCTTATAGATAGAATATGGGTGTTTTCACCCTCCCGAACCTTCAGAAGCACTCTGCAGGCCAAAAACAGGCCCGTTTTTGGAGAAAATGGGCCGTGCGGAGGACTGTAGGGTGCTTCTGGGGGCCTGGAAGGGCGAAAACGCGAAGCGCGGAGGCCAAAAACTATTTTTTTTTCTTGTTTTCCTCCTGTAAATTTAGTCTGAAAAATGTGGTACTCCTCGATTTACAACCACAATTGAGCTCAAAATTTCTGCTGCTAAGCGAGACATTTGTTAGCTGAGCTTTGGTCTCACTTTACGACGTTTCTTGCCACAGTTGTTAAGTGAACCCGGCTTCCCCACTGACTTTGTCTGTCAGAAGGTTGCAAAGGGTGATCCCATGACCCAGAATGCGGCAACTGTCATGAGATATGAGTCAGGTGCTGAGACTTTGAATTTTTGATCCCATGACCCGGAGAATGGTACAATGGTCGTAAGTGTGAAAAATGTTCCTAAGTCACTTTTTTTTCCAGTGCCGTTGTTGCCTTGGGCACTCCCAGTCGCTAAATGAACTGACGACTTGTAAAGCAGGGGTCCCCAACTCCTTGCAACTCCACGGGTGCGAGTGGCCGGCACTCTCCCCCCGTGAAGCTTCATTTGTGTGAGTGGCACGCACAAGCGCCCACGGCTCGCACAAATGTGTGTGTGTGCGAGCAGCTGCTGCTCACACAGAACCATTTCCTCTCCCCTCCCCGCGAGTCCTCAAACTATGGAAAGTTGGAGACCACTGCTATAAAGGATGAAAAATGTATATCAATTCTGTTTAGTGGGTTCCTACGAGTAGAATACAATAGTAGGGGCTAGAACAGAATAGACTAGACTAGACTAGACTAGGAACTTGGAGGTCTTCTAGTCCAGCCCCGTTCAAGCAGGAGAATCTATACCCGCGATGGCGAACCCATGGCAAGCATGCCACAGGTGGCATACGGAGCCGTATCGATGGGAACACAAACTCAGCTCCAGCTGTTTCTTGCCTCTGGAGGGCCTCAGGGTGTGTGTGGATGGGGAAGGCCCGTTTTTCGCTCTCCCCAGGCTCCAGAGCCTTCCTAGGAGCCTGGGGAGGGCGAAAATGGTGGGACCGGAAATTAGCAAATGGGCAGTTTCCAGCCTCTGGTGGGGTGGGGAAGGCTGTTTTCTCCCTCTCCATGCTCCCAGAGTGGCCCTGGAGCCTGAGGAGAGCAAAAAAACGGGCCTACCAGGCCCACCATGCCATCACGTGCCAAAATCGGGGGTTGCGCATGCATGCACTGGGTACATAGAATTATGGGTGTGGGCACGTGCGCGTGCTCCCCCCAACTTTTGGCACGCGATGGTAAAAAGGTTAGCCATCACTGATCTATATTATTTCGGACAAGTGATTGTCTAGTCCCGTGATGGCGAACTTATGGCACGCGTGCCACCGAGCTCAGCTCTGGCGTGTGCATGCTGATTTTCGGGTCTTCTGGGTTCACCAGAAGTAGGAAAATAGGCTGTTTCCTGCCTCGGAGGGCCTGGGGGTGGGTGGGGGGTAGGCCTGTTTTTTTTTTAAAAAAAAATTGATTTATATGCCGCCCTTCTCCGGAGACTCAGGGCGGCTTACAATGCATTAAGCGTTTTTCTTTCTCACTTGGCTCCAGGGCCTCTCTAGGAGTCTGGGGAGGGCGAAAACGGCCTTCCCCACCCTCCCGTAGGTCCTCCGGAAGCCGAAAACGCCCTGTTTGACAACTTCCGGTCCAGTGATGGAGCGCCCACGATTTCTGGTGGCCAGCTGTTCCACTGGTTAATTCTCCTCACTGCTAGGAAGTTTCTCCTTAATTCCAGGTTGCTTCTCTCCTTGGTTAGTTTCCAAACCATTGTTTCTTCTCCTGCCTTCTGGTGATTAATTTTTTTTTTTTTTTAAATTTGATTTATATGCCGCCCTTCTCCGGAGACTCAGGGCGGCTTACAGTGCGTTAAGCAATAGCCTTCATACTTTTGTATATTTATACAAAGTCAGCTTATTGCCCCCACAAACTGGGTCCTCATTTAACCTACCTTAGAAAGGATGGAAGGCTGAGTCAACCTTGAGCCTTGGAGAGATTCGAACCAGCAGTAAATTGCAGGCAGCTGTGTTAATAACAGGGTGCTTTAAACCACTGTAGTACCAAGGCTCTTGGTTGACACCTCCACCCCTCTCTTCTTTGTAGCAGCCCCCTCAAATAAGTGGAATACTGCTATCATGTCTCCCCTAATGAGGTACTTGCTCTCTTTTCTTGTTTGGAATTAATGGGAAGGAATTAAGCTACGTCAAGTCCAGGGGTGGTATAAAGCTGCTTGCAACGCCTCCCGCCTCCCGTTTTCTCCTTTTCCAGACTTAAAAAGACCGAATGGCTGTTTAAAAAGAGAATCAGGGGGTGAATTTCCTGACCGTCAAATTGCGCCATCTTCTCACACAGCTTCAAATCCCCCAGGATGGCCTTGAACTGAGGCTGGTTTACGCAGGTCAGAAACCAACGGTTGACATTTTCGTAGGGCTGGCGGAAGGGGGGCTCCAGCACCTGAAAAAAAGGGGAGAAAAGGAGGGAGATCTCAGCACAAGCGACGCCCAATCGGTTTCTTTCAACATGGACTAAAATATACAATAGAGAAATGAGATATTTGATTGGGAATGTATTAACGGCGGCTGGAATTGTGTTTGCTAAAAATTGGAAAAAAGGAGAAAATCCCAACGCAAGAAGAAATTGTTATGAATGAGCAAATTGACATTTGAAATTAAAGAACAAGATAAACAATACTATAAGATATGGGATTTATTTTATCAACGGTTAGATAGAAAGATATAGAAATGAAATATGATCTTTCTGATACATAATGTAGATACATATTTTATCTACATAAAATAATGTAGAATTATATAATCCCACCACTGCCTGCCCCCTCCCCTCCCAGTCACTCCTCGCCTGGTCTGAGAAGATAAGGAACCCTGGGATGCTGCAACCGCCAAAAATACAGGAAAATCTTTGACTTACGACCACGATCGAGGGCAAAATTTACGTTGCTAAGTGAGACATTTGTTAAAGGGAGTTTTTGCCCCGTTTTATGACCTTCCTTGTCATGGTTGTTAAGTGAATCACTGCAATCGATAAGTTAGTTACCACGGTTGTTAAATGAATCTGGTTTCCCCATTGACTTTGCTCATCGGAAGGTTGCAAAAGGGGGATCAAGTGACACCCCCCCCCCCCGGGACACAGCAACAGTCATAAGTACGAGTTGGTTGCCGAGGAATCTGAATTTTTGATCACATCATCCCGGGGCTGCTACAAAGGTCGTAAGTGTGAAAAATAGTCGTAAGTCACTTTCATCGGTGCCGCTTTAACACTGAACTCTTTCTAGAGTCTCAACCAGGGTGAAACGATCGCCCAATCTGGTAGTGATGGAGGCGGGTGGTTCGGAGAACCGGTAGCAAAAATCCCTGCCACCACCCCCCCATTGCCCAGCTGAGCCGTGCAATCATCAGAGGCTTTTTTTTTTTTTAATTTTTAAAAGCATTTTTTCTACAACCTCTTCGGCCGAAGAGGTTATAGAAAAAAATGCTTTTAAAAGTAAAAACAAAGCCTCTGCCGATCAGGCAAGTCAGCTGGGATTGTCAAGAGGCTTTAAAAGCATTTTTTAAACGTCTTCAGCCAAAGAGGTTGTAGAAAAATGGGTTTAAAAGTAAAACAAAAAACTTGGCCACGCCCACTCAGTCATATTACCCCAAGCCACGCACATAGAACCGGTAATAACAAAATTTACATTTCACCACTGGTCTCAACCTCTTTTTTTAATAGTGTGGTGTCCAAAACTGGATGCAGGATTCTAGGTGTGGCCTTACCAAGGCCTTATAAAGTGGTAGTAACCCTTCACGTGATCTTGATTCTATCCCTCTGTTGATGCAGCCTAGAACTGTGTTGGCTTTTTTGGCAGCTGCCGCACATGGCTGGCTCATATTTAAATGGCTGTCCACTAGGACTCCAAGATCCCTCTCAATCACGTGACACAGGGGAAAACTGGTTATCAGAACTTCAAACCCAGGTCATAAGGAGCCCCCGGGGAGGTTCTTTGTAACTTCAAACTAAAGCTAAGCAACCGTCGTTAAGTCAAGGACCACTTGTATGGGCCATCAAGTTGGAACAGGTAAGTCCTCAAGTTACGACCACAATCCAGCTCAAAATTTCTGTTGCTAAGAGAAAGTTTTGTAATAGTGATGAATATCTGTAGCTCAGGTGTTAGAATGAAGGTAAAGGTTCGTTCTCCGAGCTTTTGGATTGGTTTTTCCAACAAAATGTTGGAAAAACTCATCTTCAGCTGAGTTTAGGGGATGTTAGTGTTTTGTTTAGAAGGGCTTCGGGTGTGGGTGTGTCTTGTGATAGGTCAGCTGTGAATCATTTAAGTGATGTTCAACCAGGTCTCAGGATCTTCCACGCTGGTCCTGGACTTTCGCCTTTGGTGAAAAGGCCCCTTTCCTTCCACATTACCTCAAAATTGGGATAATGAAAAATGAGTCCTCAAACCAGGTCGCCGTGTTTTAAATCCTGCACCGTTTGGTGCTGGTTCAAGGGAGGCCCTGCTTAACAGTCCAGAAGATCTAACGGTTGTGAACCAGACTCACTTAGTCCTTACAAGACACAATTGGTCCCAAGCAAACCTATTTTATTAGAACAGCTGAGAATTACTTCATTCCCAGTTCAGTCCAAATTAATTGCAAAACAAAGTCCTTCAGAAAAAGTCCTTCGGGCTTATCACAAACCTTTTATCTTCTTTGGCACCCTGCCAAAGGCCTTTTTTTGGCAAAGCCCCATGAAGTTCAGAAACAAGAGAGACCAACTGGAAACAGATTTAGCAACGTTGCTTTCCTACAAAGAGCCCAAGAGCCTTTGCTGCTCTTTTAAGCCTCCTGGGAGGGGGCAATCATCTCCTGGCCTTACCCCCGAGTCGTCCCTTTTGCTTTAGCTGCTCTTGCCTTCTGGCAGCTCTGCGCATGCGTGTACTATGAACAGGCTCCTCCTGTTCCTTTGCCTCTCTTCTATCCGACTCTGGAGGCTCCAGAGTCCACGCATCACTCCCAGATGGCTCTGGCCCCATCTCTGCCTCCGACACAGAGCCTTCGTCCGGGCCTTCCCCAGACTCCAGGACTGGCCCATGGTCCTCCCCAGCCCCCTCACTGTCTGATTCTGCTGCCAGCTCCGCAGGCTGCTGGCAGACCACAACACTAACAAGCCTCTTGTCCTCAGAGGGCAATTCCTCACAGGGGAGAAAATGCCCAACCCTGCTCTTTCTCCACCAGCAATCCCAGGCCCCTCAGCAGCCCCCTTCCCCCTCCAGGACCTCCTCAGCCACCTACAGAGACTAACCTGCTTGTAAAGCCAGAGCAGAGTGCAGACCACGGTGATATCCGCCAGCGTGATACGCTCCCCAACCAAAAACGTGCGAGTCTTCAGGTGAGAATCAAGCAGGCTCAAGATCCGTTTCACTTCCTCCTTGGCATACTCCGTAGCCTGCAAAGGGGCAGCAAAAACTTTAGGAGGGCAGCCTAGGCATTTTGGGGGGGGGGGTGTCAAAGAGGAAATCCACATACAGCTCTGAGGCTGTCAAAAGCCAGAGGGGCCTTTACAGGAATATGAAAATTTCTGTTGCTAAGTGAGACAGGTGTTGGTTAAGTGAATTTTGCCCCATTTTACAACCTTGCCACAATTGGTAAGGGAATCTGGATTCCCCAGGGACTTTGCTCGCAAAAGGAGAACACGTGACCCCAGGAAACTGGAACCGTCATAAATATGAGTCAGTGGCCAAACGGCTAAAGTCTAATCACGTGACTACGGAGATGCTGCAATGGTTGTGTGCAAAACAGTTATAACTCACCTTTTTCAGTGCTGTCGTTGAGGACTACCTGTGGAGGTAGTTCTTGACCTATGACTGTAATGGAGCCTACCCATTAAGGTTGTAAGTTGTGACAGTTGTAAAGCAAGTCACCCATGTAACCAATCTGATTTTACCATCATTTTTTGCGGCAGTTGTAAAGCAGACTTTGTTCATTATGGGGCAGCTTTGCCAAATCCTGGTTTTCCGTAAAACCGTTGTAAAATGCTGTTATGTGACTGGGAGACACTGCAAATGGTAGTAAGTACAGAAAGTCCTCGACTTACAACTTACCAGTAGCTGCTTAGTGACTGTTTGAAGTTATGATATGTCCGGGAGGTCCATCGTAACTTCAAACAGTCACTAAGCAACTAAGTTGTAAGTTGAGAACTTCCTGTATCTGTCTAATAATAACAACTTAGGCATTATACGTATATACACATTATACCCATACAACGAAATTCACTTAACACCCGAAGACCAGGTCCAATATGCATAACAATCCCCAAACACAGTCCCACCCACCACAAATTCCCACCCCTAAACCATCCAAACATCCACACAACAGGCCAAGTAATGCTGTATGCTAATACTGATGGTGGCCCTTTAGTTCATTGTTGAGTGCAATTATAGCTCTGGGATAAAAACTATTCAGAAACCGTGTGGTCCGAGTTTTAATTGTTCTGTATCCTCTGCCAGAAGGCAACAGTCCAAAAAGATTGTGAGCAGGATGGGAAGAGTCTCTGAGAATGTTGTGAAACTTCCTCAGTGAGATGCGAAGATGTCACCCAGGGCTGGGAGCTGGAGTCTGATGATATTCTGGGCAGTTTTAATGATTCTCTGTAGAGCTTTTTTGTCCGCTACAGAGCTGCTCCCATTCCATGCAAGAATGCCGTAAGTCAGGACACCCTCAGTAGTGTTGCGATAGTAGGACAGAAATAGACACTGAGATGCTGGTATCTACTCTGAACCTGATGATTAGCGAAACATTTTTTAAAAAGTGATTTCTGCCCCCTTCTAGCTTTTTAGATGATTGGGGAAACCTCTTTTTCTACAAAATTGGGAGTGCCTCTTACCTGCTTGTTGTATTGCATGATGCCAAGCGTGGGGAAAACCCAGGTGCTGGCTGGGGGCACAATGTCGCTGTCAGCAAAGCTCACCCACTGAAGGACCTGGGAAGCCGCCTCTTGAGTTGTGCCTCGGAGTTCCTCGTTGCTGACTGGGAGAGGAAAACCGGCCAGTTAAGAGAAGCCACGATCAAAAAGAAGGCAGGTAGCCTTCAACGTACAGCCACAATTTTATGTTGCTAAGGGAGAAATCCGTTAAGTGGGTTTCGCCCCGTGTTATGATCTTCCTTGCCGCATCTGTTAAAGGAATCACTGCGGTTATTAAGGGAGGAACACCACCGCTGTTAAGTGAATCTGGCTTCCCTCATTGACTTGGCTCGTCAGAAGGGGATAACCTGACCCCGGGACACTGCAACGGTCGTTAAGTGTTAAAAATGGTCGCAAGTTGCTTTTTTCAGTGCCGCTGTAACTTCGAATGGTTACTAAATCGTTATAAGTATTTATTTATTTATTTATTTATTTGTTTGATTTATATGCCGCCCTTCTCCGGAGACCCAGGGCAGCTTACAATGCATTAATACAATTAAGTAGAGAATTATCTTACACTGGCAACTTCAGTTAAGTCCGTTGTCAGTTTTGGAAGCCATATTAGCTGCCACCTATTTTTTTAAAAAAAATTTGATTTATATGCCGCCCTTCTCCGGAGACTCAGGGCGGCTTACAATGCGTTAAGCAACAGCCTTCATCCTTTTGTATATTTATACAAAGTCAGCTTATTGCCCCCACAAACTGGGTCCTCATTTCACCTACCTTAGAAAGGATGGAAGGCTGAGTCAACCTTGAGCCTTGGAGAGATTCGAACCTGCAGTAAGTGCAGGCAGCTGGTCTTAATAACAGGGTGCTTTAGACCACTGTACTACCAAGGCTCTTTTTGCGCTTGGGAAAGTAGGACGGGGGATTTGTTAAGACATAATAGCATTCTTCTTTTTGGTCAAAGTCAGGGTGCTCCTGCATCTGGAGGAGGAAGGGTTGCAGAAGTGGCTCAAGGTGGGACGGATGGAGATTGGGCCATGGGAGGGACTGATGGGTGCAGGGGCTGGATTTCGGGTTTTGATTTATTGAGGGAAAACTCGGAACTCTCAGATTTGAGTATTCCCAGATGTGCCAGTATACCTATTCCAATAAATGGAAGATTTTGAGATGACGCTTGTCTGGGAGTTTTTAACTGGAGTTGGGTCGTTCTGGAACGCTGACATCCGTTTCCTGTAAACCTGACCCAACAATGAGTCTCTTGAGATTTTGGATAAAACTGACATATATTTACCGTAGTGTGCGATGGCGTTGCTCTCGAATATGCAAAATCCATCATCTCCTTCAAAGGCCGGAACCTACAGAGGGTTAGAAAAAGAGACTCTCTTGAGAAGACAGACAGACAGACAGCTCTCCTCCGAAGAGGTCAGCAGCTGCCATCTGCAGCATTGTTTCTCAACCCCAGGAATTTTAAGGCACTTGGGACTTCAATTCCCATAATTCCCCAGCCAACACAGATTAAACACAGATTAAATAAAATCCAGGGAGTTGCGATTTAATTTCCCACAATCCCCAAGAAGCAATAATGTTGACAGGAAACTGCTACTGTTTCTCAACCTTGGCAATGTTAAGGTGAGCGGACTTCAACTCCCAGAATCCTTCAGCCATGGCTAGGCTGGGGAATTCTGGGCAATGAAGTCCACGCATCCTAAAGCCGTCAAGGTTGAAAAATAACTGAACTGGTGTCAGCCTTGGAGGTCATTTTTTCTTTTGGATCTTCAGAGCTGCCACATTCAGTGCTGTGGGAAGGTGGGAGGAGGGTTGCATGGAGTTGGTAGAGTTATTTAGCCATAACAACATTCTTTTCTCTGAGAGTCAAGGACGTTCAGCCTGCACCTGGAGTGGTGTGACTGAGAGGCATCTCCAGCTGGGACAGTTGATTGATTGGACCATGTGATGGACATGTGGGAAAGGGACTCTGACTTTCTTTTGGGTGGGGGAAACCTGGAAGCTTTTCAGATTCAGGTTTTCCCAGATGTGCCAATATGACATCTCTAATAAAATGGATCTTTGAGGAATTGCTTGCCTCGGAGTCTTACTTGGAACTTGACATCCGGAGGATACAGCATTGCCTCAACAAAACCAAATGAAAAATATCATTAAATGCTGGACTTGCTCAGCTATGTAATTGGGAGGGATACCCCAAAAAGGAACCTGGCTTGTTCTGAAGATGCATTAAAGTCTGCTGGATACACGGATCATCAATCCCAAATAGTGTGAGGCTAGTCCTGGTCGTGCCTTTTTTTGTTTTTTTTTGTACTAAGCCCCAGGCATGTAGAGAGCCAGTTTGGTCTAGTGGTTAAAGCACCGGATAGAAAGTGGGAGAGCCGTGAGTTCGAATGCCACCTTATCCAGGAAAGTCACTCTCTCAGCCCAACGTATGAGATTGTTGCAGGGAAAATAAGAGGAAGAAGGTGTGTCGGACATGTTTCCCACTTTATTTGTAAAATAAATGTGGGATACAAATAAATATCCTTGGTGGCGCAGCAGACTAAAGCACTGTTAAATAACACCAGCTGCCTGCAATTACTGCAAGTTCAAATCTCACCAGGCTCAAGGTTGACTCAGCCTTCCAGCCTTTCGAGGTAGGTAAAATGAGGACCCGATTTATGGGGGCAATAAGCTGACTTTGTATAAAAAAAAAAAGGAACACCACTTGGGGGGGCCCAAAAGCCCTACTAAGCAGATATATACAAAAGTATGAAAGCTATTGCTTAACGCATTATAAGCCGCCCTGAGTCTCTGGAGAAGGACGGCATATAAATCGAACCAATAAATAAATAAATGAACGAACGAATAAGTTTTCACAGCTCAGCCAACTATTCTCCTGGAAACTACCGTGTTTCCCTGAAAATAAGACCCCGTCTTATTTTTTTTTTGAACCCTGAAATAAGCACTTGGCCTTATTGCCATGCGCTCAAAAGCCCGATTAGGCTTACTATCAGGGGATGTCTTATTTTGGGGAAAACAAGGTAGCAAGAATCAAAATCACACAGTAAGGTTACAGACATCTCCCATTCTACCAAAAAAAATCCCAGAACTCCATGGCGTAACTCCAGTTAGACCAGGATAAAAAAAAAAAACAGTCGCTCACCTTTCCAACTGGGAATTTTTTCAGAAATTCAGGAGTCTTGTTGGTCTGCCCGAAGTGGAACTGGGGTGGCGTGGCGAGGACTTTGATCTTGGCCCCGCTGTATTGAGCAGCGATGAGGGCTTTGAATGCCCGCCAGTTCTCGGGGTAAGTGTAGAGAGTCTGCGGGGGGGAGGCAAGCAGCGATGGGGTTAAATGGGTACCCGAGAAGCGAAGCCGTAACTTACTAATATGCGCCATGTAAGTCTTTTCTAAGTCTTAAAAAATCGATTTTCAGCCTAAGCGCAGCTGGAAGCCGAGCTCTGTGCATTGATTTGTCCAATTGATAGGGTCAACTTCTTGGCAGGTGACTCTGCAGTTGTGGTGGCCAGAGGACTTTGCTACTGCAAAGCCAGACGGGGCACCATCATAATGCAACATCAGCAGAAGGTCCATGATCTCCTACTAAATTCTCCACTGGCCTGCTAAGAGGTCTACTACACCTCCCATTCTCCAGAACCACACCCGCCATCAGGCTAAGCCCCTCTCCTCCTGGCTCTAGAACCCGTTAAAATGCCCAGGAATCTTCACCTGGACTTAGCAATCGTGGCTTGGAAAGATCTACCTAAACATTTCTGGGTGCAAATCTAGGGCTACCTTCCCACAAGACCTCCTCATCTCAGAATAAGACAATAGCGGGAGTTGGAAGGGAGGTCTTCTATAGTTCAAACCCCCACCTCACCCACCCATCCACCCAAGCAGGAGAACCTATATACCATTCTGGACAAATGGCTGTCGAATCTCTTCTTAAAAATCCTCCAGTGATGGGAGCACCCACACTTTTTGAAGGCAAGCCTGTTAATCGTTCTGTCAGGAAAATTTTTCCTTAAATTCTAGCTTGCTTCGCTCCTTCCTAAGTTTCCATCCGCTGCTCCTTATCCTGCTCCTGGATTCTCCTAAAATCAAGACCTCCCACCCCAAAAAACTGGCTCTCCAAGCCAACCTGGGTGTAAATCCAGGACCACCGTCTCACACCCCTCATCTCCTAAAATCAGGATCTTCTGCTCAACAGCATGGCCCACCCGAGCCAACGCCCACCACTCTAAAATCCAGCAAACCCTCCCCCCCAACATGTGAAACATCTCCACCGCAAGAAGGACCCAGTCAGTGGCACCCATCTCAGATTGCTGCCAGCACCAAAAGGGCGAATTCAGAGGACGTTAGAACCCATCATCCTTGCCCATTCGCTTCTGGGTGGCCCAAAAGGCCAGGAAACCGCCCATTCCTGTTTTTCATTCCCAGGTGTAGAGAGACAGCCAGCTGCCTCTAAAGCTGGAGGCTCCATTCAAGACGCCCATCACCCCACCACTTCTGCAGGCAGATTCTCTTCCATCCCATAAAAAGGGGTCTCTCTCTCTCTCTCTCTACCCCAAATAGCTTAATTTACAAATTTTTCTGTGGGGGGGGGGAAGAGTGGTCTTTCATCTGAAGCCAGTTCAGAAAGGAGGCAAAATGCTGCTTTGCCTTCTTCCCACGTGGCAGAGCAAAAAGCAGCTCGACCCCCATCCACACAAACACGCTGCACCCGTGTTTCTCCCAACCTGGTGGACTTTTAAAGAGGTGGCGGACTTCAACTCCCAGAGTTCCCCAGTCAGCTGTGCTATGCATAGCTATGCTATACTGGCTGGGGAACTCTGGGAGTTGAAGTCCGCCACCTCTTTTAAAAAGTCCACCAGAGGTTGATAAAACTCCCGTCTTAGGACAGCTCGGACTACAGCGCCTATATGACGTGGCCTTTAGGCCCGAGCGTATGGGAGTTGTAGTCTTGGCCGTTTCGGTGCCGTTTAAACCCTTCATGCGCGTGGCAAGGGAAGAGCGGAGCAGCCTGACACTCCCCCTTTCGGGCTCTGCCCGCCCGCCCGGCCTCTTCCATCCCCGGCGAGACTCCCCGCTTCAAGGCCCTCCTTCGTCCCTTCCCAACCCCGGGCTCCGGGCCCCCCACAGCCCTCCCGGTAGCCGGATGGAGGCGGATGAACTCTAGGCCTCGACGGGAACCGCAAGCTCACCCCGGCCACCGCCATCTTAGCGAGGAGAGGAAAAGGAGGAGCGTCGCCCAAGACGGCCGTAAAGCAAGTAGGGGGAGGGAGGGAGGAGGAGAAAGCCGAAGGCGACGAAGCTGCTACGTCACACTGTTGAGAGGCGGAGCCCTGCAGGGACCGGGAGCGCCAGAGCATAGAGACTTTAAAAAAGAGTAGAGAGATTCTCTTTCCTAGAGAGGCCAGTTTCTGTTTTTCCTTGGTTTATTATGGTAGGGGTTTCCAAACTTGGCAACTTTTCAGATTTGTGGACTTCAGCTCCCAGAATTCCCCAGCTAGCCATGGGGGGAATTCTGGGAGTTGGAGTCCACAAGTCTTGAAGTTGCAACTTTGGAGACACCCAAAGCAAACGTTTGCTTTGGCTACAAATATTCTCCATGATTGAAACGTTGCTTTCCTCTGGAATTGGTTGCTGCAAGGTGAAAATGGCAAAGGTCTGCCATAAAAACAAACGAACAAAATAAAATAAAAAGGTCTGCAGAAATGGTGTAGGCGTCTCCTGCTTGGGTGGGATGGGGTGGGGGGGTTGGACTAGATGACCTACAAGGTCCCTTCCAACTCTGTTATTCTGTGCTGTTCTGTTAAGTGTGCCTGAGCGCCTTAAATGGGCAGAGTTTGTCTCCCATCTAGCACTGACACTCTGCAAAATAACCCAGTTGGCAAATTAGGAATCCCAACTTCTGCCACCGTTTCTGTGGAATCAAACGCAGGAACCCCAAACCAAAAGTTATTTGGATAGCGAGCATAAAAATGGAATAAATAAAATTACCCAGAGCTCACTGCAGCTAACACTTATTGAACAATATCATCATCATCATCATCTTTTAATAACCCATAATCCCTTGCGGGGTGGAGTCTGGGCAACTGAGCCTGGTGGCGCAGTGGACTAAACTACTGTTAAAGTAGCACTTAGCTGCCAGCTGCCTGCAATTATTGCGAGTTCAAATTTCACCAGGCTCAAGGTTGACTCAACCTTCCATCCTTCCGAGGTAGGTAAAATGAGGACCCGGATTGTGGGGGCAATAAGATGACTTTGTATAAAATAGAACACCGCTTAGGGGAGGCCGAAAGCCCTACTAAGCAGGTATATACAAAAGTATGAAGGCTATTGCTTAAAAGCATTGTAAGCCGCCCTGTAAGCGGCATATAAATCAAACTAATAAATAAATAATAAATAAACTGAATGGAGCTGAATGTTATTGGCCGGATGCTCTTCCTGACATGGATGCCAATGTGGAGTTTTGTTCAGCAGATATATTACCATTGTACCCAGAGAGAGAAATATTTGCCTCTAGGATTGAACTCACAGCTTCCTGATTGTGAGGCGAGAGCGCCACCACTAGCACCACTTACTTACGAAATATACCATGAAGAAATTCCCTCCAGAGGATAATGGAAGGGATTCCTGCAGACAAAAGGATATAGTCATATTTATAAAGTTCAGCAAAGAAAAATCAAACAGTCATACAGCTAATCGTCCACTTACAACCATTTAGTGACCAAACAGCACTCAAAAAAGTGACAGGGCTGTTTGTTTTTCACAGTTATGACTATTGCAGTATCCCTACGTTCACATGATCAAAATCCAGCCGCTTGGCAACTGATATGTGAAAGACAAATCTGGCTCTAAGTTCTGCCTCAGTTTACCTTTCCAATAAGCAACTGAGTCGGAAGATTATTTAAAAGCAGTTTATTAAGGTACCCTGATAAAGTGGGTCTCTATGAAAAGAAAAGGGGGAGGTAGAACTTCGAGCCCCCCTCCCATGTTTCCCACCTTTTTATAGTTAACACAACAAAGAAAATGCAAGAGGAAAGTTGATTGGACAGAATAAAAGTAACCTCCCCTTTGCAATAGGAAATCAGTTACATGTAGTCAAGCATGTTACGTATTTGGTTCCCATAATATCACACGTGTTCATTAAAGTGAGGTCTGACGTCAGAAGGGATGTAATTGTAAGGGAAAAGGTTGTTCAGAGTTCACAAAAGAGATAAGCCAGACCCCAAAGTTGTACTAACAAACTTTTCTTATCTGGAGGTA
Source organism: Pantherophis guttatus (assembly GCF_029531705.1). Next base: position 1,344,258 of record NW_026844085.1, on the reverse strand, counting down.
GTCTCCAGCTTGTTTATCAGTTTGTTGTTAGTTGCAAAGTTTGTGTCCGAGATTTCGAGACCCCTGGACAACGTTCCTCCAGGCCTTTTTGTCCTCTACCATCCTCTGGAGTCCATTTAAGCTCACGCCGACTGCTTCAGTGACTCCATCCAGCCACCTCGTTCTCTGCCGTCCCCTTCTTCTTTTGCCCTCAATCTTTCCCAGCATTAGGCTCTTCTCCAGTGAATCCTTCCTTCTCCTTAGGTGGCCAAAGGATTTGAGTTTCATCTTCAGGATTTGGCCTTCTCAAGAGCAGTCAGGGTTGATCTCCTCTAGGACTGACCGGTTGGATGGCCTTGCAGTCCAAGGGACTCGCAGGAGTCTTCTCCAGCACCAGAATTCAAAGGCCTCCATTCTTTGGCGCTCAGCTTCCTTATGGTCCAACTTTCACAGCCATCCATTGCAACTGGGGAATACATCGCCTTGACTAGACGCCCTTTTGTTGGCAGGGTGATGTCTCTGCTTTTTAGCATGCTGTCTAGATTTGCCATAGCTTTCCTCCCCAGGAGCAAACGTCTTTTAACTTCTTGGCTGCAGTCCCCATCTGCGGTGATCTTGGAGCCCAGGAAAATAAAGTCTGTCACTACCTCCATTTCTTCCCCATCTATTTGCCAGGAATTGAGAGGGCCTGATGCCATAATCTTAGTTTTCTTAATGTTGAGTTTCAAGCCAACTTTTGCACTCTCCTCCTTCACCCGCATCAAGAGGCTCTTTAGTTTCTCTTCACTTTCTGCCATTAGAGTGGTATCATCTGCATATCTGAGGTTGTTGATATTTCTCCCAGCATTTATTAGTTTAGGAATGTTAAAAGCTAATAAATCTGAACATCATTTTAAAAGAGAGAAAATAAATCAAATTAAAAAATAAGGTAACTATGTTAGTTAACAAATAACAAAACCTGTGTTATTTGCCCCTGACAGGTGACCTTCCCAGACAAGCAAAGTCAATGGGAGAAGCCAGGTTTGCTTAATGACTGTACAATTCACAGAACAATTGCAGTGATTCACTTAAGAACAGTGGCAAAGAAGGTCATAAAATGAGCTGCAACTCACTTAACAGCGGCCTCACCTAGCAACAGAAAAGTTGGGCTCAATTGTGGTCGTAGGTCGAGGATTTCTTGTATGTATATATATATATAAATTTGATTTATATGCCGCCCTTCTCCGGAGACTCAGGGCGGCTTACAATGTGCTCAGCAATAGCCTTCATCCTTTTGTATATTTATACAAAGTCAGCTTATTGCCCCCACAAACTGGGTCCTCAATTTACCTACCTTAGAAAGGATGGAAGGCTGAGTCAACCTTGTATATAAGCATAGGTCATAGATATTCATCATTATCAAACCTTACTTCCCCAGCCTTCTACTGTGACTATCCTCAGGAAATCATTGTCTTTATTAAGATAATGATTGTCTTAATAAAAAGAAACGTATCAGTTACGTTGCCATAAAAATTCAGATAAATCATACTGAGCATTTATGTTTCAAAGTTGCTCCAATTAAGCACACCTTCCTTTTGTGTCTCTATCTTGCTAACATGCTCCCCACTCCTCCAAGGATGCAGAATACCTGCTTGATTATTGGACCAAATAATAGATTACATTTATATGCTGCCCCATTTTCAAGGACTCTGAGCAATCTGCCTAATGGATATTTTTTAAAAAATGATTTAATTCAATTTAGAGCCTCTGTTCTAAACCCCTACATTTCTCAATGGCCTTCTATTTATCTATCTATCTATCTATCTATCTATCTATCTATCTATCTATCTATCTCTATCTCTAATCTATATATCTCCATCTATCTATCTATCTATCATCTGTATCTATCTATCTATCTATCTATCTATCTATCTATCTAATCTATCTCTATCTCTAATCTATATATATATATCTATCTATCTATCTATCAATCTGTATCTATCTATCTATCTATCTATCTATCTATCTATCTATCTATCTATCTATCTATCTATCTTCTCTCCCTCTAATCCATCTGTTTGTTTGTCTGTCTGTCTATCTATCTATCTACATCTACATCTAATCTATATCTATATGTAATCTATATCTATCTATATATTATTTATCTATCTCTATCTCTAATCTATATATATCCTCCATCTATCTATCTATATCTCCATCTAATCTATCTATCTATCTATTTGTTTAGTTTAGTTACTAGTTTAGTTTTTTATTTAGTTTTGTATTTAGTCAAATACAACTAAACTAAACTAAACTAAACTAAACTAAAATAAACTAAACTAAATCTATCTAATCTATCTAATCTATCTATCTATCTATCTATCTATCTATCTATCTATCTATCTATCTATCTATCTATCTATCAAGAGAGCGACCGCTCTTGCATCCTTGTCTATAGTTGCCCCTTCAGAAAACCTACCTCTCTACCCATTTCTTCTCTATGGGAGCTGCCCTAAGCTTCCCGCCCATTCGCCAGGAGGAAATCTTTCCTGCCCGGCAATTTCCGGGTCATCACGGCCGCGCAGGCGCACTGCGGCCTCGCCGGATTCCCACGACGAGGATCCGTGAGGGAGACGGCGCGCTCGGGCGGCTGCGGCGAAGATGGCGGAGGAAGCGGAGGAGGCGCCGGCCGCCCTCGGCCACGGCGAGGCGGAAAGCGTCGAAGAGCTCCCGGGGGCGGAAGCCGGTGAGGGGGGGGACACCCGGGCGGGTGGAAAAACAGGAGTCTCCGGATGGAGGGGGGGGCGCCGTTGCCGGGATACCGAGGGAAGGATGGGGGGGGCAGATGGGGGTGGGTGGTCCCCAGGGAGGTTGGAGGGCCCGGATCCGACTCCAGTTTTAGCGGGAAAATCAGAACTTCCCGAACTTCGGTGCACGGTAGACTGCTCCTGGACAGGGAGGCTCTCTTCTCAACGGATCCCGGCCTTTGCAATGGCTCCAGCTGCCAATTTAGGTTGTCGTGTGGGGGAGGGGGGAGAGGAGAGGGGTTTCATGCAAATGAGGGGTGGTGGGAGGAGCCATGCAAATTAAAGAGGCAAAAAAATTTACATATTGTTTTGTTTTGTTTTATTAGATTTTTATTAGATTAGATATTGGATGTGGTTCTTTGTGAAGCATCAGAAATAGGAGAGGTGGCTTTCTATTATTTTTATTTTTTTTTATTTTGTCGAGTACATATTAGATAATATGTATAAGCATGAATTGAATATACATAAAATGAATACATTTTAACAATCTGTACAGTCACTTATTTATTTATTTTTAAAAAAGTAGAAAATACATCAAGATAGAGATACCAATAAGATGAAAATTGTTTTTTAGTATGTGTAGGAAGGGAATAATGATATTTGGTGTCAATATGGTAGTATTACTAAAAGAATGCTAAGAAGAAAATGGAGAGTTTTACAGTATTTAAATGTTCAATAATGTTAATGTTAACGTGAATGTGAAAGATTTTGATAAATGAGGATCGATGTAGCACAGAGATGTTTGTACTGCCCAGACGATACACCGCATGAGGAAAGATGGAATGTTTTATCTTTGTATTTAAAAAATAAAAAAAAACTTTTTACGAAAAAAAATCTGTGCAGTCACAATGACGGGAAGGTGGTCGTTAAGCGAGGTGATCGCCTCTTTCTCTCTCTCCCCCATAACTTACAACCATGTTCTGGACTCTGCTGTGGTCGTACGTTAAGAAGTTAAAACTGTCGACTTACAATGGTTTCGCTCACTGACTGTTTGAAGAAGTTACAACGGCATTGAAAATAGCAATGGCACTTAGACTTATATACCGCTTCACGGTGCTTTTACAGCCCTCTAAGCAGTTTTACAGAGTCAGCCTCTTGCCCCCCCCCCCCAACACAATTTGGATCCTCATTTTATCCACTTCGGAAGGATGAAGACTGAGTCGACCTTGAGCTAGTTAGGTTTGAACTGCTGGCAGTGGACAGAGTTTAGCCTGCAATCCTGCATTGTAATGGGAGGGAGGGAGGGAAGGGAAGGAAGGAAGGAAATGAAAAGGAAGGATGGATGGATGGAAGGAGGGAGGGAGGAAGGAAGGAAATGAAAAGGAAGGAAGGAAACAGGAAGGATGGATGCATGGAAGGAAGGAAGGAAATGAATGGATGGAAGGAAGGACAGTAGCAATAGCACTTAAGACTTATCTACCGCTTCACAGTGCTTTTACAGCCCTCTCTAAGCGGTTTTACACAGTCAGCATTTCCCCCAAAAAATTGGGTCCTCATTTTACTCACCTCAGAAGGATAAAAGGCTGAATCACTCAACCTTGAGCCTGGCGAGATTCGAACTGCCAAACTAGTGGCAACCGACTGTCAGCAGAAGTAGCCTGCAGGAATGCATTTTAACCACTGCACCACCATGGCTTTATTTATGACCATTTTTCACACTTATGACTGTTGCAACACCCCGTGTCACATAACTTATTGTCAGCAGTGGATTCTCCAGCATTTGAAGGCTTGACAGCTATCTCACGTTTATGACGTGTTGCAGTATGCCGGGGTCACGTGGTTGCATTTTGCGACCTCCTGACCAGCCCGATTCACTTAACAATGGTGTTACTAATTTAATATGCAGTGATTCGCTTAATAATTCGCTTAATTCAGCCTTGATAGTACAGTGGTCTAAGCACCCTGTTATTAACACAGCTGCCTGCAATTACTGCTGTTCGAATCTCTCAAGGCTCAAGGTCGACTCAGCCTTCCATCCTTTCTAAGGTAGGTGAAAATGAGGACCCAGTTTGTGGGGCAATAAACTGACTTTGTATAAAAATATACAAAAGTATGAAGGCTATTGCTTAACGCATTGTAAGCCGCCCTGAGTCTCCGGAGAAGGGCGGCATATAAATCAAATTAAAATAAAAAAATAAACGTGGCAAGAAAAGTCATAAAATGGGGCAAAACTCACTTAACAAATTTCTCACTTAGCAACATAAATTCTGGGCTCCATTGTGGTCCTAAATGGAGGACTACCTGTATTTCTACAGGAAGTTATCCTCAACTCAGTTATCACTGACAATAGGGGATGAGATCTTGCTCCCCACAGAGAAGGCCCGCAACTTGGGTGTCCTCCTGGATTCACGGCTATCTTTAGAAAATCATTTGACGGCCGTGGCCAGGGGTGCCTTTTATCAGGTTCGCCTGATCCGCCAGTTGCGTCCCTTTCTGGATCGGGACGCCTTGCGCACAGTCACTCATGCCCTAGTTACCTCCCGTATGGACTACTGTAATGTTCTCTACATGGGGCTCCCCTTGAAAAGCACCCGGAGGCTCCAACTGGTCCAGAACGTAGCCGCGCGGGTGATTATGGGCGCACCTCGTTACGCCCATGTAACACCTCTCCTACGCGAGCTGCACTGGCTCCCGGTGGTCTTCCGGGTGCGATTCAAGGTGTTAGTTATCACCTTTAAAGCGCTCCATGGCTTAGGACCTGGGTACCTACGAGACCGTCTTTTGCCACCAATAGCCTCCCACCGACCAGTTCGTTCTCACAGGGAGGGACTACTCAGGGTACCGTCAGTCAAATTATGTCGACTGGCGACTCCCAGGGGGAGGGCCTTCTCTGTGGGGGCTCCAACCCTTTGGAATGAACTGCCCCCGGAGATACGGAATATCCCTGATCTCCGTGCTTTCCGCCGTGCCCTCAAAACCCTGATGTTCCAACAAGCGGGGCTAAACATATGAACATGTGAATGTTTTTAAAATGTTATCTAATTTTAGGTTTTATTTAATTGGGCCAAACTATGTTATAATAATAATTTTAATTAGCAATTTTATGATGTTTGTGCATCTATATTTTTCTTGACGGTACACCGCCTTGAGTCCTACGGGAGAAAGGCGGTATAGAAATAAAATAAATAAATAAATAAACTCGGGAGGAAGCCCTAGGATGCAGAACAAATCAACAAGTAAATGAAAATTAATACTGGGAAATTTATAATTTCTTCCTGAATCTGCAGGCATTGATGAAGAGGGGCTTCTGAATCAGGAGAGTAATGGGCCTCCCAAGCCAGACGAGGCCATGCCGGTGCAAGAGATCAATGGGGATAGCCTGGAAGACAACACGGCAGCCCTGCAGGCCGAGCCAGCCAGAGAGGAGACCCCTCAGCCTCCTGCTTCAGATGTGGGGATGATGATGTCCTTGAGCCAGCCCATGGAGGATCTCTCTATCACCTACCCTCTGGAGTTTGAGCGCTACTGGAGAGCCACTCAAGAGAACCCCCTGGACTTCACCGCATGGACCGAATTGTTGCAATACGTGGAACAGGAGGTATGAAGGAACCGAAGAGCCCAAAGCTCTGAACTGATTGTCTATGGAGATTCTCCGTCATCATCCAGGTCACAGTTGTCCCAAAGGTGCTTTTTTTTTTTTTTAAAGAGGCAGCTGAACTTTCTGGTTTTTCTTTGAAGACGTTTCGCTTCTCATCCCAGAAGCTTCTTCAGCTCTAACTGGATGGTGGGGAATGGAATGAAAGGATTGATACTCCTTGCAGACAGCTGGTCCTTTGCATCCTTTTAGAGCCGGGGTCCTCAAACTTTTTAAACGGGGCCGATTCACAGTCCCTCAGACTGTTGGGGGCCCCCAGACTGGGTGGGCAGGTGGGCGTGGCTAGGTGGTCATGTGACTGGATGGGCATGGCCTATTTATTTATTTATGTATTATTTATTTATGTATTTAGTTATTTATGTATTTATTTATTTATTTATTTATTTACAAGTATTTATATGCCGCCCTTCTCCCAAGGGACTCAGGGCAGCGAACACAGATTAAAAAACATACCATAATAAAATCCTGCTAAAACCTGATTAAAATCAATAATAACAAATAATAAAATAAATAAAACCCAAGAATCAGAATCAGCCCATTCGTTGGAATAGCCAAGTCTTCAGGCCTCGACGGAAAGAACGGAGATCCGGGGACGTCTGGAGCTCGGTGGGTAGTTCGTTCCAGAGGGTAGGGGCGCCCAGGAGAATGGCCTACCCCTGGGTGTCACCAGACAGCATTGCCTGGTCGACGGTACCCTGAGGAGAGCAACCCTATGGGAGCGGACAGGACGGTGGGAAGCAGGCAGGAGATGGTCCTGCAAATACCCCGGACCTAAGCCATGTAAGGCTTTATAAGTCAATACCAGCACTTTGAAGTGGATCTGGAGGGTCACCTAATTGAACAGTCCATTCTTTTGCCTTTCTCCTTCCTAAGCTCCTGTTTAAAAATTTTTTTCAAAGACTTTTAATTTAAAGCCGTACTTTACAAACCCAGAACTGCTTTTCAAGGCTGCACCGGCGAGATCACCCCTCAGCTGGCCTTCCAGCTGGCTCGCTGGAAGAGAAGGCCCATGGGAAGGGGCAGGGCTTAATCACACCACTCTGCGGGCCGGATATTTTGCATTGGCGGGTCGTATCCGGCCTGTGGGGCATAGTTTGAGGATGCCTGTTTTAGAGGGTCGTTGAGGCCACTTAGAGGTTTCTCCGTGTCTTCAGGGTCACCTGAGTGGTGCAAATGGGTGTGGAAGAACCCATTATCTGAGGACACAGATTTATCTGAGGACACAGATAAACCTCCAAGTGGCCTCAACGACCCTCTAAACAGAATGCAAAGGACCAGCTGTCTGCAAGGGGTAGAAATCCTTCCATTCCCCACCGTCCAGCCAGAGCTGAAGAAGCTTCTTGGAGGAAAGCGAAACGTCTTCAAAGAAAAAACAAGAAAGCTCAGTTGCCTCTTTAAAAAAAGCAACTATGGGACAACTATGAACTGATCGGTGGGGCTTAGCAAGATGCATCAGCCCAGCCATGGTTTAGTATATTCTGTCAACCATGGTGCAAGATAACCCTGGCTTAGTTGATGACTGCACCAGGTCAAATTGTGTAACAGAATGGGAGGCTGGAGAAGATGTGGAGGTGGGGGAGAATGTTTTTTTTGCTTTAATTTATATGCCGCCCTTCTCCGGAGACTCAGGGCGGCTTACAGTGCATTAAGCAATAGCCTTCATACTTTTTGTATATTTATACAAAGTCAGCTTATTGCCCCCACAATCCGGGTCCTCATTTCACCTACCTTAGAAAGGTTGGAAGGCTGAGTCAACCTTGAGCCTTGGAGAGATTCGAACCAGCAGTAAATTGCAGGCAGCTGTGTTAATAACAGGGTGCTTAGACCACTGTACTATCAAGTGGTATGTTGACAATCGCACTGCAGCTTCCCAGGGAGGAGACAGTACATTCCAAAGAGAAGCCCAAAATAAAAGAATTCTAAGCATGAAGTTGCAGAGAAGAGCAAGAAAGACAATTAGGGGCTGGAGGCTTAGACATATGAAAAATGGTTGCAGGAATTGGATATGTCTAGACTAGGGAAAAGAAGACTAGACTAGGGGGGGACCTGATAAACTTCCAATATCTGAGGTGCTCTCACAGAGAAGAGGTACCACCTATTCTCCAAAGCACCAGAAGCAACGGATAGAAACTAATCAAGGAGAGGAGCAACCTAGAACAGAAGGAGGAATTTCCTGACTATGAGAACAATTAACTTGCCTCCAGAAGTTGTGGGTGCTCCATCATTTGAAGGTTTTTAAGAGGAGATTGGACAGCCACTTGTCTGGACTGGTCTAGGGCAGGGGTCACCGACCATTTGGACCTCAGGGATCACTAAATTCATAATTTTAAATCCTGTGGACCACTAATATCATGTGACTGGGTTGGTGTGGCCAACTCAATGTCACTCACGACAAGGGATGCCTCTCTTGCTCTACTTGCCCTTCCCCTCCCAGCCCCTCCTCGCCTGTCCTCCTGGGCTCCTTAGGGCCCCAACAGGAAGCTGGAGTTGGAGCTAAGCAGCCCCCACGAGAAAAAGTTGGCAAAACACGCTCAGTTCAAATTGGATCTGGCCGAGATGGACGCTCAGCAGAAGCACCTCACTGAGGACTAGGAGCATAGGCTTTCCAAGCAGAGGGAGGACCTGCGGGAGTGCAAGCCAGGTACCGGCACCTGGAGGCTCAGCCGGCTGAGATGGTCAGCCAGTGCCAGGCCATGAGGCAGTCCCACTTGAACGAGGCCCTCCGGCTCTTCACCACCAGCGGCTCTTCCCTCCAGCCTTCGCCCAAAGCCCCCCACCAGGAGGCCGAAGCAGACCCCAAGTCGGAATTTCTGCCGCCCTCTGACCTGCACAAAAAGACCCCGCAGGGGGGATCCCTGCAGCACAAACGTTCATTGCATGTATCTGTCCCAGGGGCCGTTGTTTGAGGACTCCTGATTTAGTGCAATATAAAAAATGAAAATAATATTTCTGCGGACCACCAAAATTTTCTCACAGACCACCAGTTGTCGACCCCTGGCCTGGTCTCCTGCTTGAGGATGGAGTTGTACCAGAGGACCTCCAAGGTCCTTTTCAACTCTGTTATTCCGTATAGGGGAGGGGGTTTCAAGGTAGCCACATCCTAGAATCTCTTAGGACCCATCTAACGGGTTAGAAGTTATACCTTTAATCTGGTGAGATTCTGCCCATCAGGTTAAGCAAATGAAGGATTTGACTCAATTGGATTTCACTGTGTCATCTTTGTGCTTGGGCCTGACAAGCGTCGAACAAGGGAGTTACGATCAGACACCATACTTACGACTGGCTCTACAGTCATGTGATCCCGATTAGTGAGTGACATTCCCTGGCAGCGTCCCGCAAAGCCAGTGGGCAGGCCAGCAGGAAGTGATAAATTACGAATGCAGCAGGGACTGCTGGCAGTGCCACTACTAAGTGAGGCATTGATGTGGTTTCTCCACTTAGGGCCACAACACTTAAATGGTCCCAATTAGCTTTTTTTGCTTTTTTTTAATTTGATTTATATGCCGCCCTTCTCCGGAGACTCAGGGCGGCTTACAATGTGCTCAGCAATAGCCTTCATACTTTTATATATTTATACAAAGTCAGCTTATTGCCCCCACAAACTGGGTCCTCATTTCACCTACCTTAGAAAGGATGGAAGGCTGAGTCAACCTTGAGCCTTGGAGAGATTCGAACCTGCAGTAATTGCAGGCAGCTGGTCTTAATAACAGGGTGCTTAGACCACTGTACTTCCAAGGCTCTTGTTAAGCAAGGACTGCCAGTAATGCCAAACCACAGTTTGCTTAATTCACGTGTATAAAATAAACCACAACTGGCTTTCCTGAGTCCACATTTTGGCTTCTGATCTTTACTTTCCCGTGCTGTCTTTGCATTGTTTTGTATTTTCTCAAAACCATCCAAGCTTTTTCTCTTGGCTGCTGTTGCAGAATCACATCTACGCCGCCCGCAAAGCTTTCGATAACTTCTTCCTGCGGTACCCTTACTGCTACGGCTACTGGAAGAAGTACGCAGACATGGAACGACGCTTTGACTTCATCAAGGAGACCGAGGAGGTACCTAGGAACAGTGGAGATTGTGCGCCGCGCATCCCTGTCCTGACCCACCAGGGACAAGCGGCAGCATGCCATGTATTAGAACTGGGGGGGGGGGCAGAGACTCAGTGAAACAAGCCACTTCCAGATTTTGAAAGATCAATCAAAAGCTGAGCCTATTTTAAAGGGTGTGCTTGGATACACGGGTCTTTTCTTAGCATATGCATCAGCAGGTTTGAATGTGAAATGAAATTACCCACTGTATCTTTGGGCAAATCTTTATGAACTTTAACATCTTTAAGATGGGTGGGATTTCAACTCCCAGAATTCCCCAGCTAGCACGCTTTAAGGTGGATGGGCTTCTATTCCCAGAATTCCCCAGCCAGCATGCTTTAAGACGGGAGGACTTCAACTCCCAGAATTCCCCAGCCAGTATGCTTTAAGATGGCTCGACTCCCAACTCCCAGAATTCCCAGCCAGAAATAACTGGCTGGGGAAAAACTGGAAGCTGAAGTCCACCCATCTTAGGTTGTGAAAGACTGCTCTGGAGTAGAGCCATAGTAATTAAGCCGAGGTGCCCGTGGGCGTGGCCGTTGTGGGAAACAGATCCTATGGATAGAGATAATTCCAAAGCTAGGGAATAACATTTCGTTTTTTTCCCTTGTGGATGCTCACCATGCTCAATCCATGGGTCATTTATAACTGCCTGAAGCAGAGTTCTGGAAAATTCAGAAGCTTGCCTTTTGTTGTTGTTGTTGATGATGATGATGATTTAGTATCGCCCTACTGAGTATTCAGCCGGTTCGGATGAATCGTATGCTATTTTTTTTTTTATTATTTTTTTTAAAATTTGATTTATATGCCGCCCTTCTCCGGAGACTCAGGGCGGCTTACAATGCGCTAAGCAATAGCCTTCATCCTTTTGTATATTTATACAAAGTCAGCTTATTGCCCCCACAATCTGGGTCCTCATTTTGCCTACCTTAGAAAGGATGGAAGGCTGAGTCGACCTTGAGCCTGGTGAGATTTGAACTTGCAGTAATTGCAGGCAGCAGATGTAAGTGGATGTTAATAACAGGGCTTTAGTCTGCTGAGCCACCAGAGCTCCTATTTTACATCTGGTTCGCCGAACCGGCTGTTTGCAAGGACTGGCTGGCCCTGCTCCCCCTCCCCCTCCCAGGAGTCTCCACACGGCCTGTTTTGGATGCCAGGTAAGTGCAGGGACCGCGTGGAGGCTCTGGGAGGGCGAAAAACGGGCCTTTCGGAAGTCCGGAAATGGGCCTGTTTTCGGCCTCCGGAAGGCCTCCAGAGCCCGGGGGAGGCCGATTTCACCATAGCCTGGGGAGAGCGAAAACATGCGTTTCCCTCACCCCATGGTGCAGGAGGCCGAGTAGGCCACGCCCACCCAGCAACCAGGCAGAGAACCGGCTGCTAAAATTTTTGAATATCAACTCTCGTGCGTGTATACGCGGGGGAGTATGGGAGGGGGTCATGTGCGGGGGGGGGCGCACTTTGCATTATTGGTGCACTGCAGGGGTGGGTTCTAAATTTTTTTACTGGCGGTTCTGTGGGCGTGGCTTATTTTGTGGGTGTGGCTTGGAGGTCATGTAACTAGGTGGGCGTGGCTAGCTGGTCAGAGTCATTTCTGGAAGGTCCTCGCACTTACGACCCGACTCATTTGTTTGCTTTTAACACTGATCAGCTGTAGGGCGGCCCTTTGAAGCCCTGCGGCAAGAGTTTAAACAGTTTTTTCCCCTCTAGTCATCAGCTGGGACTCAGGAGGCAGCAATAGATTGGGGGTGGGACCAAATAAAAGGTAAGAATAACGTGGGTGGGGGGGCGGGGGGGGAGAACCGGTTCGGTGACGTCATATCGTCACCGCTACCGGCTCGGCCGAACCGGACCGAACCGGGAGGAACCCACCACTGGTGCACTGTCATGCGCACACATGCACACTTTTGGCAGACCGAAAAGGGTTAGCCATCACTGCCCTACTCGGTCCGGTAGCATCTGCTTCTCTTCTCCTATTGGCCCCTGCTGTGTTGTAGAGCAAATGTGGGGATCTGAAAGGTTAGCGTGAAAAAAACCCTTAGTTCTCAGAAAGTCCCCTTTGCACGAGTGGAGGAGGGGATGGAGAAAGACCCCCTTAAGTGTTTTATTTTCTCTGCTGCCCCCTGCAGGTTTTCCAGCGAGGGTTGCAGTCCATCCCTCTCAGCATGGACCTCTGGATCCACTACATCACTTTCCTGCAGTCCACCTTGGATATGAACCAACCCGATTCAGCTCAGAAAATTTGTGGGTAGGTCGCAGGACAAGGAGGAGCGGCAAGGAGTTGCCCGGGGCCTGGAATCTTCCTTTTGTTGTTTTTTTTCCCCTTCAAAAGTCACTTCTGCCCCTCAGGCCTGTTAGAGATAGTTGCTGCTTTGAATACAGGAGAACGTGAAAACAGAAAACAGGTTTTGGGATAAGCTCAGCTCCTGTTAACTTTGTGGACGGCTCCCTCTCAAACCTCTTGAGATTGTCAGTTGGTCTCCCATCCAGAAACTAACCAGGCCCGGCATTGCTTACTTCCACATCCAGGTACAGTCAGCTGGGGGGGGAAGGGGTGCTTTGAAAATCCACCGTCACTCTTTGCGTCTATACCAAGTTTAAACGGGTCACTAGTGGTGAAATCCAATTTTTTTACTACCGGTTCTGTGGGCGTGGCTTGGTGGGTGTGGCTTGGTGAATGTGGCAAGGGAAGGATACTGCAAAATCCCCATTCCTTCCCCACTCCTGGGGGAAGGATACTGCAAAATCCCCATTCCCTCCCCACTCCTGGGGGAAGGATATTGCAAAATCTTCATTCCCTCCCCACTCCAGGGGAAGGATACTACGAAGTCCCCATTCCTGGGGGAAGGATACTGCAAAATCCCCATTCCCATCCCACTCCAGGGGAAGGATACTACGAAATCCCCACTCCTGGGGGAAGGATATTGCAAAATCCCCATTCCCTCCCACACCAGGGGAAGGATACTACGAAATCCCCATTCCTGGAGGAAGAGTACTGCAAAATCCCCATTCCCATCCCACTCCAGGGAAGGATACTACGAAATCCCACTCCTGGGGGAAGGATATTGCAAAATCCCCATTCCCTCCCCACTCCAGGGGAAGGATACTACGAAATCCCCATTCCTGGGGGAAGAGTACTGCAAAATACCCATTCCCACCCCACTCTGGGGCCAGCCAGAGGTGGCATTTGCCAGTTCTCCGAATTGCTCAAAGTTTCCGCTACTGGTTCTCCAGAACCTGTCAGAACCTGCTGGATTTCACCCCTGGGAGTCACCCTCCTGCCATTTTAGCCAACAGAAGAGGAAAATAAAGACAGGCTCAATCCCATCCTGTTAAAAACACAGGTAGTCCTCGATTTACAACAGTTCATTTCGCGACCGTTTGAAGTTGCAACGGCACTGGAAAAAAGTGACTTGTGACCATTTTTCGCACGACTGTTGAAGTATCCCCATGGCCACATGGTCAAAATTCTGGGTCCTGGCAACTGGCTCCTATTTACGAACAGCTTGGCTGTTTCCCAAGATCTTGTTTTAGGACCTTCTGACCAGCAAAGTCGGATTCACTTAACAACCATGTCACTAACTTAACGACTGAAGTGATTCACTTAACATGCTGTGGCAAGAAAAGTTGTAAAATGGGGCCAAAACTCACTTAACGAATGTCTCACTTAGCAACAGAAGTTTTGGAATCAATGGTGGTGGTATGTTGTGGACTATATACGCAGCTCTAGAAGGGACAGGAATCCCCTCCCCACCCCATGGTGTCCCAACCAGTCCTGAGGCCAAGGGTTTTTAATGCCCCCTCCCAAATTGAGCATCCCCAAATATTTATTTATTATATTTTTATCCTGCCTTTATAACTTTATAAATAATTCAAGCCAGTGAATATATCTAATGTGCCTTATTGCTCCTATTTGCCCCAACAAAAACAACCCTGTGAGGTGGGTTGGGCTGAGAGAGGAGGACTGGCCCAAAGACCCTCAGCCAACTTTCTTGCCTAAGGCAGGACTAGAACTCACGCTCCCCTGGTGATCGGCCCAAAGTCATCCAGCCAGCTTTCAGGACCTGTAAGGTTCTGTTGTGGGTCTATTTAACAGAATAACAGAGTTGGAAGGGACCATGGAGGTCTTCTAGTCCAACCCCCTGCTAAGGAAGGAAACCCTGGTCTATACCATTTCAGACAAATGGTTGTCCAATCTCTTTTTAAACACTCCCAGTTACAGTAACTTCTGGTGGCAAGCTGTTCCATGGGTTAATTTTCTCACTGTTAGGAAATTTCTCCTCAACTCTAGGTTGCTTCTCTCCTTGATTAGTTTTCATCCGTTGCTTCTTGTCCTGCCTTCTGGTGCTTTGGAAAAATAAGTTGATCCCCTTCTTCTTTGTGGCAGCCCCTCAAATATTGGAAGACTGCTGTCATGTCACGCCTAGTCCTTGTCAGGGTTCGCATGGATGCCCTAATTAAATCATGAGCCTCAAGCCAAGCTTCACAAGAAATCCAGTTATTTATTAGGAGTTTCATGTCGGCAGGTTCCAAATGAAGCCAACTCTGACCCCACGTAATTTACACCCCCTGTTTCCCCCCCCCCCCCCAGGGTGTATCATTAATCACATTTGGCAATGGAGCAATTTCATGGATTATAGAGATAACTCCCCTCCAGCTGCTGTGGGTAACCCTGGGAGACAGCCTTGAGAGAGATATGTCTGGAATGTGCTTTTGTTTTTGGCTGCCGTGCTGCTTCGCCGGTTTTCCCATCCCCCTTGCTTTGCGAGTTGATAGTCCTTCTTTTCTCTAGACTAGCCATACCCAATTCCCACAACCATTCTTTGTATGTTTTAGTCTCCAGTCCCCTAATCATCTTTGTGGCTCTTCTCTGCACTCTTTCTAGAGTCTCAACATCTTTTTTATGTTGTGGTAACCAAAGCTGGACACAACTTCCTGAATGTGGCCTTATCAAGGCATTATAAAGTGGAACAAGCTATTGAAGCTGTTAATATTCTCTGTCTTCTCTGCAGCACTTTTGAGGCCGCCGTGGCTGCCGCGGGAGTCGATTTCCGTTCGGACAAGCTCTGGGAGATGTATGTGGAATGGCAGAAGGAGCAGGGAGACCTGAGGGCCGTCACTGGCATTTATGACAGGGTGCTGTCCACTCCCACCCAGCTGTACAGCCATCACTGGGAAAAGTAAGTGTGTGATTTGGAGGGTGTTTGATTTGGGGGGGCAGAGGCATTGTGAATTACAGGTAGACTTACAACATTCAATCAGTGACAGTTCAAAGTTACAACAACACTGAAAAAGCTGACTTAACAACAGGGTCTTACACATACGATTGTTGCAATTTCTCCACATTCATAGGATCAAAATCTGGACGCTTGGCACTTGTCACAAGAAATCAGGAAGAAATCCAGGTTGTTCAAATGAGTACAAGTTTGTTCCATGTTGTTTCTTACGTGCCATGGTGGCGCAGTGGTTAGAATGCAGTATTGCAGGCTAATTCTGCCGACTGCCAGCAGTTTGATCTTGGTTGACTCAGCCTTCTGTCCTTCCCAGGTTGGTAAAATAAGGACCCCGATTGTTGGGGGCAAGAGGCTGGCTCTGTAAACAGTTTAGAGAGGGCTGTAAAGCACTGTGAAGCGGTATATAAGTCTAAATGTTATTGCTATCTTCCTTCCTTCCTTCCTATTCTCCCTCCCTCCCTCCCTCTTTCCTTCCTTCCTTCCTGCCTTCCTTCCTTCCTTCCTTCCTTCCTTCCTTCCTTCCTTCCTTCTGTGGTGGCATAGTGGTGAAAACGCAGTATTGCAGGCTAATTCAGCCAACTGCCAGCAGTTCAATCCTGAACAGCTCATGGTTGACTCACCCTTCCGTCCTTCCGAGGTGGGTAAAATGAGGACCTAGATTGTTGGGGGCCAGAGGCTGACTCTGTAAACTGCTTAGAGAGGGCTGTAAAGCATGATGAAGCAGTATATAAATCTAAGTGCTATTACTACCTTCCTTCCTTCCTCTTTCTCCTTCCTTCCTTCCTTCCTTACGTCCGTCCGTGGTGGCATAGTGGTGAGAATGCAGTATTATTATTATTATTATTATTATTATTATTATTATTAATAATAATAATAATAATAATAATAATAATAATAATAATAATTTTATTTCTATACCGCCCTTCTCCCGAAGGACTCGGGGCAGTGTACAGCCTATTTAAAAACACAGACAAAACAACAATATAAAATTTTAAATAATTAAATAAATTGGTTCAGATTTAAAACCCCAAAAAATTTAAAACTCTTGTGTTGATAGTCCGGCCTGGTGGAACAACAGGGTCTTCAATGCGCAGCGAAACACCCGGAGGTCGGAGATCTTACGAATTTCGGGGGGCAGTTCGTTCCACAGGGCTGGGGCTCCCACAGAGAAGGCCCTCCCCCTGGGTGTCGCCAGCTGACATAACTTGGCTGATGGCACCCTGAGGAGACCCTCTCTGTGGGAACGGACTGGTCGGTGGGAGGCTATTGGTGGCAGAAGACGGTCTCGGAGGTATTGCAGGCTAATTCAGCCGACTGCCAGCAGTTCAATCCTGACCAGCTCAAGGTTGACTCAGCCTTCCGTCTTTCTGAGGTCGGTTAAATGAGGACCCAGATTGCTGGAGGGGACAAGAGGCTGACTCTGTAAACCGCTTAGAGAGGGCTGTAAAAGCACTGTGAAGCGGTATGTAAGGCTAAATGCTATTGCTGTTGCTCTCAACAAAAGTCACAGCCAGTTGGCAGTAGACGAGTCAATGCAATTCAAGAAGGTTCGGATTTAGATCCCTTTTGAGTGCAAAGAGACTCGAGTCCGATGACGCGTTTGACCCCTCCTTCACGCCCAGCCTGATCATGAATCATTGTAGATATACCAGCAGTCACATGACCAGCATTTGTATCCTTCCCAGCCAGCTTCTAACAGAAAATCAAAGGGCGAAGCTAAGATTTGCTTAATGGCCACGTGATTCGCTTAATTCGCTTAAAAAAATGGACTGTTAAATTGGCCACGCCCGCCCAGTCACATGACCACTAGCCATGCCTCTCGGAAAAGCGAAGGATGACTCAGAATCTGTATAGAGATTTGGTCACGGGGATGCTGCAACGGTCACAAGTGTGAAAAACGGTCCTCGCTTTTTTTCAGTGCCGTTGTAACTTTGTCGCTAAATGAACTGTTGTAAGTCGAGGACTCCCTGCAGCCGCTTTCTGTAAAGCCCTCCTTTCTTCTCAACGCAGCTTCAAGGAACACCTGTCCAGCCATCCGCCTGTGGACATTCTCTCCATGGAAGAGCTGCTGTGGATGCAGTCCAAGTTGGCCTCCGATGCGGCCCCCAAGACGACGGAGGGGGAAACCGAGGAGGAAGCACCACCTGGGGAAGAACTGCCCCCCAAGGCGGAAAGCAAGCAGGAGGCCGCAGAAGGGAGTCAGGCGTTGGTGAGTCCATGTCTTGGCTTGGGTCCCTTCGTGTCGTCTCTTTCCAGTATCCCAATTTAGGATGGGGTCTTCCCTGTTTGTCCTCCCTGAACTAATCCGTATCTAGAGGTAGTGGGGTAGGCTGTAGCAGAAATCACAAAGCCATCAGAATACAGGTAGTCAAGTCAATCAATCAATCAATCAATCAATCAGAAGAGAGCTGCAAGGGACCTTAGAGGTCATCTAGTCTAGCCCCCTGCTCAAGCAGGAGACCCTGCACCATTTCAGACAGGTGGCTGTCCGGTCTCTTCTTTTTATTATTATTATTATTTATTAAATTTATATACCGCCCTACTCTCAAAGGACTCAGGGCGGTGAACAGCCAAAAGATAAAATACACATAGTACAAACATTAAAAAACCATTTAAAATACATTAAATACTTTGGCCCAAAACAAATTTAAAACACCCCAATTTATAAGACAAATTTAAAAAGCAATTTAAAAGGGAAGTTAGGCCAGGCCAGCCTGCTGGAATAAAAATGTTTTGAGGGCACGGCGGAAAGTGCGCAGATCCGGGATCCTCCGTATCTCTGGGGGGAGCTCGTTCCAGATGGCAGGTGCCCCCACAGAGAAGGCTCTCTCCCTGGGGGCCGCCAGTTGACATTGTTTGACCGACGGCACCCTGAGGAGCCCCTCTCTATGGGAGCGTACTGGTCGGTGGGAGGCTACTGGTGGCAGAAGGCGGTCTCGTAGGTACCCAGGTCCTAAGCCATGGAGCGCTCTAAAGGTGGTAACCAAAACCTTGAAACGTACCCGGAAGACCACCGGGAGCCAGTGCAGCTCGCGCAGGAGGGGGGTCACATGGGAGCGCCACGTCGCTCCCATAACCACCCGCGCGGCCGCATTCTGGACCAGCTGGAGCCTCCGGGTGCTCCTCGAGGGGAGCCCCATGTAGAGAGCATTGCAGTAGTCCAGGCGGGAAGTGACGAGGGCATGAGTGACCGTACATAACGAGTCCCGATCCAGAAAGGGACGCAACTGGCGAATCAGGCAAACCTGATAAAAAATAGCCTCCAGTGATGGAGCACCCACAATTTCTGGTGGCAAGCTGTTCCACTGGTTAATTGTCCTCACTGCAATTCCAATCCCAGGTTGCTTCTCTCTTTAATTAATTTCCATCCATTGTTTCTTCTCCTGCCTTCTGGTGCTTTGGAGAATAATTTGACCCCCTCTTCTCTGTGGCAACTCCTCAAATACTGTAATACTGCTGTCATGTCCCCTCTAGTCCTTCTTTTCTCTAGGCTAGACATATCCAAATCTAGCAACCTTCACTCAGTGACCGATGTTACGATGGCATTGAAAAAAAGTGACTTATAACCGTTTTTCACAGTTATGACCGTTGCAGTATCCCCATGGTCACGTGATCAAAATTCAGATACTTGGCAACTGGCTCATATTTATGCATTTCACCTCTTTCTGTTCATGTCATCCTTGATTAAACAACCTTTCATTTAGCAATTGTTTGAAGTTAAAACGGCAATGAAAAAAAACCTGAATTTGGCTCGTGCCTTTGGGACTAAGGGACGTGGTGGCTCAGTGACTATGACGCTGAGCTTGTCAATCATAAGGTCGGCAGTTTAGCGGTTCGCATCCCTGGCGCCGCATAACGGGGTGAGCTCCCGTGACTTGTCCCAGCTTCTGCCAACCTAGCAGTTCGAAAGCAGGTAAAAAAAAATGCAAGTAGAAAAATAGGGACCCCCTTTGGTGGGAAGGGAACAACGTTTTCCGTGCGCCTTTGGCGTTGAGTCATGCCGGCCACATGACCACGGAGACGTCTTTGGACAGCGCTGGCTCTTCGGCTTTGAAACGGAGGTGAGCACCGCCCCCTAGAGTCAGGAACAACTAGCACGTATGTGCGAGGGGATCCTTTACCTTTACCTTTGGGACTAGCATGTTCCTTGAATGCTGCTAGTAAGGTTTCTTGGCCAGATCGTATGGGTTAAAAGTTAAAAAAGAATTCAGAGTTAAGTGCTAAAATGAAATTTGGTCTAGTGGTTAAGGCTAGAAACTGGGAAACAGAGAGTTCTAATTTTGTTTTAGGCATGAAAGTTGGCTGGGTGATTTTGGACGAATCACCAGGAGGTGGAGAGTTCTAGTACTGCCTTAGCCATGAAAGCCAACAGTGATTTTGGGCCAAATCACCAGAAGATGGTGAATTCTAGTCCCACTTTAGATACAAGGCCAGTGGGGTGATTTTGGGCCAATCACCAGGAGACTGGGAGCTCTAGTACCACCTTAGCTATGAAAGCCAGCTGGGGAATCTTTGGAGAATCACCAGGAGACGGAGAGTTCTAGTCCCAACTAAGATATGAAAGCTGGGTGGGTGACGGCCAATAACCAGGAGGTGGGAGTTCTAGTACTGCCTTAGCCATGAAAGCCAACAGTGATTTTGGGCCAATCACCAGAAGATAGTGAGTTCTAATCCTGCTTTAGATACAAGGCCAGTGGGGTGACAGAGACAGAGAGTTCTAGAATTCAGACATGAAAGCTGGATGGGTGACCTTGGGCTAGTGCCTCTCAACTCAACCCAGCTCACAGGATGGGGAAAATAGAAGGAGGGAGGAATATTAGACATGTTTGCTGCCTTGAGTTTATAAAAAAAATAGTACAGGTAGTTCTTGATTTACGACCACAACTGAACCCAAAATTTTTGTTGCTAAGCGAGACATTTGTTAAGTGAATTTTGCCCCATTTTATGACTTTCCTTGGCACAGATATTAAGCGAATCACTGGCTTTGTTAAGTTATTAACATGGTTGTTAAGTGAATCCGGCTTCCTCGTTGACTTTGCTTGTCAGAAGGTCGCAAAATGGGATCGTATGACACACACACACACACACACACCAAGGACACTGCGACCGTTATAAATAGGAACCAGTTGCCAAGCGTCTTAATTTTGATCAGGTGACCATGGGGATGCTGTGATGGTCATAAGTGTGAAAAATGGTCGTAAGTCGTTGGGACATCAAAGCATCACTAAATGAACTGTTGTAAGTCGAGGACTTGCCTGTAAAGGCGGGATCTAAATAAGTAAAAAGGAAATATGCAATAAAAGAGAATCGTCAATGGGATCCTATTGCTTAGATCCTATTCCGGTTCCCCGCTTCTTTTCATGAGGGTTCTTTCGATATCTCTGATTTCAGCTCTTCTTGCGTTTCAGGCGTCACTGGACCCGGAGAAAATCCTGGAGCAATCCATTTCGATCCGCCAGCAGATCTTCGCTCAGAACGAAGGCGAAGTCAGCAAGCGCTGGAATTTTGAAGATGGGGTAGGTACGAAGGGAGCCGAGGAATTTGGGGAAATTGTGCAGGAGGAAAAGAGAAGGATGCAAGTGGGGGGAGGGAAACGCACAGAGGGGAACCAGGGGTGTCAAACCGGAATAATCCAGCCACCCAAGGACACCCGGCCCGGGAAAGAATGTCAAATCTCTCCGAGACGCATTTCACATCAAAGTGGTTCCCAAAACATCACACAGCCATTGGACACTGACAATCTGGTCAAAGGGAGAGGGCTCCAGAAAGTGTAAACCTTGTAACTTTTGGGCGGGAATACTCAGATCTAGCCTTGCTTTTGCTGCAACCAGTAATCCTTAGTAAAAGAACCTATCGCTTCATCCAAATGGAGTCGATGATCTTTCTTCCCGAGGGGCCTAGCTGGGGCAGGTCTGACAGTTTATCTTGTGCTCTTACCCGTCTCGATTTTACCTCTACAGAACAGAACAGAACAGAACAGAACAGAACAGAACAGAACAGAATAGAATAGAATAGAATAGAATTTGTATTGGCCCAGTGTGATTGGACACACAAGGAAATTGTCTTGGTGCATATGCTCTCAGTGTACATAAAAGAAAAGATACGTTCGTCAAGAATCATAAAGTACAACACTTAATTATAGTCATAGGGTACAAATAAGCAATCAGGAAACAATATCAATATAAATCGTAAGGATACAAGCAACAAAGTTACAGTCATACAGTCATAAGTGGGTGTTGTGGCCCACCAGCGGCCTGCGCGGATCGTGGCTGATCCCGACGAGGCTGGTGTGGTGTCGCGCTAGCCGCCTGCGTAGCCGGCGCTCGCGTCGTACAGCGAGGAGGCCGAAGAGGATGTGATGCCAGAGGCAGAGACTCAGCCAGGGCCTTCAGAACCTCCAGAGGCTCCTTCCAATGGAGAGAGCGAAGTGGAGGAGCCTCTCCTCAATGCTCGGGCACGCAGGGCTGCCAAAAGGCAGGAGTGGCTACTCAGGAGGAGGAGGTCTACTTGAGAGTAGGGCTTGAGGATAATTGGCCACTCCCTTAGCCTATTTAAGTCACACGCAGCTAGTGCTTTCTTGCTAGAAACAACGTCTCATTACTACAGAGCATCTTGGAGAGCGAGCGACTTCTCATATCTGGTTTTCTGGGCTGGTTGCCAACCTTTGTCGGACTTTGTTCTTAATAACTTTGATAAGGACCCTTTGCACGGGAAGCCTGCATTCTTGAAAAGGGGTTTGTTTGGAATTAAACAGTGTTTGCGAAGCTTGGTGTGTGTCACATTCTTTGGGAATCCGAAGCTGGGGCAGAACAGTGGGAGGATATGGGTGGTGGGAACGATGAGAAGATTAATAGTAGTGCAGACTTAGTCAATAGTTTGACAGTGTTCAATAGTTTGATAGTCCTCGACCTATGAACATAATTGGGAACAGAATTTCTATCGCTAAGCAAGGCTAAATTCAGTGAGCCTTGCCTGATTTCACGGCCGTCTCTTTGCTGCAGTTGTTAAGTGAATCCCAACAGTCCTAAAGCGAATCCGGCTTCCCCTATTGACTTTGCTTGTAAGAAACTGGTTGGGAAGGTCTCAAATGGCGATCACGTGATTTCAGCCCACTGCAAGCATGGTGAACACCTGCTGGTTGCCAAGTGCCTGAACTTTAATCAGATGTATGTAAGAATGCTTCAATTGTAAACATATGTTTAATGACAGTTCGACATTACAATGTGTTGTGGCCCGTCAGCGGCCTGTGCAGTTAGTAGCTGATTCCGACAGCGAGGAGGCTGGTGTGGCGCTGTGCCAGCAGCCTGTGCAGCTGGCGCTCGAGTCGGACAATGAGGAGGCTGGAGAAGTTGTGGTGCCAGAGGCGGGGACTCAGCCAGGGCCTTCAGAAGCTCCAGAAGCTCCCATAAGTGAAGAGGAGGAGCCTCTTCTTGATGCACGAGCACGCAGAGCTGTTAAAAGGCTGAAGTGGCTCCTCAGGAGGAGGTCTCCTCGAGAGTAAGGCTTGGGGCTAATTGGCCACTCCCCTAGCCTACTTAAGGAAGGACGACAACGACTGATGCAATTTGCAGGAAACAACTTCGTTCATATTCCTTCGTGTCTTGATTCCAGAAAACGTTTGATTTGGCTCTTTGTTTATCTCTTGTCAGTTTTCCTGCAAATTGCTTCTGGGCATTCTGCCAACCACAGTAAGATTATGGTTACCTGAAATACTGTGCCTCAGAATTGAGTTGTTATTCTTTGGATTCTTGTCGGCTGTTAATGAAGTTAAATGAACAGCCCTTGTTCAGAAAAGACTGATTTAAACCGTACTTGTGTTCGAACAACTACTAAGAAAGCCCATTAGTAGTCCTTCATTAGTAAACTAAGGTTTGTACGGACTCTGTGTGTGCTGCGTTCTTTGGGGTCCGTAGCTGGGGCAGAACACAATGGCACTGAAAGAAGAGACTTATGACTGTTTTAAAACCACTTAAAACCATTGTAGCATCCCCATGGTCACGTGATCAGAATTCAGACGCTTGGCAACTGACTCGTATTTATGACAGTTCCAGGGTCACGTCATCCCCTTTTGCAACCTTCTGGCAAGCAAAGTCAATGGGGAAGCCAGATTCACTTAAACAACCCTGTTAACTAACCTAACACCTGCAGTGGTTCCCTTAAGAACTTTGGCAAGAACTATCTCATAAAATGGAGCAAAACTCAATCCATGACCTTGCTTGGGAATGGAAATGTTGGGCTCAATCCTGGTCGTAAGTCGAGGACTCCCTGTACCTTAATTCTTTTAGTTGTGCTGGCTTGTCTGGGCTTCTCTGTGATAATCGTGGCCCTGTCCCGCTTTCCCCTAGATCAAGAGACCCTACTTCCACGTGAAGCCCCTGGAGCGAGCGCAGCTGCGGAACTGGCGGGACTACCTGGACTTCGAGATCGCCAGCGGTATGCACGAGCGCACCATCGTGCTGTTTGAGCGCTGCGTCATCGCTTGCGCCCTCTACGAGGAGTTCTGGATTAAGGTCAGTTAGGCTAAGAGGGTCCCTCTGTCTGCTCTACCTGCTCGGTGCATGACAGAGATGGAAGGAACTCTGGAGGTCTTCCAGTCCAACCCGATACCATTTCAGAGAAATGGTTGTCCAAACTCCTTAAAAACCTCCGGTCTCGGAGCAGCCACAACCACTGGAGGCAAGTCATGAGGGGACTTCATGGGAACAGTTCTTCTTCGTGGCCCCTTTGACAACCACTGAGCCTGCAGCTAAACCGAGACTCTAGAAAGAGTGCAGAGAAGAGCAGCCAAGAGGATTAGGGGACTGGAGGCTAAAACATACGAAGAACGGTTGCAGGAACTGGGTATGTCTAGTTTGATGAAAAGAAGGAATAGGAGAGACATGATAGCAGTCTTCCAGTACTCAGGGGCTGCCCCAAAAAAGAGGGAGTCAAGCTATTCTCCAGGACAAGAAGCAACGGATGGAAACTAATCAAGGAGAGAAGCAACTTAGAACTAAGGAGGAATTTCCTGACAGAGAGAACAATTAATCAGTGGAACAGCCTGCCTCCAGAAGTTGTGAATGCTCCAACACTGGAAGTTTTTAAGAAGATGTTGGATAACCATTGGTCTAAAGTGGTGTAGGGTTTCCTGCCTAAGTAGGGGGTTGGACTAGAAGACCTCCAAGGTCCCTTCCAACTCTGTTATTCTATTCCTTTCCTTTCCTTTCCTTTCCTTTCCTTTCCTTTCCTTCCCTTCCCTTCCCTTCCCTTCCCTTCCCTTCCCTTTTCTTTCCTTTCCTTTCCTTTCCTTTCCTTTCCTTCCCTTTCCTTTCCTTTCCTTTCCTTTCCTTTCCTTTCCTAAACCTGCAAGTGTCATGTTGTTGGGATGAGCATGTTTGAATTGGAGCTGAGGGACAGTACTAGGAGCCATTCAGAATGAATAGTTCGGGGTGTGTGTGTGTGTGTGGCAAGCAGATCATTCTGAGACCCCCTGAAGGAGACGCATTTGTTTTTCTTAGAACAGAAGAGACTCTGGAGCAATGTTTCCCAACCTTGGCTAGTTGAAGATACATGGACTTCAACTTCCAGCATTCCCCAGCCAGGATGGCCAATTTATAGCACATGGGTGTTGTGGCCACTCCCACAATCGAATCAGAGGAGGAGGAGGAGGCGGTGGTGTGGGAGTCAGGGTTAGCATCAGGGCAACTTGGTAGCTCCAAGGGGGAAGAGGGAATGGAGCTGGCCAAGAGAGAGACAGAGGTGGAGCCTGGGCCGTCCGTCAGCCGTCAGATGGAGAGTCAAAGGTCTGGAGGTGGCTGATGAGGAAGAGGAGGAACATCTGGGTCCAGTGTGGATGCACAGAAGGCAGAGGAGAGGAGAGCAGTGGAAATCTATGGGCCGGTCCTTGGGATGGACCTTGGGATGGAAGAGCCACCGCTGCTAGCGAAGCCCCATCCTAGCTCTGGGGATAAAAGGCAGGGGACGGAGATGAATAGACGCGGCAGACAACTCATTCCTCTCCCTGCCGGACGGATTTGTCAGTCTGCAGTGAGAGAGAAACTTTTTGCCGGGGCTGCTGGCGCTTCTAATAAAAGAATCATTGATTTAACTTCTGAGGGTTTGTCATCTTTGGGAAGCTGGGTCAGAACAAGGGGTCTCCAAACTTGGCAACTTTAAGACTTGTGGACTTCAACTTCCAGAATTCCCCAGCCACCATGCCTGGCTGGGGAATTCTGGGAGTTGAAGTCCACATATCTTCAAGCCTTGGTGGTACAGTGGTCTAAGGCACCCTGTTATTAAGCTGGTTATTAAGACCAGCTGCCTGCAATTACTGCAGGTTCGAATCTCGCCAAGGCTCAAGGTTGACTCCGCCTTCCATCCTTTCTAAGGTAGGTAAATTGAGGACCCAGATTGTGGGGGCAATAAGCTGACTTTGTATAAAATATACAAAAGGATGAAGGCTATTGCTTAGCGCATTGTAAGCCGCCCTGAGTCTCCGGAGAAGGGCGGCATATAAATCTAAAAAAAAAAAAAAGCTTGAGAAACACTGCTCTAGGGTCAGATTGAGTGAATGTTGTCCTATGAAGCATCCATCTTTCTCTCTGCAGCTCTAAAACCACTTTTTCTGATGTTTCCCCCTGTTCTCCCTCCTTCTTTCCTTAATTTAGTATGTCAGGTACCTGGAGAACCACAGCATAGCTGGAGCCAGGAGCGTTTTCCAGCGGGCGTGCTGTTACCATCTGCCTCGTAAGCCCAACATTCACCTCTTGTGGGCAGCCTTTGAGGAGAAACAAGGTAAGGAACAAGCAAAGTCGGTGGATTCACTTAGCAACCTTGGTTTAATCTCAAAACCTCTTAACATACTAACTAGATCAGAAGTCCCCAACCTTTATACTTTCACAGCCTGGTGCGGTGTGTGTATGTGAGAGAGAGAGGGACAGACACACGCATGTGCGCCCAGCTCCATTGGTCGAGCAGCGGCAAACGGAGCATTGCGGGTGAGCAGTGGGTGCTCACGGGCGAAGCTGCACTGGCGCAAGCGGTGGGCCCTTGTGCTGGCACATGAAGCTCCACTCGTGCGAATGGAGCTTCGTGGGCGAGTTCTCGAGCGCCCTCCGCTTAAGCGTCCTCTGCTCACGCGAGTGAAGCCTTGCATGCGAATGCCAGGACTCACCGCTCGTGCGAGTGGATCTTCGTGCTCGCGCAGACCGGTTTTGAAGAGGCCACAACCTGGTACCCCATTTCCCCCCCGCCCCAAATAAGACATCCCCTGATAATAAACCTAATCGGGCTTTTGAGCGCATGGCAATAAGGCCAAGCGCTTATTTCAGGGTTCAAAAAAATATAAGACAGAGTCTTATTTTCAGGGAAACACAGTAGTGGGCCATGGCCCAAGTGTTGGAGACCCCTGAACTAGATAACATCTGAGTTAATAATCTGAGGCCCTGAACTAATGATGTTTCTACAGCAGGGGTGTCAAACTCGATTTCACTGAAGGCCGCATCAGGGTTGTGTTTGAAGGGGTCTGTGGCTGGGGTATTGTGGTCCGTCAGCGGCCTGTGCAGCTAGTAGCTGATTCCGACAGTGAGGTGGCTGGTGTGGTGCTGCGCCAGCAGCCTGTGCAGCTGGCGCTCGAGTCGGACAGTGAGGAGGCTGGAGAAGATGTGGTGCCAGAGACGGGGATTCAGCCAGGGCCTTCAGAACCTCCGGAAGCTCCTTTAAGTGAAGAGGACGAAGAGGAGGAGCCTCTTCTCGATGCACAGGCGCGCAGAGCTGCCAAAAGGCAGGAGTGGCTCCTCAGGAGGAGCTCTCGAGAGTAAGGCTTGGGGCTAATTGGCCACTCCCCTAGTCTATTTAAGGAGGAACACCACTTGCAGCAAGCTGTAGGGAACAACTTTAGTTCACTCTCCTTCGCGTCTGAAAATTGTTTCTGGGCTTTCTGCCAATTCTAGTAAGACTGTAATTACCTTATCTTAGAATTCTTGTAGGCTGTTAAGAAAGTTTATTAACAGCCTTTGGTTGATAAATACTGAGTTATTTGAGTAAAATAAGCTTTGTATAGAGTTTATGTGTGCTGCGTTCTTTGGGGTCCGTAGCTGGGGCAGAACAATGACTAACCTAACAACCGCAGTGACTCACTTAACAGCTGTGGCAAGGGAGGTCGTAAAATGGAGGCAAAACTCACCGAACAAATGCCTCGCTTAGCGACAGAAGTATTGAGCTCAGTTGTGTTCGTTAGCAGAGGACTGCCTGTCCTGAAGATGTCCTTCCATGTGTTCCCGCAGGAGAGGTGGAGGAAGCTCGGCGTATCTTGAAGACCTTCGAGGACTATGTGCCCGGCCTCGTCATGGTGCGTTTGCGGCGGGTGAGCCTGGAACGTCGGCTGGGGAACATGGACATGGCGGAGGCCCTCCTGATGGAAGCCATACGGGACAACGAGGGGATGCCCATCTCCTCCTTCTACTCCGTCAAGCTGGCTCGACAAGTCCTCAAAGTGCAGAAGAACCTGGCCAAGGCACGGAAGATTCTCCTCGAAGCCTTGGAGAAGGACCCGGTAAAAAAAACAAGCCCGTTTTAGGGTCCTGTGCAGGCAGTCCTCGAGTTA
Organism: Pantherophis guttatus; assembly: GCF_029531705.1. The sequence goes on along the minus strand of NW_026844085.1, from coordinate 1,315,999 downwards.
ACGTCCATTTGTTTAGTGACCGTTCCAAAATTACAACGGCACTGAAAAAAAAGTGACTTACGCTGTTTTTCACACTTAACGACCGTTGCAGCATGACCCTCAGGGTCAGGTGATCCAAATTCAGGCACTTGGCAACTGGTTCATATTTATGACCTTTTCAGCTCAGCTATCCAGGGGTGAAATCCAGCAGGTTCTGACAGGTTCTGGAGAACCGGTAGCGGAAATTTTGAGCAGTTTGGAGAACCGGCAAATGCCACCTCTGGCTGGCCCCAGAGTGGGGTGGGAATGGGTATTTTGCAATATCCTTTCCCCAGGAATGGAGAGGGAATGGGGATTTTGCAGTATCCTTTCCCCAGGAGTGGGGAGGGAATGGGGATTTTGCAGTATCCTTTCCCCAGGAGTGGGGAGAGAATGGGGATTTTGCAGTATCCTTTCCCTGTCATGCCCAGCAAGCCACACCTACAGAACCGGTAGTAAAATTTCACCACTGCAGTCCGTTATTTATTATAATTTTAGGCGGGGTTTTTCTTAACTAGATTGTTTACTGCTGTATTTTCGTTTTTCCTCATTAGCTTCCTTGACTTTCTTTAGGTTGAAAGAAAGAGTCTAAAGTAAAATATATATATATATACAGGTAGTCCTGGACTTACAACAGTTCATTTAGTGACTGTTCGAAGTTCCAACCAGCATGGGCTGGGAAAGGCCACCCATCTTAAAGCCTGCTGGCTGGAGGATTCTGGGAGTTGAAGTCCACCCCTCTTAAAGCATACTGGCTGGGGGATTCTGGGAGTTGAAGTCCACCCATCTTAAAGCATGCTGGCTGGGGGATTCTGGGAGTTGAAGTCCACCCATTGTCAGGTTTCGATGTCATCGTCTTTTTATGGCAGCATCAGAATGCTGACATCCATCTTAAAGCCTGCTGGCTGGGGAATTCTGGGAGTTGAAGTCCACCCATCTTAAAGCCTGCTGGCTGAGGAATTCTGGGAGCTGTAGTCTACCCATCTCCCAGTTGCTGGGGTTCAGAAATCCTGATTTGGATGATTACTTGGATCTGCCCTTTGCTCTTCTGAATTTTCTCTTCCTCTTTTCCTCCCCAAAATGCCACGGCCGGATTTGCTTTGGGTGCAGGACAACGCCAAGCTCTATGCGAACCTCTTGGAGATGGAATTCAGCGCTGATGTCCGGCAGAACGAAGGCAACACCATGAGCAGTTTCGACCGGGCCTTGACCAGCGGGCTGCCCCTGGAGACCAAGATCATCTTCTCCCAGCGCAGGGTGGAGTTTCTGGAAGATTTTGGATCGAGCATAAACAGGTAAGGATGGGGAGAAGAGAGGAAGCACTAAGCACGTTCTCTTCAGCCTCTGACGACCCAGATCAAAGGACCGAAGTTCACCCCCTCCCTTCTGTCCTCCCAGCCTGCTGATGTGCTACGAAGAGCATCAGAAACTCCTGAACCAGCAGATGATGAGGAAGAGGCTTCTGGAAAATGGGTAAGAATACTTCCCTTCCTGCCACTCAATCCTTCTTTCCCTCTCTAGTTGCGTTTGCATTTTGGAGGGAACAAACAGAGATTGCCTGGCCAAGACTCAGTTTGTGCATTGCACCAAGCCATAGTGCAGTTTGTGGATGGATGGATGGATGGACGGATGGATAGATAGAGATGATAGATGATTGATAGATATAGACGATAGATAGATGGATATTTATTTATTTTATTAAATTTATATGCCACCCTTCTCCCGTAGAATTCAGGGCGATGCACAGAATAAAAACATGTAACAATAAGAAATCCTAAAAATAGCCAATATAAAACCTCAAACAGAATAAAATCTCGTAGTAGATCAGGGAAATTGCTGAAACAGCCATATCTTCAGGTCAGTGCAGAAAGTGCGGAGGTCGGAGCCTGATGGGTAACCCATTCCAGAGGGTTGGTGCGGCCACCGAGAATGCCCTCATCCTGGGGGCCACCAGCTGACATTGTCTGGCCGATGGCACCCGGAGGAGGGCAACCCTATGTGACCACACAGGGTGGTGGGAGGCCGGTAGGAGGTGGTCCTGCAAATATCCTGGGCCCATGCCATGTAGGGCTTTAGAGGTAAGAACCAGCACCTTGAAGCAGATCCGAAGGGCAACTGGCAGCCAGTGCAGCTCGCGCAGGAGAGGTGTTACACGGGAGTAACGGGAAACTCCCGTAACAACCCGCGTGGCCGCATTCTGGACCAGCTGGAGATAGATAGATTGATTGATTGATAGATGATTGATATAGATGAGAGAGAGATGAGAGAGAGAGAGAGATTGGATGGATGGATGGATGGATAATAGATAGATAGATAGATAGATAGATGATTGATATAGATGAGAGAGAGAGATGAGAGAGAGAGAGAGATTGGATGGATGGATGGATAATAGATAGATAGATAGATAGATAGATAGATAGATAGATAGATAGATAGATAGATGTGGATGTAGAGAGAGATGGATGAAAGAGAAGATAGAGATAGATAAAATATATAGATATTCTATCTATCTATCTATCTATCTATCTATCTATCTATCTATCTATCTATCATCTATCTATTCTATCTATCTGCCCTTATTAGTTTCATAACTAACTCAAGGCAGCCAACATACGTAATGCTTCTACGTCTTCCTGTTTTCCCCACAACAACCCTGTGAGTTGTGTTGGACCGAGAGTGAATGACTGGCCCTAAGTCCCAGTTGGCTTTCATGACTTAAGACAGGACTAGAACTCACAATCTTCTGGCAATTGGCCCAAAGTCACCTAGCCGGCTTTCATGTCTGAAGTGGAACTAGAACTCCCCATCTCCTGGTTTCTAAGCCAGCACTTTTACACAATGCCAAACATTTGTTCTTTATCTAAACCCATCCAGCCATAATCAAGCAAACTGTGGCTTGCGGTGAGGTATGGACCCTCGTTTATTATCAGTTAAAAGAAAATTCAAGGTGATTTATTGAAAATACTTTTCTAAGACATGTATTTTGGAGAGAGTTTAGATTTTGATGGTAAATTATACTGAACAGGCTTTTTAAAAAATCTTTAAAAGTTTTTCTACAAAACATAGTGCTTTCCACCTGACCAATAGATTGGCATTATGTCTGGATTAAACTATTTGGCAGAGGAGAGGAGAGGAGAGGAGAGGAGAGGAGAGGAGAGGAGAGGAGAGGATAGGAAAGGAAAGGAAAGGAAAGGAAAGGAAAGGAAAGGAAAGGAAAGGAAAGGAAAGGAAAGGAAAGGAAAGGAAAGGAAAGGAATTTTGGCACTTTAAATGTACACTAAGCAGCATACATTAAAATGAAATTTCGTTGAATTCAGCTCTCAAAAGATAACCGTTATTTGAATATCTTCTTTGTAGAGTTAAGAGCTCAGTTGATTTCCACACATCTTAAAAGTTGCTAAGATTGAGAAACATTGAGATGAGGGGGATGCCTTCCCATTGCTGCCATCTCTGCCTTTTTTATTCTTTTATACTTTTGTTTTCTTGTGAACTGCGTAAATAAATAAACAAACCAACTCCACAATCGGCACAGGGCAGACCCCCCCCCCCAAATTGTGGGTTCCAGGAGCATCCTGAGCCAGTACCTGTCAGCCTTCCAAAAGGCTAACAGACTCAGAGGTTTCCTAGGTGGGAGTGGGGTGGCTCTGCTATGGGGCAGACCCCACCACAGAGCCTGGCTACATTTTCTTGAGGAAGAGACTTGGTAGTACAGTGGTTTAAGGCACCCTGTTAGTAAGCTGGTTATTAAGACCAGCTGCCTGCAATTACTGCAGGTTCGAATCTCCCCAGGCTCAAGGTTGACTCAGCCTTCCATCCTTTCTAAGGTAGGTGAAATGAGGACCCAAGATTGTGGGGGCAATAAACTGACTTTGTATAAATATACAAAAGGATGAAGGCTATTGCTTAGCGCATTGTAAGCCGCCCTGAGTCTTCGGAGAAGGGCGGCATATAAATCAAATTAAAAAAAAAAAAAAAGTTGCAATCCCCACGAATGGCCTGGTGTTGCAACCGAGCCAAAGGTGACCAGCTGACATCGGCTCTTTTTGGAATTCCCAAGCAGCGCTGATGAAGCCGATGACAAACGATTGAGGCTTGAAGATGCAGCCATGGGCGGTGGCAGCGTAGCCATGTCGACAACGGGCATCACGCCCTTGATGGCGACGGATACCAGCACAGCGGGCTCTTACAACTATAACACGTGGTACCAGGTGAGTTGCCCAAGGCAGTTGGCATCAGATTGTGAAGCATCTGCCCCCCCCTCCCCCTGGCGATCTTGGGACTACAATTCCCAGAAAGCACAGCCGCCATATTGGGAGGGTGCGTTAGGCCCTGCCGTACTAGGGGATCTCAGGGCATCGGTTGCAGATCCGAGTATACGATAGGATTGACTATTTTAAATGTAACCCCAGGATCTGCGCAATCCATAGGTATCAATAGCGATCAAATTGGACTGCAGAGCTGGAATAATGAGTATAATCACAATTTTCACACGGTGCTCTAGTTAGTGTGAATAGAGACTTTTCAGGTAGTCCTGTACCATGTAAGACTTGCAAGAGACGTGGTGGCGCAGTGGTTATGAACGCAGGATTGCAGGCTAGTTTTTGCCCACAGCCAAGAGTTCAATCCTCAGCCTTCCATCCTTTTGAGGTTGGTAAAATGAGGACTGATCGTGGAGGGCAAGAGGCTGATTCTAAACCACTTAGCGAGGGCTGTAAAGCGGTATATAAGTCTAAGTGCTATTGCTAAGTGGGAAAGAAGGATGAGCCGTGGTCAGAATGCAGTATTGCAAGCTAATTCTGCCTACTGTCAGCAGTTCGATCCTGACCGGCTCAAAGTTGCCTCAGCCTTCCATCCTTCCGAGGTCGGTAAAATGAAGACCCAGATCGTTGGAGGCAAGGGGATGACTCTGTAAACCGCTTAGAGGGGGCTGGAAAGCAGTGTGTAGCGGTATATAAGTCTTAAGTGCTAGTGCTAAATTGGCTAAAAGGATGGAATGAAATGCTGCTAAAGATAGAGGACATTAATAGTCATTCCAGCTCTCACTGCCTCTATTCACCAGTCAAAGTGACTGGCATTATGACTCCAACTTGGTTTGGGGAATACGGTGGAAGAGACTATTTATTGATTTATATATTTTTATTTGCTGCCCCATCTCGTATCTAACGACTCTGGGCGCCTTACAAGCAGCTATATAAAATAACTTTTGCGTAATCCACGTTTCTTCGCTTAACATCAATGCTTTCTCCCCCTGCCCCGTTGCTACTGCAGAATTACAGCAACTATGGATACCAGAACACGTGGAACTACAATCAGTATTACCAACAGACCTAAAAACACCGGACAGGAGATGGTTGTGTTTGTGGCACTGATGGGCAGCTGCGGCTGTCTTTGCTCAAACTTCTCAACGGGAGCAAAAGTCTGACTGTCACCTCATTCGCGGCGGCGGTAGAGCGCCTGGTTGCTAGCTTTAGAAAAACCTGGCCCCTTTTTGTATTGATTTATCGTTTTCCCCACCAAAAATTTCTGAAACCGGAGAGAAACACGTTGCCATCCAGAGATCCTGCGTGAAGAAGCAAGATTTCCTTCCTTCCATGGCAGGGCTGAAAGAATTCCGCGCTCAAGGGAACTCCAGCAGAGTCGATTCTGAAGATGCACAACCACAGACTGTTGTGATCCAGCATCCTCTCCCTGGGTGCAAATCTCATTTCATTTTAAAACAAGGCCTCGGAAACAGCAATTTTTATTTTATTATTTTTTTTGTAAAAGGGTTTCCTCTGTACATTTTCACTTTTTGCAGCTGTAAATAAAATGGAACTGTTAATGTCTCATCCTGTTCTTATTCAGACACATAGTGAGATTGCTTTAAGGTAGTGTTTCTGAACCTTGGCAACTTTTAAGATGGGTGTCGGCACTTCAAGCTGCATTTACTCTAGTGCTGACATAAGGAGAAGCGGAGGCGTCTGGAAAGGGACGTTTTGACTTTTCACCTACTTATTTTCCCTGGAGATAATATCCCCTAGGAGATGGGATGGGAGGGGGGAAATTCCTTTGAGCTGGAGCAGTAGATTAGGGGTAGAGTGACTTGGAAGATGGCCAATGAGTGCAGGGGAGTGGGGAATGGAAAAGGAGGGTTTTGGGTCTGGAAGTCAGTGTTGGCTGCAATGGAGTCGGAGTTAGAATGTCGTGCTAAATAAATGGGAGTTTTCTTCAAAGACTTTGTTTGAAATGCAATTTATTTGAGACGATCTCGAAACCTGACAATGGGTGGACTTCCAGCTCCCCAGAATTTCCCAGCCAGCATGATTTAAGAGGCGGTGGACCTCAACTCCATGCTGGCTGAAGAATTCTGGGAGTTGAAGTCCACCTATCTTAAAAGTTGCCAAGGTTGACGCTGCCTTAAGGAAAGATCCGTCTCAGCGGGTATTAATAGTCAGCCACACCTAGATCCAGAGTCAGTCAGCTCAATTTCTATCTGGATGGGAGACCAAGAGGAAATCCCAGGACAGGGGTGTCAAACTGGCAGCCTACAGGCTGGATGTGTCATGCGCAGCCCATGCTCACCACAGCGTCACGAAGACAAAGTCGCAAATTTTAAAACCTGTGTCCTAGAAGGAATTACAGGTCAGATAGTCCTCTACTCACAACAGTTCAATCAAAGTTAAAACAGCCCTGAAAAAATTGACCTATGACCATTTTTCACTTTTACGACATCCTCCTCATGGTCACGTGGCAACTAGCTCATATTTATGACGGTTGCCATATCCAAGGATCCTGCGATCTCCTTTTTGGGATCTTCCGACCAGCAAAATCGATGGGGAAGCCAGATTCACTTAACAACCTTATTTCTCACTTAACAGCTGTTGTGATTCACTTATCAATTGTGGCAAGGTAGGTCATAAAATGGGGCAAACTCGCTTAACAAAAAAAAAAAATTGGGGCTCAATGGTGGTCGTAAGTAGAGGACTACCTAGAGAAATCAATTTTAGAAAAACCCACTGGATCGTCCAAGAAGGCTCGAGACCCATTTGCACTACTCAGGTGACCCTGAGGACACAAACCTCCCAAGTGGCCTCAACGGCTCTAAAAGAACGCAAGTGACCAGCTGCCTGCAAGGAATATAAATCCTTCCATTCCCCTCCATCCAGTCAGAGCTGAAGAAGCTCCTTGGATGAGAAGCGAAACCTCTTCAAAGAAAAAGTCCAGTTGCCTCCTGAAAAAGTACACAATCACACCCGATGGGTAATTCTGGACTAAGCCAGAATTACCCATTGGGCAAGAACAAGTTTCTCAAGCACATTGTCGTGGTCTGCCAGCAGCCTGCGGAGTGGCAGCGGAGTCGGACAGCGATGAGGCTGAGGAAGAACATGGGCCAGTCCTGGAGGCTGGGGAAGGCCCGGATGACAGCTCTGCGTCAGAGGCAGAGATGGGGCCAGGGCCATCGGGGAATGAGGTGTGGACTCCGGAGCCTCCAGAGACTGACAGTAGAGAGACAGAGGAACAGGAGGAGCCTGTTCCTAGTGCATGTATGAGAAGAGCTGCCAGAAGGCAGGAGCAGGTCAAGCAAAGAGGACAACTCAGGAGTAAGGCCAAGAGATGATTGGCCCCTCTCATAAGGCTTAAAACAGACCAGCAACGACTTTTGGGCTTTGCCGGAAAACAACATTGGTAGCTTCGTTGTCTTCGTCGTCTACGTCTTGTATTTATTTTTGTATCTGTGACTTCTGAACGTTTGCCAAGAAAGGCCTTTGGCAGTTCGCCTAATTGGACCAAGGTTTGCAATAGGACTGAGAAATTTGTGTTGTGAGGAATTTGCTTTAATTTAGTTGAACGACGGTGGGAATGAAGTCATTCTCAGCTGTTCAAATAAAGTTTGTTTTTTTTCACGGACTGATTTTCCTACTACTTATTTGGGCCTGGGTCACAACACACATCTTTGCAAAGGGACAGATCTTGCCACATCTGCTATCCTTTATTTAAAAGCCTTTGTCCATCAACCACGTCTTGAGTTCTTCTTCAAAATAGCCCTTGACGCAGATACTACAGGTATTTTCATTGACTTGGGTTGCTGGCGTTCGTCCGGACAATTCCGTAAGGAAGGCCTTCACGTCGTTCTCTAGGGCCTGGAGAAAAAGAAAAAAATGTAAATGTACAGGTTACTCCCTGTATTTATTTATTTGCTTGATTTCTATAGAACCCGGAAGCCTACCAATAACCAGTGTAGGGCCTGCAGCCGTGATCTCACAAGCTCCCCTTGGCTACCGCGGTCTGAACCAACTGCAGCCTGCAAGCGATCGCCCAAACAGACAGACAGAACAGGGGTCCCCAACCGCTGGGCCGTAGCCCACTAATGGGCTGCGGCCTGTTTGAAACCGTAAGCGCGAGCGATGGGCAAGCGTGCCCGTGAAAAGCTCCACTCACAAGTGGTGGGCAAGCACACGCACGCGAAGCTCCACTCGCACGAGTGGTGGGCCCTTGCATTCGTGTGCGCAGCTCCACTTGCGCAAGCAGAGGGCACTTCTGCTCGTGCTCTCTCAGTCATCCAGAATCATGGTTGTCCCAAAGGTGCTTTTTCCAAAAGGAAACTGAACTTTTGCCTCTCATCCAAGAACCTTCATCTGTTCTGACCTAGGCTTCCTGAGACAGTAAAAAGTACACAATTAGTCCCAAAAACTAATTTTATTTCACTGGCTGTGAATTCTGTTCATTCACAGCCCGTGTTGAGTCACAGTTTGTAAAGAGTCTGACGGAAGTTTGCCACAGCCCTTCGGGAATAAGGCTGAGAAGCACCCACCTTTATCTCTCTTGACACGCTGCCAAAGACCTAATTGGCAATGAGCTTTGCAAGGCCACACAGAGCACAGAGTCAAAATGGAGCTTCAGAATTTAAACCGACCAGCACGAACAAAGTTGCTTCCTACAAAGGCTCACGTGCCTTTGCTCCTCCTTTATGTCTTATAGGAGGGGCCAAACATTTCCAAGCCTTACTCCCGAGTTGCCCCTTTTGTCTTAACTGTTCTTGCCTTCTGACAGAAGTGTGCATGCACACTGGGAACAGGCTCCCTCTGTTCCTCTGCCTCACTGACGTCAGACTCTGGAGGCTCCGGAGTCAGCACATAACTCCCAGATGGCCCTGGCCCCCTCTCTGCCTCCGATGCAGAGCCCTCGTCCGAGCCTTCCCCAGACTTCAGGACTGGCCCATGTTCCTTCCCAGCCTCCTCACTGTCCAACTCTGCTGCCTGCTTCGCAGGCTGCCGGCAGACCACAACATCATCAGAACTAAAAAAGCTTCTTGGATGAGAAGCGAAACATCTTCAGAGAAAAAGCAAGGAAGTCCAGTTGCCTTTTGAAAAAGCACCTTTGGGACAACATTGACCTGGATGACTGAGAATCTCCAGAGAGATTTGAAGAATTCAAATCAACTCACAGTGTCAACAGCTCTTATACCAGCTTATAGAGAAAGGTATAACCTACCCAGATATCACCTTCAATTTTCCTGATAATAGTCAACTTCCTGGTTCCATGGTGAGAAGTATCTTTGTACACAGGTATATTGTGCATGCGTGACCGTCGTACAAAGTAAGAAATATCAGGAGGAGGATCTGTGAAAGAATTGGAGACCAAAAATAAATACAACTATATTGTCTTTTTATATGATAAGCAATTTATAACAGAATCTGGCCAGGGAGATCTACCTGCCTCTTGCTCAACTATTAATTTTGTACACACTTAATTTAAAAAATATAAAATGTGAAGTTACAACAGAGGTGTGATTTAGGAAGAATTGAGTTATTAGAAGCTGTTTTTTATTATATAATGAATGCAATTACTCTACCAAGAAGTCCTAATTTTGCTCAATTTTCCTTTCAGGGAAGAAACTTATTAGAACACTTTTTCAAATTTTATACATTAAGAAAATCAAATTTGGAAATATTTTGCCTCGTTTTACCTTGTGGTGGCCTCCATCCAGAAGGTGTAGGATACTGGTCGTGTTTTGGAGGTACGGGTACTGTAGTAGGTGGTATTAGCCTTTCCACAAATTTATATTCTTCAGTGGACTCAATAATCCCTGGGTACGTCAGGTCTGCAGAATTAGACTTTCCTGAAACCTGTCTCTGAAACAGAAAGATGAGGTAGCAGTGAACTTTCCTCCTTACAAACTTCATTTGTAATTGCTGTACCCAATTTAATAGAAGTTGAGGAACAAAATTAAGTTTTTCCTGCTGGCCTGGAACCCCCATGACTGGAAAGACAAAAGGTGGCTGAGCATGATGGAAGTGAAAGTCAAAAGTGAAACTCACTGATGAGCCCCAGGAATAGAGATGGGAAGACCTGGAAGAAAACTGGAAAAATTGGGGGGGGAAAGAGGATTTTTTTCCCTCCCAGTTCTTTTTTTTTTTTTTAATTTGATTTATATGCCGCCCTTCTCCGGAGACTCAGGGCGGCTTACAATGCGTTAAGCAATAGCCTTCATCCTTTTGTATATTTATACAAAGTCAGCTTATTGCCCCCACAAACTGGGTCCTCAATTTACCTACCTTAGAAAGGATGGAAGGCTGAGTCAACCTTGAGCCTGGTGAGATTTGAACTTGCAGTAATTGCAGACAGCTGGTGTTAATCACAATGCCTTTAGTCTGCTGAGCCACCAGAAGGGGTAGAAACTTCCCATTTCTACCCCAGGAAGCAAGAGAGGATGGGAGATGCATGTTAGCAGAAGACATACAACTTAAATCGAAAGGCTAGCTAACATTCAGAATTAAAGTTTAATGAATTGCGCCATCCCATAAAGAACATTCCTAAGGAGCAAAGAGATTAAAAAAAGAGAGATATTTTTGCATTTTGGAACTGGGGAGAAATTTATGGGCAAAATGCAGGGGGTTAAGCACCCACTTCCTCTTTAAAAAGGGCCACTTTGATATAGTGGTTAAAGTACTGGCCTACAAACCAGGAGACGCCGAGTTCTAGTTCTGCCTTAGCCATGAAAGCCAATCCACCTCACAGAGTTGTTGTTGTGGGGAAAATAGGAGAAGGAAAGAGCATCAGGTATGTTCGCCACTTTGAATTATTTCCAAAGAAAGGCGGAATAAAAATGTAACAAAAGCAGGAAACCTCCTCTTAACAGCCCTGGCCAGCTGCATGGGTCTGGCGGGAAAATAAGCCTGCAGTGCTTCTACCCATCATACCAATAGAAAAGGATTCCAAGCAGAGGTACCGTATCATCATTTAACGACGCAGGATGGAGTCTGGGCAACTGAATGGAGCTGAATGTTTACTGGCCGGATGCCTTTCCTGTCGCCAGTGCGGAGTTTTGTTCAGCAGAGAGAAATATCTGCCTCCACCTAGGATTGGACTCATAGCCGCCTGATTGTGAGGCGAGAGCTCCACCTCTAGGCCAACGCACCACTCTTAAGCAGAGGAGCCATATCTAGGCCGCTAGACGGCAACAAAAATCCGCTTTATTTGCCTCTTTGAGGCTACCCGGTGCACAGACCCTCTCGGAAAGGTCGTTCCAACCGCGCCAGCCCAGCCCGAAACGCTCCCCTCGGAGACCATAGACTCCCCTCCGCCTCTTTCCCTACCAGCAAAGCCGCCTGCCCGGGTTGACTCGTCCGGCCGGCCGCTCGCAGCACCAGCAGCGTCTTCCTCAGCCCGAAAGCCGCGAAAGCTGAGGGAAAGGCCGCCATCTTGGCCTGCGGAGGCGCGCGTGGATGACGTCAACGGAGACCCTGCGGGGGTGACGTCACGCGCAACGCCACGCATTGGGAGGGAAAAGGAGCCCGAGAGACGCCGCGGCGGGGCCTCCTTCCGTAGTGCGCCTGCGCTTCTCGTGGCCCCGCCCCTTCCGTCAGTCTTTCCTTTTCCTCAGTCGGCGTGAGGCGGCGGCGGTTTCTCTTCTCTCCGGCCTCCATTTTGGCTCGGCGTGAGGCGGGTGAGGGGCTTAAAATTTCCGTGTTACGGGCTGGATAGTCTCATTTATCTGAGGGTCCCGGGTTAGAAATCAACCTCCTCTCTTCCTTTCGAGGCCTTAAACTCCCATCATCCGCGGCCAAATCCTCCCCAACTTGGCTCTGGTGCTACCCATCATCCCCGGCCGCCTCTCCTTCCCTCTCGCTCTCCCGCCCCTCGAGTCTTTTCCAGGTTCAATCGGCGCGTCCCCAGCTCCCTTGCCTTGGACAGCCTTGGACTACCACGCCCATGCTCCCCAGCCTCGCTTCCGATAGGGCGAAACAAATTGGGGCCTTGAAGGCTATCGCGGTGGGAGGGGGGAGGAGGGAAGAAAGAAAGCTATTTAAATGGGGGTCGTGGGGGGGGCTGAGAGCTGCATTGCGGTGACCGAAATGGAAGTTGTGGGTTTGGGGGGGGAAGAAATATAGGTAGTCCTCGAGTTACGACCACAATGGAGCCCCAAATTTCTGCTCTTAAGCGAGACCGTTGTTAAGTGAGTTTTGCCCTCGTTTAACAACCTTTCTTGCCTTGGTTGTTAAGTGAATCACGGCAGTTGTTAAGTGAGTAACATGGTTAAGTGAATCTGGTTCTTCCCCCTCCCATTGGTTTTGCTGGTCAGAAGGTCGCAAAAGGGGAATCGCCTGACCCTGTTTGTTTAATCGCGTGACCACGGGGATGCTGCAACGGTCATAAGTGTGGAAAAAATGGTCCTAAGAGAGTTTTTTTTCCCAGTGCCGTTCTAAACTTTGAACGGTCACTAAATGAAAGGTTGTAAGTGGAGGACTACCTGTGTAGGCAAGGGGGAAAAAAGACTGTGACAAGTGTGGAAGGGGATTTGATGGAAGAGACGGGTAAGGAAGAACCTGGAATTGTGCTGGAGGGAGGCCTAAGGTCAGCCCTTTTGGTGTATTGATGATTTTAAGAGGGGTGGACTTCAACTCCCAGAATCCCCCAGCCAGCATGCTTTAAGAAGGGTGGACTATAAGTCCCAGAATTCCTGGGCCAGCATGCTTTAAGAAGGGTGGACTACAAGTCCCAGAATCCCCTGGCCAGCCTGCTTTAAGAAGGGTGGACTCCAACTCCCAGAATCCCCCAGCCAGCATGCTTTAAGAAGGATGGACTGCAAGTCCCAGAATTCCTGGGCCAGCATGCTTTAAGAGAGGTGGACCTCAACTCCATGCTGGCTGGTGAATTCTGGGAGTTGAAGCCCCTCCATCTTAAAATCACAAGATTGAGAAACACTGTGATATAGGTAGTTCTTGACGTTTGACCACAATTGACCTCAAAATTGCTGTTGCTAAGTGAGATAGTTAAGTGAATTTTGCCCCATTTTATGATCTTTCTTGCCCCAGTTGTTAAGTGAATCGCTGCAGTTGTTAAGTGAATCGGGCTTCCCCCATGGATTTTGCTTGTCAAAAGGGATCACGTGACCCCCGGAACACGGCAATGGAAATAAGTATGAGCCGATTGGCAAATGGCTGAGTTTTGATCACATGACCATGGATATGCTGCAGTGGTCATAAGTGTTGAAAAATGGTCATAAGCCACTTTTTCAGTGCTGTTGTAACTTCAAACGGTCAGTAAATGAACTGTTTTAAGTCAAGGACTACCTGTATGTAAGAAAACCAATCCAACCATCTTAGATGGCTAACCTTCCTGTGATTAAAAATTTCCAACAATGAAAAACCCACAACTTCCAGAGGTGCTCAGCTCACGTTTCTCTTACTCTGAGAAATGTTTCATTTCAAAGAAATCTTTTAATTTTGTATTCTTTTAATTATAATTGTATATTCTTATTGGTATGGTTTTATTGCTCTTAAGCCGCCCAGTGTTGTCTTGCAGTGAGATGGGCGGCAAATAAATTTAATAAATAGTAAATAAAAGTAAATCTAGGCAACTTCATCTTATACCTTCTATTTTTGGTTTGTGTGACCAAACAAAACAGTAGCTCATTTATATTTATCAACCAAATGTGCAGCCCGTCTCGGCAAAAATAACCCTATATATTCTCTCCATCACCTTTCTAAGACCTTGATCACTGATTATCAGGATAGAAAACCCAAGCTCACATTTTGTTGTCAGGAAGGATGGAGTGGATTGAAAAAGAGATTAGAGGCCCACAGCTCTTCTTTGTGGGTTGTTAAACATTCTCTTTAACAACCCACAAAGCAGAGACATCACCCTGCCAACAACAGTGGATATAGTCAAGGCTATGGTTTTCCCAGTTGCAATGGATGGCTGTGAAAGTTGGACCCTAAGGAAGGCTGAGCGCCAAAGAATGGAGGCCTTTGAACTCTGGTGCTGGAGAAGATTCCTGCGAGTCCCTTGGACTGCAAGGCGATCAAACCAGTCAGTCCTAGAGGAGATCAACTCTGACTGCTCTTTAGAAGGCCAGATCCTGAAGAGGAAACTCAAATACTTTGGCCACCTAATAAGAAGGAAGGACTCACTGGAGAAGAGCCTAATGCTGGGAAAGATGGAGGGCAAAAGAAGAAGAAGGGGACGGCAGAGAATGAGGTGGCTGGATGGAGTCACTGAAGCAGTCGGCGTGAGCTTAAATGGACTCCAGAGGATGGTAGAGGACAGGAAGGCCTGGAGGAACGTGGTCCATGGGGTCGCGATGGGCCGGACACGACTTCGCAACTAACAACAAACATTATTTTATTCACTGCTTTGTCTAAAAACAGCAAGGGGTGGAAGAGATCGGTTTATTAGACGCTGCCATTGTTAGCATACTCGATTTTTTTGAGGTCTTGGATTGCTAAACTTAATGGCTACTTTGCTTTCTCATCACTGCAGGTGAAACCATGCAGCTGTTTGTTCGTGCTCAGAATCTGCACACCCTTGAGGTGTCTGGACATGAAACAGTATCTCATCTCAAGGTAAAGATATTTTTTTTTTGGCTTTATGTGAACCTTTCATTCCGATGAATACTGTTACTGGACCAGTAGCATTTGTTTCTCCCAAATCTTCCTTCAGACCAAGGCAATGGCTGAAATCATTTGCAGACTGAGACTTTTTAAATCAGTTTGCAGTAATAAGTTATTGTTCTTTGATTAATATCTGATTGTAATGAGTTTTCTATTTAATCAGCTTTGGCCAAGAAGTAGCAAGGTATAAAAGAGCCTGGTCCTTAGCTCTTTCAGAATTTTATATTTACCGTGTATTTTTATTTTCAAAGGATATTTTTATATCACGGAAATAATGACTCTCGAAGCTCATAGAATGTTCTGCTCTTTTTGTGCTTTTTTAATTGTTGAACTCTAGTTCTTGTAGTTTCTGGTTGGTTGTCTTTGGGGTGAGAAACAGGGTGGATAAAAATTGATTTAAATCAGATTTTTTTTTATTTTTATTAAATTTATTTTAACAAAATGCTTTTGGAGTAAAAATCTATCTAAAGTTTATTTAAGATACATTAATAATTTAGTTTATTCAGAATGAAATGAAGCTTAGTTATGAAGCATGAGGCTGTATATTCGGCAATATTGGGACTGTCGTTGAGTCACTGCGGGACAGTTGCTCTTTAAAATTGCAATTTAAATCGAGCTGATTTAAATCAAGCCTTTTTATTAGTGATATAAATCATGATTTAAATCAAATCCACCCAGGTGAGAAATCATGCCTTAAAATAGTGTTTTAAGGCAAAGCTTGCTTTCCTGTTAGTCTTTTACAGCTTATTTTCCAGATACTTACTTCGAGGTTATTGATGAAAGGCAATTGCAGTGGCTGCTCTTTGAGCTAAATTCTTAAATCTTAAATTCTAAATTCTTTAAGTGTGAATTTCAGCTGTGCTAGAATGGAACATAGTTTGATAATCCTATATTCATACTAAGAATTCTGTTGAAGGAACTTGGAGGTGTCAAGGTGATCCTTTTCACCACAATTCTTGGGCAACATTTCTTCAAATCAGTTTTCAGATGAGGGAGTGTCCAATAGACAAATTGAAATGTAGGAAATGTGTCCTATCTAACAACGGTGGCTCAGTGGCTTAGATGCTGAGCTTGCTGATCAAAAGGTCGGAAGTTCAGTGGTTCGAGTCCCTAGCACCGCATAACGGGGTGAGCTCCAGTTATTTGTCCTAGCTTCTGCCAACCTAGCAGTTCGAAAGCAGGTAAAAAATGCAAATAGAAAAATAGGGACCACCTTTGGTGGGAAGGGAACGGTGCTCCGTGCGCCTTTGGTGTTGAGTCATGTCGGCCACATGACCACGGAGACGTCTTCTGACAGCGCTGGCTCTTCGGCTTTGAAACGGAGAGGAGCACCGCCCCCTAGAGTCGGGAACGACTAGCACATTTGTGCAAGGGGAACCTACCTTTAGCTCACAGCAGCCTGTGACAAGTTTTATCAGAACATTCCCATAACAACACCTGAATCTCAAGATGCAAAGGTTTCTTCTGAGACCATCGAAAGTTATCTATTATGTAATTCCTTATGGATATGTATTCATCATTTTCTGAAATGAATAAATATGAATGCATCTCTTTGCCTTTGTAAGGGTGTTTCCCAGTATTCTTTTTGAGGAGACCCCTCCAGTGTGCGGTATTAAGAATAAGTTTGTTTGCTATAGATCTTGTGCTTTGATTCCACAATTTCTACATAACACTCCCCCCCTCCCCCCAAATTTCAGTTTTTTGATTATTACAGGTCACAAACACAACATTACCCTCTTTTTTTCCGTATTTGCAGACTTCTTTGTCCTTGGAAACACTCATAGTGTAAAACTGATGAGTGCTGGCAGGACTAAAATGGAATTTTGTGTTTGTAAAGCAGTTGCTAAATATTGTCATCCGCCAAATTTTTACACATGAACTTCCATATAATGTCCAAGGACCGTTGGAGGCTCCCTTCCCTTCTGCTCTCCACTGGAGGAGCTGTAAGCGGTCTTTCCAGCATCTTCATCACCTTTTATTCAAGAGCTGTTGTGGATATTGAAAAATTATAATGCTGACTGGGGAATTCTGGGAGTTGAAGTCCATAAGTCTTAAAGTTGCCACGGTTGGCAAACCCTGCCTCAAAGGAAGATGCTACCTTAGTGAGCAAAGTGTCAATTATTTATGTTCCCACTCTTCTTTCTTCCCTGTTTAGGCTCGCATCGAGTCCCTGGAGGGCATCGCCCTTGAGGATCAAGTGATTCTTCTGGGTGGGATCCCCTTGGAAAATGATTCTGTCATTGGTCAGTGCGGCATCAGTGACCTTACAACTTTGGAGGTTACTGCACGCATGCTTGGTGGTAAGTACCAAAGAGAGAGGACCTGGATGGAAGAGCTGTGAAATTCCCAGAGCTGCTCTATACAAATAAAACCCCCAAAAGAAAAAATACGCGATTTTTTTTCTACAAATTTCTGTTGTGTTGGTAGAAGATACAGCCATGATGAACTTAAATCATTAACATTAAATTAAGAGCCTTGGTGGTGCAGCGGATTGAAGTGCTGTTAAGTAGCACTTAGCTGCCAGCTGCCTGCAATTACTGCGAGTTCAAATCTCACCAGGCTCAAGGTTGACTCAGCCTTCCATCCTTCCGAGGTAGGTAAATTGAGGACCCGGATTGCGGGGGCAATAAGCTGACTTTGTATAAAAAAGAACACCGAAAGCCCTACTAAGCAGGTATATACAAAAGTATGAAGGCTGTTGCTTAACGCATTGTAAGCCGCCCTGAGTCTCCGGAGGAGGGCGGCATACAAATCGAACCAATAAATAAATAACTACTCTTTATTCAGTTAACTCAATTTTATGAGTTTTGATAACAGACAAAACAATGAAGTAATCACCTAAACTTCACAAGAGTACTTAAGGCTAAAATGTCATTGGCTGATAGTTCAGACGCTTGGCAACTGATTCCTATTTATGAAGGTTGCAGTGTCCAGGGGTCATGTGATCCCCTTTTGCCGCCTGACAAGCAAAGTTAACGGGGAAGCCAGATTCACTTAATAACCATGTTACTAACATAACTGCAGTGATTCACTTAACATCTGTGGCAAGAAAGGTGGTTAAATGGGGCAAAATTCACTTAACAGATGTCTCACTTAGCAACAGAAACTTTGGGGTCAGTTATGATTGTAAGTCAAGGACTATTTGTACATTAACCTTCATGGTCCCTTGTGACGCTGTCATCAGGGATGTTGGCTTTGTTTTCTATTCCCTGTAAAAACGGCCTCCTTCGTTTTGCTTTTCTCTCTAGGGAAGGTCCACGGTTCCCTGGCTCGTGCTGGCAAAGTGAGGGGCCAGACCCCAAAGGTAGGCAGTTCGAAATGACTCACAGTTGTGCTTGGGAAGGGTTGGGGTATTTGGAGACCCTTCAGCCTGCTGCTTGCGGACCCCCAAGGACAGCCAAGGGCGCCTGAATTGCTGGCTCTTCATTTCAACTTCAGTTGCTGGCAGAGACCCTTCGCCTAGAAATGAAATTAGAACCCAGAACATAGAACCCTAGGGCTGGAAGAGGACTTCAGAGGTCTTCTAATCCAACCCGCTTACTTAAGTCTAGAGACCTTACGACCATCCCATTTTTTTTTACCCTGCTGAGTGTGACAGTCATGCTACTTTACTAGCAGAAGGTCAATGGGTGATTTCAACAGAGTATTTAAATCCTGCTTTTTGTTTATATCTTGTCTATTTTGTTGGTGGTAAAAGGAGAAAAGCTATGCTAAGAGTTCCTGCTGCCAAGTTACTTAGGCCGGAAGCTTCAAGCCGCTGTTTTCATTTTCCAGCCTGGGCTTACTATTGTTTTGGTAGCACAATTTGTCCAGCCGTTTTCCTGCTTAGTTAAACCGGCTAGTTTTGCAATTGGTAGAACCAGACAGTGGCAACAGAAAAGCAGCTGCCTTTTCTTAACTTTGGCTTAAAGGGAAAGGGGGATCATATGCCCAAACTACCAGTTTTTCCCCTCGTGCCATCACTCTGCTAAACACCGAATTCCCACAGCACTGTCTTATGTCTGTCCACCCATGTTGTACAGCTGTAATATTATTATCCACATCTTTTCTGCTTGAGTATTATTATTATTATGATTATTACCACTCTGTTCTTTTGAATCTACACTGTATCCAATTCTTTGTGTGTCTAACCACGCTTGCCTCAATAAAATAGTCTAGTCCAGTGATGGCGAACCTTTTCGGCACTGAGTGCCCAAACCAGACTCTGTGTGTGTGTGTGTGTGCTGGAAACATAAAGACAGCTGGCTGGTGCACCGGCACGTGTGTGCGCACCGGCCAGCTGGTGTTCGCACGCGCCAGAAACCCGAAGACCAGCCAGCTGATGCACACATGCCTGTTTTTTGGGCGTTTTTGGCCATTTTGGGGGGTGTTTTCAAGCCGTTTTTGAGGGCATTTTCAGGGCATTTTTGGCCATCTTCAGGCCGTTTTTCCGACGCGCCAAAGCCCAAAAGACCAGCTGGCTGATGAGCAGAAACCAGAAGAGCAGCTGGCGATGGCGCTCATGCCCACAGAGCAGGCTCTGCATGCCACCTCTGGCACCTGTGCCATAGGTTCACCATCACGGATCTAGTATATATGTATCGGGGTGAAATGTAAAATTTGTTACTACCAGTTCTGTGGGCGTGCCTTGGGGGGGGAATGTTGCCTGGGTGGGTGTGGCCAACTTTTTTTTTTTTTAACTTTTCAGAGCATTTTTTCTAATGCTTTGAAAAGCCTCTGCCGATCAGGCAACTCAGCTGGGACCGTCAGAGACTTTTCAAAGCATTTTTTTTACCACCTCTTCGGCCAGGAGGCTGCAGAAGAAAATGCTTTGAAAAGCCTCTGAGGATCTCAGCTGAGCCGTGCGATCATCAGAGGCTTTTTTTTTTTTTTTTTAACTTTTAAAAGCATTTTTTTGGCTGAAGAGGTTGTAGAAAAAATGCTTTTAAAAGTAAAAAAAAAAAGCCTCTGATGATCATGCGGCTCAGCTGGGCATTGGGGGGAAGGAATTTTTACTACTGGTTCTCCAAACCACCCGCCGCCATCGCTACCGGATCAGGTGATCCGATCCGAACCAGGAGCATTTCACCCCTGATATGTATCCTGAAGCAATATTTGGTTCCTCAGATTCCCTCTGGATGCAACTCGCAATAGAAAACGCCTAAGTAATATTGAGACAATCATAATTTGTAAAATGGGGGGGAAATAACTTTTCCTTGCTTTCATCTCTTCCCGAAATGCTGCAACAGCTGAGAAAACTACGAGAGGAGGATGTATTTTTGTGGGCTGACTTAAGGAAAGAGCTTGGGTCTCACCCAACATTAAGAGCTAAGATGAATTCTGGGAGGAGAAGGCTGGCCGTATCTTTGACTAATGCCTGCTTAATGTTCTCTCAGGTTGCTAAGCAAGAAAAGAAGAAGAAGAAAACCGGCCGGGCCAAGAGGCGCATGCAATACAATCGCCGTTTTGTCAACATCGTGCCCGGCTTTGGTAAAAAGAAGGGTCCAAATGCCAACTCCTAAAGAGCACCCAGTCATATAATAAAATCATATATATTTGCCTGGACCATTTCCTGGTGGTGCTGCTGCTTTTCCTGTTTGGGGCATGAGTGCAGGTCAACCTTTTGAGATCATTGGCAAAAGAGGGAGGAGGGCTTTGTATGTATGTAGTTCAAGGGGAATATTTGGTATTTGAGCCATCATCATCTTTTAACGACCCCATAATCTCTTGCCGGGTGGAGTCTGGGCAACTGAATGGAACTAGCGGAGTGTTTACTGGCTGGATGCCCTTCCTGTTGCCAGTACAGAGTTTTGTTCAGCAAATATATGTCATAGTTCCCAGAGAGAGAAATATCTGCCTCTACCTAGGATTGAATTCACAGCCTCCTGATTGTGAGGCGAGAGCTCCCCTTCTAGGCCACCGCACCACTCTCAAGATTTTGCATTTAAGTGTTTTGTGTAAATTGTATTAAGTGTTTCTTAATCTTGACAACTTTAAAATATGTAGACCTGAACTCCCAGAATTCCCCAGGCAGCCATTAAAAAACACTGTTATACAGGTGGTCCTGACTTTATGACCACAATTCAGCCAAAAATTGAGTTTTGCCCCATTTTACAACCATTCTTGCCACAGCTGTTAAAAGGAATCACTGCAATTAGGTTAGTAACACAGTTAAACCGGCTTTCCCTTTTGTCCGTCGGTCGCAAACTGGAATTGCAGGACCCCGTGACGCTGCAGCCGTCATAAATGTGAATCGGTTGCCAAGGTGTCTGAATTTTGATCCCGTTACCATGAGGATGCTGCAACGGTCATGAAAAACATGGCCATAAATCACTTTCCACTGCTGTTGTAAATGGTCAGTAAATGAACTGTTGTAAGTCGAGGAGTACCTGTCAAAAGAGATCTAGTGGGTTGAGGACCACTTTTTAATAGGATCTAGTTTCTTTCACATTGAGGAGAGCCAAGTCCACAAAAGGACTTAAGAATTTGATGGTGAGGCCAGCAGGAATCTCGCAGAAATACAACGGGTGCAATTCAGATTCTCAATAATTTTCTTCTTTATACCTTTTGCTTATTGTTTTTATTCTGTTTTTAACTGTTAGACATCCAGAGGTAGTCCTCAACTTATGACCACAATAGAGCCCCCAAAATTTCCATTGCTAAGCAAGGCAGCTATGTGAGTTTTGCTTTTGCCCCTTTTTGCCACAGTTGTTAAGTGAATCACTGGCTGTTAGTAAAACAGTTGCTAAGTGAATTATGGATTTTCCCATCGACTGCAAAATTTCACATACCACCGTCATAAATACATGCCAGTTGCCAGCAGCTGGATTTTAATCATGCGAGACACCCTCACCCCCAGGATGCTGCAATGGTCGTAAGTGTGAAATTTGGCCGTAAGTCAGTGCTTTTGTTAACTTGAAACGGTCACTAAACGGAAGGGGTCGTAAGTCAGGGATTTACCTATAAGCACATGACCAGGCTTCTCTTGCTAACAAGTCTGGAGCTGTTTGGTCAAAAAGCTGGTTTATTTTGCAACTTTTGCAGCTTAGTCCCAAACCCCCTAGGAAGGGAAGTCACGTGGACTTCAATTCCCAGAATTCTTTTCTTCGAAAAACCCATGTTTAGGGGAAGGAGAAAAAAAAAGGGACTGCTGGTTCTTAAAGCTGCAGTAGCCTTCACAACTCCCCGAAACTACAAAACAGCGTAGAAGCAAGGAGATTTTGGACTAATACACATGCGGTTGGAAAAAATGATGAAAAGACACATTGATTTTAAACCAGAGACATTTTTATTAGGGATCTTATTTTATTTATTTTATTTTATTATTTTTTTATTTTATTTTATTTTATTTTATTAAATTTCTATACCGCCCTACTCCCGAAGGACTCGGGGCGGTGAACAACCACAGGATAAAACACATAAATACAAAAATTTAAAATAGAATAAAAAACGAATTAAATAATTTGGCTGAGACAAATTTAAAATACCCCATAATTTAAAAAAACAAAATTCACATTTAAAAAGGGGAGAAGATTACCAGAGACATTCAATAAAGAATTGCAATATTTAATTGTGAATATTTTTTAACAGCGGCTAGAATTGCATTTGCTAAAAACTGGAAAGGAGAAAAGATATCTACCGATAAAGAAATTATTAAGAAAATATTGGGACTGTGCTGAAAGGAGTAAAGTGACATTTGAAATAAGAGAACAGGAAGATAAACAATATTATTTGATATGGGAGTGATTTTATCACTGGATAGACCATAAAACACGGAGATGAAATATGATATATGAAATGAAATTTAAGATAAAATGTGTAAAAATGTGTTTTTTTTTCTTAGTGGAAAAGAAACGTGTGTCATAGATTGATATCTTGAAGAGTTTGTGAGCAAGAAAAGATTTTAACGGACCGAAACACTAATTGTTTGAAAGGAGGATGTTTTTATGTTGTTTTTTGTTTAAAATAAAAAAATCTTTAAAAAAAAAAGAAACTACAAAACAGAGATCTTGAAACTTGGCGGCTTTAAGACTTGTGGACTTCAACTCCCAGAATTCTCCAGCCAGCATAGCTGGCTGGAGAATTCTGGGAGTTGAAGTCCACAAGTCTTAAAGCCGCCAAGTTTCAAGACCTGAGATGCTGCACGCTAGGCAACTATTACAGCAGGGCCCGGTGCATCACGGTCAATGTAGTTCTCTTCAGCGGCAGGACTACGTCTCCCGACAACCCTCTGAAGCCCTTTCCAAGCCGCGCCTGCGCATTAGCGACAAGGGAAACCCTCGTTTTTCTCCACCACACCCCCTCCCACTCCGGAAACAGCCGAGCGTTTTCGGAGCCGCTCGGGCGACACATGGAGGCCTCGGCTGCCTGCGGCCTATGCCAGGCCGATCGGGCGCCTTACACTTGCCCTCGCTGCCACGTCCGCTTCTGCTCCGTGCCTTGCTACCGTGAGCACGGTTCCTGCGCTCGGGATTTCCAAACGCGAGAGTTGCAACTTCGGCTCCGGAGCCAGCGGGGGGATGCGGATGCGCGAGGCCGCCTGAGGGAGGCCCTTCTCCGGCTGCGGGAACTACGCGAGCCCGGGGATGCGGGCCCCGAGCTAGGCCTCGACCCGCAAACCGAGGACCTGTGGGAGCAGCTGAGCTCCCAGCAGCGCCAGAGCTTCCAACAGCTGCTGAGCAGCGGGAAGATCTCGGGGATCCTGCCTCCTTGGAAGCCCTGGTGGGTGGTGGAGGCAAAAAGCCAGGAGCCACCCCTGGTCCAGCTCCTTGGAGCTCAGGATGCCCAGGACTCTCAGCCACAGCAGGAAGGAGCCAAGCAAGACCTTCATCCAGCTTCATCCGGGCTTCCAAACGAAGAGACCATCATCACTGGGGAGGACCAAAACCGACCTCCCGCCCAGGATTCGAACTCGCCACCCGCCCTTCCCGATGTGATCCGCCCGTTGAGCAACCTCACCGGCGGCCCCGTCTCCCCCCTGGTGCGCTTCCAGCTGCCCAACGTCCTCTACGCCTACGCCTACTCTCTCTCGCTCTACAACGGAGAGGCGGACGATGCCCAGCTGCTGCCTGAAGTCTGCGAGACCCTCTTGGACCTCTCGGCTACGCTGGGTACCACCCAGAGGGTCTTCTCCTCCACGGGGGAAGCCTTGCAAGCCGCCCTGCAGGCTGTCGTCGACGGACGGTACCCGGAGTGCCCGCTGGGAAAGGCCGGGACGATGCAAGCGGTGGCCCAGATTTTAAGAGGACCCGGTCCGGAGAAACAGAGCCGGTTCGCCCTGGCGGCTTTCGCCCACCTAACCAGACTGTTAGGTCGTGGCAAACGCCGAGTAGCCCCCGAGGACCAGCCCAGGATCTACAAGGCGAAGAAAAAATGCCAATTCCTGCTTTCTTGGGTGAAGGAGAACGAGGAGCAGCTCCCTTCCCTGGCTTTGGAAGTGCAGGGGGAATACATAACCCATGTGGTGGACGCCAAAGAAGTGGGCGCGATCACCCAGGAGCTGGAGAAAATGTGGGGAGGGAAAATGCCCCCTTCCAAACAGCCTCTGATAGAAGAATTGGACTGAAGCTTCCCACCAACCCTCCATACAAAGGATCGGATGGAAACTGGGGGGACAGGAGAGGGCCTGGGGGAGAAAGGAGCCGGTGGAGTTTGCATCGCAGGGCAGGGGTCCCAGAGGTTGAAGCCTAAACTTGAAGATGAGAAAGAATCAGTTCTGTTTTTCTCCTACCCTCCCCAAAAAATGGACATGGATTGGGGGCAAGAGTGGGAAAGCTGTAATTAAAAAAAGCCAAGTCTAGGAATCTTTGGTTTGTGCCCTCTCTTTTGTTTCCTGCTTCCTTTTAACCTGGTTAACACCCGACAAACGTGTTAACTTGGGAGTCGAGAGTGAAATCGTGGTGCGGTGATTTCTCAAATCGTGGCAACTTTTAACATCTGGGCACTTCCAACTCTCAGAATTCCCCAGCCAACATGGGAATTGGAAGTCCGAACGTCTTAAACCATGTTGGCTGAGGAATGGTGGTTCATAAGTCGAGGACTGTCTGTACAGTACAGGTTCATTTAGTGACCATACAAAGTTACAAGAGCATTGAAAAAAAAGTAACTTATGACCACTTTTCACACTCCCATTGCAGCATCCCCGGGGTCATTTGATCAAAATTCAGACGCTTGGCAATTGATTCATATTTATGACTGTTCCAGTGTCCATCTTTTGTAACTTCCTAACAAGCAAAGTCACTGGGGAAATCAGATTCACTTAACAACCGTGTTACCGACTTAACAGCTGCAGTGATTCACTTACTACGGGTTCTGTGGGCGTGGCTTGGTTGGAGGTGGGGGTAAATGTAACTGGGTGGGCATGACCAACTTTTTTTTTTTTTGAAATTTTTCAAAGCATTTTTTCTAATGCTTTGAAAAGCCTCTGGCGATCAGGCAACTCAGCTGGGATCATCAGAGACTTTTCAAAGCATTTTTTTAAATCACCTTTTCGGCCAAGAGATTGCAAAAAAAAAAATGCTTTGAAAAGCCTCTGACGATCCCAGCTGAGCCGCGCGATCATCAGAGGCTTTTTTTTTTTACTTTTAAAAGCATTTTTTCGTCGGAAGAGGTAGAAAAAATGCTTTTAAAAGTAAAAAAAAAGCCTCTGATGATCGTGCGACTCAGCTGAGCATGGTGGGGGGGGCAGGGATTTTTGCTACCTGTTCTCTGAACCACCTGCTGCCATCACTACTGGATCGGGTGATCCGGTCCGAACCGGAAGCATTTCACCCCTGAAAGGATCCCAAGAGAACAAGTCCAGTTTGGATCACCTCAAGATTTCTTATTTTCCCTCCCTTGTTCCAATACAGGTAGTCCTTGACTTGCAGTACAACAGTTTGTTTAATGACCGTTTCAAAGTTATAACAGGACTGGGGGAAAATAATGACATGACCATTTTTCACACTTGCAACCGTTGCAGCTTCCCCAGGATCACGTGATCAAAATTCAGCCTCTTGGCCACTGTCTCATATTTATGACAGTTTGCAGCGTCCTGGGGTCATGCGACCATCTTTTGCAACCATCTGACAAGCAAAGTCGATGAGGAAGCTGGTTTCACTTAACAACTGCAGTAATCCACTTAAAGGAGCCTGGATAGCTCAACAGACAGAGCTCTGTAATTTAACACCAGCTGTCTGCAATTAAAGTAAGATCGAATCTTACCAGGCTTAAGGTTTACTCAGCCTTCCATCCTTTCTAAGGTAGGTAAAATGAGGACCCAGTTTGTGGGGGCAATAAGCTGACTTTGTATAAATATATACAAAAGTATGAAGGCTATTGCTTAACGCATTGTAAGCTGCCTTGAGTCTCCGGAGAAGGGCGGCATATAAATCAAATTTAAAAAAAATGTAGCAGGAAAGGTCATAAAATGGGGAAAAACTCACTTAACAAAATGTCTCATTTAGCAACAGATCAATTGTCCTAAGTTGAGGACTACCTGCATTGTTAATCATGCGATTCAGAGAAATCCCCTTTCAAAAAAGATCTCATCGCTAGCTACAAATAAAACCCTTCACTATTTCCCATTGCAAAGAATATTTTTATTATTCCCACCATCCAATTATTTGCTATTCAAGAGCAAAAAAACACAAATGTTTTTGCGTTTTAAATGTTATTTTTTAAAAGCTGGCATAATCCAATCCCCAAAGACTTTAAATCATAAAAAACTAAAAGTGAATAGTTATGTCTGAAAAATCTCTAATGCCAGTTTCCAAAAGGTGTCATTTTTATGACACTGCAAATTATATCGAGTTCTCCTTTATTACGTCAGCCTGCCAGTTAGTATTGCTTTGTTAATCTGTAGAGTTTAAGAAGTGGAGTTCCCGAGAGCCTATTAATCTCTTTAAAAATATTCAGCTTCTATCTAGACCAGTGTTTCTCAACCTTGGGAGCTTGAAGCTGGCTGGGGGATTCTGGGAGTTGAAGTCCACCCATCTTCAAGCTCCCAAGGTTGAGAAACACTGATCTAGACTATCTTACTGAACACTTGCAAATGTGGTGAACTGTTAGGACATCAAGAAGCATCACCAATGATTGTTCCGTTGAGACCCCTGGAAAATGTGCAAGGAAGAGCAACAAAGATGAATAAAGGTCTGGAGGCTACATCGAATGAAGAACGGTTTTTTGTGGCCCCTCCAGCAGCCAAATCGGAGGAGGACGAGGAGGAGGTGTGGGAGTCAGGCAACCTGAGAGCTCCGAGGGGGAAGAGGGAATGGAGCTATCGGAGATAGGGACAGAGCCTGGGCCATCCGTCAGCTCTCAGATGGAGAGTCGACAGCCCCCAGGTCTGGAGGTGGCTGATGAGGAAGAGGAGGAACAGCTGGGTCCTGTGCCTGATATGCAGATGCACAGAAGGCAGAGGAGAGGAGAGCAGTGGAAATCTATGGGCCGGTCTTTAGGACGGAAGAGCCCACCGCTGCTAGCGAAGCCCCATCCTAGCTCTGGGGATAAAAGGCAGGGGACGGAGATGAATAGATGTGGCAGACAACTCATTCCTCTCCCTACCGGACGGATTTGTTAGTCTGTGGTGAGAGAAACTTTTTGCCGGGGCTGTTGGCGCTCCTAACAAAAGAATCATTGATTTAACTTCAGAGGGTTTCTCATGTATGGGGAATTGGGTCAGAACAACGGTTGAGGGAGTTAGACACGTCTAGCCTATCAAGCACGATAAGGATTAAGGGGGGACACGATAGCAGTCTTCCAATATTTGAGGGGCTGTCACAGAGAAGAAGGGATCAAATTATTCTCCAAAGCACCGTAAGACAGGATGAGAAGCAATGGGTGGAAGCCAGTCAAAGGGAGATCCTGTTGTGGCTCCGACTCCCGAGGCCGACTTATCGGAGGGAGAAGGCTCCGAACATGAAGGAGAGGAGTTGGCCAGGCCTCCCTCTCCAGGACCCTCCTCTCTGGCAATGCCTCAGGTGTCTCCCGTAGCAGAAGAGATTGGTCAGGAGCCAGTTATCTCCTCACAGTCGGACAGTGAAGGAGAAAAGTCTTGGCTGGATCCATGCCAGCATCGGAGAGACAAGCGCACGCAACAGAAAAGGAGGCGTGCCAGAGATTAAGCTGAGTCACTGGACCACACCCCACAGGGGTTATAAAGGGGTGAGGTGGCCATTCAGACTGTGACGGACAAAACTAACTACTATCGAGTCACATTGCATCTTTGGAAACAACATTATCTGCCTTGGATTTAATTACAGACTGGACTGGACAATTCTTGAACTGTGTGTATCTTGTTTATGAGTAAAGTTCTTGGCAAGCAGCTACTGGGTTGCTGCCAATCCTCTTATCAAAAGAATTTGGTTGTCTGCCAGTTTATTTAACCCCCGGCTGTCTGTTTGTGTGCGTGTGTGAGACGGGGACAGAACAGATCCAACCTGGGAATAAGAAATTTCCTGACAGTGTCAGCTGTCACTTTATACCTGCTTGTGCCTTGCTGGGTGTATTATGCAGGGACAATCTGCCATGATCTGTGGGGAAGGGGGATGAAGGGAAACGGGGGACAGAAAGTGCTCCAAAGTCACGGGGCTGGAAGAAGGAGGAGGCCACATATCAACCTGGACCCAGACTGGCCCTTATAGAAACATCTTGCAAGAACTTGATTGATTGGTGGGCAGCAGGAGGCAGGCAAGCAAGCAAGCAAGGGAAAACTGGAACTTATGTGATTTTGGCGTGTGAATCTCAGTTCTGGCTTTGCATTACCGTCATTCACTTGACCTTTATGAAACTATACCTTTTTAAACCAAAGTTGTTAAGGCTTATTCTTACTTAGAGGCAGGTCTGACAGGAACTCTTGACTCGGGAAGTTGTGGCTGCTCCATCACTGGGGGGGGGGGGGGGGGGTGCTAAGAAAAGACGAGACTCACCATTTGTCCGAAATGATATAGGATCTCTTGCGTGAGCATGGAGATGGAGTAGAAGACCTCTGAGGTCCCTTCCAACTCTTGTTATATCTGTGTCCTAAAAATCAAGTTTATTTCGATAAAAACGATTCCAGCTCCCAAGTCTATTTTTCCAGTCTTTTTTTTTCCTATTGGGAACGAAATCTAAACAAATGGAAGACGGGCAATGAAGTCAAAGGAAGACATTCTCCAAGCCATACCGGTCTCTTCTGCCACGAAGCCAGGAGACAATTCTGGCCTGAGATGAGTCCAGAGACCATCTGGAAATGGGGATTTGAGAATTCAGTAGAGATATGGGAAAATCCGGTAGGGGACACGCCGGCAATATTCGTGCCACGCCAGCCCGTACTTCCTCAGGCACTGGTGCTCGTCCCGGGCATCCCGATGAGCCAGCAGCAAGGTAAAATAGATGATATAAAAATAAGGCAAGATGTGAGTGAACCCTGCAATGAAACCAAAAGGAAGTTTTTCTGACTTAGGCTTCCCCAAAAAGCACGAAGCAGAATCCTGGTCCCGGCAAAACCCCTTTTATGAAACAAACAGTGAATTCCTCTCATTCACCTTCAGCAAAGGGAGAATTTACAGGCACAGACCTTTATCTGGCTTGGAGAGCTGCCAGGCCGATATCTTCAAAACTCGGTAAAGAGTCACGAACCAATTAAGCGAACTAATTGTCTCCTGCAAACTCCACTCCCCTTCCGCTCCTCTTTTATCCCCTCTGGGAGGGGCCATTCATCATCCACTTGTGGCTTTACTCCTGAGTCGACCCTTGTTCTATAGCTGTTCCCTTCGTTTGGCAACTCTGTGCATGCGCACACTGGGAACAGGCTCCCGCTGTTCGTCTGCCTCACTGATGTTTGACTCGGAAGGCAGCTGACAACTGTCAGACGGCCCTGGCCCCCTCTCTGCCTCCGACGCAGAGCCCTCATCAGAGTCTTCCCCTGTCACTGCGTTTTTTTATTTACCAGATGAGCTACTCTCTTTGAACTCTAAGACTCACCGTAGCTTGCCAACTTCTTATCTCTAAGCTAACTGCGCATGTCCACACATCCCACATTCTTTCTTCTAACTTTCTTTGTTCTCCTGCCAAGAGGTTCTTCTGCCAGGAGGTCCGGCAGGAACGTTGCCAAAATGTAACTATTAGATTAGTGAGATGTTTTATTTTCTTTATAACAAATAAATGAGTTTTCTTAGAAGATATTTCTTTGGGTTTGTTTTCTTAAAGTATGCTCGCAAGGAAAGGCCACGATCCGCTCCTCTTAATCAGGGTGCAATTACCCAAAGGCAGAATGGGATTAATCAACGCCCTGACATCCCCAGACTCCAGGACTGGCCCATGTTCCTCCCCAACTTCTTCACTGCCTGAATCTGCTGTCAGATCCACTGGCCGCTGGTGGGCGACAACAGAAGGCCAGCTTAGATTGCTGCAGAGAAACAAATCCGGAGCCCCTCCTAGATGGCTGCCACTTACCGCAGGGCAAGGACCATGCAAAAGCCATGATCAGGTCTCCTAAATAGTTGGGGTGTCGCACAAAACCCCACCAGCCAGAGACCAGGAGGCGCCGACCGGTTGCCGTAGGGATTGTCCGGAGCCCTGGCAGGGGAAAAAAAAGAGCACGATAATATCAGCCCTCGAGCTAAGCCTTACAAAAATACGTAGGGAACATTCATGCGGTCAAAAATATTCCCATTAAAAAAAAAGGATATGCGCACTAATCAATGAAATGGATGCATTAAAAAGTAAAAAATCAGAGGCATCCCAAGAAAATCCTACTCTACAATGTACAACACAGAATAATCGGATTGCAAGGGACTTTGGAGGTCTTCTAGTCCAACCCTCTGCTCAAGCAGGAGATCCTATACCATTCTGAAGAAATGGTTGTATGGTTTCTTCTTAAAAGCCTCCAGTGGTGGCATCTACAACTCTTGGAAGGAAGCTGTTCTATTGATTAATTGTTCTGTCAGGAAAATTCCTCCTTAGTTCTAAGTTGCTTCTCTCCTTGATTAGTTTCCATCCGTTGCTTCTTGTCCTGGAGAATAGCTTGACTCCCTCTTCTTTAGGGCAGCCCCTGAGATATTGGAAGACTGCTATCTTGTCTCCTCTAGTCCTTCTCTTCTCTTCACTAGACCAGCCAGGCCCAGTTCCTGCAACTGTCCATCGTATGTTTGAGCCTCCAGTCCCCTCATCATCCTGGTTGCTCTTCTCTGCACCCTTTCCGGAGTCTCAACATATTATAGATTCATTTCTTGATTGCAGGTCCTTGGCTGACTTAATTGAATTTGTTTAGGGTTGCACAACCGAATTAATTAGAACCTTACCCAAAAGTTGGGTTCTGACCGCCTGCTAAGGTCGTCCTGCTGCAAGCATCTCAATCTTAATCTTGAGCAGGGAGATGGACGAGAAGACCTCCAAAGTCCCTCATTCTATTCTAAATTTAATCATCTAAGTCAGAGGACTTCAAACCTGGCAGCTTTAAGACTTGTGGACTTCAACTCCCAGAATTCCATTCTATATTTATTCTAGTCTATATATTATCCTATCCTATCCTATCCTATCCTACATTCTATTCCATTCCATTCCGTATTTTCTATTCTATTCTAGTCTAGTCTAGTCTAGTCTGAATCCTATTCCATTCCATTCCATTCCATTCTATATTTATTCTATATATTATCCTATCCTATCCTATCTTATCCTATCCTATCCTATCCTATACTACATTCTATTCTATTCCATTCCATATTCCATTCCATTCCATTCTATTCTATTCTATTCTGAATCCTATTCCATTCCATATTTATTATATTCTATATATTATCCTATCTTATCCTATCCTACATTCTAGTCCATTCCATTCCATTCCATATTCCATTCCATTCCATTCTATTCTAGTCTGAATCCTATTCCATTCCATTCCATTCTATATTTATTATATTCTATATATTATCCTATCCTATCCTACATTCTAGTCCATTCCATATTCCATTCCATTCCATTCCATTCCATATTCCATTCCATTCCATTCTATTCTAGTCTGAATCCTATTCCATTCCATTCCATTCTATATTTATTATATTCTATATATTATCCTATCCTATCCTACATTCTAGTCCATTCCATTCCATTCCATTCCATTCTATTCTAGTCTGAATCCTAGTCCATTCCATTCCATTCCATATTCCATTCCATATTCCATTCCATTCCATTCCATTCTATTCTAGTCTGAATCCTATTCCATTCCATTCCATTTTATATTTATTATATTCTATATATTATCCTATCCTATCCTACATTCTAGTCCATTCCATTCCATTCCATTCCATTCTATTCTAGTCTGAATCCTAGTCCATTCCATTCCATTCCATATTCCATTCCATATTCCATTCCATTCCATTCCATTCTATTCTAGTCTGAATCCTATTCCATTCCATTCCATTTTATATTTATTATATTCTATATATTATCCTATCCTATCCTACATTCTAGTCCATTCCATTCCATTCCATTCCATTCTATTCTTTTTCAGAATTCTATTCTATTTTTTTTACAGAATAACCAGCTATGCTGGCTGGAGAATTC
This sequence comes from Pantherophis guttatus, assembly GCF_029531705.1. Next base: position 1,283,609 of record NW_026844085.1, on the reverse strand, counting down.
TGGGAGTTGAAGTTCACAAGTCTTAAAGCTTCCAAGTTTGAAGACCTCTGGCCTAGGTTAAAAGGAAGCAAGCCCACCATGTTGTGTGAATGCACCTGCCAAGTTTTGGACTTAGAAATATAGAAATAGAATAACCGAGTTGGAAGGGACCTTGGAGGTCTTCTAGTCCAACCCCCTGCCCAGGCAGGAAACCCTACACCACTTCAGACAAATGGTTGTCGAACATCTTCTTAAAAACTTCCAGTGTTGGAGCCTTCACTTGGTTAAGTCTCTCTTGTTGGACCCACCCCACAAACTGAAATGTGTGAAGCTGTACCAACCAGCCACTCTGGGATCAGCGGGATTCCGTCGGAAGGTGTTTTTCTGGGAATTGGCACCACGGAATATGGAATACCCCAGGCCTGCAAAACAAAAACAAAAGAAGACAATGAGATGATTACGGTATATTGAATCACAGCATCCTAGAGTTAGAAGGGACCTGAGAGGGTATCCAGCCCAACCTTTTCTCTCAGCACAGGCTCCATCAGATCAACGCTTCCCAAACGTGGCAACTTCCAGCTGTATGGACTTCAATTCCCAGAATTCTCATTAGCGGATATGTTGATCGGAATTCTGGGATTTGAAGTTCACAGGGAAAAAATCATTAAGGTTGGAAAACCCTGAATTAAATGGATGACCATCCAGACTCTATTGGAAGACAACTAAAAGAAAATGAAGAGAGGAGAGGACAGAGAATAGTTGGTTATTCTGTAATAGGATAGGATAGGATAGGATAGGATAGGATAGGATAGGATAGGATAGAAGGAAGGGATGCTGTTATTTTACTATATATCTGTAAAATAATAGAATAAGAATAGAATAGAATTGAATAAATATAGAATGGAATGGAATAGAATAGGATTCAGAATAGGATTCAGAATAGAATAGAATGGAATGGAATGGAATGGAATAGAATAGAATAAATATAGAATCGAATGGAAAGTGAATGGAATGGAATAGAATAGGATTCAGAATGGAATAGAATAATAAAGAGAAGAGTGGAAAGAATGAAATAGAATGGAATAAATATAGAATGGAATAAATATAGAATGGAATGGAATGGAATGGAAAGGAAAAGAATAGAATAGAATAGAATAGAATAGAATAGAATAGAATAGAATAGAATAGGAGTGGAGTGGAAATGGAATGGAATAGGATTCAGAATAGAATATGGAATGGAATGGAATAGAATAGAATGTAAGATAGGATAGGATAGGATAATATATAGAATAGAATAAATATAGAACGGAATGGAATGGAATAGACCAGAATAAATATGGAATGGAATGGAATAGAATATGGAATGGAATAGGATAGGATAGGATCGGATCGGATAGGATAGGATAATATACAGAATAGAATAAATATAGAACAGAATGGAATGGAATGGAATAGAATAGAATAAATATAGAATCGAATGGAAAGTGAATGGAATGGAATAGGATTCAGAATAGAATAGAATAATAAAGAGAAGAGTGGAAAGAATGAAATAGAATGGAATAAATATAGAATGGAATAAATATAGAATGGAATGGAATGGAATGGAATGGAAAGGAAAAGAATAGAATAGAATAGAATAGAATAGAATAGAATAGAATAGAATAGAATAGAATAGAATAGAATAGAATAGAATAGAATAGGAGTGGAGTGGAAATGGAATGGAATAGGATTCAGAATAGAATATGGAATGGAATGGAATAGAATAGAATGTAAGATAGGATAGGATAGGATAATATATAGAATAGAATAAATATAGAACGGAATGGAATGGAATAGACCAGAATAAATATGGAATGGAATGGAATAGAATATGGAATGGAATAGGATAGGATCGGATAGGATAGGATAGGATAATATACAGAATAGAATAAATATAGAACAGAATGGAATGGAATGGAATAGAACAGAATAAATATGGAATGGGATAGGATAGGATAGGATAGGATAGGATAGGATAGGATAGGATAGGATAGGATAATAGAGTTAGAAGGGACCTTAGACATCTAGTCCAATCCCTTCTCCTCCCCCTCTTCGCTCAAGCAGGAGATAACCAAAGCGTTCTGTGCATGCTCAGAGGGCCCATTTGCAGCCTGACTCACCGTTTAGCAGGACGATGCCCCCAGCCACAGGCAGGCTGAGCTTCTGGGGGTGAGTTACGAGGAAGCAGGACTGGAGGCTGTACAGGAACGGCACCCAAGCCAGGTCCCCATAAGCGAGCATGAACCCAAAGCCGTCGTGGACGATATCCATTGTGGTGAGAACGGCCTCCTGCAAAATATTCCTAAATGTCAGCCACAAATTTCTGGCTGGGGAATTCTGGGAGTTGAAGTCCACCCATCTTAAAGTGGCTTCATGCAGCTGTGCAAACAGTTGTAGATCACTCAAAGCAGTGAGTCAAGCCAGATCGCGCGACCAGCCTTTATGCCTCTAAAAGGATTTGCTAGCCAAATAATTTGGGAGTTTCCGAGTTGGGGAAATATTTCTGTCTCCCACGTTCCAAGGAGAACTTGTTAAATCCCCCTCCCATTTCCCCGTGGCCAGGCCTGCTGGCCGTGGTTTAACCTACCTCATGCCAGAAGGCATCTACCACGTAGAGAAGCTGGAAGGCATTAACCAGGATCATGGCCAGAGAGGGGCTGCCTCTCAGCTCCGTCTCTTTAACCAACATTGCCATGTTGATCAGGGCCTGTGGGAGGGAGGAGACAGTCAGCCCAGCGATGGGAACAAGCTCATCTTCAATTTCCCTATTCGTTTCCCCCGTTTTTCCCACCATACTGGATTTTAAAAACATGTGGATAAAATCAGGGAGCTGAAGGCTAAAATTTACTTTACTACTTTACTTTATTTTACCTTACTTTACTTTACTCTATTCTACTCTATTTTACTTTACTTTATTCTACTCTACTTTACTTTACTTTACTTTACTTTACTGTACCTCTACTCTACTCTACTCTACTTTACCTCTACTCGACTCAACTCGACTCTAACTCTACTCTACTCTACTCTACCTCTACTGTACTCTACTCTACTTTACCTCTACTCTACTCTACTCTACTCTACCCTACTCTACTCTACCGGAAGTTCAGGAAGGCCCGTTTCCGGCCTCCAGAGGGCCTCCGGAGCCTGGGGAGGCCATTTTTGTCCTCCCGGAGGCTCAAGAAAAGCCTCCAGAGCCTGGGGAGGGCAAAAAGCTCCCCCCCCTTAGTGCAGGAGGCCGACTAAGCCACGCCCACCATGGCCATGCCCACCCAGCAACTGGGCAGAGAACCCCTGGCTAAAATTTATGAAGCCCACCCCCGACGCTTACCCAGCCAAGGAGACCCGGCCGCAACTCACAGAAGAATTTGAGATCAAAGACCCCAAAGCGCGGGTTCAACTCGTGGCCCATGAAGAAATCATAAACGGGGTTTCCTGCAGGAGGGGAGAAAAAAAACCACAACGTTTTCTGAAACTTTTGAAGCCCCCTGGGTGAGCGGAATGGCCTTTGTTCCTCTCCTACGTCCCAGGAAAACTGCCCAATTCCGGTACAGGTAAGTCCTCGGGTGACTTGGAGGTCTTCTAGTCCAACCCCCTGCTCAGGCAGGAAACCCCTATACCCGTGATGGCACGCGTAGCCATATCATGGACATGCCAGCTCAGCTCTGGCGCGCATGTGCATACCGGCCACCTGATTTTCAGGCCTTTTGGGCCCACCAGAAGTAGGGAAAACAGCTGTTTTCTGCCTCCGGAGGGCCTGGGGGTAGGTGGGGGAAGGCTGTTTTCGCCCTCCCCAGATGCATAGAGAAGACCTGGAGCCAGGTGACAAAGAAAAACGGGCCAGGGGGGAGGGGGGATTGGGCATGCATGCGCAGGGCGGGGCGCAGGGCGGGGCGTGTGCGAACCTCCCCCGCCCTCCCCTTCCTGGCACGTGATGACAAAAAGGTTAGCCATCACTGCCCTATACCATTTGAGACAAGTGGCTGTCCAATCTCTTCTTAAGAACTTCCAGTGTTTGAGCACCCACAACTTCTGGTGGCAAGCTGTTCCCCTGGTTAATTGTTCTCACTGTCAGGAAAGTCCTAGGTTGCTTCTCTCCTTGATTAATTTCCAACCACTGCTTCTTGTTCTGCCTTCTGGTGCTTTGGAGAATAGCTTGACTCCCTCTTCAGTTGTGGAGTTGCTCCAACACTGGAGGCTTTTAAGAAGAGACTGGACAGCCACTTGTCTGAAATGGTCTAGCTAGGGTCTCCTGCTTGAGTAGGGGGCTGGACTAGAAGACCTCCGAGGCCCCTTCCCGCTCTGGTATTCTATCATCTTAAAGTCTCCAAGGGGGAAAAACACTACGCTTAGTCTATCTTAAGACAGGTGGACAAGATTGCAATGGGGATTGAGTTCCCTCTTCCTCCAGGTTTTTCCTCATTCCGCAGCCCCCACTGAGTTTTTCCAGATTTGGGGGACAAATCCAGGGGTGGGCTACTGGGGATTTGCAGGGGTTCGGGACAGGGGGGGTTCTAATTGTTTTTACTACCGGTTCTGTGGGTTTGGCTTATTTTGTGGGTGTGGCTTGGAGGTCATGTGGCTAGGTGGGCGTGGCTAGCTGGTCAGAGTCATTTCTGGAAGGTCCTCGCACTTACGATCAGTCCTCGCACTTACGACCCGACTCATTTGTTTGCTTTTAACACTGATCAGCGGTAGGACGGCCCTTTGGAGCCCCGTGGCAAGAGTTTAAACAGTTTTTTTTCCCTCTAGTCATCAGCTGGGACTCAGGAGGCAGCAATAGATTGGGGGTGGGACCAAATAAAAGATAAGAATAACGTGGGGGGGGGGGGGGGGGGGGGGGGGGGGGGGAGAACCGGTTCGGTGACATCATATCGTCACTGCTACCGGCTCGGCCGAACCGGACCGAACCGGGAGGAACCCACCACTGGTTCGGGAGAACCTCTAGCTAAGATTCTGTGCAGTTCGGAGAACCCCCCAAATCCCACTCCTGGCTGGCCACGCCCACCCCATCCCCTCTCAGGAGTCCCCATGCGGCCCATTTTGGATGCAGGTAAGTGCAGGTAGAAAAACAGGCCTACTGGAAATTCAGGAAGGCCCGTTTCCAGCCTCCAGAGGGCCTCCGGAGCCTGGGGAGGCCGTTTTCGCCCTCCCGGAGGCTCAAAAAAAGCCTCCGGAGCCCGGGGAGGGCAAAAACGCCCCCTCCTCCACCATGGTGCAGGAGGCCGACTAGGCCACGCCCACCATGGCCACAGCCACCCAGCAACTGGGCAGAGAACCCCTTGCTAAAATTTTTGAAGCCCACCCCTGGGGGGGGGGAGACCCTCACCTGAATTCCCACCGGGAGCCAGGGCTGTCTCTGGGGCCAGAAGGGCCTTGAAATAGAGAAGGACGCTGAGGCCGAAAGCCAGGATGGTCGCTGCAAAGGCCAACTGCAGGATGTGGTCGTAGATGTAACTCAAGCGCAGCCCCCCGGCCAGTCCGGCGCCCAACATCAACGCTGTGACCAACATGGCGTGGAAACCTACCCGAAATGAAAAAAAAAACAGGGTGGGGGATTTGTACCCCAAATTTATCTATCTATCTATCTATCTATCTATCTATCTATCTATCTATCTATCTATCTATCATCTATCTATCTATCTATCATCTATCTATCTATCTATCTATCATCTATCTATCTATCTATCTATCTATCTATCATCTATCTATCTATCATCTATCTATCTATCTATCTATCTATCATCTATCTATCTATCTATCTATCTATCTATCTATCTATCTATCTATCTATCCTATCTATCTATCTATCTATCTATCATCTATCTATCTATCTATATCTATCTATCTATCTATCTATCTATCTATCTATCATCTATCTATCTATCATCTATCTATCTATCTATCTATCATCTATCTATCATCTATCTATCTATCTATCTATCTATCATCTATCTATCTATCTATCTATCTATCTATCTATCATCTATCTATCTATTATCTATCTATCTATCTATCATCTATCTATCTATCTATCTATCATTATCTATCTATCTATCTATCTATCTATCATCTATCTATCTATCTATCTATCATCTATCTATCTATCTATCTATCTATCATCTATCTATCTATCTATCTATCATCTATCTATCTATCTTCATCTATCTATCTATCTATCTATCTATCTATCATCTATCTATCTATCTATCTATCTATCTATCTATCATCTATCTATCTATCTATCTATCTATCTATCATCTATCTATCTATCTATCTATCTATCTATCATCTATCTATCTATCTATCTATCTATCATCTATCTATCTATCTATCTATCTATCTATCTATCTATCTATCTATCATCTATCTATCTATCTATCTATCTATCTATCTATCATCTATCTATCTATCTATCTATCTATCTATCTATCTATCATCTATCTATCTATCTATCTATCTATCTATCTATCTATCATCTATCTATCTATCTATCTATCTATCTATCTATCTATCTATCTATCTATCTATCGAATTTCTATACCGCCCTTCTCCTTTCGGACTCAGGGCGGTGAACAGCCAAAATAAAAGCATTTATACATAAGGTACGATTAAAAATAGATTTAAAATAATTAAATTTGGTCCATAGTTTAAAATTTATCAATTTAAAATCCATATCAAAATTTAAAACCAACCATAAAATCATAAAAATCAAGAGAGACCGGTTCAAAATGAGACCCACGGCTCAATAGTTATAACTCAATAGTTATCTCTGGGAACTCTAAAAACTCAACTAAGGCAAAGAATTGACTGAATCGTCATCTTCTTTTAACGACCCCATAATCCTTTGCAGGGTGGAGTGAATGGAGCTGAATGTTTACTGGCCGGATGCCTTTCCTGTCGCCAGTGCGGAGTTTTGTAGAATTGACTGAATGCTTTAATTATAATGGCGCTTCTTTTTAATTTTCTCCCCATCCTTTCTTTTAGAAGTTTTGGAGTGAAACTTCCAGCATTCATATCTACTATAGTCCTAGCGATACTCTACTGGTTTTTAAAAATATTTTGTTTTATTCAAAGTTAAAATACAAACTCAAAAAAAACCAACAACAACAAACAAACAGAAGAAAACCAAATCAGACAAAAAAGGGAAACCACTTCTGGACTTTGTGCTTGAGGTGGGGAAAAAAATGAAACTCTGATTTTGGGTTTTATTGATTAGATAGGCCTGTTGTTATAGAAATGGCTAGTTTGTACAGGTAGTCCTCGACTTATTTATTTATTTATTTATTTTTCAGATTTCTATACCGCCTTTCTCCTTTCGGACTCAGGGCGGTGAACAGCCAAAGTAAAACACTTTATACACAAAAGTTAAAATAGATTTAAAATAATTAAATAATTTGGCCCATAATTTAAAACATTTCAATTTAAAACCAATTTCAAATTTTAAAAACCCATCATAAAATGACCACAATTGAGCCCTAAATTTCTATTGTGAAGTCAGACATTTGTTGAACGAATTTTGCCCCAGTGCACCACCTTCCTTGCCACAGTTGTTAAGTGAATCGCTGCATTTGTGAAGTTAGTAACACCGTTTTCAAGTGAATGTGACTTCCCCATCGACTTTGCCTGTCCGAAGGTTGCAAAAGGGGATCACATGACCCTGGGACGCAGCAACAGTCATAAGTATGAAGCAGCAGCCAAGCTGTCTGAATTTTGATCACGTGACCACGGGGACGCTGCAACGGCCATAAGTGTGAAAAGAGGGTCCTAAGTCACTTTTTTCAGTGCCGTTGTAACTTCAAACGGTCACTAAATGAACTGTCGTAAGTCGAGGACTTCCTGTACTTCCGATGTATATTTCTTAATTAAATTGCCTAAAACAAACCAATTTGGGGAAGCCATGCTACGGCTATCTTTTGCCAAGTCTCTCCCACCCACCTCCATTTGTCCCCCCATCCCTTCTGATTCCTTAGTTTTTCCAAGCCTTTTTCATCATGTAACAACATCGCCAAAAAGGCATTAAAGAGTTGTTAACCTAATCTTGCATAGCTTCTTCTCTGGTAATATTGTACTGCTAACCAGAGCATACAAAACCTTTGCTAGACCAATTCTCGAATACAGCTCGTCTGTCTGGAACCCACACTGCATACCGGACATTAATACAATCGAGCGAGTCCAGAGATATTTCACGAGAAGAGTCCTCCACTCCTCTGCTCGCAACAGAATTCCTTATTTATTTTTTTTTTAATTTGATTTATATGCCGCCCTTCTCCGGAGACTCAGGGCGGCTTACAATGCGTTAAGCAATAGCCTTCATCCTTTTGTATATTTATACAAAGTCAGCTTATTGCCCCCACAAACTGGGTCCTCATTTCACCTACCTTAGAAAGGATGGAAGGCTGAGTCAACCTTGAGCCTTGGCGAGATTCGAACCCTGCAGTAATTGCAGACAGCTGGTCTTAATAACCAGCTTAATAACAGGGTGCCTTAAACCCCTGTACTACCAAGGCTTATGTCACCAGGCTTGAAATTTTGGGCTTAGAAAACTTAGAACTATGCCGCCTTCGGTCTGACCTGTTGGATCCTTATCCTACCGTTGGGTAGATAATATACAAAACTATGTTCTGTATCTTTAACTGCTACAAGATGACTAATTGATTAATTGGCTAAGCAGACATAAAAGAAGGCAGGAAGTTCATTCACTCCTCCTCGAGCTATTAGAAGGTTGAACTGCTGAAAGGAACTGTGCCGGTATTACTGAAGGAACTGGAATTGTAAGTTTTTGTGTTGAGCCTTGATTATTTGACGAAGTGTTATCTTTGTTTTAAGAAGCCAAGTTTGTTTGTTTTACTACAAGTAAAGACTATTTGTTTTTCTATAAACGTTCAGAGTCTGAGAGTATCTGTGTTTTTGCTAAGCAACGCTGTCTGGTCCGTTGCACTATTTTGCAGAGGGCACTTCTACCCTCAACATGACCTAAGCGTAGTACACAAAATTATCTCCTACAACGTCCTACCCAGTGGTGGGTTGCCCCCGGTTCGGACCGGTTCGCAAGAACTGGTTGTAACTGGTGAGGCCCCGCCCACCACCCCAGATGTCATCATCAGCGATCTGCGCATGTGATCCCGTCGCGAATCGGTAGCAAAGGTAAGTAGAACCCACCCCCTGGTCCTACCTGTCAATGACTACTTCAACTTCAACCACAATAATACACGAGCAAATAATAAGATACAAACTCAAGGTAAACCGCTCCAAATTCGATTGCAGAAAATACGACTTCAGCAACAGAGTGGTCAATGCCTGGAATGCACTACCTGACTCTGTGGTTTCTTCCCCAAACCCCCAAAACTTCAACCTTAAACTGTCTACTGTTGACCTCACCCCATTCCTAAGAGGTCTGTAAGGGGCGTGCATAAGCGCACCAGCGTGCCTTCCGTCCCTGTCCTAATATTCTTTTTACTTACTCTTTTCATGTATTCAAATTATGTTTATACTTGTATCTGTTATCTTATACATGCTTGACAAAAATAAATAAATGAATAATAAATAAATAAATAAATAAAATATCTACCGTTAATACGATATTGCAGCCGGCTCTTGTCCCGGAGGAGGCTTCCTTCTGTGATCTGTTGGGGAATAAAATAAAATATAATAAAATGAAACCATCAGAGTTTTCCTAAGATCTTGGCAGCCGTCCATCTGGCCCGACAAAGCAGAAATTCATACCCACCCAAATGAGCACTTGCGAATGAAAAAAAGTTTCGTTTAACCACTGCAAGCAATTCATTTAACAGCCATGGCCAAAACAAAGAGGTCGTAAAACCAGGAAGAAATTTAACGATGTTTGCTTTGCAACAGAAATTCTGGCCTCAGTTGCGGTCGTAAGTCGACGACCATCTGTCATAATGAAAAGTTATTTTCAGCAATAGGGTCCAACTCTTCTTATTTATTAGGGATGGAATGCCGATCGTCTTTTTGGTCCTTTCTTCTGCCCAAAATTGAAAATGCCTTCAAATTTGCTTGAACTTTGCTTGTTGGGTGCTGCAGCTCTCGTAACTCCACTGTTCTGCCCCAGCTCCGGATTTCCGAAGATATTGACACACACCAATGGTCCTTATCAAATTTTTTTCTTTTTTTTTTTTAATTTGATTTATATGCCGCCCTTCTCCGGAGACTCAGGGCAGCTTACAATAGCCTTCATCCTTTTGTATATTTATACAAAGTCAGCTTATTGCCCCCACAAACTGGGTCCTCATTTCACCTACCTTAGAAAGGATGGAAGGCTGAGTCAACCTTGAGCCTTGGAGAGATTCGAACCAGCAGTAAATTGCAGGCAGCTGTGTTAATAACAGGGTGCTTAGACCACTGTACTATCAAGGCTCTTTAATTCTTCTTTAATTTATTAAGTAGCAAGAATAAACCAAAGTCTGGCAAAGGTTGGCAACCAGCCCAGAAAGCAAGATACGATAAGACTTTTCCAAAAATGCTCTGATGATAATTACAAGTTGTTTCTAGCAAGAAACTTACTAACGGCGTGTGACTTAAATAGGCTAAGGGAGTGGCCAATTATCCTCAAGCCTTACTCTCGAGAAGACCTCCTCCTCCTGTGTAGCCACTCCTGCCTTCTGGCAGCCCTGCGTGCCCGAGCATTGAGAAGAGGCTCCTCCACTTCACTCTCTCCACTTGAAGGAGCCTCTGGAGGTTCTGAAGGCCCTGGCTGAGTCTCTCTGCCTCTGACACCACATCCTCTTCAGCCTCCTCGCTGTACGATGCGAGCGCCGGCTGCGCAGGCTGTGGCACGACACCACACCAGCCTCCTCGTCATCGGGATCAGCCACGATCCGTACAGGTCGCTGGCGGGGCACAACAATGCCTTCAAATTTACTGTTGTCCTTTTTTATAACCATTTTACACTCTGCTGATCCATCTTCCATCTCTGTACAAGCAGAATAACAGAATGGGAAGGGACCTCAGAGGTCTTCTAGTCCAACCCCCTGCTCAAACAGGAGACATTCAAGATAAATGTCCTATCTCTTCTTGAAATCCTCCAGTGATGGGACCACTCACAACTTCTGGAAGCAACTTCCACCCAGCGGATTAATTGTTCTCACTGTTAGGAAATTTCTCCCAGAAAAAAAAAACAACCCAGGATGATATTCCATACAACTTTTCTTCCCATTATACAGATGAGGAAAACTGAGGCCAGAGCCGACAGTCCCAGCCCATGCAAGAGCCTTACCTTCCCCACGGGCAGCCGGTAGAGCAGGGCTTGAAATGCCAGCCAGGCCAGGACCAGAGCAAAGTCTCGGGGGCTCCAGAGGGAGCGGAGGGAGGGCAGCGGCCAGGGGGGGCTCAGCGCGCTTGCCTGCTCCGTTCTGCAGACCAGCAGGAGGTAGAAGACGGTGCTGGGCATCACAACCATTAGGAGGGCTACCCCTGTAAGGAGGAGGAGGAGGAAGAAAAGGAGGAGGAGAGGAAGAGGAGGAAAAGAAGAAGAGGAGGGAAAGAAAAAGGAGGAGGAAGAAAAGAAGGAGGAGGAAGAAGAGGAGGAGGAGGAGAAGAAGAGGAGGAGGAGGAAAAAAAAAAGGAGGAGGAAGAAAAGAGGAGGAGGAAGAAGAAGAAAAGAAGAGGAGGAGGAGGAAAGAAGAAGAAAAAGAAGAAGAAAAGGAGGAGGAGGAGGAGAACGAAAAAAAGAGGAGGAGGAGGGGAAAGAAAAAGGAGGAGAAGGAGGAAAAATAAGAAGAAAAGGAGGAGGAGGAAGAAGAAAAAAAAGAAGAGGAGAAGGAGGAGGAAAGAAGAAGAAGAAGAGGAGGAGGAGAAAGAGAAGGAAAGAGGAGGAGGGGAAAGAAAAAGGAAGAGGAAGAGGAAAGAAGAAGAGAAGGAGGAGGAGGAGGAGGAGGAGGAGGAGGAGGAGGAGAAGGAGAAAAGGAGGAGGAGAAGAAGAAGAGGAGGAGGAGGAAAGAAGAAGAAAAGAAAAAGGAGGAGGAGGAGGAGGAGGAAAGAGAAGAAGAAGAAAAGGAGGAGGAGAAGGAAAGAAGAAGAAGAAGAGGAGGGGAAGAAAAAGGAGGAGGAGGAGGAGAAGGGAAGAAGAGGAAGAGGAGAGGAGAGGAGAAGGAGAAGGAGGAGGAGAAGGAGACAGCCCTTGTTACACAACTGGGCTCAAATCCCCCCTTTTCCATCCCAAAGGCAATCAACACAACAGTCGTTTTGCAGGGTGAGATGGGCGGCCAATCAATGTGTAATCCATTTAATAAAAATAAATTTTATCAATAAATAACTCGCCCAGGTTCACTTTGCATAGTGAGATGGCTGGCAGATAAATTTAGTAAGTCCCTTTTTTATATATAAATGAACATGCTTCAAAGAGACGCCTCGGATAGTCAGGCACATAAATTGAAAAAAACCAATCGATGAATAAATAAGCTGCCCAGAATCACTTTGCATAAATGAAATGGGAGCATATCAACGTAATAAATCAATCAATGAAAAGTTATTGTTGTTCTGACCCAGCCTTAAGCCGGAAACAAGAAACAGACTCCTGGCTAACGAAAAAACTCCTCCTTATGTGAATTAATTCCATTCACCTACCGAAAAGTCCAGGCAAGAGTCCTTCAAGGAGTTAACTGCGGTAACAGACCTTATCGGTTCCTTACCATAATTGCCAGGCCGGGAGCTCCCAGCCGAAAGGCTGCAAATTAAGTTCTGGCAAGCAGCCTTTGATGCACGAAATGCAATGAGCGAAATCTTCAGAAATACGAACGGTTGTCTCCTACGATCACCACTCCCCTTTCCCTCTATTTATTCCCCAGCCAGGGAGGGGCCGTTCAGTGTGTGCTTTGCTTCCCGAGTCAACTCCTTGTCCTCCGTTGCTCTCCTCTCCTAACTGCTCTGCGCATACGTGCATCTGGAACAGGCCCCAGCTGTTCCTCCTCCTCACTCATCTCAGCCTCCGAAGGCAGCTGCCTCTCCGGTGGCTGGAAAAAGTCGGACGGCCCTGGCTCTATCTCTGCGTCCGACACAGAGCATCCATCAGAGGCTTCCCCAGACTCCAGCATTGGCCCAAGTTCCTCCCCAGCCTCCTCATCCTCCGAGTCTGCCACGAGCTCTGTTGGCAGCTGGCAGGCCACAACAATTGGCCCTCTAACTCTCCATTCAGTCCTTGGGGGGCCCTGGGGTCAGTCCCTCCCTCTCAGCCTCACAGCCAAGGTGGAGAGGGGGATGGACTAGAAGCATCATCATTTTTCAACCTTTCCCTCTTACAGGTAGTCCTCAACTTACAACAGTTCATTTAGTGACCAAAGTTACAACGGAACTGAAAAAGGTGATTTGTGATCATTTTTCACACTTACGACCATTGCAGCATCCCCCATGGTGACGTGATTTACATTCGGATCAGTGGTGGGTTGCCCCCGGTTCGCACCGGTTCTCTAGAACGGGTAGTAAAACCAGCGGGAGGCTCCGGCTGCCGATCCCGACATCATCAGAACGCTTCTGTGCGAGCAGCCCCGTTCTACTTACCTTTAAGATAAGTAGTGGGTTCTATTTACCTTTACTACTTTACCGGTAGTAAAGGTAAGTAGAACCCACCCCTGATTCGGATGCTTGACAACTGACTCACATTTATGACGGACGCAATGTCCCAGGGTCACGCGATCCCCTTTTGCGGCTTTCTGACAATCAAAAAAGGAAGCCATATAACACGTTAACGTGTTGCTAATTTAACAACTGCAGTGATTCCCTTAACAAAATGTGGCAGTAAAATGTAAAATTGTAAAACGGACAAAATTCACTTAACAATTGTCTCGGTGTCAGGTTTTCAGGCAAGCACGTCAAGATGCATTTATCCTAGTGCTGACGCTCGGTTTGCAACATAAATTTTGGGCTCAATTGTGGTTGTAAGTTGAGGACTACCTGTAATCTGGTCCTTTAAAGGAGGGATTAGAAGGGACAATCAAATATGAGAATTGGAGATATCAAAGCTCTGGGCTCCCCCCTCCCCAATTCTCCTCTTCCTTACCAAATACACCCCCAAATTCCAGTTCTCTGGTGCGAAGAACCTTCAGCCGATCCATTTTTTTCCTTCCGAGCTCAGATCCCGAAGCGTCTTCGGTTGTGATTTTTTTCCACCCCACGGAGAACTCCTGCACCTGTTTTATGACTTGATCTCCATTAAATAGCCGACACCGGGCACCGTCTCAATCTGCAGGGGGGGAAAAAAAATCCCATTTGGACCAAGCGCAATTGTGTTCGACAAGGCTGGAGCTGCAGCGAGAAATTTGGGAGAGCCTGAATATTCCTGCTTTCTCCAGCTGGCCGAAGGATCCCCCTTCCCATTGAAATCCATCTTCGAACCAACTAATTTACGTGGAGAATAGATTTTACGTCGGCATCCTTTTCTCGGTGTGTAAACCGGGCTTGTAATTTGAGATGCGCTGCCTTCTTTTTTTAGAAATTAATCACAATGGGAGCATGCGAAGTCTCCCACAGGGCTAACAAAGGACAACCAGAATGGATCTCCTCCTTCCTTCTTTACTCGCGTTGGGAATTTTTCACCTCCGGTTTGGGATTCAGGAATATTGTGCAAAACACAATATTTTCACACAATGCAGCTCTCCTGTTGTTGCTGTTTTTTTGAAATTTTTTCTTTTTCTTTTTTAAAACATAAACATAAAACACATCTTTTCAAAACGAAGCATTGATCCGGTCATAAATTGGTACAATTACTAACAAATCTTAATTTTCAAATAACACAACTTAATATTTTACTCAATTATTTCCCTAAATTCTGTCTATTTAACAATGCAGTTTTCCCAAAAACCCATTACTTAAATCTTTAAATCCTAACCAAATATCATTTCATTTTTCTTTTTACTTAGATGAATGTATTTTAAAAATATAAATCATTACAATTATTATAAGCATTTAAACATTATTTTAACTGTTGCTCCCAATATAATCATCTTCATTGCTGTTTATCCCAACATAACATTCCTAATTTTAATTATTAATCCCAACATAATCATCTTATTTTTACCGCTAATCCCAGCACAATCATCTTTATTTTAACTGTTTATCCCAGCACAGTCATCTTCATCTTCATTTTAATCATCATCTTTTGCAGCTCTCCTATTTTGATTCCTGCCTGGGTGTGTGCAAGCGTGCCTGGGTAGGATTACACAACATCATTTTGCATTCTGTTATACGGGTAGTCCTTCGACTTACGACCGCAGCCGAGCCCAAAATTTCTGCGGCTAAGCGAGGCATGGGTTAAATGAACTTTGACACATTTTATGATCTGTCTTGCCACAGTTGTTAAGTGAATTACAGCATTTGTTAAACTTAGTAATACGGTTGTTAAGTGAAACTGGCTTCCCCCATGGGGGCTCGTCCGGGATTTGAACCCGGAACCTCTCACACCCAAAACATGAATCATACCCCTAGACCAGTGATCAGTGGCTAACCTTTTTGTCATCACGTGCCAAAAGTGAAGGAAGCATCGGGGGGGGGTGTTCAAGCGCATGTGTGCCCACACCCATAATTCTATGTGCCTCGCCCCCACGCATGCGTGTGTGACCCCCCCGTGCCCCCCCGCTTTTGGCACATGATGGCATGGTGGGCCTGGTAGGCCCACTTTTTGCCCTCCCCAGGCTCCAGAGCCTTTCTAGGAGCTTGGGGAGGGCAAAAACAGCCTTCCTCACACACCCCCAAGGCCTTCCGGAGGCAGGAAACAGTCTGTTTCCCTACTTCCGGTGGGCCCAGTAGGCCCATTTTTCACCCTCCCCAGGCTCCAGAGCCTTTCTAGGAGCTTGGGGAGGGCAAAAGCAGCCTTCCCCACCCCGCCAGAGGCCCTCCGGAGGCCAGAAACTGCCCATTTGCCGTCCGGGTGGGGAAGGCTGTTTTCGCCCTTCTCAGGCTCCTAGAAAGGAGAGCAAAAAACAGGCCTTCCTCACACACCCCCAAGGCCCTCCGGAGGCAGGAAACAGTCTGTTTCCCTACTTCCGGTGGGCCCAGGAGGCCCAAAAATGAGCTGGCCGGCGCATACATGCACACCGGAGCTGAGCTTGCGTGCCCACCGATATGGCTCCGTGTGCCACCTGTGGCATGCGCACCATAGGTTCGCCATCACGCCCCTAAACCAACGAGCGTCTAAATTTCAATCACGTGACCGTGGGGATGCCACAACGGTCATAATGTGAAAAACGGTCACAAGTCCGTTTTTTTCAACGGGGTTGTAACTTCGAGCGGTCATTAAATGAACTGTCATAAGTCGAGGACTACTGTAAAATGCCTAGTTTCTCTAATCGCTCTGCAATGGTAGAAGGCAATGATAGAAGCCAGATTCGCTTAACGGCCATGTGATTCACTTAACAACTGCAGCGATTTCGCTTAACAACCGCTGCAAAAAAAGATTGTAAAATCAGGCTTGAGTCACCTACACTGCCTTGCTTAGCAATGTCAATAACTGGTCCCAGTTGTAGTTGTAAGTCAAGGACTCCCCGTATATTTTTTTTCCAGAGTCAAAAAGGGTAAAATAGCTATTATATATTATTTTATTATCTATTATCTATTATTTTAGGATACATTTCAATAGGAGAAACTCAACTACGTTTCTTATGATGTCAATGGCCTAACCTCTCTTTTAAATTTTTTTTAAAAATTTTAAATTTTTAAAATTTTAAATTTGTCTTATGAATTGGGGTGTTTTAAATTTTGTTTTTCGGGCCAATTATTTAATTGTATTTTAGTGGTTTTTTAACATTTGTATTATATGTATTTTATTTGGCTGTTCACCGCCCTGAGTCCTTCGGGAGTAGGGCGGTATGCAAATTCAATTAATAATAATAATAATAATAATAATAATAATAATAATAATAATAATAATGGGAGGAAGGAACTTTTGCAGAGAGAGGGTTTTTTTTTGTGAACTCAGACCCTAACGCAAGGATCTGCAACCTTAAACATTCAAAGAGCCATTTGGACCTGTTTCGCACAGAAAAGAAAACACCGGGAGCCACAAAAACCTGGGTGGGCGTGGCCAACTCGACGTCACTCACTTCTATCAGTCACATGACCACCCCTTAGCCACGCCTACCCAGCTGGTCATTAGGGCAGAGAACCAGTTGTTAAAAAACACCGGGAACCACAAAATCCTTTTGACATCTCTCTCTCCCTCCCTCCCTCCTTCCTCCCCTCTCTCTCTATCTCTCTGTGTCTCTCTCTCTCCCCCTCTCTGTCTTTCTCTGTCTCTGCCCCAGCCCCTTCCCCATTACCCGCCATCGCCCTTACCTTCTCAGGCCAGGCGAGGAGTGACTGGGAGAGGAGGGCGAGGAGAAGGGGGCCAGCCAGTAGTGGGATCACCTGACAGGGAGCCACAGCAGAGGGCCCAAAGAGCCACATGCGGCTCCGGAGCCGCAGGTTGCTGACACCAGCCCTAACGTCACAACAGGAAGGGGGAGGAGTTGAATTTTCATTCTCTTGTAAAAAAATCACACTCTTAACATAAACCAGCTATCTCGTGCACGGATATTTGGGGTCCTGTTTTGTTGGCTAAGACGCTGAGCTGGTCGATCGAAAGGGTTCGGCAGTTCAGCGGTTCGAATCCCCAGTGCCGCGTGACGGGGTGAGCTCCCGTGACTTGTCCCACCTTCTGCCAACCTAGCAGTTCGAAAGCAGGTAAAAAATGCAAGTAGAAAAATAGGGACCAGCTTTGGTGGGAAGGTAACCAAAGGTGAGCCTTTGGCGTTGAGTCATGCCGGCCACAGGACCACGGAGGCGTCTTCGGACAGCGCTGGCTCTTCGGCTTTGAAACGGAGATGAGAAGCGCCCCCTAGAGTCAGGAACGACTAGCACAGATGTCCGACGGGAAAATTTACCTTTCTTGGGAAATCCTTCCCTCCGTGGCTGATTAGATTCTGTACATCAGAATGCATTGGTGCACCAAACTGCATGTGGTGCACAGCAAGGCCTTAAACTTGCAACTTGCATCTGGCATGCAAAATGCGGGAAATGCCAGCGCGGAAGAGGAGGCATTCCACAAAGGGAACTGGGCATCGTATCCAGAGCCACTGACAGCCCCACTGAAGGATTTGATTGACAGAATTAACAGCATCCCACCAGGCAGCCTGAATGAGGCTCCTTCCAGGTGAGTCCAGATTAGATTAGATTAGATTAACAGGGTCGGAAGGGACCTTGGAGATCATCTAGTCCAACCCCCACCCCCCCACCCCCGTCCAAGCAGGAGACCTTACACCATTTCTGACAGATGGCAGTCCAGTCTCTTCAAAGGGATAAAAAATGAGAGAGATTTCTGCCCCGGCAGACAAAGACATTTCGGGGACCCAAAGGCTTCCCACTCCAATCTTGCAGATTCTCAGGATTCTCATCCGCCCCTGTGAAACCCACCCACCCCTTTTAGAGGTGCCCTCCTGCCTCTCTTCAGCAACCTCTCCAAGGAGGATGGAGACCCCCCCTCCTGTGTCTCCCCTTAGGGAGGCTCACCTGTGCGAAGGATGCCAGGAGGTGCACCTGTCCTGCAGAGTGTCTGGCCAGGGAGCCTGACAGCTGGCTGCCCGCCCTCTGCCCATGCTAGCCCTAGGCAAGGAGAGCCAATCGCCTCCCAAGGATGGAATGACGTCACGGGGCAAAGAGCCTATCCGGGTGGTAGGAGGGCACCTTTTCATCCCAGGTTGCCTTTCATCCCTTTCAGCTCTTCTGGAGATGGGAGGGAGGGAGGAAGGAAGGAAGGAAATAATAAGAAGCGAGGAATTAGGTAGAAGAAAACAGGAATGAGAGACGAATTGGGGGAAGAAAAGGAAGGGAGGGAAAAAGGGAGGGAGGGAGGAAAGAAAAATAGGAAGGGAGGAATTAGGTAGAAGAAAACAGGAATGAAAGTCGAATTGGGGGAAGAAAAGGAAGGGAGGGAGGGAGGAGGTAGGAAGAAAAATAGGAAGGGAGGAATTAGGTAGAAGAAAACAGGAATGAGGGAGGAATTGGAAGAAAAGAAGGAAGGTAGGGAGGGAGAAAGGAAGGAAGGAGGGAGGAAAGAAAAATAGGCAGGGAGGAAATCAGGTAGAAGAAAACAGGAATGAGGGAGGAATTGGGAGAAGAAAATGGAAGGAAGGAAGGAATTAGGTAGAAGAAAAGAGGAATGAGGGAGAAATTGGAAGAAAAGGAAGGAAGGAAATAATAGAACAGGAGGAATTAGGTAGAAGAAAACAGGAATGAGGGAGGAATTGGGGGAAGAAAATGGAAGGAAGGAAGGAAAAATAGGAAGGGAGGAATTAGAAGAAAACAGGAATGAGGGAGGAATTGGAAGAAAATAAGGAAGGGAGAGAGGGAGGGTGGGAGGAAGGAAATAATAGGAAGCGAGGAATTAGGTAGAAGAAAACAGGAATGAGAGACGAATTGGGGGAAGAAAAGGAAGGGAGGAGGGAGGAAGGGAGGGAGGGAGGGAGGAAAGAAAAATAGGAAGGGAGGAATTAGGTAGAAGAAAACAGGAATGAGGGAGGAATTGGAAGAAAAGAAGGAAGGTAGGGGAGGGAGAAAGGAAGGAAGGAGGGAGGAAAGAAAAATAGGAAGGGAGGAATCAGGTAGAAGAAAACAGGAATGAGGGAGGGAATTGGGAGAAGAAAATGGAAGGAAGGAAGGAATTAGGTAGAAAAAAAGAGGAATGAGGGAGAAATTGGAAGAAAAGGAAGGAAGGAAATAATAGAACAGGAGGAATTAGGTAGAAGAAAAGAGGAATGAGGGAGGAATTGGGGGAAGAAAATGGAAGGAAGGAAGGAAAAATAGGAAGGGAGGAATTAGAAGAAAACAGGAATGAGGGAGGAATTGGAAGAAAATAAGGAAGGGAGAGAGGGAGGGTGGGAGGAAGGAAAAATAGGAAGGGGGGAATTAGAAGAAAACAGGAATGAGGGAGGAATTGGAAGAAAATAAGGAAGGGAGAGAGGGAGGGTGGGAGGAAGGAAATAATAGGAAGGGAGGAATTAGGTAGAAGAAAACAGGAATGCAGGAGAAATTGGGGGAAGAAAATGGAAATAAGGAACAGGAAAGAAAGAAGGAAGGAAGGAGAAAGAAAGAGGGCAGGAAACGAGGGCAGGAAGGAAAAAAGGACCGGAGAAGAGAAGGAAGGGAGAACAGGAGGGAGGAGGGAGGGAAAGAGGGGAGGGGAGAGAAGAAAAGAAGGGAGGAAAAATAGAGAAGGGAGTGAGGGGGGAGGAAAGAGAGAGGAGATAAACCAAAAAAAGTTGCTCCCAAAGCCTCAGATGTGCCCCCACCCCGCAAAATGCCCCCTCCATATCAGCAGAGCACAATTTTCTCCCCCAAGTAGGCAAACACACATATTTGTGTGGGCAAATAAGTGGCCCTTTTACAACCTGTGGACTTCAACTCCCAGAATTCCTGAGACAGCTTGGCCACATTTGTCCACCCTTTGGTCACTGAAAGCTGCAGGGGGAATTCTGGGAGTTGAAGTCCACACGTCTGAAACTTGCCCAGGTTGAGAAAGTCTCTCTCTCTCTCTCTCTCTCTCTGTCTCCTAATTGCTGCAAATAAATACTCCCGCCTCAAGTTAAAGCAATAATTGGCTTGCCTTCTGAACCAATGGCAAGGCAGACACCCTTATTTCCGGCTCCTCCTACCTGCTTCCGTTTTCCTACAGATCTCGCAGGTAAGGAGGGCTGTTTCGTTCTTGCCGAATCCATTGATAATCTTAATTATATTTTTGCCATCCGTGCTTATTATAACCTTGGAAATATTTTACCCAATGCAAGGAAGAAATCCCCATCAAGCTGTTATCAGATTATTAAACCCTTTGTATATTTTTAAGCCATTATTCCAACGTGGTTTGTTCCATGCGGGGTGGCTGGGATGACTCTATGCTGGCTTTCTTAAAACCCAAGATTTTATGCTGAAATGAAACCCAAATTCTAACCCCAAATGGCAAATAAACCAAATTTAAATTTATTTTGATTATTTAATATATAAATATAATGTATTTCTTGTATGGCATTCACTATAACGTATAGAAAAATTTAGGCTTTGTTTTTTATATTTATTTTATATTTAATATTTATTTCAATTTTTAAATTAAAAATGGTTTAAAGTAGCAGTTTTGGGATTTTTATGCTTAAATCGGACGAGACACCTTAAATTCTGCTTCCTTGTTAGCAATGTGCAGCTTTATAAAGTATAACGGTATTGTGGTTTATTTTTTAATCTGTTGAAGGTATTTTTACAGGCAAGACTCCATCATGTTAACTCAGAAATGTTATTAGTTTGAAGTTTCTAGTCCAATAATCCCATGTGAGGCTTCATTGTTAGAATCCAGAACTTCGGTGATGGTACAAATCCTAAACTCAACCGTAGACCAGCACAGGGCGTGCAAAATGCAAAATTTTTAAAGCTAAACAGAATATAAAATACACAGTTTAACGAAACTAAAATAAATATAAAAACCATTTTAAAAAAAAAAAAGCTAAAGGAAGGGATCAGTAAATAAATATAAAAATTAATATATGGCAAACTTAAATTGTAACGATATATAGCATAATATATACAAGATACACAGTTAACAAAATATGATTTTGAAAAAAACATAGGTAAATATATAAACATGAAAATTAATATATGGCAAACTATAATATATACCGTAGGATAATCTATACAAAAATACACAGTTAACGAAACTAAAATAAATATAAAAACCAATTTTTTTTAA
Source organism: Pantherophis guttatus (assembly GCF_029531705.1). The sequence continues at coordinate 1,261,876 of NW_026844085.1, read as the reverse complement.
AAAAAACAAAGCTATACAAAGGGATCAGTAAATAAACAAAAAAATTAATATATGGCAAACTTAAATTGTAACGATATATAGCATAATATATACAAGATACACAGTTAACAAAACTAAAATATGATTTAAAAAAAACGGGTAAATATATAAACATGAAAATTAATATATGGCAAACTATAATATATACCGTAGGATAATCTATACAAAATACACAGTTAACGAAACTAAAATAAATATAAAAACCAAATTTTACAAAACAAATCCCATAGGAAGGGATAAGTAAGTATATAAGCATAAAAATTAATGTACGGCAAACTATAATATATAGGATAATATACAATATATTGAGATTTATAAAGTATAAGACAATTTAATATATATGATTGATGTAATAAACCCTTTTTTCAAACCTGTTACTGTGGGTTATGTTAAAGAAGTAAAATGAATACAATAATAACAATACAAAAATGCATTGTGTTGCTCGAAAACGTGAGCTATATTTCAGAGCTGCATTGACCCTTTTTCCTTTGTTTTTTACAGCGTGAAAATGGTTTGTCTGTTTTTGAGGCCCCTCCTTGTGGGGGGCAGTTGTGTCCCTTTACGGAAAACTAGCATCTTCTGGATCTGCAAAACAAGATTTCTTTCTTTCTCGTCTGTTTGGGTAAGGCCTGGGTGAAGGGGCATTTCTGTGCTTCTAATGTTACGAACTTTATGGAATTATAGATTGTGCTTCTAGAGCAGTGTTTTTCAAATTTGGTGACTTTAAAATGGGTGGTGCAGCAGATTAAAGTGCTGTTAAGTAACATCAGCTGCCTGCAATTACTGCAAGTTCGAATCTCACCAGGCTCAAGGTTGACTCAGCCTTCCATCCTTCCAAGGTAGGTAAAATGAGGACCCGGATTGTGGGGGCAATAAGCTGACTTTGTATAAAAAAGAACACCGCTTGGGGGGGGGGGCCGAAAGCCCTACTAAGCAGGTCTATACAAAAGTATGAAGGCTATTGCTTAACGCATTGTAAGCCACCCTGAGTCTCTGGAGAAGGGCGGCATATAAATCGAACCAATAAATAAATAAACCCCCAGAATTCCCCAGCCACCATGCTTTAAGATATATGGACTTCGACTCCCAGAATTCCCCAGTCTGTGTTTTAAGATGTGGCCTACAACTCCCAGAATTCCCCAGCCACTATGCTTCAAGATATATGGACTTTAATTCCCAGAATTCCCCAGTTGTGTTTTAATACACGTGGCCTACAACTCCCAGAATTCCCATCAGCCACGTTCTGGGAGTTGTAGGCCACATGTCTTAAAACAATGACTGGGGAATTCTGGGAATTAAAGTCCATCTATCTTGAAGCATGCTGGGTGGGGAATTCTAGGAGTTGGAAGTCCACCCATCTTAAAAGTCACCATGGTTAAAAAACACTGCTCTAGAGAATAAAAATAGCCACCTCGGTTTACAGTATATGAAATGCACTTTTATTTTTAACTAGCTGATAACTCAGTGTTGCCTGGGTATTTATTTATCCCAATCCTGTATTAGACAGGATTAGAAGAGCAATTGATTTCGGCGAGAATTAAATTAGTTATGAATGTTTTCCCCGTGCCCGGACAAGCATCAAGTAAAATGATACCATCTTGTTTTGCTACCTGATCCATGATCATTTGGTATGCTTTTTTTCTGATCTTGATTTAGAAGTGGCTTCTTGTCCACGATATATGCACTACGCTGTTCGACGTTGTAGTTCTTTTCTCATATATAATCTGTGTGAAGTACGTCATGTCGATCTTGTAGTGGTGCAGGCAGGCCGAGTTGCAGTAATGTTTTATTGATCATGGCCATACATTTGTCCTCAAGAATAATCAAAGCCTTGTTGAAAATGTCCGGACCAAACGTAATTTCTAATGTTGGATTTTCTTCCTTACTAGAGGGAGCTCCCTTGTGAAGTACTGTGAAGCCATTACCATGGCATCTCCACTGTGCTGCACAGTAGAAGCCATTTTAAGGCAGTGCAGTAGAAGCCATTTTAAAGCAGTACAGTAGAAGCCATTTTAAGGCAGTGCAGTAGAAGCCATTTTAAGGCACAACAGGCTGTATCTTAACAGAACACACACTGAGTGGTGTTAGGGGTGTCTTATCCGCACAGTATTTGTTTCCAGAGAGTAAGTCATTTGTGTACCAAGTTTGGTTGAAATTGCTCAAGGCGTTCCAGAGTTATGTTGGAACATAGACACATACATAGCCATTTTTATATACGTAGATGTTATTGCCAAATGCAAGAAACAATCTTACAATATGTAGAAAGGCGTATCAAAATTACTTGAAAAAAACTAATTCTAGACAATCTGACCCCAAGAGTCATTGTTTGAGAGAATACAGGTAATCCTCTACTTGCAATTACAATGAGCAAAATCTCCAGAAATACGAACGGTTGTCTCCTACGACCACCCCTCACCTTTCCTTCTATTTATTCCCCAGCTAGGGAGGGGCCATTCAGCACCCACATGTGCTTTGCTTCCTGTGTCGACTCCTTGTCCTCCGTTGCTCACCTCTCCTAACTGCTCTGCGCATACGTGCATCTGGAACAGGCCCCACCTGTTCCTCCTCCTCACTCATCTCAGCCTCCGAAGGCAGCTGCCTCTCCAGCGGCTGGGAAATGTTAGACGGCCCTGGCTCTATCTCTGCGTCCGACACAGAGCATCCATCAGAGCCTTCTCCAGACTTCAGAACTGACCCAAGTTCCTCCCTATTGTCCGAGTCTGTCGCCAGCTCCACTGACAGCTGGCGGGCCACAACATTTTTAGACGGTATCAAGGTTCTAAACGAGCAAACGTATTTTCTGATATTTGATCTTTTTCTTTTAGAGCTTGAGTGCCGCGGCGTCTTGAGGGAGCAGCTGCATCGCAAGATGGACTGAACGAATTCTGGAAGTCACCGATTCTTCGGGAGTTCAGTATATTTCGTATGAAGAGGATGGAAAAAGGTATCTCGATTTTTTTTATTGGCTTCTGGGTGTTTTTTTTTTAACGTGGAAATATAAATAGGATTTTCGATGGTCTGCTATGATGAACTGCATGTTCTGTCCGTGTTTCACCTGATAAACCATGATTAGAAACATGCCCTGAGCAGAGCCTGCTTTTGGACACCGCTGTCTTCACGGGGATGGTGTTAGCTCTTAAACTCATCCCTCTTGGGCGAAATTAAAGGTAGTCCTTGACTTACAACAGTTCCTTTTTAGTGGCCGTTCATAGTTACAGTGGCACTGGAAAAAAAGGGAGACCTACAGGTTGCCCTCGATGTAAGGACCCTAACGGAGCCTACTCATTGCCATTTTAAAGTTGTGACTATTGTAAAGTGGGTTACTCATGTAACTAACTGTTCTGCCCCAGCTACGGACCCCAATGAACGCAGCACACACAAAGTCTGTACAAACCTTAGTTTACTAAATTAAATCAGTCTTTTTCAAACAAAGGCTGTTAATTAACTTTCTTAACAGCCTACAAGAATCCAAAGAATAAATAATCATAATCTTACTGTGGTTGGCAGAATGCCCAGAAGCAATTTGCAGGAAAACTGATGAGAAACAAGAGCCGAATCAAGACGCAAAGGAATGTGAACTAAGTTTCCTGCAAATTGCATCAGTCGTCATCCTTCCTTAAATAGGCTAGGGGAGTGGCCAATTAGCCCCAAGCCTTACTCTCGAGGAGACCTCCTCCTGAGGAGCCACTCCTGCCTTTTGGCAGCTCTGCGCACCCGTGCATCAAGAAGAGGCTCCTCCTCTTCTTCCTCTTCACTTAAGGGAGCTTCTGGAGGTTCTGAAGGCCCTGGCTGAATCCCCGCCTCTGGCACCACATCTTCTCCAGCCTCATTGTTCTACTCGAGTGCCAGCTGCACAGGCTGCTGGCGCAGCACCACACCAGCCTCATCGCTGTCGGAATCAGCTACTAGCTGCACAGACCGCTGACGGGCCACAACACCAACTCAATGGGGGAAAAAAATTGTGTTTGTTAAGCGAACCCATGTTTGAAAAGCAGAAGTAAACCCCAGTTTTCTGCAAACACGTAAATTGCAATCAGGTGGCCGTGGGACACCGCAAAGGGCTTTGAAGTATAGAAACAAAATTGAAAATGAGAGCTCCTTGGTGCTGTCTGAGCTTGGTTGTTATTACCAAGTTCAGAGAGCACCAAGGAACTCTAATTTCAACCCTGAGCTACAAATATTCTCCTTTATTTTAATAATGGCCCAAAAGCTAAACCAATAAATAAATACCATACTTTTCAGAGTATAAAACACACTTTCCCCCCCCAAAAAAGGTGGAAATGTTGGTGAGTCTTATACACCAAATACAGCCATTTTTGGCCTCCCAAAACCCCGCCCTGCGCATCCCGTTTTTGCCAAAAACAGACCTGTTTTTCAAAAAAAATGTATTGCGCAGAGGGTTTGGGAGGCCTGCAGAGTGCTCCTAGGAGCCGGGGAACACAAAAAAAAAACATTTTTTTTCCTTAACTTACCTCTTCGAAATCTTGGTGTGTCTTATACTCAGGTGCGTCTTATAGTCCGAAAAATACGGTATATCAATATTCTCCTTTAACATTGAAAATGTCTCACTCTGAACTGCCTTTGACAATAAAAGGTGAAGAGCAGGACGGTTGCTGTATTACAGATTTTTTTTTTTTGACTGCCAGTAGATCAAAAGTATTTGATTGCTAACTCAAGAATTACCGTGTTGTTGTTTTTTAAAGATTGACGATTCCAGCAAGAATTGGGCGAAAACAATTTCCCTCCACTTTGAAAATGTAAGTCTTGATGCATTTCTCCTGGTTTAATAAGAGACAAAAGATTGTATTTGAAGAAGAGGCTGTTGATGGACTAGAATTAATTAAAAATAGTTATAGAAGTGGATAGTTATAGAGGGTTATTTTCATCGCCTTCTCAGGCTCGCAATCTTAAGAAGGCACAGTATGGAGGGAGGAGAGGGGCGTGATGGGTACCAGCCTTTCAGCATTTAAGCCAGGGATCTCCAAGCTTGGGAACTTTTAAGACTTCTGGACTTCAACTCCCAGAATTCCTCAGCCAGCAAAGCTTAAAGTTCCCAAGCTTGGAGATTTAAGCAGACAAAATGTTTTATAAATGCTTGATTTGATGACTGTTCCTCCCACTGCTGCAAGCCTCAAACAGCGGGATTTTATGTCATCAGATATTAACATGACCTTTCTTCACTCAAAAGTGTCTTTAGATGGGTTGGCCGTCTGTGACACGGTTGAATTTTGCGGGGTCGCACATTTCTAAAAGAGCCAACAAATGTGACACTTAAAAGTCTTTAAAGAGACTGGCTGTTCTCAAAATGCACAGAACGCAAACCTGTGAGCTGAAATTAGCATCCGTGCTTGAATTATATCTAAATTTCTGCATTGTGCTTTTCCTCCACAGAGATGTTTTAATAGGCAGGGAAAACCATTCTTCCTTGCTAACCATGCCAAAGAAATCACGATGAGGAAGCAGAAGAATTGGCAACGATGTATTGGAATAACGGGGACTCCTCTAGGAATGAGTAAACGGCGCCTCACCTTCGTTTATCAAATTGGGTAACTTCAATACATTTCTTGTCCGAATTAAATGTAGCTCAGGGTTCTTCCAATTAACCGACACTCAACTCTGAACCGAACACGGTGACGTGCAATTTATGTACCCGGCTTAGTGAGCTGAGCTAAACTAGTGGCATTTGCCTTATGGGTTAGGGCAGGGGTCAGCAACCTGCGCTCTGGAGCCGCATGTGGCTCTTTCGCCCTTTTGCTGCGGCTCCCTGTCACTCAAAATACGCGTCACAACCGCCAATATGCGACAAGACGTTGGCACACGATTTATTGAGCTTTTAAATCATGGATAAATCCAAGAAAAGAAAAGTTTCAGAAGAAAACAGAACGCTTAATTCAACTACATATGCTAGTTTTGTGGCCGCTCGAGAAATAGTCAGGCACGGGAAGGTTTTTGTGGCTCCCGGTGTTTTCTTTTCTGTGGGAAACGGGCCCAAATGGCTCTTTGAGTGTTTAAGGTTGCAGATCCTTGGGATAGGGTTAGGGTTACCGATCGGTGCTTACTTCGTCATCACCTGATTGAAAAATACATACAAATAGACCTGTATCATCATACTCCGGTTTTATAGATCTCAAGGCAGCCTTTGATAAGGTTACCAGGACTAAGTTATGCGAGAAGTTGGAAGCTGTCTCAAATTGACCGCAGGTTTTTTCTTCTATTATGTGCCCTACATACTAAAACATCCCTCAAGGTGAGGTGTAAAATGCAAGGGTCCCTCTCGAAGTCAGTTAAAACTCAAAAAGGGGGTTAAACGGGGATGCATTTTGTCCCCCTCCCTGGCTTTTATTTATTTTATTTAGTCCAATTTATATTTATTTTTTATTTTATTTCAAATTTATATACCGCACCTTCTCCCAAGGGACTCAGGGCGGTGTACAGCCAGATAAAAACATACAATACAAACATTAAGAACAATTAAAAGAATATATATTAATTTAGCCCCAGTTTAAAATGACAAACCAATTAAAAATTTAAAATTTAAAAATATGTTAAGCCAGCCCGGCTTGATGAAAAAAGAAAGTTTTAAGGGCACGGCGGAAGGCACCGAGGTCTTGGATTCTCCTTATCTCTGAGGGCAGCTGGTTCCAGAGGGTAGGTGCCCCCACAGAGAAGGCCCTCCCCCTGGGGGTCACCAGCCTACATTGCTTGGCCCTCTCTGTGGGGGCGCACCGGTCGGTGGGAGGTCGTTGGTGGCAGCAGACGGTCTCGAAGACAGCTAGGCCCTATACCATGGAGCACTTTAAAGGTGGTAACCAACACCTTGAAGTGCACCCGGAAGACCACCGGGAGCCAGTGCCGCCTTTCTCCGGAGACTCAGGGCGGCTTACAATGCATTTAAAAAACCATTATAAAAACATTCAAAATTAAAATATTAAAACCCATTCACACCATTCATGGCCGGATCTCACAAGATCGCAACAGCGAGGTCAACGTTTACATAAACGACATGGTTAAAATGGCTAAACGAACCAAATCTTCACACCCTCCAAAAATAAGTGACCGAAGAATCACCCTCCTGGCTCTAGGCAGATGCCGCTGTGATCCTCTCCGGGACACCAGTAGGCCTTAGAAGATCCTTGGGAGCCCTTCTCCATCCAGTACTGTACTTAACAATAAACTGGACATAAACTATGAGAAAACAAAGATCGTGGCCTTTGCAAAAAGGCCAAAACTTCAAACGGCCACAAAATAGAGCAGGTAAAATCACCTTCAAATCCCTGGGGGTGGCCACTCAGGCCAAAGGTTGAAGAAAAGCACACCGAGAATATGCAGCTGCCGTGGGCCAAAGATCAGCGAGCGCCATCCTTAAAATTTTTCCGCACAAAAGGGAGGATACTACGCCCCTGCTGCTATTTAGCTTTTCGTGGCTACGTCGCTAGCCACGAAACCTTGCTTGGACCGTCTGCTTTGTGTTTTACATCATTAGAAAGAGTTCAAATTCATTAGATCAGTTCTCCAGATGCCACGTTGTGTCTCAAATGCACTTCTGCGCCATTGGCTCAAGAGAGGTGGAGACTGGGTCACATACTCCTTAGATGTTCCTTTTATACGGAGATTAGGAAAAAAAATCCGATAATCGATAGGTATCCTGGCCATTCCGACACTACCTATCTCCAGTGGCTGCTTTAAGGATGAACGGTCCATAACTACAGCGCAGGTGGCCAAATTCTGCACAGTAACACGGGGGATTCATTGGAAACGCGTCTCTTTACCATCATAGTTAAGTTACATAACAATTGTGGCAAACAAATTGCGGCCTTCCGAAAAGCGGTGAAGATCTGGCTTTTCCGGCAGGCCTGGGGCCGTTGATCTCGCTTTGCGATCTGACGAGATCCGGCCATGAATGATGTGAATGGGTTTTAATGTTTTTAATTTTTAAGTGTTTTTATAGTGATTTTTTGAGTGTATTGTGAGCCGCCCTGGGTCTTAAATTGAATAAATAAAAAATAAATAAATAAACCCTTTGCATTGTCCTTTTCCCTTTTAGCGTTGAACCTACAACGGGCCACACAGTTTAGGGATTTGCAATTATCATATACTCAGACCATGTATAATGGACACTGGATTTTATTATAGATTATTTATTACTTGATACTAGAACTTTTAAGTGTCTATATACTGAATTTTTTATTTGTTCTGGTCTAAGACTAATAAATTATTGTGGGGGTTGGGTTCTCGTGTCAAAACTTTGCATAAAATAAAATATACGGTATATTTGTGAGTTCTCTTTGCATTCTTCAGCTGACCTGGCTATAAATTAAAATATTTTTTCCAGCCTTAAGACTCTTTGTTTCACAATTTCCGTGCAAGAAATTTTGTGCACTGAAACGCATTCACTGAAATGTGTTTTATAAATGCATTCACTGAGCAACTGCATTTTAAAGACAAACGTTTAAAACTGTATTGCCGTTCAGTCATTAGCGACCAAAATTTTGGGGTCAATTGTCATAAGTGGACTTTGAGGGTTGCGACAAAGAAGTGGGGTGGTCGCTTTATTTTCCAAAGCACCAGAAGGCAGGACAAGAAACGACGGATGGAAACTAATCAAGGAGAGAAGCAACCTGGAATTAAGGGGAAATTTCCTGACAGTGAGGATAATTAATCAGTGGAACAGCTTGCCACCAGAAACTGGGTGCTTCATCACTCGAGGTTTTTAAGAAGAGACTAGACAGCCACTTGTCTGAAATGGTATAGGATTTCCTGCTTGAGCAGGGGGCTGGACTAGAGGACCTCCAAGGTCCCTTCTACATTCAGGAATACGCTTTTGCCAAACCTTCACTCTAGCCAAGCCTGTCCTCTTAATAAGTCTGTTTCTCTTCACGTATGACAAGTTTTTGTATCCTCCAATTATGCCTGTGAAAATCACAATTTTTTGTTATTTCTGGCCTCTGCCCGACTTTGATCTGAGTGGAAATTCTGCGCCAGTATGCAATGATTTGAGGTGGGCGTCTTGGGTGATCGGGCCCAAATGTGACTTCTTCAGTCATCCTGTTAAGCAAATCTTGGCTTAATATTTTGTGTGGATACAGCCAATAGCAGGAAGCACCATAGGATACCTTTAAGAATTACTCTTCCCCCTTAATTCCATGCCCATTTAAAGTTTCCAAGACTGGCAATTAAACCTGGTTTTATTTTCTTTGAAGGACACGGTGGCTAACACGCTGATTTTGTCGATTGGAAGGTTGGCAGTTCAGCAGTTCAAATCCCTAGTGCTGCCCCGTAATGGGGTGAGCTCCCGTGACTTGTCCCAGCTTCTGCCAACCTAGCAGTTCGAAAGCAGGTAAAAGAAAATGCAAGTAGAAAAATAGGGACCACCTTTGGTGGGAAGATAACAGCGTTCCGTGCGCCTTTGGCGTTGAGTCATGCCGGCCACATGACCACGGAGACGTCTTCGGACAGCGCTGGCTCTTCGGCCCCCTAGAGATGAGCACCGCCCCCTAGAGTCGGGAACGACTAGCACATATGTGCGAGGGGAACCTTTACCTTTACCTTTACCTATTTCTTTTGAAAGAAGTTATTAGGCAGAATGTTATTTTCTAAAGTGTTGGTTTATTTACAAATATACAAAGCTCAGCTCAGATCGTTGCAACGTAGACAAATAATGAATCCGCCTCTTATTTTTTCCCATTCGCTTCCATTGCAATAAAATGATTTATACATATTTTGTACTGTACAGTAGTCCTCGATTTACAGCGGTTAATTTACTGAATGTTCAAAGTTAACAATGGCACTGAAAAAAAAGGACTTGCAACTTTTTCACACAACCGTTGCAGCATCCCATGGACACAGGATCAAAATCCAGATCCTTGGCAACTGGCTTCTATTTATGACGGCCGCAGTATTCCTAATGTCACATGACCCCTGTTTGCAACCTGACAAAATCCATGTGGGAAGCCAGATTCACTTAACTCTGTTACTCACATAACACTTGCGATGATTTCACTTAACTGCAAGAAAGGTGGTAAAACAGGCCAAAATTTGCCTGTCTTGCTTAGACACATAAAATTTGGGGCTCAAATGTGGTCCTAAGTCGAGGACTATTTGCATTGCAATTACAATTCCCTCTTTTCCAGCAAATTGTTCTCTCTGCTGGATTTTCAGGACATGGTAGACATTTTGTTCAAACTCTCCAAAACCTGTTGCACACAAAGGGGACGTGTCTTTTGTCTTAAGAGACACACTTGTGTAGGAACTGAGGCAGGGGCTGCCTCTGGAAATTGGAGCTGGTCTGAATGCAAGTCAGGAGCAGCTCAGGTGCCTTCACAGTTGCGTTGTGGTTCTGCAGCCAGTTGTTGAAATTTTTGAGCTCGCAACTGCAAACTAAGGACAGTTCCCTCAAATCCAGGAATCGCAGCTGCCCCATTGGTTGAAACGTGGAGGGCGAGAGGGTCATCAGCGGATTTCCACGGATACTGAGACCACGCAGGGATTTCAAACTACGGAAGATCTGTTCTGGAAATTTGTGCAACCTGTTGGCCCCGAGATCCAGGATTTCTAAAGATGTCAAACTCTGGAAAAGGTTTCCAGGCAAGTCCCGAAGGTGATTGGAGCTGAGATTCAACACCCGGAGTTTCCCCAGATGCTGGAAGAGGTCGGTGCATTTCTGGGTGGCCCAAATGTCTCCCAGATTGTTGTGGGAAAGGTCCAGTTGTGTAAGTTGCCTCGGAGACTTCTGGACTCGTGAACACCACATCAGGTGGTTGCCGGAGAGATTCAGAAACTTTAAGGAGGGAATCTCTGCGAGCTGATGCCAGACGTTCCCCAGGTCCTTCAGACGGTTGGAGGAGAGATCAAGATGGACCAGGTTTGGGCCAAGTTTTTCTATGCCCCAGGTGTTCTGGATCCTGTTTTGTCCCAAATTAAGACTCATCAAGGAAGGGAGATTCCCATTGGGAACTCGGTCAAGAGCGTTGTCTTGCAGGTCAAGGAACTGCAAAGATTTTAGACCCATCAGGGCGTCATGCTGAACAATCCCGATGTGGTTGGACTTCAGAATCAGACGTCGTAAAGGAGAGGACTTCAAATCCTTCAGTCCTTCCGTGTATAGCTCCCCGAGGAGATTGTTGGACAGATCCAGAACCTGGAGCTTGCTTAATCCTGAAAATGCCCCCTTTTGAATCTTATTAATCTGGTTGGATCTCAAGAGCAAGGTGTTGAGATCTGGCAAGCTTGAGAAGACGGAGGCGTTCAGGGTGTTGAGAAAACCATGGGACATGTCGAAAGTCCGGATGCGGCTGTGACGCAGCCCCGAGAACGTGGTGGCTGAAATGTCCTTCAAGTTCTGGAACCCGAACCCACTGCCGATGGCTCCTGAATGTTGCACCTTGAGGTTCTGGATCCTTGTACCGTTCAGGCTTTTGAGGAAGTCTTCGACTCGGGCCACGTCCCATGGGTTTGAAGAGATGTCTAAGGTGCCCAGGGTGATGTTGAGAAACGGGTTGGCGCAAGAAGAAGGACGATCTCTGGACAATCGATTGGAGGACAGGTCAAGGAAGGTCAAATGACGCCCTCTGAGATATTGGAGGTCGTCCCCACAAATTGCCCCGATTTTGTTGAGATTCAGCTGAAGGACGCTTAATTTTTTCAGTCCTTGGAAGGTTGGATCTGCGGTCAACCGATGAAGGTGGTTTCCACGAAGATCCAAGGTTTCCAGTGATAAAAGGTCTTGGAAGTAGCCCATCTCCAGGATTCTGTTGTCAAAATCACTATTGTCCAAGTGTAATACCTTGAGTTTGGTCAAACCTTGGAACGCTTTGGGATGCAACGACAGGTTTCTGTTGCCCCCCAAATCTAGGAAGGTGATGTTGGACACATTCGCGAAGGCCCTTTCTCCAACATAGAGAGGACCTCCCAATTGTTTCCCCAACGACAGCATCTTCAGGGCACTCAACTGTGGGAACGAAGACGTCTGGATGGTGGTGAAGAGATTGAAATTCAACAAGAAGACTTGAGTGGACACGTCCACGTTGGGTGTGGCCTTGAGCCTTTGGCCTTGGCAGTTGGCCACCAGGCGGTTGTTGATTTTGGTTGTGGAGCATCGGAAAAACGCATCTGTGGCCGAACTCAAGGCTGCCAAGACGAACACGATTGCGCTGATGGAGACTGGAATGAAGAAAAGAAAGAAAGAAAGGAAAGGGATTGATTAGCTTCCTATTCTTATTGCCACTACAAAATTGCTCTTTCTAGGAATCCATTGGTTGGTCGGAGCCTTAACAATTGATCACATGGCTTGTTGGTAGACCATGCAACTCAACTCCATGGGATTAGTGTCCAGTTCAGTGTCTCTCAACCTTGGCTGCTTTAAGACATATGGACTTCAACTCCCAGAATTCTTTTAAGACCTGTGGACTTCAACTCCCAGAAGTCCACACATCTTAAAGTAGCCAAGGTTGAGAAACATTTGTCTAATGTGTTAGAATCAGTGGTGGGATTCAAATAATTTAACAAACGGTTCTCTGCCCTAATGACCATCTGGGTAGGCATGGCTCGGTGGTCATGTGACCGTGTGGGCATGGCCAACTCGACGTCACTCACATCGATCGCCTTAGCTGTTACAATGTAATAAGGGTTAACCAGAGAGGCAGTTTCTGTAAGCAGGGCAAAAAAATTAGGCTAGAAACAACACCAGAATGTTGTAATTCCTTACAGGATTAGCCCTGTAAAGTGGAAACAAAACAAAATAAGGTTTCTTCCAACAACCGGTTCTCCGAATTGCTTAGAAAGTTAACAACCGGTTCTCCCGAATAGGTGCGAACTGGCTGAATCCCACCAGTGGTTAGAATCATAGAATTTTCAGGCAGGAAGGGACCTCGGAGGTCTTCTAGTCCAACTTCTCTGCCCAAGGCAGGACACTTTATTAAACTTAGCAATAAATAGATAACTTGACTTAGATGGGTGTCTAAGTTACTATTGCCATTCTTGACTGCAAAGCTTTCTTATTGCCTCCATGACACTAAGCCATGGTTTAGTTTCTTTCGTTTTGGCTTAATGTTTTGGAAAACAACAACAACTAGATTTGGGTTTAACGTAGCGTAATGTATAAATCCAAGCTTTGGTGGTGTTCTGCCCCAGCTACGGACCTCAAAGAACGCAGCACACACAAAGTCCATACAAACCTTAGTTTACTAATGAAGGACTACTAACGAGTTTTCTTAGTAGTAGTTCGAACATAAGTACAGTTTAAATCAGTCTTTTCTGAACAAGGGCTGTTAATTTAACTTCATTAACAGCTGACAAGAATCCAAAGAATAATAACTCAATTCTGAGGCGCACTCTTTCAGATAACCGTAATCTTACTGTGGTTGGCAGAATGCCCAGAAGCAATTTGCAGGAAAACTGACGAGAGAAACAAGAGCCGAATCAAACATTTCTGGAATCAAGACGTGAAGGAATATGAACGAAGTTGTTTCCTGCAAATTGCATCAGTCGTTGTTGTCCTTCCTTAAATAGGCTAAGGGAGTGGCCAATTAGCCCCAAGCCTTACTCTCGAGGAGACCTCTTCCTGAGGAGCCACTCCTGCCTTTTGGCAGCTCTGCGCGCTCGTGCATCGAGAAGAGGCTCCTCCTCTTCTTCCTCTTCACTTATGGGAGGTTCTGAAGGCCCTGGCTGAGTCCCCCCCTCTGGCACCACATCTTCTCCAGCCTCCTCACTGTCCAACTCGAGCGCCAGCTGCACAGGCTGCTGGCACATCGCCATACCAGCCTCCTCGCTGTCGGAATCAGCTACTAACTGCACAGGTGGCCACTTCACGAAATGATGGCTAAACAATTTATCATTTTGAGATGAGCCATGTTCTATATCAGCTAGCCACTTTTCCTTGCCGTTGGCAGAATTGTGAATTGGATATGAAGAAGGTAAAAATTGGTCTCCATCATTTAAATTGCCATTAAAGGAACGCCCTCTGTCTGCATGTTTCTAACTTCACTAAACGATGCCTGTGGAAGATGCTAATAGTAGGAGCACACAGGTTTAGGTCTGGGACAAATAAATGGGCTCTGTTTTTGGTGAGAGTTTTATGTTCGCAAACCAGTTCGGTTGCAACTTAGCACTCACATAGAATGTTAGACTTGGTTAGCATTAAACTGGCATATATTTTTTTTGTAATTCAACGTGTTTTATAAACCAATTGATTCCTTTGTAGTTCAATGTTATTGTGCACATACAGAATAACGAGTTGGAAGGGACCTTGTAGGTCATCTAGTCCAACCCCCTGCTCAAGCAGGAAACCTTATACTGTTCTGGACAAATGGCCGTCCAGTCTCCTTGAAAACCTCCAGTATTGGAGCACCCACAACTTCTGGTGGCAAGCAGTTCCACTGGCTAATTGTTCTCACTGTTAGGAACGTTCTCCTTAATTCCAGGTTGCTTCTCTCCTTGATTAGTTTCCATCTTGTCCTGCCTTCAGGTGCTTTGGAGAATAGCTTGACTCCCTCTTCTATGTGGCAGCCCCTCAAATATTGGAAGACTGCTGTCATGTCACCCCAGTCCTTCTTTTCACTAGACTAGCCAGGCCCAGTTCCTGCAACCATTCATCGTCTGTTTTAGCCTCCAGTCCCCTAATCCTCCTTGTTGCTCTTCTCTGCACTCTTTCCAGACTCTCCACATCTTTTTTTTTATGTACCGTGGAGATCAAAACTAGATACAGAATACAGAATAATAGAGGTGGAAGGGACCTTGGAGGTCATCTAGTCCAACCCCCTGCTCAAGCAGGAGACCCTGTGCTATTTCAGACCCTATATTCTCTTCTTAAAAGCCTCCCATGATGGAGCACTCCTAACTTCTGGTGGCAAGCTGTTCCACTGGTTAATTGTTCTCACTATTAGGAAGTTTCTCCTTAATGCTAGGTTGCTTCTCTCTTTGGTTAGTTTCCATCCATTATTTCTTGTCTGGCCTTCGGGTGCTTTGGAGAATAGCTTGACCCCCTTCCTCCTCTCTGGGGCAGCCCCTCAAATATCAGAAGATGCTCTCCTGTCTCTTCCCTAGACTAGCCAGGCCCAGTTCCTGCAACCGTTCATCGTATGTTTTAGCCTCCAGTCCCTTCATCATCCTGGTTGCTCTTCTCTGCACTCTTTCTAGAGTCTCAACGTCTTTTTTTATAGCGTGTTAACCAAAACCAGAGACAGAATTCGAACTGGGGTCTCACCAGTGCAGTACAAAGTGGCCCAGCAATCAAGAGAAATATATTATGTACGTGTAGGCAATGTGCTACATGCTCCCTCCAGCTTAAACATGAATAATTTTCCTCCCTTTTGTAATTTATGCAAAATCTATAGACCCCTGGCCTCTTACACATTACATTAAAGTCACAGTTTGTTTAGCCACCATATCTTGAATCCAAATACCGTTGACTGGGGTCATTAGCTGAATAAGCCATTGTTTGCAAACCATCATAGGTGGGTTTGACACTATTAAACCACAAAGCAGTGAGCCAAATTTTAGTTCATATCTGGAAATTACCCTCAAAACGAGGCTATAGAGCACACCAGAACTACTAGACACAAGGACAGTTTTTTCCCGAATGCCATCACAAATAATCCCCTCAATGCTGTGAAACTATTCGCTAAGTCTGTATTACTATTACTATTAATCTTCTCATCATTCCTATTACCCATCTCCTCCCATTTATGACTGTATGACTGTAACCTGGTTGCTGGTATCCTTATCATTTATATTGATATTGTTTCCTTATTGCTTATTTGTTCCCTATGACTATCGTTAAGTGTTGTACCTTATGATTCTTGACGAACGTATCTTTTATTGTATGTACATTGAGAGCATATGCACCAAAGACAAATTCCTTCTGTGTCCAATCACACTTGGCCAATAAAGAATTCTGTCTATCTTATCTATCTATCTATCTATCTATCTATCTATCTATCTATCTATCTATCTATCTATCTATCTTCTAGCCTAGCCTAGCCCATCCCATCCCATCCCATCCCTCCATCCATCTACCCTGTTTCCCCGAAAATAAGACCTCCCCTGATAATAAGCCCGACTAGGCTTTTGAGCGCATGCACTAAAATAAGCCTCCCTCCAAAAATAAGCTCTCTCCAAAAATATTTAAACGCAGAGCTGGAAATCAGGTAAGAGGCAAGAGGAGCCCCATTTTGCTCCAAGCGCCCCAAAATATAATAAGACCTCCCTGAAAATAGGACCAAATGTTTATTTCGGGGTTCAAAAAAATATGACAGGGTCTTATTTTCGGGAAAACACGGTATCTATGTCGCTCTCTCTCTATCTATATATTTGTTTTCTGAGTTTGAGGTCAACCAAAGACATACATATACATATACATATACATATACACACATACATACACACACACACACATATATATAAAGGGAACACAAGCAGAAGACATCCGAGATCTGAATGAATGAAATAGCCTTATTAAATACTTTGTTCTTTACATACAGTAGTTTATACACTGATCAAACAACTAAAGGGAACACAAAACGACTGTATGTAACGAACAAAGTATTTAATAAGGCTATTTCATTCATTCAGATCTCGGATGTCTTCTGCTTGTCTTCCCTTTATTTTTTTGAGCAGTGTATATATTTCTATCTATTTACCTACCTACCTACCTACCTTATCCATCTATCTATCTTATCTATCTATCTATCTATCCATCCATCCATCCATCCATCCATCTCTCTCTCTCTCAATCTCTTATCTCTCATCTATCTTATCTATCTACCTTATTTCCCCCAAAATAAGACCTCCCCTGATAATAAGCCCAATCGGGCTTTTGAGAGCATGGCAATAAGGCCAAACGCTTATTTCAGGGTTCAAAAAAATGTAAGACAGGGTCTTATTTTGGGGAAAACACGGTATCTATCTATCTATCTATCTATCTATCTATCTATCTATCTATCTATCTATCTAACAAACACGTAGCGTGCTCTCAAGTTTAAAAGCAATGCTGAATTTCAGTTTTTACCCCCCCTGATTTGGGTCTCACCTTTGTGAATTTTCCACCGGGGCCACCGCTGGAGAAGGTCATCCATGCTGTTGTGTGGAATGCAACAAATCCTCCCGCTTTAGGATGGCAAAGGTCGGTCTCTCTTGATTGTGTATGTGGTTGGCCCTGGCGTTGTCCCTTATAAATGCCCCTGGAACCACCCATCCTTCCCAGCCCTACGTCAGAGGTGACCGTGGACAAAAAGCGAAGCGTTGCGCAACGGGGAAGTGGCAGGGAAAATTCTCTTCCCCCCCACCCCTCCCCGAGCCGTTTCGTGATTGTTGCTCCACGCACACCACACCGTGTTTCCCTTTGGCAGGTCTTCCCAGGTCAAATATTTAGAAAGGGCTCGAATATAACCGTGAGTCACGTTGAGGGGCAAACATTGATTTTCCATTATTGGGTAAAGCAGGATACGGCATGCAATGTGGACGTTGATACGGAGGGAGCAGCTCTGGAGGAAGCAGCTTTCCGCCACGTTTATTCAAGATAATGATCATTTCATGACAATATTAAACTCTTAGTTTTTTCCTCTATTATCCAACCGATCCAAGTTCAAATATATTCTGAGTCTTCTTTTTATCTTCAATGTTAAGTGTTAATTTCTGCACAGTTTAGTATTTTTTAAAAAATTATTTCTTCTTCTGGGGGTGTTTCCTCATTTTTCCAGTGTTTGCGCAAACACAATTCTTTGCTGCTGTCAAAGCAAGTAATATTAAACATACTTTCTCTTTATCGTATTTCTCTGGTAATATGCCTAACAAAAATAATTCTGGTTTATAAACTATATGCTGCTTTAATATTTTTTTTCTAACCACATAGGCATTTTCGTCCTTTTTTTTTTTTTTGCTTTTGGACACGTCCACCACATGTGATAATATGTACCTGGAGTTTGGTTACATTTCCAACATTTAGCAGACATGTTTTTAAACGTTTTGGCCTTGGTAGTACAGTGGTTTAATGCACCCTGTTATTAACACAGCTGCCTGCAATTTCTGCAGGTTCGAATGTTACCAGGCTCAAGGTTGACTCAGCCTTCCATCCTTTCTAAGGTAGGTTAAATGAGGACCCAGATTGTGGGGGCAATAAGCTGACTTTGTATAAATATACAAAAGTATAAAGGCTATTGCTTAACGCATTGTAAGCCGCCCTGAGTCTCCAGAGAAGGGCGGCATATAAATCAAATTAAAAAATAAAAAAAATAATAATAATCTAGCCGGTGACTCGGACAGTGTATATGTGTGTGTGTGTGTGTGTGTGTGTGTATGTATGTATGTGTGTATGTGTGTATATATATATATATATATATATATATATAAACTTTTTTTTTAAAGACATCATTTCCTCTTTGATTTCAGGCTTCGTGTAAGACTCCCCGTTAAATGCATGAGTGGCCCCCAAAAAAACAAACACTCTGGTCAGTTATGGACAGCCATGGTTGTTAAGTGGATCACTGCCGTGACTCGTTGTGTCGCAACGAAGAATGGATGTGCAGGTTAGAAGTCTCCTATACTGAACGGTGGCTCAATGACTAAGACGCTGAGCTTGTCGATTGAAAGGTCGGTAGTTTAGCGGTTAGTGTAATCCGCATAATGGGGTAAGCTCCCGTGACTTGTCCCAGCTTCTGCCAACCTAGCAGTTTGAAAGCACGTAAAAAAATGCAAGAAGGAAAATAGGGACCCCCTTTGGTGGGAAGGTAACAGCGTTCCGTGTGTCTTTGGCGTTGAGTCATGCCGGCCACATGACCACGGAAACGTCTTCGGACAGCGCTGGCTCTTCGGCTTTGAAACGGAGATGAGCACCGCCCTCTAGAGTCAGGAACGACTAGCACAGATGTGCGAGGGGAACCTTTACCTTTTACTCCCAGAGAAAGAGGGTCTCCATTATTTTTTGGCCCCCCAGGATGTCTTCACATGGTGCTACCCACCTGCAAACTCCGGCTGCTGCAAGAGCCACATTGGCACAACAGGGTGTGGAAAAGGGTGAGAGGTACAGATAGTTCTTGACTTACAACCACAATTGAGCTCGAAAGTTTGTTGCTGAGTGAACGTTGCCCCATTTTTACGACTTTTCTTGCCACAGTCGTTAAATGACTCACTGCAGTGGTTAAATTATTCACATGGCTGTTAAGTGAATGGGGTTTTCCCACTGACCTTGCTTGTAAGAAGGTCACAAAAGAGGTGCTTGCAAAAACCCCAGGACACTGCAACTATAATAAACGCAACCAATAAATGTGAGTCAGTTTTCAAAGGTCTGAATTTTGCTCACACGACCAAGGGGGACTGCTACAACGGTCGTTAAGTGTGAAAAACCATCATGTCACTTTTATCAAAGTGCCAATGCAACTTTGAATGGTCACTAAGCAAAGTGTCGTCATCCTTGATCCATAACCGCAATTGAGCTCAAAAGTTTTGTCGTTAAACAAGATGGCCGCTAAGTGCGTTCTGCCTCATTTTATGACCTTTTGCCGCAGCTGGTAAAGTCGATCGTGCAGTTGTTCATAGCAACTCGTTAAGTGCACCTGGCTTCTCAGAAGATTGCAAAAGGGGATCATGTGACCTTGGGATGCCGCTAAGCACCTGGATTTTGATCACATGACCTTGGGGAATCTGCAACCATCTTAAGCAGAGGTCTTCAAACTTGGCAGCTTTTAAGACTTGTGGACTTCAACTAAAACCTTGTAAAAAATATTTAAACTGTATTGCGGTATTGCCTCTTACTGTGTCCTGATTGGTTAGCTCTGTAGCCAATGTCCTTAAGAGGGAGCTTGAAACATGGTTTGTTTCTCTTTGCTGATCGTTACTGCTATTTGCTGTTTTTGCTACTGTTTGCAACGGTTTATTGTGTATGACTTCGACAACTGGTAAGAAGACTTTGTTGTTGGAATATCCCTGGACTATTGTTTTACTACCTACTGAGTTAAACAACGGATTAAAGATATACACGGGCAAATGGACATGGCAACCCTTTCAACTAATCACTCCCTTAAACTGCTGACAGCAGTTAAAACAACTTTCACCTTGGAAAAGTATTTACATCTAGAAATGCCATCAGTGGAGAGACAGTTATTTGTTAAGTTTAGGTTCGAACTTTTAGATACCAACGTTAAATTTGGCCGTTACCGGAAAATCCCGTATGACAAAAGAACATGCATATGTGGGGCAAACGTCGTGGAGGACACGGCACATATAATATTTGAATGTAGGCTATATGAGGAAGCAAGAAAACAATATCTGTCCCCAATTATAAATAAATTTCCGCACTGGAATATAAGGCATAAATTAGCATTTCTGTTGAGGGCTGACTCTCCTCCCCTGGTAAGGGCTATCACTCGCTATCTTAAAAGGATGACAGCAATACGAGCCAGTTATATCGAAAAGAATGTCATTGATTGTAAGAAAGATGAGCTGAGTTAGAGAGGAGCTATCTTATTTGGGTTATCTAGTCTTGGCAACTTAGCTATTGAAATCTGATATTGTAGAATTTTAATGTCATATATCATATATTTTTAGATTGTTATTTCTGTAACTGTTTTGTCTTTTTCCCTTTTTCTTTTCTGTTTTGTTTGAAAAGGCCTTCGGGCTATTCAATAAACAAATACAATACTATCTACTGCTTTATCTGTGTATGCACAGCATAGCTGGCTGGAGAATTCTGGGAGTTGAAGTCCACATGTCTTAAAGCTGCCAGGTTTGAAGACTTCTGCCCTTAAGCGTGAAAAATGGTTGTAGGTCACTTTTTTCCAGTGCCGTTGTAACTTTGAACGGTCACTAAATGAACTGTTGTTAAATCGAGGACTTGTAGATAGCAAACATGAGACTGAGCAGAAAGGGCCAGAAATGTCTCTGGAGATTCTCAATCATCCAGGTCCTGGTTGTTCCCAAAGATGCTTTTTTCAAGAGGCAACTGGACTTTCTGGTTTTTCTTTATGAAGACATTTCGCTTCTCATCCAAGAAGCTTCTTCAGCTCAGATTGGATGGTGAGGAATGGAAGGATTGATACTCCTTGCAGACAGCTGGTCATTTGCATCCTTTTTAGAGAGTCGTTGAGACCACTTGGAAGTCTGTGTTTCCACAAATGGGTGTCGAACTGCTGAAAGGACTGTGTTGTAGGCTGGAGATAGGTGATGTTGTATCCCCCCATCTCAGTTGAGGGAGGGCTGTTCAATTTGGACACAGATGGCCTCTTGGACCCCTCTTTCAACCAGAGGTCCTCTCTGTCCAAAATGTGGACTTTGCTGTCTCCAAAAGAGCGGCCTTTGTCCTTTAAATGCAGATGGATTGCTGGATTTTGTCCTGATGGGTTTGTTCTCCTATGTTGTTTGTGAAGTGGTTGTTTTGTTTCCCCAATGTACACCATCTATCTCCGGCCTATAACAAAGTCCTTTCAGCAGATCCAAAAAGGCTCCACACCCCATTTGCGCTACTCAGGTGACCCTGAGGACGCAGATAAACCTCCAAGCGGCCTCAACGACTCTCTAAAAGAACCCACTGCAGATGCTGCAATGGTGGGGCAAGTTTGAAAAGCAGTTGCTAAGCAAACGGACTCTTGTAAGTTGAGGACTACCTGTAATTGATCTTGCGCAGTTCACTGAGGCCTGCCTCCAAATAACTGATTTTGCTAAGAGCCCGTTGCAATGGGTTAGTGCGGGTGAGGATACCTTGTAAAAAATCAGAGGGAGGGACAAGGATTGTATTTACCGTACTTTTTGGAGTATAAAACACACTTTTTATGCCCCCTAAAAGAGGGTGGAATTATATACTGAATACAGCCATTTTTGGCCTCCTAAAACCCTGCCCCACACGTCCCATTTTTGCCCAAAATAGGCTTGTTTTTCACAAAAACGGGATGTGCAGAGGGTTTGGGAGGCCTGCAGAGTGCTCCTGGAGGCTGGGGAGGGCAAAAACGCAACATGTGGGGGATTTGGGGAGGCCAAAACCCCCCAGGAGCACTCTGCAGGCCTCCCAAACCCTCTGCGCGCCCTGTTTTTTTTGTGAAAAATGGCCCATTTTTGCAAACTTTCACCTCCTAAACCACCACCCCCATTGTGTTTTTACCCTCCCCAGCCCCAGGAGCACTCTGCGGGCCTCTCAAACCTTCTGCACACCCCATTTTTCACCTCTCAAACTCCACATGCGTTGCATTTTTGCCCTCCCCAGCCCCCAGGAGCACTCTGCAGGCCTCCCAAACCCTCTGCACATCCCTTTTTTTGCGAAAAATGAGAGCTGCTTTTTCGCAAAAAAGGGATGCACAGAGGATTTGGGAGGACTGCAGAGTGCTCCTGGGGGCTGGGGAGGGCAAAAACTAATTTTTTTGTTTTCCTCTTCGAAATCTTGGTGCGTTTTATACTCCGGTGCATCTTAATAGTCCGAAAAATACGGTAGTCAGAATTGCAATTTTGTGAATGGTGCAGGAATCAGCTGACTTGCAATAATTGACCCAGTATTCCAAAGGCAGCAGACAATTAAATTACTCTTTATTTATCAGAATTTTCCCACCGTTGAAGTTTCAAAGTTGCAGGGCACATCCACGGGGTGAACCCAATTTTCCCGACATCGCTTCGCATACAGTTAGAAAGAGAAATGTTTTCTCTGTAGAGGTTTCCGGAAGCTCCTTTGCAGAATAGAGTTGGGACTTTTAAAAGATAAGAGACTTTGGGAACTTTTAAGAGGAGTGGAACTCCCAGCCGGGGAATTCTGGGAGTTGAAGTCCCACACCTCTTAAAAGTTCACCAGCTGGAGAAAAACTCTCATTTCCGGATGGTCCAAATTAAGACTCCCGTCTTTCTTATGCCTCTCGCCGTTCTACCCGCGTTCGCAGATGACCTCGATCACGCTCTGCTCCATGGGGACGGGGTCAAGGCACCGGTGAGCCGTACTGCCCACGATTTCGTCCAGCAAAAAATGCACCAGGTTCTCATCCGAAACGAAGCGCCAGAGGTAGAGCTGCAGGTAGTAGCAGTCTACCTGGATCTGCTGCAGGCCAAAGCGTCCGAAGGTGCGCAGGCGGACGCACTCCAGGAAAGTCTTCAGGCTGATCTTGATGATGCCCGTCAGCACGGAGACCTGGGTAGAGAAAGAGGAAGGAGGGTTTGAAAAAGGGCGAAAACCAGAGGCAGGGATGTTTATTTATTTATTTATTTTTGAAAAGATTGGGAAGCAACCATGTGCAAACTCGGAAGGAACCCTTTTGATTACACATAGTACTTGACTTATGACCACAGTTGAGCGTGACATTTCTGGTTCTTAAGCAAGGCAGTTAAGTGATTTTTGCCCCATTTTATAGGACTAGCGATAGCACTTACATACCGCTTCACGGTGCTTTATAACCCCGTTAAGTGGTTTTAGAGTCAGCCTCTTGCCCCCAACAATCTATTTCCTCATTTTATGGACCTCGGAAGGATGGAAGGCTGAGTTGACCTTGAGCTGGTGAGAATCAAACTTCTGGCAGTTGGCAGAGTCAGCCTTCAATACTGCATTCTAACCACTGGGAAGGGAAGGGAAGGAAGGAAGGAAAGGAGGAAGGAAGGAAATAATAGGAAGGGAGGAATTAGGCAGAAGAAAACAGGAATGAGGGAGGAATTGGGGGAAGAAAGGAAGGAAGGAAGGAAATAATAGGAAGGGAGGAATTAGAAGAAAAGCAAGGAAGATGGGAGGGAGGGAAGGTAATAGCAATAGCACTTAGACTTATATACCGCTTCACAGTGCTTTACAGCCCTCTCTAAGCGGTTTACAGAGTCAGCCTCTGGCCCCCAACAATCTAGGTCCTCATTTTATGGACCTCGGAAGAATGGAAGGCTGAGTCAACCTTGAGCCGGTGAGAATCGAACTCCTGGCAGTTGGCAGAGTCAGCCTGCAATACTGCATTCTAACCACGGGGAAGGGAAGGAAAGAGAGAGGAAGGGAGGGAAGGAAAGAAATAATAGGGAAGAATTAGGCAGAAGAAGACAGGAATGAGGGAGGAATTGGGGAAGAAAAGGAAGGAAGGAAGGAAATAATAGGAAGGGAGGAATTAGAAGAAAAGAAAAGGAAGGAAGATGGGAGGGAGGGAAATAGCAGTAGCACTTAGACATATCCCACTTCATAGAGCTTTCCAGCCCTCTGAGTGGGGTACGGGGGGGGGGGGGGGGGGGGGGGGGGGGGGACTGAAGGAAATAGTTTTTGTCTTTTTGTGGAGGAACTCAGATTCCGCCTGACTCTAATGCAACCAGCATCCCTTAGTAAAAGTATCTTTCACTTCCACCAAATGGGAGTCGAGGGTTTCTCTTCCTTAAGGGATCAGACTGGGGCAGGTCTGACACTACGATTCTAAGTACCTTAACCGTGGAGGTCTATCCCTTCCTGCTAAAAGCCGTTGCTCAAACCAACCTACTTTAAAACGACAATTCTTTCTGCTTCTGAAGGTGCTGGGCGAAGAGAAGAAAAAGAGAAGAATTGGGCTCCATGCACCCCGCTTGTCCTCACCTTGTTAAACTCCACGGGGCTGAAGATATCAATCCGCTCCGAGAAAAGCTTCTGGATGTTGCTCAGCAAATTGGTATCCATGGGGGCACTGGCCGCAATTATGGTGTGGGGAGAAGAAATAATTGATTACTTTAAATAGATACACACCCATCTGCACTAATGATGTTACCTAGTTGGGTCATGAAATGTCTATAAGGGAAGAACCAAGCTCAGAGAACACCAAGGATGCCACAGTTTGATCTACCACTGTGCACTTGTTAATTTTTTATTTTTATTTTTTATTTTATTTTAATACAAACACTTCATCTTTCATTAAACAGTGTGTCATCTGGGTACAAATATTTTGCGCAATAACAATTAAGATTTACAGCCATATTTACTATTTTGTCAATTCTTAATTTAGTACTAACTTACATACCTACTATTCTAACAATCCTTCTTAGCTTCCTTAACTTTATTAAAAGGTTTTCCATATTTCACTTCTCAATAACTCCCATATGCTATAATAATCAGGATCTTCCTTTTCTTTAATTGCAAGTGTTCATCTATTCATTTCTGCACATTCTAATATTTTCTGAATAACATTCTCATCCGTCGGGATCTCTTCACTTTTCCAATTTTGCACAAAATTGTTTGTCTGTGTAATTAAGGATCTTTTTTGGGGTGACCCACAAAAATGTTCTTTTAAAAGCCAGGCTTTTTTTTCAGCCGTTTCCAGGCTGACTTATGACCACAATTAACCCCAGAATTTATGTTGCTAAGTGAGAAATATGTTAAGTGACTTTTGCCCTGTTTTAACGACTTTTCTTGCCACGTTAAGTAAATCACTGCAGTTGTCAAATCAGTCACACGGCTCTTAAGTGAATCTGGCTTCCCCACTGACTTTGCTTATCAGAAGGTCGCAAAATCACGTGACCCCGGGATGCTGCCACCGTCGTAAGTGTGAGCCAGTTGCCAAGCATCCGAATGTAAATTGCGTGACCGTGGGGATGCTGCAACGGTCATACGCATGAGGTCACCTTTTACAGTGCCTTTGTAACTTTGAATGGTTACTAAATGAACTGTTGTGAGTTGAGAGTGTTAGGAAATGGTTATTTGTCTAACTAGTTGGTCAGGCAACATTTAAACCAACAATGTGTGGTTGCAGTCAGAAAGGTATTATATTGCTTTAAGACTGTATTGCATCATCCTGTATCCTGATTGGCTAAGATCTGTAGCCAATGTACTTAAGGGAAGTCTGGATCATGGCTTGTGTGGATATACCACCATTTTTACCTGTTTGTTTGCTATAACTCTCTACCTGATCTCTCTGCATGATCACTGTTTAATCATAGGTACATGTTGCTTTCTACTATTTATTGAATGTTTAGATATTGAACTTGTTCCTGTTTTGAAACTCAAGAAGAACTGTTTTATTGTGTATGACTACAACTGTTAAGAAGACTTTGTACTTGAAATATCCCTGGATTGATCTTTTAACTCTCGTCATATCTGTGTTTGACTTTGATTGTTTTTGGACTTTGCTTTACTTTTTCTAAAAGTAAAAGACTACAACAACTCAGTGTGTTTGTATGTTGACTGTGATTGTTCACAACCACTCCCAGTTGCTTTTCATGCGTTTACTCTGCTCAATAACCCACATCATCGGTTATGAGCCAAGAATATCCTTATCAGAGAGCGACTTGTACTTCTTCTTTTTTTACACTTTTTTTCATCCTACAGAAAGACGAAGAAGCTAAACGAGGAAAAGCAAAAATTAACAGCAGTTAACTTTCAAGTTCTGTTGCCTTCTGGCAGAAGATACAGAACAATTAAAACTCGGACCACACGTTTTTGGAATTGCTTTTAGCCCAGAGCTATAATCGCACTCAACCATGAACTAAAGGGCCACTATTGATGAGCTGTTGGACACCATTACTTGGTCTGTTGTGTGGATGTTTGGGTGGTTTAGGGGTGGGGAATTTGTGGTGGGTGGGGGTGTTTGGGGATTGTTATGTGTGTTGGACCTGGTCTTTCGGTGTTAAGTGAATTTCGTTGTATGGGTATACTGTGTATATACGTACAATGACAATAAAGTTATTAAAGTTCAAAAAAGCCCTAAAATCATAATTTAATTAACTGATTGCAGATAGCCTAACTGGAAAGGTCAACTTAGCTCCCCTTCTGAAAGCTTAAAAGGTAGGAGCTAAGCATAATTCTGAAGGGACCTATCGATCAAAACATCGGCGGTTCGAGTCCCTAGTGTAATCCGTGTAACGGGGTGAGCTCCCGTGACTTGTCCCAGCTTCTGCCAACCTAGCAGTTTGAAAACACGTAAAAAAATGCAAGTAGAAAAATAGGGACCCCCTTTGGTGATAAGGGAACAGCATTCTATGCGCCTTTGGAGTTGAGTCATGCCGGCCACAGGACCACGGAGACGTCTTCGGACAGCACTGGCTCTTCAGCTTTGAAACGGAGATGAGCACCGCCCCCTAGAGTCTGGAACGACTAGCACACATGTGCAAGGGGAGCCTTTACCTTTAAGCATAATTCTGCAGGGAGCCTGCTTATAGATAGCTTGGAACCAGTGCCATTTCCCTAACATACAGGTAAAGCAGGGTTGAAATTCAGCAGGTTCTGGAAAACTGGTTGCAGAAATTTTGAGAAGTTTGGAGAACCGGCAAATGCCACCTCCGGTTGGCCTCCGAGTGCGGTGGGAATGGAGATTTTGCAATATCCTTCCCCTGCCACACCCACCAAGCCATGTCCACAGAACTGGCAGTAACAAAAACTGGATTTCACCACTGAGGTAAAGCCCTTGCAGAGTCAATGGGGAAGACAGATTGACTTTGCAACCGTGTCGCTAACTTGACAGCTGCAGTGATTCACTTAACGACATAGGCAAAAATCCCCTTCACCAATGTCTCACTTAACAAACAAAAAATGTTGGGCCCAATTGTGGCGGAGAGCAACTTCAGGTGTTTCATGCAGAGAAGGTAACCTTGCTATGCGGCCTTCCCCCCCTTCCCCCCCCCATCTGCTCACCTGGGAGTGTAGCTGGGCGCGTAGCGGCTCTGCTGTCTAGAGACGGAAAAAGTCCGCTTGCTGGAATCGCTGCTCTGAGCTTTCCGCACCCCTTCCTCGTAGAGCAGGCCCACCTGGGAGAAGAGACAAGGGCAGGGAGATGCGAGTTGCTGGTGTGGACAGGCACCGGCAGCACAGAATACACAGCAAAACAACAGAGTCGGAAGGGACCTTGGAGGTCATCTAGTCCAACCCCACTGCCAAGCAGGAGACCCTGCACCGTTTCTGAGAGATGGCAGTCCAGTCTCTTCTTGAAAGCCTCCAGGGATGAAGCTCCCACAACTTCCGAAGACAACTTCTGTTCCACGGGTTGATGGTTCTCTGTGTCAGAAAGTGACAGTGAACAGCTTTCAAGTTGCCATGAGTAGGAGGGAGGGAGAACTGATAAGAGCTGATTGATTTCCCTAACTGAAGCTGCATTCCATACATTCTTCCTGACCGCAATCAGAAGGAAGGTGTTGGATTTCACAGCCAGCCAAAGTGGTTAATTGGAGAATGTGATTTATGACACGGCCAGGGAGGAGGGGAGAGACAGGGTCATAGGGGAACGTAAATCTACGTGGGAATAATTCTAACTGCACCCGAATATTTAGTTTAGTTTAGTTTAGTTTAATGCTTAACGCACTGTAAGCCGCCCTGAGTCTCCGGAGAAGGGCGGCATATAAATCAAATTAAAAAAAAAAAAAATGCGATTTATATGCTGCCCTATCTCCAATGGACTCAGGGCGGCTCACAACAATAAAATGCACAATTGCACGTTAAAACAATATAAAATTAAAAGTCCAAATTAAAACAATTTAAAATCAATTTAAAATCTATTAAGAATATTGCAGAAATGGTGCTCCCAATAAATGACTGTATTCCTTTTTTTCCCTTTTTTTCTTTGATTTATATGCCGCCCTTCTCCAGAGACTCAGGGCGGCTTACAATGCATTAAGCAATCGCCTTCATCCTTTTGTATATTTATACAAAGTCAGCTTATTGCCCCCACAAACTGGGTCCTCAATGAAGTTTGGCTCATGACTCATGGATTAATTAGGGCATCTTTCGGAAACTTCACATCCTATCTAGCTATTATCTATCTATCTATCTATCTATCTATCTATCTATCTATCTATCTATCTTTTATTTATTTATTTATTTATTTATTTATTTATTTATTTATTTATTTATTTATTTATTTATTTAATGTATTTATATGCCGTCCTTCTCCAGAAGGACTCAGGGCGGCGAACACAAGTTAAAAACATGTACAACAAAATCCCATTTTAAACCAAATTAAGTAATAACTAATAAATAATAAAACCCAGAATCAGAGTCAGCCTATTTACTTGAACAGCCAAGTTTTCAGGTCCCGATGGAAGGAGCGGTTTCCAGGTTGAATCTCTCCTTGATCAGTTTCCATCCATTATTCCTTGTCTGACCTTCAAAGGTGCTTTGGAGAATAGCTTGACCCCCTTCCTCCTCTCTGGGGCAGCCCCTCAAATATTGGAAGATGCTCTCCTGTCTCCCCTGGTCCTTCTCTTCACTAGACTAGACATAACTCAGTTCCTGCAACCGTTCTTCATGTTTCAGCCTCCAGTTGTTCTCCAAAACCAGACACCCTGCCCCACCCAACTCCTCCATGCCCTATGAGGCTACTTCACCTTCTTCCCAGGAAAATCCAGGGCTTGGCTGGGCCTTCCCTGCACTCTCACCTGCACGTCGATCGAGGTGGCATCTTCCACCACCCTCTTCATGACGGCACGGACGTTGCGAGGCTCGATGGTGGAGATCCAGTCGCGCGTCTCCACGCTCTTGCGCAACATCTGGGAGATGATCAGCCCCTGAACCTTCACGTAATGGTTCAGCAGCTTCTGGGCAGCCTCCCTGGCCTCGGCGCACAGCACGGTGACCGGCGTCACGGGGGAATGGTCCTGGCGGAGGGATAAGACCCGGTGAGAAAGGATAGCCCGGCAGTTAGGAAGAGGAACTGAAGTTCTGGCTCACCGGAATTTTAAACAGCATCTCCTTTTCCTTGGAGATGTTTTGGACCTCAGCTCCCATCATCCTGAGATTGGAGCCTGAAGGCTCCGGGAAAACAGCAGTTACTTCAGTGTTTATATCATCAGCTTAGAGCAAGCTGTTACAGTATGTGTTTAGGATCATCGGCATGTGAACCATGGGATCCTTCCTTAACCCTGGCAAGTCACTGATATATAAACTACCCGTATTTTTCGGACGCTCCGGACTATAAGACGCACCTACCATTTTTGTGGAGGAAAACAAGAAAAAAAAAATTCTGCCTCTGCCTCCCAGCAATTTGCTTCCTTGCAGCAAACAGCAAATAGCCTGTTTCAGTTTCAGCACATCCTGATTAGCACAAGAAAAAAAAAAATCTGCCTCCCAGCAATTTGCCTCCTTGCAGCAAACAGCCTGCTTTAGTTTCATTTTCGTTTTCACCACAGCCTGATTAGCACAAGAAAAAAAAATCTGCCTCCCAGTTTTCCTGCTTGCAGCAAACAGCAAACAGCCTGTTTTAGTTTCACTTTCGTTTTCACGACAGCCTGATTAGCACAAGAAAAAAAAAATCTGCCTCCCAGCAATTTGCCTCCTTGCAGCAAACAGCAAACAGCCTGCTTTAGTTTCATTTTTGTTTTCAGCACAGCCTGATTATACAAGAAAAAAAAAATCTGCCTCCCAGCAGTTTTCCTGCTTGCAGGGCAATAGGCAATGGCAATCCCTGCAGCCTGAAACAGCTGAAGGTCGGGAGGCCGAACTGACAATCAGCTGCTTGTGCTAATCAGGTTGTGCTGAAGCTGACGGGCTGTTTGCTGCAAGGAGGTAAATTGCTGGGAGGCCGAGGCCAAAAGGTGGGGACCGGAGGGTGGGCAGGGCTACATTCTTTTTTTTAATTTATTTTTAATTTGATTTATATGCCGCCCTTCTCCAGAGACTCAGGGCGGCTTACAATGCGTTAAGCAACAGCCTTCATACTTTTGTATATTTATACAAAGTCAGCTTATTGCCCCCACAAACTGGGTCCTCATTTCACCTACCTTAGAAAGGATGGAAGGCTGAGTCAACCTTGAGCCTGGCGAGATTCGAACTTACTTTAATTGCAGACAGCTGGTGTTAATAACAGTGCTTTAGTCTGCTGCGCCACCAGGCTCACGGCTATTCGATGTATGACGCACCCAAATTTTCACTTTCTTTAAAGGGGGGGGAAGTGCATCTTATACTCTGAAAAATACGGTAAATAATAATGGGGTCAGGATACACCCTTGCCTTACCCCTTTTATTTGTGTGAATCCTGTTAGTCCAGAGCCCTATTAACCCCATACCGCACCCTCAAACAGGTACTCGTGTAAAGGGCTTTAATCAAAGCCAGCAGTCTAGGTTCTATTTTAAGAGATGTCGGTTTACTCCCTCGCGCTTCTCTAGTTTACCATTTCAAATGCTGCCGCGAGGTCTATAAAAGCAGCAAACGGGTCTCCTCTTATAGGCATATTCGGCAATTAGATAGTTCAAGATAAAGCAGTTATCCAAAGTGAATCGGCTTTGTCTAAAACTATAAATCCTATAATTATTAGGATCCTTTTTATTTCCTTTTTAAAATATATATATGGGGACAACTATTGCCATCTTCCACCCATCGGGTATATGGCAGGTGTTATTTGTATGTGTAAAAAGACCTGCCTCGGTGTTTATAGAAAGCTGGAGACACCAAAAACACTCACCAATGCTGGAACAGTGGTGGGTTCCTCCCGGTTCGGCCGAGCCGGTAGCGGTGACGATATGACGTCACAGAATCGGTTCTCTTTGTTCAGGAGTTGGGCTCTCCCGCCCCCCTCCCGCGTTATCCTTACCTTTTATTTGGCCCCACCCCCAATCTATTGCTGCCTCCCGAGTCCCAGCTGATCGGCTAGAAGGAAAAAAACTGTTTAAACTCTTGCCGTGGGGCTTCAAAGGGCCGCCCTACAGCTGATCAGTGTTAAAAGGCAGTGGTAGACCGGTGCCTCCAAAAACAAATGGGTAGACCGGTGCCTCCAAAAAACAAATGGGTAGACCGGTGCCTCCAAAAACAAATGGGTAGACCGGTGCCTCCAAAAACGAATGAGTAGACCGGTGCCTCCAAAAACGAATGAGTAGACCGGTGCCTCCAAAAACAAATGGGTAGATCGGTGCCTCCAAATACAAATGGGTAGACGGTGCCTCCAAAAACAATGATGGGTAGATCGGTGCCTCCAAAAAATGGTGCCTCCAAAAACAAATGGGTAGACCGGTGCCTCCAAAAACGAATGGGTAGACCGGTGCCTCCAAAAACGAATGAGTAGACCGGTGCCTCCAAAAACAAATGGGTAGACCGGTGCCTCCAAAAACAAATGGGTAGACCGGTGCCTCCAAAAAAGAATGTAGTAGACCGTGCCTCCAAAAGAATGAGTGACCGGTGCCTCCAAAAACAAATGGGTAGACCGGTGCCTCCAAAAACAAATGGGTAAACCGGTACAGCTCTGCAAGCAGTTAAAAGCCTGGTAGACCAGTATCTCTGCTAAATCCTAAAGAATTGTCACATGACCATCAAGCCACGCCCACAGAACCGGTAGTAAAATTTTTTAGAACCCACTCCTGTGCTGGAAGGTAGCATTTCTCAACTTGGCAACTTTTAAGAGGGGTGGACTTCAACTCCCAGAATTCCCCAGCCAGCATGCTTGAAGATGGATTGACTTCTACTCCCAGAATTAGGGAATTCTGGGAGCTGAAGTCCGCCCATCTGAAAGCTATCAAGTTGAGAAATACTAGTTGGAGGCGTCAACTCCATGCTGTCCAATGCCTAGTTTTGGAAACAAGAGTCCTTAATCCGAGCCAGATGTGGATGCCAAAATTAATGTAGTTTTTTCCTACCCAATCTGGATCCTGAAGAGAACTTGCACAAGGGGCTCAGATCAGGAGCTGCACCCAGCCTGACCCACTGTGGGCTTTTCCTTGGGGTTCCCCCCACAGCTCAAGAACAGGAAATCCGCACCGTTGGGTATTGCAGGAGAGCCCGTGCAATGGCGCAAGCAACCCTCGACATATTGCAATAAGGAAACTCCGAGGACAAATTGTGCAAAAGGGGCAGTGTGTACATGTGTTCCTTCTCCTGTCCTGAGCTTGTTGTGGCTTTTATTTCAAAAAATTAAGCTCACGGGCGGTTGCATAATGCTTAAAAAGTTGTTTTTCCCATTAGAAGAGGTTTGGGCTTCTGATCAGCAGTGATCAGGGATCAAAATTATTTTATTCTACGTTTCTTCTCTCAATGGATTTTTTTAGCTTTGCGGCAAACTTAGTCAAGTCAAATCAAATCTTTATTACGGTCAGAGACCAGCATTATCTAGTGTTTCCCTTGTAGTTTGGAGATTTTGCAGTCAGGGTACAGCGTGAAAAGTCTAATCAGTGTCTCTCAACCTTAGCATCTTTAAGAGTGGTGGACTTCATCTCCCAGAATTCCTCAGCCGGCATGTTTTAAGATGGGTGGATTTCAACTCCCAAAATTCCCCAGCCGGCATGTTTTAAGATGGTTGGACTTCAACTCCCAGAATTCCCCAGCCGGCATGCTTTAAGAGGGGTGGACTTCCAACTCCCAGAATTCCCCAGCCGGCATGCTTTAAGAGGGGTAGACTTCAACTCCCAGAATTCCCCAGCTGGCATGCTTTAAGATGGGTGGACCTCAACTCCCAGAATTCCCCAGCCGGCATGTTTTAAGAGGGGTGGATTTCAACTCCCAGAATTCCCCAGCCGGCATGCTTTAAGAGGGGTGGACTTCCAACTCCCAGAATTCCCCAGCCGGCATGCTTTAAGATGGGCAGACTTCCAGGAGAATGGATTAACAACTCTGTGATTCTCTTAGCAACCATCGTAAAAATGGGTAAACACGGATGCCTTGACTTACGAGTGTTCCATCTTAAGACTGAAATTCCAGTCCCGGTTGAGGTCATAAGTCAAGGACTAGCTGTCGTGTGTAATGTTATCGTCAAAATAAATTTAAGATTTCCCGAAGTGTTGGGTCTGCAACTCAAGGAATAGTCTGCCATTTTCTCTGTGCTCTTCACCGGAATTTGCCTCCGATGAAAGTTCCGCCAAAAGCAAAGAGAGGCCAGCAAAATCTGGACTTCTGAATTTGCGCTCTGGCCAGCCTCCGACCCTACCTGTACCAGGAACTGCTCATCGGTTAAGGTGAGGATGTAGCTGATGGTGGCCGTCTCGTAATCCAAGCAGAGCCGGGAGAGGAGCAGCAAGAGAGCCGGGGGGCTGGATCCTCCTTTGTCGCCCGAACTCTCGCAGAACTGCCGGGCGATCTGGCAAAGGGACTTGATGAAGCTGACCACGAGGCCTTCGCGGACACCCTGGCTGCAGAATTCGCCCTGGAGGAAACCAAAAGGGAGACGCTAGTGGGCAGCTCTATGCAGAATAACAATAACAGAGTTGGAAGGGACCTTGCAGGTCATCTAGTCCAGCCCCCCACCCAAGCAGGAGGCTCTACACCATTTCTGATAGATGGGCAGTCCAGTCCCTTCTTGAAAGCCTCCAGGGATGAAGCTCCCACAACTTCCGAAGGCAACTTCTGTTCCATCGGTTGATTGTTCTCACTGTCAGAAAATTTCTTATTTCTAGGTTGAATCTCTTCCTTGATCAGTTGGATGGAGTCACTGAAGCAGTCCGCGTGAGCTTAAATGGACTCCAGAGGATGGTAGAAGACAAGAAGGCCTGGAGGAACGTGGTCCACGGGGTCGCGATGGGTCGGACACGACTTCGCAACTAACAACAATAGCAGAGTTTCTCATCCGTGGCAACTTTAAGATGTGTGGACTTTAATGCCCAGAATTCCCCAGCCAACAGAATTCTGGGAGTTGAAGTCCACACATCTTAAAGTGGTTAAGAAGGCGAAAGGGTGCTTTGCAGCGGGTTACAAAAGGACAAATCCCTCTTTTTTACCTTGAAGTAAGGCTTGTTGGAGAAGCTGATGTCCTTGGCGGTGAAGAGGTGAACGTAGGTGAGGACTGACTTGATCTGGTTGAGGATGGAGGCCGAGATGGTGCCCAGCAGCTCTGCCAGGCTGGGGTTATCCTTCCCCACCAGCCGAGGGGCAGCCAAGGACTGCCGCACGTCCGTCAGGCAGTCCAGGTAGAAGCTCTCTAAGGCCTGGAGGTACTGCCGGATGCGCTCCTTGGCTGCGCGCACCACGATCTCCGTCCCTTCGGCGGACGCCCGCGAGGCCGGCAAAAGCTTGGCCAGGGCTTGCAGGCGCCGGTGGAAGCGGTCCAGAGCCCGCACCAGCAGGGAGTTGTCGCCCACCCCTTTCTCGAGCTGAATGCGCCTCTCCACCAGGGCGAAGTAGCGTTCCATCAGGCCGTCGACGAAGGCCACCAGCTTGTCGTGAGCCATGCGGGAGATGCCCTGGGCACCGCCCTCCCGGTGGATGAACAGCTCCTGGTAGGAGGCGATCACCAGGCAGATGTTGCTGACGAAGTTGTTGCACCCACGGTCCGTGAATTCGAGGATGTCGGTCGCTGGGCCGGATGCCCCTAAACGTGGCCCGTCTCCCAGCTCGGCCTCCAGGGTCTGCAGCTCGGCCTCCAGCCGGCAGTGGGCGTGAGAGAGGAATTCATCACACAGCTCTTCTGCTGGCTCCCCCAGCTGGAGCAGCAGTTCCACGCATTCAGCTAAGTCCTTAGCGCCAGAGCCTCCGTCCCTGGAGGAAAAAAAAACCAGGCGGACTCATCAGGAGGTCATAATCCCCACCCCCTTTGCTCCATTCTAACCCACCGTATTTTACAGGTAGTCCTTGACTTATACCAGTTTGCTTAGTGACCGAAGTTACAACGGCACCGAGAAAAAAAAATGACTTATGTCCTGTTTTTCATACAACCGTTGCAACTGGTTGTAAATCCAAGCCGGTTGCCAAGCTCTGGAATTGGGATCTCGTGATGCAGTAGTCCTAAGTGTGAGTCCATGCTGTAAGTCGCCTTTTCCAAGGCCGTAGTAACTTTGATCCATCATTAAATGGTCATAAAGTTGAGGACTGCCTGTGCTTTTTTGCAAAACTTGTGAATCTGTTATTTTTAGAATAGAATAACAGAAGGGACCTTGGAGGTCTTCTAGTCCAACCCCCTGCTTAGGCAGGAAACCCTACACCACTTCAGACAAATGGTTATCCAACCTCTTCTTTAAAACTTCCAGTGTTGAAGCATTCACAACTTCTGCAGGCAAGTTATTCCACTGATTGATTGTTCTAACTATCAGGAAATTTCTCCTTAGTTCTAGGTTGCTTCTCTCCTTGGTTAGTTTCCATCTGTTGCTTCTTGTCCTGCCTTCGGGTGCTTTGGAGAATAGCTTATCTCCCTCTTCTTTGGGGCAGCCCCTGAGATATTGGAACACTGCTATTATGTCTCCCCTAGTCCTTCTCTTCATTAAACTAGACATACTGAGTTCCTGAAACCCTTTATCGTACGTTTTAGCCTCCAATCCCCTAATCCTCTTTGTTGCTCTTCTATGCACTCTTTCTAAAGTCTCCACATCTTTTTTACATTGTAGTGACCAAAACTGAATGCAATATTCCAAGTGTGGCTTTACCAAGGCATTATAAAGTGGTATTAACACTTCACGTGATCTTGATTCTACTCCTCTGTTTATGCAGCCTAGAACTGTGTTGGCTTTTTTGGCAGCTGCTGCACACAGCTGGCTCATATCTAAATGGTTGTCCACTAGGACTCCAAGATCCCTCTCAGTTACCACTATTGAGTGAGGTACCACATATACTGTACCTGTGCATTTTCTTTTTCTTGCCTAAATGTAGAACCTTACTTTTTTCACCCTTGAATTTCATTTTGTTAGATTTTAGCCCTCTGCGAATTCAGGGACCGAGAACGCGACACCTTCCATGCCACAACCGTCTCCCCTGCTGTCTCACCGCCTCCTCTGGACGCTTACCGGAATTTCTCCCGCAGCTTCTGAGCAAGGTCAGCCATGATCTTCTGACAGTCGTCCTGGATGCCCCGGAAGGAGGGCATGTGTTGGTACTGGTGGAGGATGCAGCGAGCTTTGCTGTAGTACCGGACTGCCTGCCCGTAGGCCGCCAGTTCCACACACTTGGTCAGACGGGCCGGAAGCTCGAACAGGAACTGCAGCTTGCGCAGAAGCGCATGGACTCCTGGGGTTGGGAGCAGAGGTGCTATTCAGCCGGTTTGGGCAAATTGGTCACGGAAATAGCTGGTGGGCCCATCCACCTACCCCAGCTCTATGCTGTCCTATTAAGGCACGTTTTTGAGCCGGGTTAAGGTTAGGGTTAGGGTTAGTCAGATCAGGAGATGCAGGTGATGCTCTGCTCTGTTTGGGAGCTACCGCACATTCCTCTCCAAGGTGTAAGCAGGGTTGCTAAATCTGCCAGTGAATTATGCCAAACCGGCCAGCTGGATACAGGGAGTCCTCGACTTACGACCACAACGGAGCCCAAAATCTCTGTTGTTAAGCGAGACAGTCGTTAAGTGAGTTGTGCCCCGTTTTATGGCTTTTCTCACCATGTTTGTTAAGTGAATTGCTGCAGCTGTTAAGTTAGCAACCCGGTTGTTAAGTGAGTCTCGCTTCCCCTTTGACTTTGCTGGTCAGGACGTCATCAAAAGTTATTATAGACCCTCAAGACACTGTAACCGTCACAAATACGAGTCAGCTGCCAAATAGCAATAGCAATAGGCCTTAGACTTATATACCGCTTTACGGTGCTTCACAGCCCTCCCTAAGCAGTTAATAGGATCAGCATCTTTTCCCCAACAACCTGGGTCTTCATTTAACCGACCTCGGAAAAATGGAAAGCTGAGTCAAGCTTGAGTTGGTCAGAATCGAACTGCCAGCAATTCGGTAGTCAGTAGAAGTAGCCTGCACTACTGCATTCTAACCACTGCGCCACCATGTCCAAATTTTGACCATAGGGGATGCTGCAATGGTTGTGTGAAAAATAGACATAACTCCCTTTTTTCAGTGCCATTGTAACTTCGAACTGTCATTAAATGAATTGTTGTAAGTAGAGGACTACCTGTATGCCAAACCTACATCCCACCCACCATCCTTATTGCTCTTCCAGGAGATCTTTGCCCAACCATCTTACACTGGTTGTAATAGAATGTAAAAAGGAGCAGTTTATATAGTGACGGAGTTTATAGAATAAATTGAATTGCAGATAATCATTTGTTTAGTGACCGTTCAAAGTTACAACGGCACTGAAAAAAGCGACCAGAGAACCGGTAGTTACCCTGGTTGCAGCAACCCCAGGCTCACGTGATTCAAATTTGGCAATTGGCTTGTAGTTATGACAGTTGCACTGTTCTGGGGTCAAAGGATCGGCGATTGCGGACTTCCGACAAGCAGAGTCAACGGGGAAAGCCAGGCTTCCGACGTCCCGATATAGTCAGTTGGTGCCATCACTGACTGTTGGGGGCGAATCGGTGGCCCCCACGGAGAGGGCTCGCAACTTGGGTGTCCTCCTGGATTCACGACTGTCTTTAGAAGAGCACATGACGGCCGTGACCGGGAGGATTTTTCATCAGGTTCGCCTGATTCGCCAGTTGCGTCCCTTTCTGGATCGGGACTCGTTACGCACGGTCACTCATGCCCTCGTCACTTCCCGCCTGGACTACTGCAACGCTCTCTACATGGGGCTCCCCTTGAGGAGCACCCGGAGGCTCCAACTGGCGCAGAGTGCGGCCGCGCGGGTGGTAATGGGAGCGACATGGCGCTCCCATGCAACACCTCTCCTGCACGAGCTGCACTGGCTCCCGGTGGTCTTCCGTTCTTCAAGGTCTTGATTACCACCTTTAGAGCACTCCATGGCTTAGGACCTGGTTATCTACGGGACCGCCTGCTGCCACCAGTAGCCTCCCACTGGCCTGTACACTCTCATAGAGAGGGGCTCCTTCGGGTGCTGTCGGCCAAACAAGCGGCCCCCAGGGGGAGAGCCTTCTCTGTGGGGGCATCTACTATCTGGAATGAGCTCCCCCTGGAGATACGGAGGATCCCGGATCTACGCACCTTCCGCCACGCTCTTAAAACCTTTTTATTCCATCAGGCTGGCCTGGCCTAATTTTTCCCTTTTTCCCTTTTAAAACACAAATTATAATTTGTTTTTAATTTATTGGGGTGTTTTTAAATCTGTCTTCAGCCAAATTGTTTAATTCAGTTTTATTCTGTTTTTAAATTTTGTATTTATGTGTTTTTATCTTGTGGCTGTTCACCGCCCTGAGTCCTTCGGGAGTAGGACGGTATACAAATCAAATAAACTAAACTAAACTAATGCCTGCAAGATTCATTTAACAACTGCAGCGATTTGCTTAAGAAGCCTTGCATAAAGGTGGTACGATTGGACACGGCTCCCGTCATAAGCGCCCCGCTTAGCGACGGAAGCTCAGGTCCCAGTTGCGGTCGTAAGTCGAGGTCTATCTGGAGTCAACGGGTTGTCTCGTGAGACAATAGGGTTGTTTGTAATGAAGACAGGGATTATCTAAAAAATAAGATTTTCTATGAATGAGATAGCTCTTATCTTGCAGCACAGGTGAGATAATGTTCATAATTCAACACATCTGCCTAATCTATGCTTCATTGAATCTTACTATAGAGAACATTATGGCTCCTTTATGACCTGTGGACTTCAACTCCCAGAATTCCTGAGCCAACAAGGAGTTGACTGGCTGGCAGTTAAGAGTCCACAGGTTGTAAAAGAGGCCATGGCACATACTCCTCCACTAGAATGCTTTTTTGCAACCTTTCAGCTCTGATTTCATTGCCAAAATTCCATGATAAGCTACCAAGCAACAGCCCTTTTTGATGGGTTGCATGCTGGTAGATGTATTTCTTTCTTTCTTTCTTTCTTTTTTTTTTTTTTTTGCAAAATAAAAGGTGGGTTTTTTTTTTTAAATTAAAAAAAGTCCAGTTGTGGGGGGAAAGGTCAAAAATATTGGTAATTCCCTTCTGATGACTTCTTCACATTAATTTTATGTCCCTGTAGTCCTTTGTCACTGAAAAAATACTGTAGGTTGTTAAAATGCTGCAGCTCCTAGTCACAAAAATACTGCCTGGTTCTGAGTTAGATAGAGTTGTTTTTTGACCCAGTATAAAGCACCCCTTTATGTCTGTCCAGGGCATAATTTTAATGATTGAGTTTGGTACTTACTCTTGGGAGGATAAAGAAAAGTGTACTATCAATTTTTCCATGATATTAACATGGAAGGTTCTTCTGTTCTGATGATGTGATTTCACTCTTTAACACTACTTTCTGTTGTGATCATCAGCCAAGGATGTGAACAGTGATGATTAAAGTGATGATTAAGTGCTGGCTTTGGGAATAACATACATCAGCATTTGTTGTTGCCAAAGGTTATCAAATATCTCTGCACACGACCTCAGCAATATTATATTGGTATTATTTAGCTTTGACATTTATAAAAGCATATGTATACAATTAATTTGTTCAGAGAAAGTCATTTGGCAAGGAAAGGTATCCAGTAACAGATAAAGAAGGTATTTACAGATCCTCTAAATGCAGGCATAATGGACAAATGCAACTTCCATACAAATGCATTTTATAGCTGGACAGCAATGCAAAAGACCCTCTTGTGAGTATCAGTAGGATACATCTTCAAAAAGGCCTCTACTGCAGCTCTCTACTGTTAAGATAGTATTGTAATGGTATAAAAGCACACCTAGAACTTTTAAAGGTTAATATTAATGGCTTAAATTGTTCCTCATGAGCAATATTTTACATACACAAGATGGTGAAAAAATTTATTTCTTCCATTTTACATCATTAACTTACAAAATTCATAATGCCCTTAGAGCATGGGTGTTAAACTCATCACGCTGCCCTCATGTGACGTTTCATGACATTTTCCCATCTGGCCCACAGGCTGCCATTTGACACCCCTGCCTTAGAGTGATGCCTTAGAGTTCTGCTTTGCAGAAAAATGTCTTCCCTTATCCAGCACTTCCTGGAATCGCTATATGATAAGGTGGTATCACATGATAGTTCCAGTTAGCAGTGATAGCATAGAGACCCCTATCTGCAATTAGCCTGATGATGCTATCAGGTTTTTTTTAAAAAAAAACCTTATAGCAAAGCCAGAAGAGATCTCTGGCTCAGATGATATAGTTTTAAAAGTAAATGTAATCCTTGTTCACTCCCAGCCAGTGAAATTATTATGTTTGCAGTTTTACAACAATCCTTACAAAAATTGTCCAGTCAAAATGGACAAGTAAAGCAGATTTTTTAAAGGGATCTACCTTCCCTTAACATTTGGTGTACAGTTACAATCCATTTGAATTTAGATTGCAATATGTCATAATTCTGCCTTTAATTGAAGTTTAAATAAATGGTCTTTAATTCTTTCCATTTCAGTCACATGATGGTGAAAAATAGTTTGAATTCTCATCTGAAAGCTTGCCTGTTTTTGATATGCTTTGAACTTCAAAAAAAGTTCTAGAGAGTTATTAGAAACAGCAGTTCAAAAACAGAAGAGATAAATAGAACAGCTTTTGAGTAATAAGCATATACAAGAGTGTATGCAGAAAAATAAATTTCAATTCTCCTAATGTCATGATAGAAGAGTGATCCTCAGCATTTCCCTTGGTTAGGAAGTATTGTGAAAATCAGCTGTGCTGGTTTCATCTATAACTGGGATGCCTCTGAGCCCCTTTTGCTCAATGCAGAACTGTCTGGCAGCCAATAAAATCTAATTCATACAATCACTGCATTCTCTTGTAAAGTTCTAACTCCTAGTGCTTTGGTTAAGGCACCAGACTAAAAAGTAGGAGAATGTGAGTTCTAGTCCCACCTTAGCCATCAAAGCCAGCTGGGTGACCTTGGCCAATCATTCACCCACAGCCCAACTCATGTTAGAGGGTGTTTATTGTGGGGAAAATAGGAGAGGGAAGGTGTGTTGAATATGTTGCCACCAGGGCCGGATTTTCCTATAGGCTAACTAGGCTTCAGCCTAGGGCCTCAAGATCAAGAGGGGCCTACATTCAAATTGTTAGCAAAATTAAAATTACACTTTCACTATAGGTGAAAGGGCCTCATAAGTGGAATAGCCTAGGGCCTCTTTTCATGTAAATCCAGCCCTGGTTGCCACCCTGAGTTATTTGTAAAAATAATCTTCTCTCCCAAAGATGGCGGACGGCGCTTATCCGGCGGACGGCCCCCCGACGTCACTTCCGGCGAGGCTGTGGCGGGCGATTTCAACGGCGCGGAGAAGCGGTCGGGAGGAGGAAGGAGGCGGCCGCCATGGCGGGAGGCCGCCCCGGGAGGCGGGCGCGCTCGGCCGGGGAAGCCCGGGAAGGTGAGGCGAGGCTTTGGGTGGGTTGGGGGATCCCGCGTTGCAGGCCCGGGGAGGGGGAGGGGGCTCCTCTGCCTCGCTTCCCAAACGCCCCTCCCCCTCCCTGGGCTTCCCTGCCTTCAAGGACAGATTTGCTTTTTATTTCCCGCCTTTATTTACTGTTATTATATCCCGCCATTATTATTATTATTATTATTATTATTATTATTATTATTATTATTATTACACCCGGTTTTATTTATCAATATATCTTGCCTTTATTGTTATTATATTCCGCCTTTATTATTATATACAGCTATTATTATTATTATTATTATTATTATTACTACTACTACTACTACTACAACATCCGGTTTTTATTTATTAATATATCCTGCCTTTATTTATTGCTATTATATCCTGCCTTTATTTACTGTTATTATATTCTGCCATTATTATTATTATTATTATTATTATTATTATTATTATTATTATTCCTGTTTTTATTTATTAATATATTCTGCCTTTATTTACTGTTATTATATTCCTCCTTTATTATTATATACAGCTATTATTGTTGTTGTTATTATATCCAGTTTTTATTTATTAATATATCCTGCCTTTATTTACTGTTATTATATTCTGCCATTATTATTATTATTATTATTATATCTAGTTTTTATTTATTAATATATCCAGCCTTTATTTACTGTTATTATATTCCACTTTTATTATTATATAAACTATTTATTATTATTATTATTATTAGTTTAGTTTAGTTTAGTTTAGTTTAGTTTAGTTTAGTTTATTAGATTTGTATACCGCCCTACTCCCGAAGGACTCAGGGCGGTGAACAGCCATGAAATAAAACATATCAATACAAAATTTAAAATAGAAATAAAACAAGTTAGATAAATTTGGCTGAACCATATTTAAAACCCCAATAATTTAAAACCAAATTTAAAATTCCCATTTAAAAGAGGAGAAGTTTAGGTCAGGCCGGCTTGCTGGAATAGGAACGTCTTCAGCGTGCGACGGAAGGTACGCAGATCCGGAATCCTCCGTATCTCGGGGGGGAGCTCGTTCCAGATAGTAGGTGCCCCCACAGAGAAGGCTCTCCCTGGGGGCCGCCAGTCGACATTGTTTGGCCGACGGCACCCGGAGGAGCCCCTCTCTATGGGAGCGTACTGGTCGGTGGGAGGCTATTGGTGGTAGCAGGCAGTCCGTAGATAACCAGGTCCTGAGCCATGGAGCGCTCTAAAGGTGATGACCAAAACCTTGAAGCGCACTCGGAAGACCACCGGGAGCCAGTGCAGCTCGCGCAGGAGAGGCGTTACATGGGAGCGCCACGTCGCTCCCATCACCACCCGCGCGGGCCGCACTCTGCGCCAGTTGGAGCCTCCGAGTGCTCCTCAAGGGGAGCCCCATGTAGAGAGCGTTACAATAGTCCAGACGGGAGGTGACGAGGGCATGAGTGACCGTGCGTAACGAGTCCCGATCCAGAAAGGGACGCAACTGGCGAATCAGGCGAACCTGATGAAAAATCCTCCCGGTCACGGCCGTCAAGTGCTCTTCTAAAGACAGCCGTGAATCCAGGAGGACACCCAAGTTGCGAGCCCTCTCCGTGGGGGCCAATACTTCGCCCCCAATAGTCAGCGATGGCACCAGCTGACTATATCGGGATGTCGGAAACCACAGCCACTCGGTCTTGGATGGGTTGAGTCTGAGCCTGTTTCTCCCCATCCAGATCCGTACGGCCTCCAGGCACCGGGACATCACTTCAAGGGCATCGTTGGGGTGGTCCGGGGTGGAGATGTACAGCTGGGTGTCGTCAGCGTACTGATGGTACTCCACCCCGAAACCACGGATGATCTCGCCCAACGGCTTCACATAAATGTTGAACAAAAGGGGCGAGAGGACCGATCCTTGTGGCACCCCACATATAAGGGGCCTCGGGGTCGACCTCTGCCCCCCTGTCAACACAGACTGCGACCGGTCGGAGAGGAAGGAGGAGAACCACCGTAGTACGGTGCCTCCCACCCCCAACCCCCCCAACCGGTGCAGCATGATACCATGGTCGATGGTATCAAAAGCCGCTGAGAGATCTAATAGGACCAGGATAGAGGAACAACCTCTGTCCCGAGCCCTCCAGAGATCATCCACCAACGCGACCAATGCCGTTTCCGTGCTGTACCC
Source organism: Pantherophis guttatus (assembly GCF_029531705.1). The sequence continues at coordinate 1,217,776 of NW_026844085.1, read as the reverse complement.
AGGCCTGAAGCCCGACTGGAACGGATCTAGATACGTCGTTTCATCCAGGTACCGGGGAAACTGTCGTGCCACCACACTCTCAACAACCTTCGCAACAAAGCGAAGGTTGGAGACTGGACGATAATTAGCCAATATTGCCGGGTCCAGGGAAGGCTTCTTGAGGAGAGGTCTCACCACCGCCTCTTTCAAGGCGGCGGGAAAGACACCCTCACTCAATGAAGCATTTATAATCCCCTGGAGCCAGCCTCGCGTCACCTCCCGGGAAGCCAGCACTAACCAGGAGGGGCACGGGTCCAACAAACATGTGGTCGCATTCAGTCTACCCAGAATCCTGTCCACGTCCTCAGGGGTCACAGAGTCAAACTCATCCCAGATAACATTCTCAGGACCTGCCTCCGTCATCCCCACTGGATCTACCCAGTCAGAGTCCAGATCTTCCCGAATCTGAGTGATTTTGTCATACAGATACTGAACAAAATCCTCGGCTCTCCCCTCCAAGGGGTCCTCCCTCGCTTCCTGGTGGAGCAGGGAGCGGGTCACCCTAAACAGGGCGGCCGGGCGGTTATCTGATGACGCGATAAGAGCAGCAAGATGAGTACATTTCGCTGCTTTTATCGCCACTAGGTAATTCTTAATATGAGATCTTACCAGTGTCCGGTCAGATTCAGTGCGACTGGCCCTCCAACTACTCTCTAGGCGTCTTTTCCGGCGCTTCATCTCCCTCAGCTCCTCAGTAAACCAAGGAGCCAGGTGAGATCGGCGCCGGGTCAGAGGCCGCAAAGGCACGACTCGATCCAGAGCTCCAGCGCCGCCCTATCCCAGGCGGCCACTAAGTCTCCAGTCGAGGCGTGAGCCAAGACCTCAGGCATTGGCCCAAGCTCCGTCTGGAACCTATCAGGTTCCATCAGGCGCCTGGGGCGGTACCATCTTATCGGTTCCGCCTCCCTGCGGCGGGGAGCAGCGGTTCGAAGATCAAGGCGAAGGAGAGAGTGATCCGACCATGACAAGGGCTCGATAACTATGTCCCCTATCTCGAGATCACTCGGCCACTGTCCAGAGACAAAAATCAGGTCCAGTGTGTTTCCCCCCATGTGCGTAGGGCCATGAATTAGCTGGGTCAGATCCATAGCCGTCATGGAAGCCATGAACTCCCGAGCCACCTCAGACGTCTCACCCACGGACGGCAGGTTGAAATCCCCCATGACCATAAGTCTGGGGGTATCAACCGCCACCGCGGCAATAACGTTGAGTAGCTCGGGCAGGGCTGCTGCCACGTGGCAGGGAGCCAGGTACGTGATCAGCAAACCCATCTGAACCCCATGACCCCACTTCACAAGGAGGGTCTCACAACCGGCCGTCTGAGGAACAGTGGTCTCCCTCGGCCTAAAACCTTCTCTAATAATAACCGCTACCCCCACCCCTTCCCTGAGACCTCGGTTGATGGAATGCGTGGAAGCCTGGTGGGCACATTTCTACCAGAGGGACCCCTCCCTCCAGGCCCAACCAGGTCTCCGTAATACCTGCCAGGTCCGCTCCCCCTCCTGAACAAGATCACAAATGAGGGGGGCTTTATTTACTGCGGACCTGGCATTGCACAACATCAGCCGAAGGCCCGGGCCCTGAGGATCTGTGCAACCTGGAGAACGAGTGGAGCCTTGGGGCCGGAGCACGCTACCGCATGGAGACAGCGGGTGCGCACTCCCTTAACATGATATGGCCCCCTGCTCCCGCCATGTCTACCCCTCCCCCTCACAGTACCGATGGTAAAAACACAATCTGGACAGGCTCGACCCCTCCATTTCCTCCGGAATCCTACCCCACCCCCCCCGCCGCGTATAGTGGCCAGGCCTGACCTTCCCCTTGGTGGGTTATCCCCCAAACCCACTACCCTAGTTCCAATTTTGCCTCCCCCCCCCCCCCCGGGACCCCTTAAAATTTTTTCCAAAAATTTACATAAAAAACCCTCAACCCCCTCTTCGCCGCATGCCATTATTATTATTATTATTATTTATTATACATGAAACAGTCAACTAAACATTTTAAAATGTGTCACAAATATCATTGACTGGCCTTGATGGTTGATACGAGTTGCTGCCAGCATCCTAGCTTTCATCATCATCATCATCATTATTAGTATATTTTTATTTTTATTATATCCTGACTTTATTCATTATTATATTCCACCTTTGTTACTATACTTTGCCATTATTATTATTGTTATTATTATTATTATCATTTATTCATTATTTGCTTTTTTTATTACCCTGTTCCCCCCAAAATAAGACATCCCCTGATAATAAGCCCAATCGGGCTTTTGAGCGCATGACAATAAGGCCAAGCGCTTTTTTCAGGGTTCAAAAAAAATATAAGACGGTCTTATTTTCGGGGAAACTCGGTATATCCTGCCTATATTCATTATTATATTCCACCTTTATTACTATACTTTGCCATTAGTATTATCATCATCATCATCATCCACTTTTATTTATTATTTCTCGCCTTTATTCATTCTTATATTCCACTTTTCTTTATTATACTTCACCTTTATTCATTATTATTATATATTGCCTTTATTTTTATTATATCCTGCCTTTATTCATTATTATATTCCACCTTTATTACTATACTTTGCCTTTATTATTATCCACTTTTATTTATTATATCCTGCCTTTATTCACTCTTATATTCCATCTTTATTACTATACTTCACCTTTCTTCATTATTATTATATCCCGTCTTTTTCATCATCATATGTTCAGACTGGATTTGGCATTTTTATCCACCTGTCGCGTCCTTCCCAAGGACCTGGGATAGGCAGATGCGAATATTTGATAGAATTATTCATTTACAGGTAGTCCTTGAGGTACAACAGTTCATTTAGTGACTGTTCGAAGTTACAACAGCTCTGAAAAAAGTGACTTATGGCTGTTTTCACACTTAACGACCGTTGCAGCATCCCCATGGTCAAAACGGGATCAAAACTCAGACACTTGGCAACTGATTCATATTTACGATGATCCCCTTTTGCGACCTTTTGACAAGCAAAGTCAACGGGGAAGCCAGATTCACTTAACAACCGTGTGACTAATTTAACAGCTGCAGTGGATTCATTTCACAAATGTAGCAAGGAAAGTCGTAAAATGGGGGATTATTATTATTATTATTATTATATCTAGTTTTTATTTATTAATATATCCAGCCTTTATTTACTGTTATTATATTCCACTTTTATTATTATATAAACTTATTATTATTATTATTCTTATTCTTATTATTATTATTATTATTATTATTTATTATACATGAAACAGTCAACTAAACATTTTAAAATGTGTCACAAATATCATTGACTGGCCTTGATGGTTGATACGAGTTGCTGCCAGCATCCTAGCTTTCATCATCATCATCATCATTATTATTAGTATATTTTTATTTTTATTATATCCTGACTTTATTCATTATTATATTCCACCTTTGTTACTATACTTTGCCATTATTATTATTGTTATTATTATTATTATCATTTATTCATTATTTGCTTTTTTTTATTACCCTGTTCCCCCCAAAATAAGACCTCCCCTGATAATAAGCCCAATTGGGCTTTTGAGCGCATGACAATAAGGCCAAGCGCTTTTTTCAGGGTTCAAAAAAAATATAAGACGGTCTTATTTTCGGGGAAACTCGGTATATCCTGCCTATATTCATTATTATATTCCACCTTTATTACTATACTTTGCCATTAGTATTATCATCATCATCATCATCCACTTTTATTTATTATTTCTCGCCTTTATTCATTCTTACATTCCACTTTTATTTATTATACTTCACCTTTATTCATTATTATTATATATTGCCTTTATTTTTATTATATCCTGCCTTTATTCATTATTATATTCCACCTTTATTACTATACTTTGCCTTTATTATTATCCACTTTTATTTATTATATCCTGCCTTTATTCACTCTTATATTCCATCTTTATTACTATACTTCACCTTTCTTCATTATTATTATATCCCGTCTTTTTCATCATCATATGTTCAGACTGGATTTGGCATTTTTATCCACCTGTCGCGTCCTTCCCAAGGACCTGGGATAGGCAGATGCGAATATTTGATAGAATTATTCATTTACAGGTAGTCCTTGAGGTACAACAGTTCATTTAGTGACTGTTCGAAGTTACAACAGCTCTGAAAAAAGTGACTTATGGCTGTTTTCACACTTAACGACCGTTGCAGCATCCCCATGGTCAAAACGGGATCAAAACTCAGACACTTGGCAACTGATTCATATTTACGATGATCCCCTTTTGCGACCTTTTGACAAGCAAAGTCAACGGGGAAGCCAGATTCACTTAACAACCGTGTGACTAATTTAACAGCTGCAGTGGATTCATTTCACAAATGTAGCAAGGAAAGTCGTAAAATGGGGGTAAAACTCACTTAACAAATGTCTCGCACAGCAACAGAAATGTTGAGGTCAATGATGGTTGTAAGTTGAGAGCTACCTGTATTGGCTGCCCAGGGTAACTCTGGGTGGCTTAACAATCACAAAGATCTAATTAGATCTACGGTCTAATTAAAGATCTACGGTCTAATTAAAGATGGGGTGGACGGGAGCAGAATGGGGTTCCCCCCAAGCCAATTGTCTTAAGGCTCTGAGGGTTTAACAGTAACAGAGTTGGAAGGGACCCTTGGAGGTCATCTAGTCCAACCCCCTGCTTATGCAGGAGGCCTTTACTAGGGATTCGAACTGCTGACCTTTCTGATCAACAAGCTCAGCGTCTTAGCCACTGAGCCACCTAGTCACCCAACTCCAATGGGGGCGGAGGAGGGGGAAATATTCCAGAAGGACATTTATTTATTTATTGGTTCGATTTATATGCCGCCCTTCTCCGGAGACTCAAGGCGGCTTACAATGCGTTAAGCAATAGCCTTCATACTTTTGTATATACCTGCTTAGTAGGGCTTTCGGCCCCCCCCAAGCGGTGTTCTTTTTTATACAAAGTCAGCTTATTGCCCCCACAATCCAGGTCCTCATTTTACTTATCTCGAAAGGATGGAAGGCTGAGTCAACCTTGAGCCTGGTGAGATTTGAACTTGCAGTAATTGCAGGCAGCTGGTGCTACTTAATAGCACTTTAGTCTGCTGCGCCACCAAGGCTCTAATCTCATCTTTGTTGTTATTATATAATCAGATCGTATGAGAATCCAGCCAAGTGAGGTTTGATAGGCTTGGGGGTGGGGGGTGGCCGTGGTTTATGGCAGGGGTCTCCAACTTTGGTAATTTTAATCCTGGCGGACTTCAACTCCCAGAATTCAGGTTCCACAGGTCTTAAAAGTTGCCAAGGCTGGCTCAGCATGGTTGGCTGGGGAATTCTGGGAGTTGAAGTCCTGCCAGGCTTAAAGCTGCCGAGGTTGATGTATGATCAAGGGTTGTTGGCTTAGCCCCTTGAAATACGATACACAAATAAATAAATTTTGGGAATGCAAGAAAGAAAAGGACCCTTCTAAATCGGGGGTCCCCGTCCCTCAGTCTGTGAACTAGGACTGGTCCGCGCAAACAAGCAAAGCCCCTTCCGTGGTTTTGCTTGTTTGAATCACGCCTCCCCAGTCCACGGAAAAACCTTTCCACGGAACTGGTCCCTGGTACCCAAAAGATTGGCAGCCATTCTTCTAAATAACCAGAGGATGGTTTACAAAACAGCCCTGGTTAACAATAGACCAAGGCTGCATTTATTTAATATGCCTCTCCGTATCCCAGTCAGCCACACTGGGGTTTAATGTGAATTTGTTCCGTCCCCCGTCCCGTCCCATCCCATCCTCGTCCCCCGTCCCCTGATGCTTCTTGGGACATGTGATGTGAAAGTGCAGCTCTCTGGAAAAGATATTAATCTTGGGAAAGGTGGAAGGAGAGAGAAAAAAGAGAAGGACCAGCCAGGATGGATTTGATTTAAATCGAGTTGATTTAAATCACAATTTAAATCATGATTTAAATCACTAGTAAAAAGGCTTGATTGAAATCAACTCGGTTTAAATCATAATTTTTAAAGAGCAACTGTCATCTCTGCTACTCCTTTGACCCACTGTTGACTCACCGATAGTCCCAGTGTTGCAGAATATACAGCCTCCTGCTACATAACTAAGCTCCATTTCATGCTGAATAAACGAAATTATTTATGTATCTTAAATAGAAAACTATCTTACGGTAGATTTTTACCCCAAAAGTTTTTTATTAAAATAAATTTGATAAAAATAAAAAAAATCCGATTTAAATAAAAAAAATCTGATTTTTTTTTTGATTTTTTAAAAAAAATCATTGATTTTTATCCACCCTGGGACCAGCACAGGGGCAATGAATGCACCATGTCAAAGAAAACCTCTCTATCCGTTCCCTAGGAGTCGACGACGACTTCATGGTGTACAATCAACAGTCAGAAAATTTCATAGGACAAGGGCTCAGTTTCCCAAAACTTCCTCACCCGTAAACTAAGCAGTCTCGTGTGTATTTTTTAACCTGTCAGGCGTGTTGTGTGCGCTAAGACAAAAGGTTGTTTGTTTGTTTGTTTATTTATTTATTGGTTTGATTTATATGCCTTGAGCCTGGTGAGATTTGAACTTGTAGTAATTGCAGGCAGCTGGCAGCTAACTGCTATTTAACAGTGCTTTAGTCTGCTGCTCCACCAAGGCTCCGTACTGTACTGTCGCTATCTTTATTAAGGAGAAGTATAGTGGCGAAGATGCTGAGCTTGTCGATCGAAAGTTCAGCGGTTCAACTCCCGAGGGCCGCGTAACGGGGTGAGCTCCCGTGACTTGTCCCAGCTTCTGCCAACCTAGCAGTTCGAAAGCACGTAAAAAAATGCAAGTAGAAAAATAGGGACTTTTGGTGGGAAGGGAACAGCGTTCCGTGCGCCTTTGGCCTTGAGTCATGCTGTCCACATGACCACGGAGATGTCTTTGGACAGGGCTGGCTCTTCGGCTTTGAAACGGAGATGAGCACCGCCCCCTGGAGTCGGGAACATCTAGCACATATATGCGAGAGGAACCTTTATCTTTTACCTTTATCTTTGGTTTTGTTTCTGTTAGGAGACCGCTTCTAGACTTAGTACTCGGAGGAAGCAGGTGTTCAACAACTTGCAACACCTATTTCTAATTGTCAGCATTACAGGCAGTTTTTGACTTACACCGGTTTGTTTAGTGACCGAAGTTACAACGGCCCTGGAAAACAAGTGTCTTAGGACCGTTTTTCTCACTTACAACAGTTGCGGCATTCCCCACGCTCACGTGATCCGACTTTAGGCGCTGGCAACTTGTCACGTGAGCCCCTTTTGCGACCTTTTGATGAGCAAAGTCCACGAGAAAGCCAGATTCACTTAACAACCCTGTTCCTAACTTAACAACTGCACTGATTCACTTAACAACTGTGGCAAGAAAGATCGTAGAATGGGGTGAAAGTCATTTAACAAATGTCTCGCTTAGCAGTCAGGAACGTCGGATTCAATTGGGGTCATAAGTCCAGGAGGCCCTGGCTTGTAGCACGACTCTTATTTTGAAATGAAAACATTCCCTGAGTATGGACTTCACGATTTTGCTTACCATCTTTGATCAAACCCTTTTATTCTTTCTATTTATTCCCCAGGTGCTGCTTCCTCTCCCCCCAGGCGGAGGTCCGAGAGAAACTTGCCTTCCTCAAATTGTCCGGTGTTCCAGGGTAACCCCAGTGGGGTGGCCAAGAAAATGATGGGCACCCCGGTACGAGAAAAGCATTGCTGTTTGTGCTTTCATTTATTCTTTTATGAATTTAAAATTCTACTTGGGTAGCGATGCGTTGGGTAAGCCATACGGATAATCATTTAGGGACTGTGTTCAAAGTTAAAATGACAGTGAAAAGGTGATTTATGACCGTTTTTCACACTTAACGACCATTGCAGCATCCCGATGGTCGCATGATCAAAATTCAGATAGCAATAGCTCTTAAACTTATATCCTGCTTCACAGTGCTTTCCAGTCCTCTAAGCGGTTTACAGAGTCAGCCTCTTTCCCCCAACAATCTGGGTCCTCATTTTACCGACCTCGGAAGGATGGAAGGCTGAGTCAACCTTGAGCTGGTCAGGATCGAACCGCTAGCAGTGGGCAGGGTTAGCCTGCAATACTGCATTCTAATAGGGAGGGAGGGAGGGCAATAGCCCTTAGACTTATATACCGCTTCACAGTGCTTTTACAGCACTTTCTAAGCAGTTTATAGAGTCAGCCTCTTGCCCCCCAACAATTTGGGTCCTCATTTTACCCACCTCGGAAGGATGGAAGGCCGAGTCAACCTTGAGCCTGGTGAGGTTCGATCTGCCAAGATGTTTGGCAATTGACTCGTATTTGTGACGGTTTTGCTGTGTTCCCTGGGTCACGTAATCCCCTTTTGCGACCTTCTGACAAACCGCGTTAATGGGGAAGCTGGATTCGCTTAATGGCCATGACACTCATTGAACGACTGCAGGGATTCACTTACCAACTGTGGCAAAAAAGGTTGTAAAATGGGGCAAACCTCACTTGACAACTGTCTCGCTGAACAACAGAAATTTGGGACTCAGTTGTGGTTGTAAATCAAGGATGACCTGTATTTGGGTTAGGAGTGATTGTTCAGGTTCTCTCAAAGCATGTGATGTATTTTAGAAAGACAAGTCTCAGATTCTGTGTGTTTTAACAGAAAAATTCTCTCCCAGCTGCATTTTTCTTTGCTGCCCTGCTGAATATTTTTTTCCTGTCTTCTTTTTAGCGCCCGGGTGCCTCTGTCATGCGCACGATAACTCTGAGAAAGATTAAGCCACGGAACAAGCAGGTGAGTTCCCTGTTTCCCCTAAAATAAGACCTCCCCTGATAATAAGCCCAATCAGACTTTTAAGCACAGGTGCTAAAATAATAATATAAGGCCTAAATAATAACAACATTTTACTATTTTAATGGGTTGTTTTATTAGAGTTTTTTGGCCAATTTATTTAATTGTTTTAAATTGCTTTTAATTTTTATACTGTCATGGTTTTATTTTTGGCTGTACACCGCCCTGAGTCCTTCGGGAGAAGGGCGGTATAGAAATTCAATAAAATAAAATAAAATAAAATAAAATAAAATAATCCCCCTCCGAAAATAAGCCCTCCCTGAAAATATTTAACCGCATGCACAGCCGGTCCCCGCCATTTCCTCTGGTTAGGGTTAGGGAGACAGAGCTGGAATTCAGGTAAGATGGCAAGAGGAGCCCCGCCTTGCTCCATGCGCCCCAAAATAATAAGACCTCCCCGAAAATAAGGCCAAGCGCTATTTCGGGGTTTGAAAAAAAAATATATAAGACAGGGTCTTATTTTCGGGAAAACACGGTAGTTGTTATGAAGCTACTTTATACATGTTCCATATTTTATGTGATTTTTTTAAAAATAACTTTTTATTGAAGCTTATCTGAATAAAAGATGCAAATGAAAATAGAGACAAAAATACAGAAAGTGGAGAGAGAAACAGAAAGGGGAGAGAAGGTGCGAAGGAAAAAGAAAAGAAGGAAAAAAAGCACAGCCCTCCAACTTTTTTCGGTGCAGTAATTAAATTAGTAAAGTGTGTAATAAAGTAAATTACACTTAGACTTTTTCCTTTTATATAATTAGTGACTACTAGCCATTTCTACAGCAACAAACTGAATCACCAACATTCAAAGTCAATGTTTCGTTTCATTCTATTTCGAGTAAAAATCTGGAAGCAATCTCCAAATAGAAACAAAACTGGATATATTATTTCCTTTAATTAAGACACTTTTGCTATCCCTGCCAGTTCTATTACCGTGAGAATTGACCTCTCTTTCTGTGGAATATTATTATTATTATTATTATTATTATTATTATTATTATTATTATTATTATTATTTTCATATGGTGTAACAGAATCCAGCAATAATGCATAAAAACTCACCAATTCAGCATATAAAATGGGTATCAAAATATTAAACATCAGAGCTGTGAACCATTTTTAAAAACGTACAGCACACGAGTAATAAATAAAATTATGAATGAAATTAAATCATGGTCTTATGCCAAATTAACTACTTTTTTGTGTGTGCTCTATTGTTCCCAGGACCAGGTGAAAGAAAGTGATTTAATTCCTCGTCGGAGTCCAAGGGTAAGCACGGCGCCATAGCAATTCTTGAGAATTAAAAGAAGGCCAAGATCTGGAACTTTTAAGTAAGCCCGCCTTCCCCAAGATGACTGGGGAATTCTGGGAATTGAAGTCTAACACATTGAGAGCAGCGGTCCCCATTTTGGCACCAGGGGCCAGTTTCATGGAAGACAATTTTTCCACGGACTTGGGTGGGTGGGGGAGAGAAGGAGCACACAAATTAGATTCCCCGTATGTGCAATTTAGGGTATGCGGTGGCTCTGTGGCTAAGACGCTGAGGTCGATCGAAAGGTCGGCAGTTCAATGGTTTGAATCCCTAGTGCCACATAACGGGCTGAGCTCCTGTGACTTGTCCCAGCTTCTGCCAACCGAGCAGTTCGAAAGCAGGTAAAAAATGCAAGTAGAGAAACAGGGACCACCTTTGGTGGGAAGGTAACAGCGTTCCGTGCGCCTTTGGCGTTGAGTCATGCCGGCCACATGACCACGGAGACGTCCTCGGACAGCGCTGGCTCTTTGGCTTTGAAACGGAGATGAGCACCGCCCCCTAGAGTCGGGAATGACTAGCACATATGTGCGAGGGGAGCCTTTACCTTTATGCGCAATTTATAGTAGGCCTTGTTCTCCTGTGAGAGTCTTGATGCCTGATGATCCGAGGTGGAGCTGAGGCGGTGATGCTAACTCTGGGGAGCAGCTGTTTTTCACTCTTATGACTATTGCATCCCCAGGATCATGTGGACAAAATTTGGACGCTTGGCAACTGACTTATATTTATGACAGTTGCAGCGTCCCCCTTTTGTGACGACCTGACAACCAAAGTCAACGGGGAAGTCGGATTCACTTAACAACCCTGTTACTGATGTAACACCTGCAGTGATTCATCTAATGACTTTGGCAAGAAAAGGTTGTAACATTGAGCAAAGCTCACTTTTAACAACTGTCTCGCTTAGCCACAGAAATTTGGGGCTCGGTCGTAAGTCGAAGACTACCTGTAGTTTACCAATTTCATAAAATCCCAAAAGTGCTTTTTCAAGAGGCAACTGGACTTTCTGGTTTTTCTTTGAAGACGTTTTGCTTCTCCTCCAAGAAGCTTCTTCGGCTCTGACTGAAGAACAACGGCAAGAGCTGAAGAAGCTTCTTGGAGGAGAAGCGAAATGCCTTCAAAAGAAAAAAACCAGAAAGTCCAGCTGCCTCTTGAAAAAGCATCTTTGGGACAACCAGGACCTGGATGACTGAGAATCTCCGTAGATAATTTCATAAAATCTTATTTCTCCTTGGCATCCCAGAAGCGTTTCCTAAGAGCTTAGCGACATGCAGACTGATCAAAAAGGGGGAAATCAGATAAATCCTGTTGAAGCGTTTGGAAATCATTTCGAAACCTCTCCCCTTGTAACACGTCGATGAAGATTCTGAGTCATCCAGGTACAGTTGTCTGAAGGTTGAGTCATTGCACCTGGACTAATTTTTGTTATCTTGAGACCTTTCGCTGCTCATCCCGGCAGCTTCATCAGTCAGTTAACTCTCTGCTTAATTAGAATAGAATAACAGAGTTGGAAGGGACCTTGGAGGTCTTCTAGTCCAACCCCCTGCTCAGGCAGAAAACCCTACACTACTTCAGATGTTATCCAACCTCTTCTTAAAAACTTCCAGTGTTGGAGCATTCACAACTTCTGGAGGCAAGTTGTTCCACTGGTTAATTGTTCTCACTGTCAGGAAATTTCTCCTTAGTTCTAAGTTGCTTCTCTCCTTGATGAGTTTCCATCTGTCCTGCCCTCAGGTGCTTTGGAGAATAGCTTGACTTCCTCTTCCTTGGGGCAGCCCCTGAGATATTGGAAGACTGCTATCATGTCTCTCTTAGTCCTTCTTTTCACTAGACTAGAAATAGAATAGAAATAGAATAACAGAGTTGGAAGGGACCTTGGAGGTCTTCTAGTCCAACCCCCTGCCTAGGCAGGAAACCCTACACCGCTTCAGACAAATTGTTATCCAACATCTTCTTAAAAACTTCCAGTGTTGGAGCATTCACAACTTCTGGAGGCCAGTTGTTCCACTGATTAATTGTTCTCACTGTCAGGAAATTTCTCCTTAGTTCTAAGTTGCTTCTCTCCTTGATTAGTTTCCATCCATTGCTTCTTGTCCTGCCCTCAAGGGCTTTGGAGAATAGCTTGACTCCCTCTTCTTTGGGGCAGCCCTTGAGATATTGGGACACTGCTATCATGTCTCCCCTGCTCCTTCTTTTCATTAAACTAGACATACCCAGTTCCTGCAACCGTTCTTTGTATGTTCCTCTCTGCACTCTTGCTAGCATCTCAACATATTATAAATTCCTTTGCTGACTGCAGGTCCTTGACCGGCTTAACTGAATTTTTTGGGGATTGCACAGCCCAATGAATTACAACCTTACCCAAAAGTTGGGTTCTCGCCACCTGCTAAGGTCCTCCTGCTGCAAACATTTCTTCTTAATTTTAATCTTGAGCATGGGGCTGGACTAGAAGACCTCCCAAGGTCCCTCCCAGCCCATTCTCTTCTAAATTTAATCGTCTAGGTTAAAAGGAAGCAAACCCACCATGTTGTGTGAATGCACCTGGTCAAGTTTTGGACTTGGTTAAGTCTCTCTTGTTGGACCCACCCCACAAACTGAAATGTGTGAAGCTATACAAACCAGCTTTGGAGAAGAGCTTGACTCTCTCTTCTTTGGGGCAGCCCCTGAGATATCGGAAGACTGCTATCATGTTACCCCAACTCCTCCTTTTCTTCCCATACCCAGTTCCAGCAACCGTTCTTCATATGTTTTAGCCTCCAGTGGGTTTATTCTGACTGATGAAGGCTGGATGAGCTGCAAAACATCTCAAACTAGCAGCAAAAATTACTCCGGTTGCAATGATTCAACCTTCAGACTTCCCCCTTGTACTGCTTTTCTACCGTATAGCAAGTAACACGGAATCCTATTCCTGTTTTATAGATCTCCTTAAAAGAAAACAAGGAGAACAGCCCGCCGGCGGCCCCTGAAAATCAAAGCCCCCACGGAGAGGAGGCCACAAGGAAAGGCCAGTCTTTTACCCCGTGCTGCTCCTTGAATCTTGACGCAGAGAACTCACCGAAAGAGACTAACGTCCTGTCCCCAGTTAGCGCCAACACGCCAGGTTCTCCACCGGATTGCGAACGAGACCTGACCATGGCCAAACGTGTGCGCCGGTCTTACAGCCGCCTGGACGTCTCTTTGTCCCGCAGCTTCACAGACAAGCCGGAGTTTCCCAGCTTCAGCCTCGCGGGCACCTCCACGCCCGCCGGTGGTCCCGGCAAGCGGCAAACCTTTTTCGGTTTCGAAAAGCTCCTGCTCCCAGGGGAGCTGGCTGAGCCCGCCGTTCTGCATCTCATCAGGGCCCCCAAGACGGCGGTTGAGGAAAGCGGGGCCCTCGGGAAGCCGGACACCAACATCCCTGGCATCTCGTTCGGCAGAGAAAAACGAAGGAAGAAGAAGGTGCCCGAGTTTGATGTGAGTAGGACTTTGGGCGCTGGCGGGGGTTTTTTACAGCGGGTGAAATCCAACAGGTTCTGACAGGTTCTGGAGAACCAGCAACGGAAATTTTGAGTAATTCGGAGTACCGGAAAATACCACCTCTGGCTGGCCCCTGAGTGGGGATGGAATGGAGATTTTGCAGTATCCTTCCCCTGGAGTGGATGGGAATGGAGATTTTGCAGTATCCTTCCCCCTGGAGTGGGGAGGGAATGGAGATTTTGCAGTATCCTTCCCCTGGAGTGGTGTGGGAATGAGGATTTTGCAGTATCCTTCCCCTGGAGTGGGTGGGAATGAGGATTTTGCAGTATCCTTCTCCTGGAGTGGGGTGGGAATGGGGATTTTGCAGTATCCTTCCCCTGGAGTGGGATGGGAATGGAGAGTTTGCAGTATCCTTCCCCCTGGAGTGGGGTGGGAATGGGGATTTTGCAGTATCCTTCTCCCTGGAGTGGGGTGGGAATGGGGATTTTGCAGTATCCTTCCCCCTGGAATGGGTGGGAATGAGGATTTTGCAGTATCCTTTCCCTGCCATGCCCACCAAGCCACACCACACTACGCCCACCAAGCCACGCCCACAGAACCAGTAGTAAAAAGAAAATTGGATTTTACAGCCAAGCTGTGGCTGTAAACTTTGTGTTAAAATTACGGGCTGCTCGGTTCCCTTGACCTGCCTTGTGCACACAACGTACTAAGAGAGTGAAGGACCACACTCTGCAGGCATGGGGGTAGCAGCTGTTGTTTGCGCGGCGTACCAAGAGATCCACTCCAAATAGTAGAAGATGGCATCAGGGACTTATTTTTTTTGCCGTATTTTTCGGACTATAAGACGCACCGGAATATCAGACGTACCAAGATTTCGAAGAGGTAAACGGGGGGGAGGAGAGAATATTTTTGCCCTCCCCGGTTCCCAGGAGCACTCTGCAGGCCTCCCAAACCCTCTGTGCATTCTGTTTTTTGCAAAAAAAAGGGGACGTGCAGAGAGTTTGGGAGGCCTGCAGAGTGCTCCTGGGGACCGGGGAGGGCAAAAATATGCCTCTTTTTGGCCTCCCAAACTCGCCACATGTCACGTTTTTGTGAAAAACAGGCCTGTTTTTGGAAAAAAACGGGACTCATAGGGTGGAGTTTTGGGTGGAGAAAAATGGCTGTATTCGGTATATAAGATGCACCAACATTTCCACCCTCTTTTAGGGGGGAAAATGCGTCTTATACTCCGAAAAGTATGGTATTTAGTGCAGGAGTGACATGGGGTGTTTAAATTTGGCCCACGGGGCCGGCCTGGAGATATCAAAGGACCGCCCCACGTGGCCTCTGCTGACCAAAACGGGCCGCGCGGGACCTCCGCGGGGCCTGTTTCCGGCCGGCAGTGGGCTGCAGGAGGACTGGATTGGCCTGTATTACAATTATGTGGCCTCAAGTAAGTGCCTGATCTGGATAGAAAACAAGCAACATCCTACGTTAATATTAGAGTTTAACGCGCACGATTTTACATACTGTAGGTCCATTAAATCTACAATCAACAATCTATAATTGGCAGCCATTTCTATTTACTATCCTGGAAATTTACCTCTGTTGCTGATTGAATGATCATGTTATTTATGCTATTGTATTTTTAATACTATATTATAATATATAATTAATACATAATTATAGCTAATATATAATAATTCTATATTAGGGATGCGGTGGCTCAGAGGTTAAGACGCTGAGCTTGTCGATCGAAAGGTCGGCAGTTCAGCGGTTCGAATCCCTAGTGCTGCGTAACGGGGTGAGCTCCCCGTTCCTGGTCCCAGCTTCTGCCAACCTAGCAGTTCGAAAGCAGGTAAAAAATGCGAGTAGAAAAATAGGGACCCCCTTTGGTGGGAAGGGAACAGGGTTCCGTGCGCCTTTGGCATTGAGTCATGCCGGCCACCTGACCACGGAGACTTTGGCTTTGAAACGGAGATGAGCACCGCCCCCTAGAGTCGGGAACGATTAGCACATATGTGCGAGGGGAATCTTTACCTTACTTATATAAAGATGTGTGGAAGAATTTAATCAAGAGGTATTGCAGAATTCTGGTTGCCTTAGTGCAGAACCTTAGCAGACTCTTCTTATCTCGTAGCAGGGGCCTCTTTTTAATCCAAATAAAAGTCGTTTTATTGCCTTTATAGAAATCCAAGATGGACGAGTGGGCCGCGCAGATGAACGCCGAGTTCGAAGAAGCCGAGAAATTTGACCTCCTTGTGGAGTGAAAAAATGCATCTCCTCAGCGCATCGTCAGTGGCCACCATGTTCCTTGTACATAAATCTCAAACACCCCCCACGCCCCCCTTAGGAGGACGCTTAAGCTTTCTTAGCATAAAGGTGTAAAAATATTTTTTTGTTTGTTTACTACAGGTTTACTCGCTGACCAAAGGCAGCTAACACTTCTCTCAATGCCCCCTTCCCCAAAAACAAAAGATATTGTATTAATTATTTGGGCTTACGAGGAAATTTTTTTCCCCCCTCGGCTGTAACCTGAAAATAATGTGCGGAAGGATCCGGATTCTACGCGGCGTCACAATTTTTGTAAATGGCTTGGCTACCTTTGGGAAAACAAATCTATTCCCAAAAATAGGCAAAGATGTTAAGGTGCATTTTAGTCTTTGAAAGCGCGCGCCCATCCACGAGTTTCCCCCGGTAGTTTTATTTTTTTTTCATAATTATTTTTCTTCTGCATTTGCCTTCTGCAAAGTCCTATGTGCTTAAATGGAGTGGGGAACGTGGTTCACTCAGCCAGCTTCTATTTTTAGGGGGGGGTGAGTTAACGGGGAGTTTATGGCAGGCCTGTTTTAAGGAACAGCCCGTTCTTAAGCCTCTCTCTGGCCGTCCTTCTTAACGGACGTTCCTCGCAGTGACGAAGCTTTTGACGTTCGGTTTGTCTCTTTGTCCCGCCTGGGGACGCTTCACAGTGCAGCCCTGTTAGAATCATTGTGAGAAAATTAAAAAAAAAAAAAAAAGACTTTCCTTCAGTTTTTCCCTGTTGTCTTTAACTACTCACGTGTAATGTTTAAGAAATGATTTAGGGCAGGGGTCCCCAACGGGTGGTTTGCGAGAAAATGTTGGTGGGCCGCAGAAAAATTTACATTTTTTTATATTGTGTTAAATACTATTCTTTTTTTTAAAAAAAATTCATATTAGCAGGCCGCGGGATTTAAAATTATGAATTTAGTGGTCCCTGACATCCGAAAAGTTGGTGACCCCCTGATTTTTAGGGTAGGGGTATCAAACTCAAGGCTCATGGAGCCAGCCTGGTCTACCCAATGCGAAGAGAAAAGATGCCAGCGGTTTGGGGAGTGGTGTCAAGCTGGTCACGCCCACTCAATTGGCCATGCCCACCCAGTGATGTCAAGATGGCCACGCCCACCCAGTCGGGCAGCACCGCCTCCCCCCCGAGGTCAACCACAGCCCTGATGTGGCCCTCAACCCCCTGGATTTACGGTGGAACAACTAAGGGAATGCTGGGATTTATTTTAGAGATTTTGGGGCGAGATGGGGCGAATTATAGCGATGTCTGAAAAATTGAAACAAATACAGGGTAGTCCTGGACTTACGACCGCAGTTGAGCCCAACATTTAGAGAATTTGTTAAGTGAGTTTTGCCCCCCCCTCTCCCTTTTACGACGCTTCTTACTACGGTTGTTAAACGAATCACGGCGATTGAGAAAAGTTAGCAACCTGCTTGTTTAAGTGAATCCGGTTTCCCCGTCGACTTGGCTTGCCAGGAGGGGGATCACGTGACGCCGGGACACTGCAAACCGTCATAAGTATGAACCAAACGTCTTGAATTTTGGTCATGTGACCACGGGGATGGCTGCAATGGCCATAACTGTGAGAAATGGTCAAGTCCCTTTTTTCACAGTTACCGTTATAACTTTGAATGGTCACTAAACGAACGGTTGTAAGTCGAGGATTACCTGTATCCAAGAAAAATCCGGAGTGTCTCTCTTGAAAGAATTGGCTACCTTTATCCAAACGGATCATTTTGCTGTTGCTTTACAGGACCTCAAAACTCTTTTTTTTTTTTTTTCCTTTTCTTTTTGGCATCCCACCTGATCAAGCCTAACAATGTCAAAAGACCAGGCTGTTGATCTTGGGCAGGGGTCCCCCCCTTGGGGGCGGGGTCTTTCCATGTTTCAGAACTGAAATTCTCTTGGCCGATCAGAGCTCAGGGAAAGGGGGGCAGAGAGGCGTGGCTGAGACCCTTGCCGAATGCCCAGCCGAATGTTCTGTCCCCCTTCCTCACACAGGCAATCGTAATACCAAGCACGCCTGCCAATATTTTATTAGGTAAACAGATTAGAATTCTTGGCAGACCAAGGTTTTGGCAGCAAACTGCCGAATGCCTGCCAAGACCGTTTTCACTCCCATAAAGCAGAAGAGGACTTATCTTCAGTCCGTTCCAGGAGCAACAAATTATCCACGAGACAAAGAGTTTAGTCAATGTTCAGTCCAAAATATATCCAAGCCGAATTTCAGAGATCACGATGTGACTTTCAAGTTTTTAACTTTGTCCGTCACAAAGCCTGAAGAGCAATCCCACCCACTTTTATTCCTGGTGGGGCGTGGCTCCGTGACTCAGCTCAATCTCTGGCCCTCCCACGCCTCTTCCGTTGCTGCGCACACTTCTCCCTCCGACGCCGCCTGGGATCAAGCCGGGATTCATCATCCTCGCTCCCTATCAATTGATGCTCCGATACGCCTCCCTCCCGGCACATCCCAGGCCGTTCCTCCTGGCCTTCGGATGGAACCTGAGGCATTGCCAGAGAGGAGGGTCCTGGAGAGGGAGGCCTTGTCAGTTCCTCCCCGTCACCTTCTGAGTCCTCTTCCTCTGTCAGGACAGGCTCGGGAGTCGGGGTCACAACCCCGAGTTTACGGAAGGCTGCACCCAATTTGCTTTCGTACGTCGGGAACTGGCGGCTTTAAAAATAATCTAATCACGGGATTGATTTTTCCCCCCCGGTGCGACGCAATGGGTCAATATACAATTTTTATTGTTAAAACAGTTTGCTTTGAAACACGAGCAAAAAACGCCCTCGGGAGAATCTGCGTTTATGTAACTTGTCCAGATGTGGCACACACGCCCGCTGAATTGCAAGCAAAGGCTTCCATCATTGGAGGTTTTCCAGAAGGGACCGGGCAGTCACTTGTCTGACATGGTCTAGGATCTCCTGCTTGAGCAGGGAGGGGGGCGGGGCTGGACTAGAAGACCTCTAGATAACAGATTAACAAGAGTTGGAAGGGACCTTGGAGGTCATCTAGCCCAACCCCCCGCCCAAGCAGAAGACCCTACCCCATTTCTGACAGATGGCAGTTCAGTCTCTTCTTGGAAAGCCTCCAGTGATGAAGCTCCCACAACTTCCAAAGGCAATTTTGGTTGATTGTTTTCACTTGTCAGAAAATTTCTCCTTATTTCTAGGTTGAATCTCTCCTTGCTCACTTTCCATCCATTCTTCCTTGTCTGGCCTTCGGGTGCTTTGGAGAATAGCTGGACCCCCTTCCTCCTCTCTGGGGCAGCCCCTCAAATACTGGAACACTGTTATCCTGTCTCCCCTGGTCCTTCTCTTCACTAGACTAGCCAGGCCCAATTCCTGCAACCGTTCTTCATATTACAGATTAACAGTTGGAAGGGAGCTTATAGGTCATCTAGTCCAACCCCCCGCCCAAGCAGGAGGCCCTACACCATTTCTGACAGATGGCAGTCCAGTCTCTTCTTGAAAGCCTCCAGTGATGAAGCTCCCACAACTTCCGAAGGCAACTTAGGTTGAATCTCTCCTTGTTCTGTTTCCATCCATTATTCCTTGTCTGGCCTTTAGGTGCGTTGGAGAATAGCTTGACCCCCTTCCTCCTCTCCAGGGCAGCCCCTCAAATATTGGAAGATGCTCTCCTGTCTCCCCTGGTCCTTCTCTTCACTGGACTAGCCAGGCCCAGTTCCTGCAACTGTCCTTCATATGTTTTAGCCTCCAGTCCCCTCATCATCCCTTCCAACACCCTTTTCAGTTCAATCATGATAGAAGGGACCTTGGAGGTCATGTAGCCTAACCCCCCGCCCAAGCAGGAGACTCTACACCATTTCTGACAGATGGCAGTTCAGTCTCTTCTTGAAAGTGATGAAGCTCCCACAACTTCTGAAGGCAACTTTGGTTGATGGTTCTCACTGTCAGAAAATTTCTCCTTATTTCTAGGTGAATCTCTCCTTGATCAGTTTCCATCCCTTCTTCCTTGTCTGGCCTTTGGGTGCTTTGGAGAATAGCTTGACCTCCTTCCTCCTGTCTGGGGCAGCCCCTCAAATATCGGAAGATGCTCTCCTGTCTCCCCTGGTCCTTCTCTTCACTAGACTAGACGTAACTCAGTTCCTGCAACCGTTCATCGTATGTTTGAGCCTCCAGTCCCCTCATCCTCCTGGTTGCTCTTCTCTGCACTTTTTCTAGATTCTCAACGTCTTTTTTATAGTGTGGTGACCAAAACTGGATGCAGGACTCTAGGTGTGGCCTTACTAAGGCTTTATAGACCTCCAAGGTCTCTTCCAGCTCTATTCTGATTCAAACTTGAATTACAAAGGGGATGGATGGACGGATGGAAGTGGGATGAGAGAGAGATTTTAGATAATAGAGCAGTGTTCCTCAACCTGAAATTTTTTAAAAGATGCGTGGACTTCAACTCCCAGAATTCCCCAGCTAGCATGTCAGGAGCATAGGGAACTCTGGGAGTTGGAGTCCACAAACATCTTCATTTAGCCCAAGGTTAGGAAACGCTGTTCTATCTAATCTCTCATCTTTGTTATCGAATCTCAGGGGTGGAATTTGCTCGGTTTTATGATCCAAAGCCCAGGTACCATGTTCCTCTTCTACCGCTGTTAAATCATTAAAGCACCTTTATGCAATTTATTGCCGTGATTGCTCAGCTCGGCAGAGTTTAAAGAGACTACGAATTCAGTCTTGCTCAACTGGATTGTTAAACCCTGGTTTGTGAACGAAGCGACAATGACCTGGGGTTACGCCACCCGCTAAAAGATAAACCACAGTTTACAAATGTCTGTGGAGATTCTCAAATCATCCAGGTCATGGTGGTCGCAAAGAGGTATTTTTCAAAAGGCAACTGGACTTCCTCCTTGTTCTTTTTTTCCTTGAAAATGTTTAACCCAAAGGGGCTTTTTTTTCCAAGAGGCAACTGGACTTTTTGTTTGAAGAGGTTTCGCTTCTCATCCCAGAAGCTTCTTCAGCTCTGACTGGATGGTAGGAATGGAAGGATTGATACTCCTTGCAGACAGCTGGTCATTTGCATCCTTTTAGCAGGTTGTTAAGCTCACCTGGAGTTTTGTCTGTGTCCTCAGGGTTACCTGAGTAGTGCAAATGGGGCATGGAAGGACCCATTTATCTGAGGACCCAAACAAATCTCCAAGTGGCCTCAACACTTCTCTAAAAGGATGAAAACGATCAGCTGTCTGCAAGGAGTATCAATCCTTCTGTTCCCCACCATCCAGTCCAGGGATGGCGGATTATTTTTACTACCGGTTCTGTGGGCGTGGCTTATTTTGTGGGCGTGGCTTGATGGTCATGTGACAATCCTTTCGGATTTAGCAGAGGTACTGGTTTATCATGCTTTTAACTGCTTGCAGAGCTGTACCGGTCTACCCATTTATTTTTGCAGGCACTGATCTACTCATGTATTTTTGCAGGCACTGGTCTACTCATGTATTTTTGCAGGCACTGGTCTACTCATTCGTTTTTGGAGGCACCGGTCTACTCATTCGTTTTTGGAGGCACCGGTCTACCCATTTGTTTTTGGAGGCACCGGTCTACCCATTCGTTTTTGGAGGCACCGGTCTACCCATTTGTTTTTAGAGGCACCGGTCTACCACCACACTGCCTTTTAACACTGATCAGCTGTAGGGCGGCCCTTTGAAGCCCCGCGGCAAGAGTTTCTACAGTTTTTTTCCTTCTGGCCGATCAGCTGGGACTCAGGAGGCAGCAATAGATTGGGGGTGGGGCCAAATAAAAGGTAAGAATAATGTGGCGGGGGGGCAGAACTGGTTCGGTCATATCATCACCGCTACCGGCTCAGTGGAACCGGGCCGAACCGGGAGGAACCCACCATTGATCCAGTCAGAGTTGAAGACGCTTCTTGGATGAGAAGCGAGAAGTCTTCAAAGAAAAATCAGAAAAGTCCAGTTGCCTCTTGAAAAAAGCACCTTTGGGACAACCAGGATCTGGATGACAAAGAATCTCCGTAGACCACTGGTGGCTTCTGCGCGGCTCCCCCCGTGGGCTGCAACCGCACCATCTGCGCATCTGTGCAGCTTTCACATGGCTCCCTTGAATGCTGGGCGCACAACTGCACTTATCTGTGCACGAGCGTGGCTTTCGTGCATGCAATGTAAGTGTGCAGGTACACACTCACGCGCGCATGCACAGGAGAACTCCGAAGACCAGCTGGTTCTTTGCAATTGCGCGCATGCGCACCAGAGGACCAAATACCAGCTGGGGCACACGCACATGCGTAGCTGCAGGTAAGTTGGGGGATAGTTCGCGTGCCCGGAAAGATGGCTCTGTGGGCCACCTCGGGCACACGTTTGCCATAGCTTTGCCATCACGTCCATAGACATTGAAAATGTTTAGTTACCACAACGCCTGGGATATCCCATTCAAAAGATAATTATACTTATAATCACCAGCCACAACCTGTAAACTGTGTGGACTTCAACACACGCTGGCTCGGGAATTCTGGGAATGGAAGTCCACCCCTCTTAAAGTGCCCATGGTTGAGAAACATTGCTCTAAAGGAGGGGTGGGCCACAATGGCCCCTTTGTGACCTCTGAACTTCAACTCCCAGAATTCCCCAGTCAGCCAGCCATTTATTTATTTGATTTATTGTTGCTTATTTTTCAAGCGTAAAAATCCATCTAGAACAACCATGTTTCCCCGAAAATAAGGCCTCCCTGGATAATAAACCCAATCAGGCTTTTGAGCACATGCGCTAAAATAAGGACCTCCCTGAAAATAAGCCCGCCCTGAAAATATTTAAACGCCATGCGCAGCTGCCATTTCCTCTGGTTAGGGTTAGGGAGACAGAGCTGGAAATCAGGTAAGACGGCAAGAGGAGCCCCATCTTGCTCCATGCGCCCCAAAATAATAAGACCTTCCCGAGAATGAGGCCAAGCGCTTATTTTGGGGTTCAAAAAAATATAAGACCGTCTTTTATTGGGGAAACACAGTATTTGGATCTCTAAATTGTATAAATATATTCCTAGAATCCAAGCGGGTGGCACCGCCGGCACAATTTGCTGGAACCAGATGTTTTTTGCCCCAGCTAAAGCTATGCAAACACCCTTCTAGCTCACCACGGCCATTTTGCTGCAGAATGGAATGGAATGGAATGGAATAGAATAGAATAGAATAGAATAGAATAGAATAGAATAGAATAGGATTCAGAATAGAATAGAATATGGAATAGAATGTAGGATAGGATAGGATAATATATAGAATAGAATAAATATAGAATGGAATGGAATAGGATTCAGAATAGAATGGAATGGAATAGAATAGAAAATTAATTAGAATAGAATAGAATAGAATAGAATAGAATAGAATAGAATAGAATAGAAAGAATAAGGAATAAGAAAAACAAGGAATAGAATAGAAAGAATAAGGAATAGAATAGAATAAGGAATAGAATAGAATAGGAAAAGAGAATTCTGAATAGAACAGAGAATAGAATAGAAGAGAATAAGAGAATAGAGAATAGAATAGAAAGAATAAAGTATAGCATAGCATAGAATAGAATAAGGAATAGAAAGAATAAGGAATAGAATAAAATAAAATAAATATTGGAAAATAGAATAGAATAGAATAAGGAATAGAATAGAATAGAATAGAATAGAATAGAATAGAATAGAATAGAATAGAATTCTGTACCTATGTATTTGTGGTTTTTTTCCTGCCTAAGTGTAAAACCTTATTTTTCTCCCCAATGAACTGCATTTTGTTGGATAGCAGCCAAGGTTACATTAAAACTCCATTTCAATTCAATGCCGTTTATTACAGCCCAAGACCAGAACCGAATAAAAACACTCCGTAAACCCACAATTAAAAACTCTTTTTAAGTCTCAAATCATAAAATAACAACTTAAGACCTCTGATGAAATCCAGCCTGTCAATTATACAACCGTCTCTTAACTATTAACTAAAATCCCAATCCATCAAACGGTGCAGCCCGTTTCTCCGTTGAATAACAAAAGGGCACTCAACTCCCTTCTTACATTAAACTCGGATCTTCACCAGGATTGTTGGCAAAAGGAGGAATTTGCTTATGAAACCCGGTTTGGTGGGGAAGATGGAGGCTCAGCGGATGCTCCGGTCAACTGCTGGCTTCTATTAGTTCAATCAAACGTCCAAAGCTGATTGTATTGACAAGTTATATTTCTGCTCCACTAAATCAGCCGGCCCCGGCTAAATGAGCAGGGAAGACGTGGTTAGGAGCAGACAAGAACCCGTTGCTCAAGATGAGTGCCTCAACCATCGGGCAAAAGCTGGAGAAGAAAGAGCAGGCAGCAGCATTCAACCCAACCCACTGGTCGGAGGAGAATGGTGGCAGCGGCGTCCCGGCTGGGAAGCTCCAAGTTCTCGAGAAGTTCTTCACGCCGGTCCAGCAGGCCAAGCGAAGGAAGGAGAGGGTGTATCTGCCCCTGCAGATGGAGAGCTTGGATGACCGCTTCTCCATTCGCTCCTCCAGCTCGTCCACGTCCACCTCTTCGGCCATGTGGTCTTTAGAAGCCAGGCTCGAAAAGGAGACCCTGGGCATGGTACCTTCTCAGTATCGTTCTTCTCCATCGGGACCTGGTAGGGAGGTCGCCGTAGAGGGCGCGGCCTCCCACCACCCCACCCGGGAGCAAAGAAGGCTGGGTGGGTCCTTCACCCCGTTCGTCAGAGGTGTGGGGATGGACGATTTGTCCCTTCAGCAGGGCCACCCGGAGTTCCGGCTGCAGGTAGGACAAGCCGAAGGCCGGGAGGAGAACTTCTACAAGACCACCGGCCTGCAACACGGTCCAGCTTTCGGTGAAGAGGCTGAGATTCCAGCTCCGCAGCAGCCCTCCAAGACCATCCGGCATCCTCTTGGCCGGGTGGTCTTGAGAAATGGGTTGGTGGAAGAAGACGGCCAATTGTGGAAGACCAGATCCAGCGAGACCATCAGTGAACGGCCAACAGGAACGAAGCCTCTTGTGGCTCCGAAGCCCAGGAGATGCCAGCAGGAGCAGCAGGAGAAGCCCTCCTCTCCTAAAAGCCTGGATCTGAATCCCCCTAAGAAACCCCTCATCCTAGGAGAAAACAGGCGGATAGAAGACAAGCTGCGCTTTTCGGAGTTCCTCAACGAAGTCACCCAACAAATCATGAGCCCTTCAAATCTCATGTCCCTAGGTTGGAAGTCTCGGGGGTCTTCTCCAACCAACAGAGCGCCCAGCACCAAGTCGATGTCATTGGAATCACTGCTGGAAAAAAACGAGGGGAAAATGCCCTTGCCCAAGAGGAATAGAGTCGGACCGTTCGAAGCCAAAGGAGATGCCACCTCCATCCGCCCCAACCAGCTCCAGAGAAATGCCAAACCTGTCAGGACTCTGGATGAGACCAGCAGCAGTTCAGAGTCGGGCCTCTTTACTCCTTTTCTGGCCAACCTGCCTGAGCTGTTGGAAGAACCTTGTGGAGCAAGGAGGGACGGTGAAGGAGCATCAGAGCACGTTCTGAAGGCCAAGGCTCAAGAACGGTCCTTCAAGAAAGCAGAAGGGATGGTGCCCCGAAGAGCAGAGAAGTCAGATGGGAAAGAATGGTCAAGGACCGTGGCTGGGAAGAGTCAGATCCTGTATAAGGTATCCGGCTTTTTCTCAAAACAAGAGACTCTCTGGCAAACCTGGCCCAGGTCCTCCACCTCCTGAAGAAGGAGAAGACCTGTGGGTTATCTTCGCAGGCGGGACTCCCGTCTCTCCTTCATTAACGTAGCGGTCAGGATGGTGAATTTGACCCCCTTTCAAAATTGCATCCAATTTTTTTTCAGGGATTCAGTCACTTGTCCAATTCGGTGTTTCGCAACCTAGACAACTCTATGATGTGTGGGCCTCAATTCCCCACAATTCCCCAGCCGGCATGCAGCTGGTTGGGGAATTCTGGGAGTTGTAGTCTATGTGTTTTAAAGCATGCTGGCTGGAAATTCTGGGAGTTGTAGTCCACACGTCTTAAAGCATGCTGGCTGGGGAATTCTGGGAGTTGAAGTCCACACATCTTAAAGCATACAGGCCGAGGAATTCTGGGAGTTGTAGTCCACACATTTTAAAGCATGCTGGCTGGGGAATTCTGGGAGTTGAAGTCCACGCATCTTAAAGCATACAGGCCGAGGAATTCTGGGAGTTGTAGTCCACACATTTTAAAGCATGCTGGCTGGAAATTCTGGGAGTTGTAGTCCACACGTCTTAAAGCATGCTGGCTGGGGAATTCTGGGAGTTGAAGTCCACACATCTTAAAGCATACAGGCCGAGGAATTCTGGGAGTTGTAGTCCACACATTTAAAGCATGCTGGCTGGGGAATTCTGGGAGTTGAAGTCCACACATCTTAAAGCATACAGGCCGAGGAATTCTGGGAGTTGTAGTCCACACATTTTAAAGCATGCTGGTTGGGGAATTCTGGGAGTTGTAGTCCACACGTCTTAAAGCATGCTGGCTGGGGGATTCTGGGAGTTTATTTATTATTGTTTATTGGTTCCATTTTATATTCCGCCCTTTTCTGGAGACTCAGGGCGGCTTACAATGCGTTAAGCAATAGCCTTCATACTTTTTATTGGCTCGATTGCAAAGATATGAAAGTCCACGCTAAAAATGTACAGACCCCATTTTCAGCCTGGTGCCTAGTGGATATCTTGGACTTCAGTTCCCATAGTTTATTTATTTATTTATTAGTTTGATTTATATGCCGCCCTTCTCCAGAGACTCAGGGCGGCTTACAATGCTTTTAAGCAATAGCCTTCATACTTTTGTAGATACCTGCTTAGTAGGGCTTTCGGCCACCCCTAAGTGGTGTTCTTTTTTATACAAAGTCAGTTTATTGCCCCCACAATCCGGGTCCTCATTTTCCCTACCTCGGAAGGATGGAAGGCTGAGTCAACCTTGAGCCTGGTGAGATTCGAACTCGCAGTAATTGCAGGCAGCTGGCAGCTAAGTGCTACTTTAACACGACCAGGATCTAAGTTCCCAGCAGGTATGGCTTTTCTCTCGTCGTTATTGCCACTTCAGAAAGACAACCAAAGCAAACTGCAGGAAAGAAGATCCTATCCAGAAATCCCTTGTTTTGGAATCAGCTGCAAAGATAGGCTGGAAATGGAAATCATTTCAGATCCAGTCCCGTTTCTAAATTATCTGAGGGGCTTAAGGGCTGGTCGTTTGCCCCCCTTTTTTTTGAAGGGGATGAAGACTGAAATATATATCTTTTTTCCTTTTGTTCTTCAGGAACTTCTGGTCGAAGTGAACCCAAAGCCACCCAGGTGAGTAGGCCTACATCCTTGTATGTGTACTGAACATAAGGGTTTCCCGCTCGAGCAGGGGGTTGAGCTGTTATTCTGGGATTCTGCACCTCCTTCAGAAAGACTCTCCTAAGAGAGATGGGCGGTTAAGAAATAATGAAATAAGTAAATAAGTAAGTAAGTAAGTAAATACATACATACTGTGTTTCCCCGAAAATAAGATCCTGTTTTATATTTTTTTGAACCCTGAAATAAGCGCTTGGCCTTATTGCCGTGCATTCAAAAGCCCGATTGGACTTATTATCAGGGGATGTCTTATTTTGGGGGAAACAGAGTATCTATCTATCTATCTATCTATCTATCTATCTATCTATCTATCTATCTATCTATCTCTATCTCTAATCTATATATCTCTATCTATCTATCTATCTATCATCTGTATCTATCTATCTATCTATCTATCTATCTATCTATCTATCTATCTATCTATCTATCTATCCTCTATCTATCTATCTATCTATCATCTGTATCTATCTATCTATCTATCTATCTATCTATCTATCTATCTATCTATCTATCTATCTATCTATCTTCTCTTCCTCTAATCCATCCGTCTGTCTGTCTATCTATCTATATATTACCTACGTACCTACCTACCTATCTACCATGTTTCCCCGAAAATAAGACCCAGTCTTATATTTTTTTGAACCCTGAAATAAACGCTTGGCCTTATTGCCATGCGCTCAAAAGCCTGATTTGGCGTATTATCATGGGAGGTCTTATTTTGGGGGAAACAGAGTATCTATCTATCTATCTATCTATCTATCTATCTATCTATCTATCTATCTTCTATCTATCTATCTTCTCCCTCTAATCTGTCCGTCTGCCTGCCTGCCTGCCTGCCTGCCTGCCTGCCTGCCTATCTATCTATCTATCTATCTATCTATCTATCTATCTATCTATCTACCTACCTACCTACCTACCTACCTACCTACCTACCTACTTACCTATCTACCATGTTTCCCCGAAAATAAGACCCGGTCTTATATTTTTTTGAACCCTGAAATAAGCGCTTGGCCTTATTGCCATGCACTCAAAAGCCTGATTGGGCTTATTATCACGGGAAGTCTTATTTTGGGGGAAACAGGGTATCTATCTATCTATCTATCTATCTATCTATCTATCTATCATCTATCTATCTATCTATATCTATCTATCTATCTATCTATCTATCTATCTATCTTCTCTCCCTCTAATCTGTCCGTCTGCCTGCCTGCCTGCCTGCCTGCCTGCCTGCCTATCTATCTATCTATCTATCT
Organism: Pantherophis guttatus; assembly: GCF_029531705.1. The sequence continues at coordinate 1,189,273 of NW_026844085.1, read as the reverse complement.
ATCTATCTATCTATCTATCTATCTATCTACCTACCTACCTACCTACCTACCTACCTACCTACCTACCTACCATGTTTCCCCGAAAATAAGACCCGGTCTTATATTTTTTTGAACCCTGAAATAAGCGCTTGGCCTTATTGCCATGCGCTCCAAAGCCGGATTGGGCTAATTATCAGGGGAGATCTTATTTTGGGGGAAACAGGGTACATACATACATATGTGAGTTAGTGTTTGGTTTCTCAGTTGGGAGCACTTGCTTCTGAGCCGCCTTCTGCTGCCTCATTTGAACAATATTGTATATTTTGTATTTTTTATTTCTATATTATGTTGGTTTAATGAGCGGTGCAGTTGGCCTAGTGTTGTGGCCCACCAGCGGAGCTGGAGGCAGAATCGGACAGTGAGGAGGTTGGGGAGGAACATGGGCAGTCCTGGAGTCTGGGAAAGGGCTCTACGTCAGAGGCAGAGAGGGGGCCAGGGCCGTCTGACAGTTATCAGCTGCCTTCGGAGTCGGATATCAGTGAGGCACAAGAACAGCTGGAGCCTGTTCCCAATATGCGCATGCGCAGAGCTGCCAGGAGAAGGGAACAGTTAAGGAACAAGGGCCGACTCGGGAGTAAAGGCACAGGTGGACGGGGAACGGCCCCTCCCATGGGGAATAAAAGACGAGCGAAAGAGGAGTGGAGTTTGCAGGAGACAATTAGTTCATTTCATTAGTGTGAAGATCTGTTCGTGACTCTCAGAGACTCCTTGCCAAGCCTTTTCTTGTACAGCATTGCGGTTTGGAAGATATCGGCCTGGCAGCTCTCCAAGCCTGATAAGGTCTGTGGTTGTTAATTCACCCTGGGAAGACTGTTTGCCGGGACTTTGCTGGATGTGGATGAGAGGAATTCACATTAGCTTAATAAAAAGGGGTTTTGTCGGGACAAGGAGTCTGCTTCGTGCTTTTGTGAAGCCTAGGTCAGAACACTTAGAGGCAGCGCGATCGTCAGAGGCTTTTTTTTAAAAGCATTGCTTTTAAAAGTAAAAAAAAAAGGATTGCGCGCCACAGCTGATCACCACCCCCCTCGCGCGCTGTTCTACTTACCGCATGCCTCCTTTTGGCGTGCACTGCGTGGGCGCACCTCGCATTTGGTGCGTGATGCGCACTGCGATTTTGCAGCCAGCCAACCAGTAGTAAACCGGTTCAGATTTCACAGCTGCTGTACTTCCAGTTTCCAGCAAAAATCACTCATTGCATCCAACGGATTTGCTTAAAACGCGACCCCCCCCACCCTCCAAAAAAGATTGTAAAATCAAACACAGTTATGTGGTGACTTCCTTAATGACCAGTACGACTTACAACTGTAATTCTGAGCTATGTTATGGTCATAAATAGAGAATTGCCTGTGATGAGGGAGGGGTGTTGGTTTATCGCTTGGGACTTTAATCCTGTATGCCACCCGCAGTCTCGGTGGCCTTTTAAATATTGATCAAATCAAATCAAGTTTTATTACAGTCACAGGCCAGAGACCGTATATAGATTCGTGTTGTTGATTATTCCATATTCCGTGTACGATGATGACGAAGAAAATGGTAAATCTCTTTTGTTTTCAAAGGGAAACAACTTTCATAAATTTGAAAAGTCAGATTTCGGATACTAGAGCAAGCGTGACTGAGTTTGTTTGTTAAAAGGCCGCTGTTCATCGATCTCTAAATTCCATATTTTTAGATTTTATGTGTCGTAAAACCTCGTGGTCCCCAATTTCCCACTGAAACTTTAGAGGCAGGATGATGGCTTGTAATTTTTAACAACGTGCTTGGCCACAGCGCTTAAAGCAGAGCGTGCCTGGGTTATATGCCCTCTCTTGGGCTTTGAAATTGAGCTTGTGTTCTGATTGGTTGTCAGGCTCCCATGGGGCCATACAGGGGTAACTTTGTAGGTTGTCTGCGTCCCAGGCTTGGTTGACTCTTGCTGGGTGATGATGTAATGAAAGGGGCTTTGGGCAATTCCTACTATGGCTCTGCCTGAAGGAGGTAGTTCTTTGTTATGTAGAATAGGCTGGCCCAGGCCTTCCATTGACAAAGGGGAGGGCTGAATTTCTGCCTCCCTTTTAGGGGAAATATTTTAATATTTCCTAAAATATCTCATTTTCCTAGGAGAGGGGTGGGTGCTAACTTCCTACAGTCATTTTTCTCAGGGCCGTTGTAACTTCAAACACTATTATTGTAAGATGAAGACTAGCTGTCCTGCCTAGCACACTTGTGTGATTCTGGGCGATTAACAAATAAAAATGAGTTTCTGTCCTCATGCTAGCTCTTCTCAGGAGCAGGAGCTACCAAAAATTCCTGTTTTGGATGCCAAATCTGTATCTACTCAACAAGATCTGCAAAGAAAATGGGAAGAGACACTGGAATCCTTAAAGGAAAATTACAGCAGGTAAGGAAGAATTGAAAGCACAGGAGGCCTTTAAGGGGTGGGGCTCCCTGCAGTCCAACCCACTTTGGGGAGGAGTTTAATATTAAAATATTAACGGTACCACAACATTTTTCCACAATGCATTAATATTTGGGAATTATTATAGGAGTTTCAGTGTTCCTCATCCTTGGCCACTTTAAGATAAGTAGACTTCAATCCCCAGAATGCCGGCTGGGGAATTCTGGGAGTTGAAGTTCATCCCCCTTAAAAGATGTCGGCTGGGGAATTCTGGGAATTGAAGTTCATCCACCTTAAAAGATGTCGGCTGGGGAATTCTGGGAGTTGAAGTTCATCCCCCTTAAAAGATGTTGGCTGAGGAATTCTGGGAGTTGAAGTTCATCCCCTTAAAAGATGTCAGCTGGGGAATTCTGGGAGTTGAAGTTCATCCCCCTTAAAAGATGTCGGCTGAGGAATTCTGGAGTTGAAGTTCATCCACCTTAAAAGACGCCGGCTGAGGAATTCTGGGAGTTGAAGTCCACCCATCTTAAAGTAGCCAAGGTTGAGAAAAAGTGGTTTACTTATCTGTCCCATCGGATCCCAAATTTCTCTAAGTAGAACTTTCATTCAGAACAATTTGCACTAATTTCCGCTTTTCTTCCATTAGGATTCAAGAAGAGTATTGCAACACCCGTCACGCCAACCAGCTGTTAGAAGAGAAATTTCAGTGGATTGTAAGAAACCTGTCATATTACTTATTAATATTGTTAATTGCATATTAAGTTGCCTAATTGATTACAATGACATACTGTAACGTCCCAGAAGTTTCCCTGAGCCACTGAGATGCCAAAGAGAGTGTGACTTGAGATGAGGCTTGCAAAAAGAAGCAGATTTTATTTTTGGCCAAAAACAAAATACTGGGTGAAGTCTTGAAATATCCAAAACATACAGATACACTGTACAAGGAACAGAGGGGTTGAGTGCTTAGCAACAGAGGTATTTACCCGGTGTAACCCTGCCAAACTATAACATATTCCATTCCAGGCGCTGACAAAAACAGGAGTTAGATCACTAGGAGAAACAAATGGCAGATGCAATTTTAATTCTTAGCAAAGCAATTCTTACAGAAGCGAAACAGCATCAGCAAGTTATTATTATGTCCCAGTAATTCTACCTATGCTACTATTTTTTTTTTTAAATTTGATTTATATGCCGCCCTTCTCCAGAGACTCAGGGCGGCTTACAATGCGTGTAAGCAATAGCCTCATACTTTTTTGTATATTTATACAAAGTCAGCTTATTGCCCCCACAAACTGGGTCCTCATTTAACCTACCTTTAGAAAGGATGGAAGGCTGAGTCAACCTTGAGCCTGGTGAGATTCGAACCTGCAGTAATTGTAGGCAGCTGTGTTAATAACAGGGTGATTTAAACCACTGTACTACCAAGGCTCTTGACTACGATTACGTCCCTACATTCCTCCCTTTTCTTTTAGGACAGGATGCATCCCGTCAATGGTAGATTAGGGGAGGATAATGGGGATGGACTTGAGGTTGGGAGCCCGTTTCTAAACGTAATTTCAGATAGATAATTTTAAATGCTCTGAAATCTTAGACAATCTGCATGTTCTGCTCATAGCTGCAAGGTTAATATACAGCTGAGCTGCATTTCCCATTTTCCAATGATAATGAATTAAGATCACAAATAAGCTTTCATGCTGCAGAAACTTGGTTATAACCCTGTCTGTCCTCTCTGACTTGACTATGTCAAGCATTTTTCCATCTAAGAGGAATGATGGGAATTAGAGTCTTAAATCATTTTTAGATATCAGTGTGAAAAAACTGGTATCTAATAACTGCAGAATTTATTTGTTTGTTTGTTTGTTTGTTTCTTTATTTGTTTATTAGATTTTTTAATAGTTGCCCAACTCATGCCAGATGATTCTGGGTCTGGATGGTAGAGCCAGTTTGGTTTAATGATTAAGGCTAGAAACTAGGAGTTGGTGAGATCTAATCTTGCCTTAGGCAAGAAAATTGGTTGGGTGACTTTGGGCCAATCACCAGGAGACAGTGAATTCTAGTCCCGCCTTAGGCATCGAAAATTGGCCAGGTGAGTTTGGACCAATCATCGGGAGACAGTGAGTTCTAGTCCCGCCTTAGGCATCGAAAATTGACTGAGTGACTTTGGACCAATCACCGGGAGACGGTGAGTTCTAGTCCCGCCTTAGGCATCGAAAATTGACTGAGTGACTTTGGACCAATCACCGGGAGACGGTGAGTTCTAGTCCCCCCTTAGGCATCGAAAATGGACTGAGTGACTTTGGACCAATCACCGGGAGACGGTGAGTTCTAGTCCCGCCTTTAGGCATCGAAAATGGACTGAGTGACTTTGGACCAATCACTGGGAGACGGTGAGTTCTAGTCCCGCCTTAGGCATCGAAAATGGACTGAGTGACTTTGGACCAATCACTGGGAGACGGTGAGTTCTAGTCCCCCCTTAGGCATCGAAAATTGACTGAGTGACTTTGGACCAATCACCGGGAGACGGTGAGTTCTAGTCCCGCCTTAGGCATCGAAAATGACTGAGTGACTTTGGACCAATCACCAGGAAACAGTTCTAGTCCCATCTTAGGCACGAATGTTTGTTGGTGACTTTGGGCCAATCACCAGGAGACTCTGAGTTCTAGTTCCACCTTAGGCACACAAGAGCCATCTGGGTGACTTTGGGCCAGTCCCTCTCTCTCAGCCCTACACACCTTACAGGTTGTTATTGTTGTGGCAAAAATAGGAGGAAGAAGGTGTGTGGGACATGTCTGTCTCCTTGAGTTATTTCGATCCCGTGAGGCAGGATATAAATGAATAAATAGGTAGGTAGATAAACAATCAAACAAATAAATTCAACATTTAAATTTCGGTGGGTTTGATAGATGTCTGTCCTTGTTCTAATTCATCTCTTTGTCTAAATCTCCCACCTGTCTTCCTTATCAGGTACAGACTATGGCCGAGGAAAGGCAGACTTGGAACCAGCGAATCGCTGAATTGGAACAGCTTATCAGGTTCCAAAACTTTTTTTGCGTCTCGGAGAAAATCAATGTGAGTACCTTACTCGCATCGAAATATAGGTTCGAATAAAGACCAGGAGTGGGATTCAAAAATTATAGCAACCAGTTTTCTGGCTGGTTGCTGAGTGGATGTGGCCATGGTGGGTGTGGCCTACTCGGCCTCCTGCACCACGGCAGGGGGCGGGGCGTTTTTGCCCTCCCCAGGCTCCGGAGGCTTTCCTCGAGCCTCTGGAAGGGCGAAAATGGCCTTCCCCAGGCTCCGGAGACCCTCCAGAGGCCAGAAACGGGCCTGTTTCCAGACTTCTGGAACTTCTGGGAGGCCTGTTTTTCGCTCCTGCACTTACCTGGCATCCAAAATGGGCCATGTGGAGACTCCTGGGCAGGGCGGGGTGTTGTGGCCCGTCAGCGGCCTGTGCAGCTAGTAGCTGATTCCGACAGCGAGGAGGCTGGTGTGGTGCTGCGCCAGCAGCCTGTGCAGCTGGCACTCGAGTCGGACAGTGAGGAGGCTGGAGAAGATGTGGTGCCAGGCGGGGATTCAGCCAGGGCCTTCAGAACCTCCAGAAGTTCCCATAAGTGAAGAGGAAGAAGAGGAAGAGCCTCTTCTCGATGCACGAGTGCGCAGAGCTGTTAAAAGGCAGGAATGGCTCCTCAGGAGGAGGTCTCCTCAAGAGTAAGGCTTGTGGCTAATTGACCACTCCCCTAGCCTATTTAAGGAAGGATGACAACTGATGCAATTTGCAGGAAACAACTTCGTTCATATTCCTTCACGTCTTGATTTCAGAAACGTTTTGATTCGGCTTTTGTTTCTCTCTTATCAGTTTTCCTGCAAATTGCTTCTGGGCATTCTGCCAACCACAGTAAGATTACGGTTATCTGAAATACTGTGCCTCAGAACTGAGTTATTATTCTTTGAATTCTTGTTGGCTGTTAATAAACTAAGTAAACTAAACTTAGTAAACTAAGGTTTGTGCGTTCTTTGGGGTCCGTAGCTGGGGCAGAACATGGGGCCAGCCAGTCCGTGCAACTACCGGTTCAGCGAACCAGATGTAAAATTAGCATCCGGTTTGCCTGAACCGGTCTGAACCAGCTGTATCCCACCCCGATAAAGACTTGGGGGGAAAAATCTGTAACTTTGATGCTCTATATGTTGATGGCAGCAAGATTATGCACAAAAATGGAAAACGGACATTTTGGTTCCCACGGTGGATGAGTGGCTGCAGAAGTCGATGGAGTGAGCAGAGATGGGGCAATTGATTGCTGTGATTAAAGAAAAAAAAACACCCCACAATTACATTTATTTCTACTTGGAAACCACTTCTGGACTTTGTGCTTGAGGTGGGGGAAAAATATGAAACTTTGATTATGGGTTTTACTGACGAGATAGGTTTGTTGCAATTGAAATGGCTAGTTTATACTATGACGTAAAAGTGAAAAGTTGAGGTTTGATGTTATTATTTTATTCTACTGCATCAAAGGGAGTTAGGAAGCCAATGCCTTTTCTTTCTTTTTCTCTTCTTTTGTACACTTTTCCCTTCCCTTTTCCCTCCCCTATCTTTCCTACTATTTTCTTTTGTATTTCTGAATCTTATAGTATTAATATAGTATTAAACAAAGATGATGAGGGGACTGGAGACTAAACATATGAAGAACGGTTGCAGGAACTGGGTATGTCTAGTTTAATGAAAAGAAGGACTAGGATAAGATAGGATAGATGATGATAGATGATAGATAGATAGATAGATAGACAGACAGACAGACAGACAGACAGACAGACAGACAGACAGATAGATAGATAGATAGATAGATAGACAGACAGATAGATAGATACAGACAGAGATAGATAGATAGATAGATAGACAATTGATAGATACTGTAGATAGATATAGACACAGATAGATAGACAATCGATAGACGATCGATAGATATAGACAAATATAGACAGATAGATAGATAGATAGATAGATAGATAGATAGATAGACGATTGATAGATACTGTAGATAGATATAGACACAGATAGATAGACAATCGATAGACGATCGATAGATATAGACAAATAGATAGAGACAGATAGATAGATAGATAGATAGATAGATAGATAGATAGATGATTGATAGATACTGTAGATAGATATAGACATAGATAGATAGATAGACGATAGATAGATAGACAGACAGACAGACAGACAAACATAGTTAGATGATCGATAGATACTGTAGATAGATATAGACAAATAGATAGATACATAGACAGAAAGATAGATAAATAGGTAGATATACGATAGATAGACGATAGATAGATAGATAGATAGATAGATAGATAGATAGATAGATATAGACAAATAGATAGAGACAGATAGATAGATATATAGATAGATGACTGATCGATACTGTAGATAGATAGATATAGACAGATAGATAGATAGATAGACAGACAGACAGACAGACAGATAGATAGATAGATAGATAGAAAGATAGACAGACATAGTTAGATGATCAATAGATAGATATAGACAGATAAATAGATAGGTACATAGACAGACAGACAGATAGATAGATAGAGACAGACAGATAGATAAATAGATAGATATAGATAAATAGATGATTGATAGATACTGTAGATAGATACAAACAGACAGAGATAGATAGAAGATAGATAGATGATAGATAGATAGATAAGAGATGATAGATAGATAGATAGATAGATAGATAGATAGATAGATAGATAGATAGATAGACAGACAGACAGACAAACAGGCAGATAGAGTGTAGATAGATAATAGAGCAATGTGTCTCAAATTTATCAATTTTAAGATAAGTGGACTTCAACTCCGAGAATTCTGCGAGTTGAAGTCCACCCACTTTAAAGTTGCCAGGGATGAGAAATAGTGACATGATGGTTAAATGAATGGCAGGTTCTTGAAAAGTCTGGGACATCTAAACAATATCCTTTGCTTTTGTCTTTTGTTTTTCCCAACCTTTTCCAGGTTTCGGGTCTGCTCCCCAAATCCGGCATCCAGGCCCAGCCTGGGGGAGAGAACCCCATGGGTCTTCCTTCTGAACCTCTCTTGGATGTCATTCCTCCCCCTCCTCCTTTTAAGGATAGAGACTCCAGCACCCAGAGCAGTCCTGCCTTAGCTGATTTGACCCTTGAAAGCAGCAAGCTGGGCCGCAGCTCGGAATTTGACCCAGCCAGGTCTCTGGGGGACTACGAGGCCCATGGACCTCCTGTTGCCAAGAGCTACCTCCACCCGTCACCTCTCTCTGCTTGGAAGCCCACGAAATTCTGTCCTGAGTGCGCGAGTGTGACGGAGGAGGAGTACGGCAGGAAAGGGAGGGGGCTGGTCTGTTCTCCCCCCTGCTTTTTATACCTGCAGGAGGCCTCGACACCCTCATCCACTGCTAGCCCTTTGCCAGACCCAGAACTGGGGGCCTTCCCCATGCTGCATCCGCCTTACCTGTCTGGCCGTCCAGCGGCGAGCGAGCATCCGGCTGAACGGAGCAGATGGGGCCGCTCGGATCCTGCCGATATCTCCCGGAGTCTTGGCTTGGTGGAGAAGATATTGAGACCCCATCTGGAGCCTCACCGGAGACCAAAGATGCTGGACAGCTGTGGCTTGACCCCCAAGCGCTCGGAGCAAGAGGAGACCCCAGAGAAGGGGACTGTCCGGTCCAGACTCCATTGCGTAACCGTGCACGAAGAAGGGAGTGGCGAAGAGCTCTCAAGTCCTGGAGAGACGGACTCAGAGGGGAAGCTACGGCCCAGGCTTCAGCATAGGGGGGCTATGCTCCCCCAGCTCAGCAAGGGGGGAGGAAGGAAGGGGCAGAATTTTGCCACCGTCCAAGACTCGACGTCGCTGTGAGAGGCAAGGTCACAGCCCCTCCATGCCCCCCCCCCCAGCTAAGACCCCTAGGGCTGCAGGTTGCATTGGTGTCAGGGTTGCAAGTAATACATCCCCTTCAATAAGAACTCTGAGGCAGGCATCTTTCTCAAAGAACATTTTATTGGGACATATCAAATTGGCACAGACTTGGTGGAAAACCGGCTCTGAATTCTCGCCAGTTTTACACCCGATTAAAAGTAAAACGTTGTCACTTCCCCCCCCCCACAGTCACATGGTCCAATCAGCATGTAGTCCAGTTGCAAGATGACCTCCGTCTTCACCTTTCGAACCCCTGCACCAACGTCCTCGATTCCCAGGGGAAAGAATTTTAATTAGGCTACGACACCCCAGCTATCTCTACACCCCACTCCCTCCCTGGCCCCTTCGCTCCAGGCTGTGAAGTTTCCAAAAGATGCCCTAATTAATTCATGAGCCATGAGCCGAACTTCAAAAGAAATACAGTCATTTATTAGGAGCACCATTTCGGCAATATTCGGATGCACTTAGAACTAATCCCACGTAGATTTACGTTCCCCCATTACCCTGTCTCTCCCCTCCTCCCTGGCCACATCATAAATCACATTCTCCAATTAAGCACTTTGGCTGGCTGTGAAATCCAACACCCTCCTTCTGATTGCGGTCAGGAAGAATGTATGGAATGCACTTCAGTTAGGGAAATCAATCAGCTCTATCAGTTCTCCCTCCCTCCTGCTCATGGCAACTTGAAAGCTTTGCAAGTTGACAGTCAGCCCTGAAGCAGTGAGAAGAAAAAACCTCCGTAAAGGTGAAGGTTCCCCTCGCACATGTGTGCTAGTCGTTCCTGACTCTAGGGGGCGGTGCTCATCTCCGTTTCAAAGTCGAAGAGCCAGCGCTGTCCGAAGACGTCTCTGTGGTCATGTGGCCGGCATGGCTCAACGCCAAAGGCGCATAGAATGCTGTTCCCTTCCCACCAAAGGGGGTCCCTCTTTTTCTACTTGCATTTTTTACCTGCTTTCGAACTGCTAGGTTGGCAGAAGCTGGGACAAGTCATGGGAGCTCACTCCATTACGCGGCGCTAGGGATTCAAACCGCTGAACTGCTGACCTTCCCACCAAAGATGGTCCCTATTTTTCTACTTGCATTTTTTTTTTAACGTGCTTTCGAACGGCTAGGTTGGCAGAAGCTGGGACAGTCACGGGAGCTCACCCCGTTACGCAGCAGCACTAGGGATTCGAACCGCCGAACTGCCGACCTTTCGATCGACAAGCTCGGTGTCTTAAGCCACTGAGCCACCGCGTCCCCTAGAAACTTCCCTAGAGAACTACAGAAAGGAAAATGGCTGCAGTTTGGCCAACTTCAGGGATGACAATCGGTTGTGTTGCAATGACAAAATTGTGATGGGGTGGAATTTAGTGCAGAGTGGCAGGAGGAGGGGTGTGTGTGGGGGTTTGTCTTTCCTAAAGAGGAAAGAGATGACGCCGCTTGGAATGTCTGGTAGGGAGAAAGACCGTGAGGTGCACCCTCCTGTTGTGGCTCCATTGCCTGAGCCTGGGCTATCGACAGATGCAGACTCTGAGAGTGAGGAAGAGGAGTTGGCAAGGCCTCCCTCTCCAGGACCCTCCTCTCTGGCAATGCCTCCGGAGGACACCGAAGGCCAAAAGATAGGCTCAGAGCCAAGCACGTCCCCGCAGCCACAGGTGGACAGTGACGAAGGAGATAAGTGCTGGCTGGACCCTCGCCAGAGGCGCAGGGAGAAGCATGCGCAGCAGAGGGGAAGGCGTGCCAGAGATTAGCTGAGTCACTGGACCACACCCCACAGGGTATAAATGTGGGTGTGGTGGCCGGTTCAGTTTGTGATGAGCAAAAACTGGAAATAATCCATGATCTCTGCGTTACTGGACTTTGCCTGCTTTATCGGACTGCATTTGGATTAATCCTTGTATTGTTGACACTCTGCCTGTTTTATCGGAATGCTGGCAGTCTAATCTTTGTTTTGTGTGAGTAAAGTCTGAATTGGCAGCTAGCCACTGGGTTGCTGCCAGCTTTATCTTCAAAGAGTTTTGTCGTATGGCTTATTAACTCCGGGCCGTCCGTGGGGGTGCGTGTGTGGTACGGGGACAGAACACCTCCCTAGCAGTTCACAGGGTGTATCTATAGTTACGCAGATAAGTACTTTAGTCCGGCACAGTTGCAGTCTGTAGGCGAGCAACAATAAAGAAATTACTCTGAATGAGCGCTGGTGTCGTTTTTGGTTCCCTGGGTGTGAAGTGCGCATTGCACTGTCCCAAGGGAGGGTGTCCCTTGATTATTAAGGTAAAGGTAAAGTCTACCGAGCAGTAGTGTTAACTACCCTGTTGTATTCCAGTGAGGCGTGGACTGTATAGAGGAGGCATGCTAGGCAATTGATCCACTTCCACATGACCTGCCTCTCTAGAATTCTGCACAGGTGGCCACTTCACGAAATGATGGCTAAACAATTTATCGTTTGAGATGAGCTTACTACTTCTTACTTCTTCGTAGGATTTATGTGTGTTTTTCTTTTAGCCAGGTTTTTCCTACGTAACCAAGGTTTTTCTGCAGCCCTAAGAAAATAGATATTGTACCTTTACAGGGAGGATACATGAGATGTGGGTGTGGCTTACTGATGATGGCTAACGAGCCAGAAATAGATCACCCATGATGACATCGTGCCGGGTGGCCGGAGCCTCCCACCGGTTTTACTACTGGTTCTATAGAACCGGACTGAACCGGGAGCAACCCACCACTGATACATACATACATACATACATACATAGGTGGTATTCAGCCGGTTTGCACTGGTTCGCACGAACTGTTGGCAGATATTTGGCCAAGGTTGCTGAACCGGTAGCGATGGCCGGCTGGCCACGCCCCCAAACCGGTTCCCCGGGTGCTGCTCGCTCGCCCTGCACACCATGTTCGTCGCCGCCATGTTCTTCACGCATGTGCATCCCATTGCCTTGCAAGTCCAATGCGCGAAGAACATGGTGGCGATGGCACGGCAGCAGCTTTTTCCGCAACCTCCGGTACTTTTCAGCGGCCTGCGGCCAGCCGCCGCAGCTCCAAAGCAGCTGTCAAAGAGGCAGGCTTCTTTGCCAGTCGCTCGAACTCAGCTCTCCCTCGTCCCAGTCCAACACCATAACTTCAGTACTGATAGTCCTGTGTAGTTCAGTACTTACAGCAGCTCATTTAGTGACTGTTCGGCGTTAGCAAGGCACCGAAAAAAGTGACTTACGACCATTTTTCACCCCGTTGTAGCATCCCCAGGGTCACGTGATCAAAATTCGGAGGCTTGGCAACCGACTCATCATTTATGACGGTTGAGGTCACGTGATCCCCTTTTTTGTGACCTTTTCACGAGCAAAGTCGATAGGGAAATCAGATTCACTTAACAACCGTGGGACTAACTTCACAACTGCAGTGATTCGCTTCACGACGGTGGCAAGCAAGGTCGTAAAATGGGGCCAACCTCACTTAGCAACTGTCTTGCTTAGCAATAGAAATGTTGGGCTCAGTTGTGGTCGTAAGTCGAGGACTATTGATTGAGAACAATCAACCCACGGAACAGAAGTTGCCTTTGGAAGTTGTGGGAGCTTCATCCCTGGAGGCTTTCAAGAAGAGACTGTCAGAAATGGTGTGTAGGGTCTCCTGCTTGGGCAGGGGGTTGGACTAGATGACCTCCAAGGTCCCTTCCAACACTGTTAAATCTGTAAAGAACAGAAGTTGCCTCAGAAGTTGTGGGAGCTTCATCACTGGAAGCTTTCAAGAAGAGACTGAACTGCCCTCTGTCAGAAATGGTGTAGGGTCTCCTGCTTGGGAAGGGGTTGGACTAGATGACCTCCAAGGTCCCTTCCAACACTGTTAATCTGTAAAGAATAGAAGTTGCCTCAGAAGTTGTGGAGCTTCATCACTGGAAGTTTTCAAGAAGAGACTGGACTGCCCTCTGTCAGAAATGGTGTAGGGTCTCCTGCTTGGGAAGGGGGTTGGACTAGATGACCTCCAAGTCCCTTCCAACACTGTTAATCTGTAAAGAACAGAAGTTGCCTCAGAAGTTTGGGAGCTTCATCACTGGAAGCTTTCAAGAAGAGACTGGGCTGCCACCTGTCAGAAATGGTGTAGGGGCCGTGATGGCGAACCTATGGCACGCGTGCCACAGGTGGCATGTGGAACCATATCGGTGGGCACGCGAGCTCAGCTCCATTTTCGGGCCTTCTGGGCCCACCAGAAGTAGGGAAACAAGCTGTTTCGAGCCTCCAGAGGGCCTCGGGGGGAGGGGAAGGCCATTTTCGCCCTCCCTAGGCTCCTAGAAAGGCTCTGGAACCTGGGGAGGGTGAAAAACGGGGCCACCGTGCCATCGCATGCTGGGAGCGGTGTGTGTGTGTGTCATGCCCACATTTGCTCTCTGGGGAGAGCAAAAAACAGGCCTTCCAGTCCCACCAGAAGTCGGCAAATGGGCCATTTCCGGCCTCCGGAGGGCCTCCGGGGGGTAGGGAATGCCGTTTTCACCCTCCCCAGGCTCCTAGAAAGACTCTGGAACCTGGGGAGGGTGAAAAATGGCCCCTCTGTGCCATCACATGCCGAGAGCGGGGATGGGTGGGTCGTGCCCACATGTGTGGGAGGGCGGGGCACATAGAATTATGGGTGTGGGCATGTGCGCGCGAGACCCCCCCTGCACTCCCCCTGCTTTTGGCACATGGTGGCAAAAAGGTTAGCCATCACTGGTGTAGGGTCTCCCGCTTGGGCAGGAGGCTGGACTAGATGACCTCCAAGGTCCCTTCCAGCTCTGTTAATCTGTAAAGAACAGAAGTTACCTCAGAAGTTGTGGGAGCTTCATCCCTGGAGGCTTTCAAGAAGAGACTGGACTGCCCTCTGTCAGGAATGGTGTAGGAGCTCCTGCTTGGGCAGGGGGTTGGACTAGATGACCTACGAGGTCCCTTCCAGCTCTGTTAATCTGTAAAGGACAGAAGTTACCTCAGAAGTTGTGGGAGCTTCATCCCTGGAGGCTTTCAAGAAGAGACTGGGCTACCCTCTGTCAGAAACGATGTGGGGGGTCTCTTGCTTGAGCGGGGGGGGGTTGGACTAGATGACCTCCAAGGTCCCTTCCAACCCTGTTCATCTGACTACCTGTAGCACACTCAGCCGCTAGGCGACCAATTCGACGTGGCTTTGGAGCACCAAAATGCCCCCTGAGAAAACTCGCCTCTTTCCGCCCGATTGGGCCAAGAACCCCCCACCACACACACACCCCTCCTCCTCTCCCAGCCCCTTTGGCAGAAACCACGTAGGCCATTTCCTTGATCAGCCCATCCCGGACGACCAAAGGGCATGTCATCGTTGCAACACGCCTGTCTTTTCACGCCCCGGGACCGAGCGAGACCTGCCTGGAGCCAGGAGCTAAGAAAGGGGCTGCCAGGGTCTCTTCCACAACCAGAAGCCCCTCTTCCTGGGCACCGGTAACCATGGCAAGCTGGAAGTACATCCTGTGCTCCGTCCTTGGTGGGGCGGTGCTGCTGACCGCGGGGATCCTGCTGGGCCACTTCGCCATCCCCAAAGTGGCGCCTTCCCCCGACTGGCTCCAGGATCTCGATCGGGTAATCCTAGAGGACTTCATGAACCAGGTGGAAGCTGCCAACATCCGAGAGAACCTCAAGTGAGCATTTGAGGGGTGGGCAGGGGGCCCCTGTGGCCCGTGAGACCCTCGTGTTCGTCTTTGAAAGTATTGGGTTAGGAACCAGGGGACGGCGAGTTCGAGTCCCGCCTTAGGTACGAAAGGCCGCTGGGTGACTTTGGGCCAGTCCTTCTCTCTCAGTCCAATTCGACCTCGCAGGGGTGTTGTGGGGGAAATATAGGAGAAGGAAGGAGGAATGGTCACCTTGAGGATGGAAGGAAGGAAAAGAGAGAAAGAAGAAAGAAAGAAAAAAAAAGAAAGAAAAAAGAAAGAAAGAAAGAGAAAGAAAGAAAGAAAGAAAGAAAGAAAAGGGAGGGAGGGAGGGAGGGAGGGAGGGAGGAAAGAGAGAGGAAGGAAGGTAGAAAGGAAGGAAGGACAGGGGGAGGGAGGGAGGGAGAAAGAAAGAGTGGGAAAGGAAAAGAAAGGAGAGGAGAGGAAAGAAAAGGAAGAAAGAAAGAAAGAAAGGAAAAGAAAAAAAAGAAAGAAAAAAGAAAGAAAGAAAGAAAGAAAGAAAAAGGAGGGCATGGAGGGAGGGAGGGAAAGGAAAGGAAGAAAAAGGAAGAAGGAAGGAGAAGGAAGGAAGGGGGAGGGGAGGGGAGGGAGAAAGAAAGAAAAGAGGAAGGAGGAATGAAGAAAGGAGCAGAAGAAAAGATAGAGAGAAAGAAAGAAAAATGGAAAGAAAGAAAGAAAGAAGGGCGGCAGGCATGGAGGAAGAGGGAAGGGAAGGAGGGAAACGAAAGAAAGAAAGAAAAGGAAGGGCATGGAGGAGGGAGGGAGGGAAGGAGGGAAACAAAGGAAGAGAGAAAGAAAGAAAGAAAGAAAGAAAGGCATGGAGGAAGGGAGGGAGGGAAGGAGGGAAAAGAAAGAAAGAAAGAAAAGGAAGGGCATGGAGGAAGGGAAGGAGGAAACAAAGAAAGGAAGAGAAAGAAAGAAAGAAAGAAAGAGAAAAAAAAAGAAAGAAAGAAAGGCATGGGAGGGAGGAAGGGAGAGAGGGCGGGAGGGAGGAAGAGAGGAAGGAAAGGAAAAAAAAGGAAAAAGGAAGGAAGGGGGAGAGAGAGAGGGAGAAAGAAAAAGAAGGAAGGGGGAATGAGAAAAGGAAGAAAGGAAAAAAAGAAAAGGAAGGAAACTTTCTTTCATATTCCCAGAAACAACCCAGGGCTGGGGTTACATATTTTATGTCTTCTAGTCACTTGGATTCAGGATTAACCTAAACTTGAAATCTGGCCTGCCTGCCTGCCTGAATCCAAAGTTTGAATGCTTTTTGCCTGCAGATCTTCAATCTCAGCGGCTTCAAAAATCAGTTTTGCTCAGAGAAGATCGTGGACTAAGTCAGTTGCCTCCTTAAAATATCCCAAATGTGATTCATCTGAAGTTCAGCTAGACTCCCCTTCATTACTATTATTATTATTATTTTATTATTATTATTATTATTATTATTATTATTATTATTATTATTATTCAATTTTCTATACCTCCCTTCTCCTTTCGGACTCAGGGCGGTGAACAGCCAAAATAAAACATTTGTACACAAAAGTTAAAAATAGGTTTAAAATAATTAAATAAGGTTTGGCCCATAATTTAAAACATTTCAATTAAAATCAATCAAAATTTTAAAAACCAACCATAAAATCAGGACAGTCCGATGTGCTGGCAAAGCATGTTAAACGTACCTACCTGGTATGTGATGAATGTAGCGTAGGACCCGAAATGAGAAAAAGTGGTTTAATTTTTAACCAGGTTGCACATATTATAAAAAAAAAAACCAGCCTCTTTGATAAATGTACCACTCAAAGCATCATGCAAACTCTGAAATAGCCTCCTTCGGATCCCGGATTGTATGAATTGTGTTACTGTGTTGGCAGTGCTGGGAACAGACATAAAACGCCCCAATTTTTGTTGTGTGGGGCTCTTGTAAATTCCTTGGTCTAAAATGATTTAGCTGAATTATACGGTAGTCCTTGGCTTACAACCATTCATTTAGCAACAATTCGAAGTTACAATGGCAACGGCATGGCTGGCTGGGGAATTCTGGGAATTGAAATCCCTACATCTTCAAGCTGCCTAAATGGAGAAGCACTAATTTATACCATTTATTTTATTTTTTATTTCATTTTATTAAATTTATATACCGCCCTATTCCTGAAGGACTCAGAGCGGTGAACAGCCAAAAAATAAAACACATAGATTACAAAATTTAAAAGAACAATATAAAACCACATTAAATAAATTTGGCCCGGAACAAATTAAAACACCCCCAATACTTAAGACAGATTTAAAATTTACAATTTAAAAAGTTAAAAGGGAGAAGTTAGGCCAGACCGGCCTGTTGAAATAAGAAAGTTTTGGGGGCGCGGCGGAAGGTGCGTAGATTTGGGATCCTCTGTATCTCTGGGGGGAGCTCGTTCCAGATGGCGGGTGCCCCCACAGAGAAGGCTCTCCCCCTGGGGGCCGCCAGTCAACACTGTTTAACCGACGGCACCCGGAGGAGCCCCTCTCTATGGGAGCGTACTGGCCGGTGAGAGGCTACTGGTGGTAGCAGGCGGTCCTGTAAATATTCAGGTCCTAAGCCATGGAGCGCTTTAAAGATGGTAACCAAAACCTTGAAGCACACCCGGAAGACCACCGGGAGCCAGTACAGCTTGCCCAGGAGAGGTGTTACACGGGAGCGCCACGTCACTCCCATAACCACCCGCGCAGCCGCACTCTGCGTCAGTTGGAGCCTCCGGGTGCTCCTCAAGGGGAGCCCCATGTAGAGAGCGTTACAGTAGTCCAGGCGGGAGGTAACAAGGGCATGAGTGACTGTGTGTAGGGAGTCCCAATCCAGAAAGGGACGCAACTGGCGGATCAGGCGAACCTGATGAAAAGTCCTCCCGGTCACAGCCGTCAAATGCTCTTCTAAAGACAGCTGTGAATCCAGGAGGACACCCAAGTTGCGAGCCCTCTCCGTGGGGGCCAGCAATTCGCCCCCAATAGTCAGCGATGGCACCAACTGACTATATCGGGACGCCGGAAACCACAGCCACTCGGTCTTGGATGGGTTGAGCCTGAGCACTATGCGGTAGATATTGTGATAAATGCAACATGGCAAACTTCTGGACAACTCCAAATATTTTGGACTAACAATCCCACCATCCCCTGCCACTGGTTATACTCTAAGCCTGAGAGGAGTGGTAGTCCAAAATATGTGGAGATTACCAGTCTGGTCAGCCTCAATTTAATAACAGAATAACCGAATAATAGAATAACAGAATAACTAACAGAATAACAGAATAAAAAGTATAACAGAATACAAAATAACAGAATAAAAAGAATAACAGAATAAGAGAATAAAAAGAATAAGAGAATAAAGAGAATAACAGAATAAAGAAAATAACAGAATACAAAATAACAGAATAAAGAGAATAACAGAATACAAAATAACAGAATAAACAAAATAACAGAATAACAGAATAAAGAGAATAACAGAATAAAAAGAATAACAGAATAAAGAGAATAACAAATAACAGAATAAAGAGAATAACAGAATAAAGGGAATAACGGAATACAAAATAACAGAATAAACAAAATAACAGAATAAAAAGAATAACAGAATAACAGAATAAACAGAATAACAAAATAACAGAATAAAGAGAATAACAGAATAACAGAATAAACAGAATAACAAAATAACAGAATAAAGAGAATAACAGAATAAAGGAAATAACAGAATACAAAATAACAGAATAAACAAAATAACAGGCTAAACAGAATAACAGAATGAACAGAATAACAGAATTAACAGATTAACAGAATAAGGAGAATAACAGAATACAAAAGAACAGAATAAAGAGAATAAAAAACAGAATGAACATAATTTATTTTTATTTTTATTTTATTTTGAATTTATATACCACACCTTCTCCCGAGGGACTCTGGGCGGTGTACAGCCAGATAAAAACATACAATACAAACATTAAAATACAATTAAAAAGATATATATAAATTTGGCCCCATGATTAAAAACAATAACAAACAATTAAAAACATTTTTAAAAGTGTTAGGCCAGCCCGGCTTGCTGGAAAAAGAAGGTTTTAAGGGCACGGCGGAAGGCACCGAGGTCTTGGATTCTCCTTATCTCTGGGGGCAGCTGATTCCAGAGGGTGGGTACCCCCACAGAGAAGGCCCTCCCCCTGGGGGTCACCAGCCTACATTATTTGGCTGATGGCACCCCGAGGAGGCCCTCTCTATAATAATAGAATAAAGAGAATAACAGAATTAGAAGGGACCTTGGAGGTCTTCTAGTCCAACCCCCTGCTTGAGCAGGAGAGCCTATATCATTCCAGACAAATGGCTGTCCAATCTCTTCTTAAAAACTTCCAGTGATGGAGGTTTCCCAAAACTTCTGGAGGGAAGCCGCTTTTCCTGCTTTTTCAATTCTCTGTTGAAAGAAGCAATCGTGCAAAAAAAAAAAAAAAAGTGATGGTCTCTGAAACCTGAAATGTGCAACCAACATTCTGTCCTTCACACGTTAGGAAGCTGTCAGCCAAGCCGCACATGGCAACCACTAAGGGGGACCAAGATCTAGTCAAACTCCTCCTCGAACGCTGGAGCGACCTGAAATCTGGTCTTGACAAGGTCACGGAGATGCAGTACGACGTCTTTCTGTCCTTCCCAGATCCAGAGAGACCCAACAAGGTGGCTGTGGGTGAGTATGGGGGGAAAGGACAGGGCGGTGTTGGGCAGAGAGTTTTGGGGATATCCCCCCCCTTGCAGCTTTTCCCCTTCCCATTAGGGAGGACTGCCTAAATTCCCCATTTGTGGGGTGTCTCCATCAGAGGTGGTATTCAGCCAGTGTTGTGGTCCGCCGGCAGCCTGTGGAGCTGGCAGCAGAGTCAGACAGTGAGGAGGCTGGGGAGGAACATGGGCCAGTCCTGGAGTCTGGGGAAGGATCAGATGAAGGCTCTGTGTCAGAGGCAGAGTTTATTTATTTATTATTAGATTTATATACCGCCCTACTCCCGAGGAACTCAGGGCGGTGAACAGCCAAGAGATAAAACACACAGAATTACAAAATTTAAAAACAGTATAAAAACCTAATTAAATAAATGTGGCCCAGAACAGATTAAAACACCCCTAAAATTTTAGTTGGGGCCAGGGCCATCTGGGAGTTGTGTGCTGACTCTGGAGCCTCCAGAGTCTGATGTCAGCGAGGCAGAGGAACAGAGGGAGCCTGTTCCCAGTGTGCATATGCACAGAGCTTCCAGAAGGCAAGGACAGTTAAGACAAAAGGGGCTTTGCTGGCTGAGGAATTCTGGGAGTTGAAGTCCACAAGTCTTAAGGTTGCCAAGGTTGGAGACCCCTGCTTTAGAGCATGCTGGCTGGGGAATTCTGGGAGATGAAGTTAGAATTTCAAAACTTTAACCAACATTTCTTTCCTTTCCAGTGGATAACAACACTCAGCTGTTTACGTCCAGAGAAACTGAGGAAAAACTCACGCCGGATCAAGAAGATCCAAATATCGTAAAGCCCTATGCAGCTTTCGGACCCCCAGGGACCGCCGAGGTATAAATCCTAAAAGGGTAACTCTACTCTTGCCTTTTTTTATTCTTCTATCTCAGTGTCGCAACCTCGGCCACCTGAAGATGGGTGGACTTCGACTCCCAGAATTCCTCACGCTTCCAACGTTCTCCATGCTGCCTGGAGGATTCTGGGAATTTAATAGATGAACAGAGTTGGAAGGGACCTTGTGGGTCATCTAGTCCTACCCTCTGCCCAAGCAGGAGACCCTACACCATTTTCTGACAGAAGGCAGTCCAGTCTCTTCTTGAAAGCCTCCAGGGATGAAGCTCCCACAACTTCCGAAGGCAACTTCTGTTCCACGGGTTGATTGTTCTCACTGTCAGAAAATTCCTCCTTATTTCCAGGTTGAATCTCTCCTTGTTCAGTTTCCATCCATTCTTCCTTGTCTGGCCTTCAGGTGCTTTGGAGAATAGCTTGACCCCCTTCCTCCTCTCTGGGGCAGCCCCTCAAATATCGGAAGATGCTCTCCTGTCTCCCCTAGTCCTTCTCTTCACTGGACTAGCCAGGCCCAGTTCCTGCAACCGTTCATCGTATGTTTTAGCTTCCAGTCCCCTCACCATCCTGGTTGCTCTCCTCTGCACTTTTTCTAGTCTCAACATCTTTCTTTCTTTCTTTCTTTCTTTCTTTCTTTCTTTCTTTCTTTCTATAGTGTGTTGATCAAAATTTATGAAAGCCACCCGTCTTCAGTGGGCTAATAGAATGGGGCAACCCCCTTTTATCTAATCTCTCATCTTCGTTATCGCATCTCGGGCTGGAATTTGCTCAGTTTTATGATCCAACCCGAGATAGCATGTTCCTCTTCTAATTGCTCTTTAAATCAATAAATCAGCTTTATGCGTTGTTAAAATTATTGTTCAGCTCAGAGGGTTTTTCGCTCCGGGAAGAGAACAGAGAAGGACAAACGCATCGCACTCAATGGGTGAATTTTCTGCACCCATTCTCCAGACATCTCTAATTTTTATTTCACTGAGTGTGTGTGTTTGTTTGTTTGATCGATTCATCGCTTCCGTATTGTTTCCCCCTTTTTAATACAAAAAACTGTTTTCCTTAAATATTTCACCTCAAGCAAGGATGGGCTGCTGGGGGTTCGAGCTAAGATTCTTTTCTTTTTTTAAAAAAGTTTTATTTTAGTTAAAAATAAAAAACAACATAAAAATATCATCCTTACAAACAATTATAGACAGCATCTCAATTGGTTAAAATCATTTCGTGCTTACAATTTTCCAAGTCTCATCATACAACAGTTACCTGCATTCTTTACTCGAACAGAAGATAGATATTTAAACATTTCATAATTTCATTTCATGTGTACTATCTCATCTCCATACTTTATTTAGTCAAACCATTGGCAGAATATCTCTCAGATCAAATAATATTGTTTATCTTCCTGTTCTCTTATTTCAAATGTCAATCTACTCATTTCAGCACAGTCCAACATTTTCTTAATAATTTCTTCGTCGGTGATTATCTTCTCTCTTTTCCAATTTCTTGCAAATACAATTCTAGACGCTGTTAAAATGTTCACAATTAAGTATTGTAGTTCTTTATTAAATGTCTCTGGTAAGATCCCTTGGGGTTCGAGCTAAGATTCTGTGCAGTTTGGAGAACCCCCAAATTCTGGCTGGCCCCGCCCACCCTACCCCTCCCAGGAGTCCCCACGCAGCCCGTTTTGGATGCAGGTAAGTGCAGGACACGTGCGGAGGCTCAGGAAGGGTGAAAAACAGCCTACCAGAAGTTTGGGAAGTTCGGGCCTGTTTCCGGCCTCCAGAGGGCCTCCGGAGCCTGGGGAGTCCGTTTTTGCCCTCCTGGAGTCTTGGGGAAAGCCTCTGGAGCCTGGGGAGGCCAAAAAGCCCCTCCCCGCATGGTGGTGAAGGAGGCCAACTAGGCCACGCCCACAATGGCCACGCCTACCCAGCAACCAGGCAGAGAACCCCTTGCAAAAAAATTTTGAAGTCCACCCCTGACCCCAAGGGCCACAGATACTCCATTCATTTAATCACCATTCAAAGTTGCAACGGCTTTGGAAAAAAAAATGACTTATGACTGTTTTTCACGCTTAGTGACTGTGGCAGACTCCCCGTAGATCAAAATTTGGACACTTGGCAACTTGGCTCATGTTTATGATAGTTTGCAGTGCCCCGGGATCACGCGATCCCCCCTTTTGAGACCTTCTGACGAACAAAGTCAATGGGGAAGCCTGATTCGCTTAACAACGGTGTGCCTAACTTAACAATGGCAGTGATTCACTTAACAACCTTGGCAAGCAAGATCGTAAAATGGGGCAAAACTTAGTCTCACTTAGTAACATAAATTTGGGCCCAATTGTGGTCGTAAATTGCCTGACTAGGTGGCTCGGCGGCTAAGATGCCGAGCTTGTTGATCAGAGAGGTTGGCAGTTCAGCGGTTCAAATCCCTAGCACAAGCCTCCTGCGTGAGCAGGGGGTTGGACTAGATGACCTCCAAAGTTCCTTCCAACTCTGTTACTGTTACTGACTGCCTGTATTAGTGCATTAATATCAGGATAATGTCGATATATCAATAATAACATGGCATCCTTGCCATTCCGTGGCGCTTGATTGTCTTCCAGGGGAAACTGGTCTATGCCAACCAAGGAAAAACGAGCGATTATGAATTCCTTCTTAGTCAAAATATCGAGCTCAATGGCACCATTGCCATCACTCGCTACGGTGGAGCCGGCAGAGTTGCGAAGGTAATCTTGTAACGGAGGGAAGATGTTTTCCTCCTGCAATTACAGATGTTTATAGGATGGTCTTCAATGCACAGGACCAGAAGTTCAACAATCTAAGTTCATCCATTTAAAGGATAAATCAGTATTTCCTAACCTGGAGCCCTTTAAAGTTGGGTGGACTTCAACTCCCAGAATTCCCTAGCCCGGCTAGGGAATTCTGGGAGTTGAAGTCCACCCATCTTTAAAGGGCTCCATGTGGAGAAACACCAAATTGGTTAAGCTAACTTACTGGAGAGGCTGTACAGTCCAACGATCAATAAACTAATCCACATAAGCCAGGTTTTCCCAACATATGATGGCTACAGATGCAAAAAAAAGCCCTGTGATCACGATTAACCACTTTAATTGAGCCTCACGTGACATAGGACTTGAACTGACTTTTGTGCATGTTGTGTTACCATAAGTTACATGCTCTGGTAAGTGATTTGCTGGGACCACAATGCCTCTCAAGATGCTTGCCACTGTCTGTCACTCCCAGCCTGGCTGAGAGTGATGGGAGCTGTAGTCACACACATGCCTGGAACACATTGGCATTCAGAGGAGCTGTGTGGTTGTGTACCGCAGTATTTTGTAACACACTGTTGAAGATATCTGGCCTCTCTGAATATGTTCTGCCCATTTTTAGAATTTATATATTTAATTATATTATACATACCGTGTTTTCCCGAAAATAAGACCCTGTCTTATATTTTTTTTGAACCCTCAAGTAAGTGTTTGGCTTTATTGCCATGCGCTCAAAAATTGGGCTTATTATCAGGGGATGTCTTATTTTGGGGGAAACGGGGTATTTATCTATCAATATCATCCGTGGCTTCGGGGTGGATTTCCATCAGTACGCTGATGATACTCAGCTGTACATTTCCACCCCGGGCCACCCCAATGATGCCCTTGAAGTGATGTCCCGGTGCCTGGAAGCCGTACAGATCTGGATGGGGAGGAACAAGCTCAGATTTAACCCTTCCAAGACCGAGTGGCTGTGGTTTCCGGCGTCCCGTCATAGTCAGTTGACTCCATCACTGACTATTGGGGGTGAGATCTTGACCCCCTCAAAGAGGGCTCGCAACTTGGGTGTCCTCCTGGACTCGCAGCTGTCCTTAGAAGACCATCTGACGGCTGTGGCCAGGGGGGCTTTTTATTAGGTTCGCCTGATTTACCAGTTACGTCCCTTTCTGGATCGGGACTCCTTACACACAGTCACTCATGCCCTCGTCACTTCCCATCTGGACTATTGTAACGCTTTCTACATGGGGCTCCCCTTGAAGAGCATCCGGAGGCTCCAACTGGTCCAGAATGTGGCCGCGCGGGTAATTATGGGAGCGACCCGATGCTCCCATGTGACACCTCTCCTGCGCGAGCTGCACTGGCTCCTGGTGGTCTTCCGGGTGCGATTCAAGGTGTTGGTTGACACCTTTAAAGCGCTCCATGGCATGGGCCCTAGGTATCTACGAGACCGCCTTTTGCCACCGATAGCCTCCCATCGACCGGTATGCTCCCACAGAGAGGGGCTCCTCCGGGTGCTGTCAACTAGACAATGGTGGCTGACGATCCCCAGGGGGAGAGCATTCTCTGTGGGGGCCCCTACCCTCTGGAATGAGCTGCCCCCGGGGATTCGTAGAATTACCAACCTGCATACCTTTCGCCGTGCCCTAAAAACATTACTATTCCAACAAAAAGGGCTGGCCTAAATAATAATAATATTTTTACTATTTTAATGGGTCATTTTATTAGAATTTTCGGCCAATTGATTTAATTGTTTTAACTTGTTTTTAATTTTTCTACTGTCATGGTTTTATTTCTGGCTGTACACTGCCCTGAGTCCTTTGGGAGAAGGGCGGTATAGAAATTTAATAATAATAATAATAATAATAATAATAATAATAATAATAATAATTATTATTATTATTATAATTATAATAATAATTATAATATAACAGGCAAATTCATATAATGATAAATTAATATAATTGCACAGATGCGGTGGCTCAGAGGCTAAGACTCTGAGCTTGTCGATCGAAAGGTCGGCAGTTCAGCTGTTCGAATCCCTAGTGTGCCGCGTGATGGGGTGAGCTCCCGTAACTTGTCCCAGCTTCTACCAACCTAGCAGTTCGAAAGCAGGTAAAAAATGCTTGTAGAAAAACAGGGACCACCTTTGGTGGGAAGGGAACAGCGTTCCTTGCGCCTTTGGCGTTGAGTCATGCCGGCCACATGACCACGGAGACGTCTTCGGACAGCGCTGGCTCTTCGGCTTTGAAACGGCACCACCCCCTAGAGTCGGGAATGACTAGCACATATGTGCAAGGGGAACCTTTACCTTTACCTTTAATGTAATATAATGTAATGTAATATAAATATAATATAATCAGCAGTATGTTTCCAATATTCTTACGACTGGTTTGCTGCACGTGCGCATGCTCACTCCATGCGCGCCATCCGCGCATACATTTTCCTTGCTTGCACGTCTTCTGCGCATTCGCTCGGCCTTGAAAACATGTCTATAGCCAGGGCGTGTGGCCGGGCCCACCTGTGATCTTTGCTACCGGTTCACTTGAACCAGTACGAACCGGCTGAATACCACCTCTGAATAATATAATATAATATAATATAATATAATATAATATAATATAATAT